>CM057345.1:16298287-16923287 GCA_030015575.1 Agapanthus africanus
AAAGGGATTAAATAAAGAAAAGAAAATAATTATGTTTTTTTTATTTTTAAAAATTATTTATAATTTATTTTTATTTATTTAATATTTATTTATTTTTATTTTAAATAAAAAAAGGGAGGAAGAAAGAAGAAAAGAAAAAAAAGAATTTTGTATTTTGTTTAAAAAAAATGGGGTCACATGTTAGCATGTGACCCCTCACATGAGGGGGGTCACATGCTAACATGTGAGATGGAGGGTCACATGTTAACATGTGACCCCTCATGTGAGGGGGGGTCACATGCTAGCATGTGAGAAGGCCATCACATGCTTAGCATGTGACGCCCGTCACATGCTTTGCATGTGACCCCGTCACATGCTAAATATGTGATGGGGTGGGTCACATGCCTTGCATGTGACCCGGTCACATGCAAAGCATTTGACCCCGTCACAATCAAAGTATGTGATGGGGCGGGTCACATGTTAAACATGTGACCCAGTCACATGCCTTGCATGTGACCCCGTCACATGTTAAACATGTGATGGGGCATGCAAAGTCACATGTTAAACATGTGATGGGGCGGGTCACATGCTTCCCGGTCACATGTTAAACATGTGACCCGGTCACATGCCTTGCATGTGTGACCCCGTCACATGTTAAACATGTGATGGGGCGGGTCACATGCTTTGCATGTGACCGCCACTTTTTTTTTTGGAAACGTGGAGTTCAACTCCAAAAGAATTTTATATGGCTAAAAAAATTGTAATGTGGTGTTAAACTCCCAAAAAAAAAGTATTTTTTTTGTGGAGTTAAACTCCAAAATAATTTCTGTAGTGGTGTTAAACTCCAAAGGAATTTTATTTGTGGAGTTGAACTCCAAAAGATTCTTACTGTGGAGTTAAACTCCAAAAGAATTTGTGTAGTGGAAAATGGCTAAAAAAATGTAATATGGAGTTAGACTTCCCAAAAAAAATATATTTTTTTGTGGAGTTAAACTCCAAAAGAATTTTTATTTGTGGAGTTAAACTCCAAAAGATTTTCTCCTTGCTCCTTTGAGAAGAAACCCAAAATGGGTTCTCTTGAAACTCCAAGATCTAGATCTTGGATGATAAAAAAAGAGACCATTTTTTCTTCTCTTGATGGAGTTCTGGGAGATGGGTTTATGGTAAAACTTTGTTTAGTTTTAAAAAATAGAGAGCTAAGCTCTTGATTTATTTGGAAAATGAAAAGGAAGAGAAAGAACTTGAAGAAAAGAGAGTGGAGGAACAAACCCTAGTTTTTGAGGGAATGAAAAAAGTCTATCCTTTATTCATCATCATGTTGCCTTTTATAGGCTTACACATTTACATATAGCCCCTTGGGCTTTTCAAAATGGCTTTTTGCCTATCCCATGGCTCATGTGTCATTTCATTTTTGCACATAAGCCATGGGCTTACAAAATATTGGCTTTATGCCCATTTTGCATACATTCATGCATAAAAAATTACATAAAAATTATTTATTACATGATTTATATTTTAGCATGGAGGAGGCTGGCCGCGGGCTCGACTTGGGCATGGGCCCGTTTGACCTGGGCTTGGGCCCACCTGGCTTGGGGTTGACCTTGACTTTGACTCGGTCAACGGGGGTGTAAATTTTTACCCCAACAATTGTGAAATTACGGTAACTTAGATATTGTGATTATGATGTCTTGGATATTATATTTTGTTAACTATAATGTCTAAAGTGTGATGCATCGTCATCATCATCTAAGCCTTACCCTATCTAAATGGGTACACTATGAAGCATAACTTCAGTAAATATCTCAGAGTTTTACAATCGACTATTGACACGATGCCTGCCTCCATCAAAATAAGTGTCAAATTACTGGTTCAAAAAAATATGACAATGGAGAGGCTTGTTCTATAGCTATGGTTATATACTCCTAAACCCTACCAATTCATTTCTCTTTATTGAGACATGATTCATATGAAAATCAATATCAGATCAATTAATTAAAGAAAAAAATACAGAGACATGAAAATTAATGGCACCTCAAAACTCTATGACTGTCATATCTATGTAACATTCAACAATTAATTGGAAGATGGTCTTTTATTGGACTCTCCATATCATGCTTTATTTAAAATCTAAATTTCAATGTTTAATTTAAGTGGAATAAATGAATGTCGAAAAACTGTTCCAATTAAAAAGTTTACATAACTCGTCTTACAGTTTGCTTAAGCAAGATAGTTTCACATTGTTCGAACAGATCTCTCGCTATATAAATCACTCCAAATTCACCTCAAATGCAATAATAAAACATGGCACAATTACAAAAGAAGTCCCTCCTCTTCCTCGTCCTATGTTTCTTGTTCGTCCGGGACTCATACCAAATCGAAGAAGCAGCACAGCCACCCGGATCCTCAATTAACTTCTTCTACCTCACCCGCAGAGGGGGTTTGCGCTTTGTCCCTGAGCCTGTAGAGTGCTTTGCCCCGCTTGATTCCGTAGGGTGCAGAGGCCCACTCTATGAATCCGCATGGGAGAATAAGATGCAGCTGAACCAGGGGTGTTGCGATGTACTTCTTAACTTATATCCCGAATGCTTGGACAAGGTGTTCTCTACCGCTCCGTTCCAAAGGGAGTTTGGCTCCATGTTGAAGGAGTATTGTGCTTCGCCGCCTCAACCTAAATCTGATGGTTGAATTCCTTTTCGATGAATATGTAACGACCGACCATTCTCAGGAGTTTATGTTTTTCAAATATACATGATCTATTGCCAATAATGTATTGTTTATGACTTTAAAATATTATAGCAATTATAGATTTATTATCTTTTATTTCTCTGAAATTCATTGTGTTTCAAATAGAAATTTTATAGTGTGCGCGTGCAGGCGCACATGTGTATACGTCCATTATAAGCAACAATACATTTATAATAAACATGTAAACAAAGCAGGCATCAGTTGACATGAGAAAGACAATAACAATCTCTTATTTACATCATAACATATTATATTTCCATGCTTTCGTAAAATTCGAAAAAAAGGAAGAAAAGAAAAGGGGATTCCGATCCTAACCATATTCGAACCTTTATGTTCCAAATTGATTCAGAGTTCGTTACAGTTGGTACGCTCGAAAGATAGATTGTTGTTTTCAAGACATATAGAACATGCATGTTTTGTGTTGCGATGTTCCCGAATATAGACGAATCATCTTCTGATTTCATGGCTAGTAAGCATAATAGATTCGCGTTGGAATGAGCTAAGTAATTTTCTTCTGGCAAGTCCCAGTCTGCACCTTCGAAATGAAAGATCAGCTTTGGTATCGCCTTGGTCCTCTTTGACGTTTTGAAGCATAAATCGAGGCCGGTAGAATTTACTCGCGGAAGTTTGAATTGAGACTGAAACGCTTTTCCAACTTCGGTATAAGCCACTTGATGCAACCACAACATTGGAGTGCCTGAGTCGATAATTATTCCACCGGTCCCATCTTTCTTTATTTCGAATATGTCTGCTGGTATAGAAAGCCGAGTTTTTCCGATTGTTATTCCTTTCAAAGAAAGATAGTAATAACTAGTTTGGAAGTGGGGACTTTGAAGCAATGGGGTGGTTTGTATATTCTTACCACCGAGCTTGGCTTGCGAACCAAATAAGAGAAGACTCTTACTAATGCGATCATTGTAGGAAGTGAAGCAATACGAGAAAGTCTCTATACTTAGCTGAGAGACTAATGACAAAGGACCACGACCTAACCCGACGATACCTGAAACATTCGCCACCGTGCCTGAATTGAACAAGCTGCACCCGAAAGCAAGGTCACGAATGCGCATGTCACCAAATATGAAAGTCTCTTTACCAAGGAAACCACTGGTCTCTGATCCATCACCGTATTTACCGTGATAAAAACAATCCGGGGTACATGTAAAATTTCCAACGGCGTGGCACTGCTTGCTGGAACAAGGGATGGTAGAGAAAGTAGATGAGCTCAGAACATTGAATCTTGGATCGGGTTGGGGAATGCGCTTTATACCATTTTTGCATTGAGTCCATATGAGATCACTGCCAGTGTCCAAAACTGCGGTAAATTGATGAGGAGGTGTTCCTATAGAAAGTTGGATGATGTACTTGAATTCGCCATCTGGGTGAACAATTGCATTGAGTCCATGCATTTTGCTTCTTTGAACTGCGAGTTCTAAGAACTCGGCTTGGTTAAGATTTCTTGTAGCATCTGCTCGAGTCAATTCCAATCGAAATCCTACATCTCTTGTTTTCGCTGCTGTAGTTATACCAAAGGCTGCTGAGAAAAGGAACAAGATCGAAATTACATATGAGATCTTATTTCTTCTCGAGGTTATGAATATTTGTTTGTGAGTGTGCACGGCTCATTCAGCCAGCTCTATATGTAAGATAGCCGGCTTCACGCAGTCAGCCTAGACACATTATCTTATGGCGGTATTATCCTCTGATGAATCGCTAGACGTCGTCTAGTGGGATTCTATTTTGCTGATCGACATCAATTTTAGCATCCGACTTTTCGAAGCAATTGAGTCTCTAACCTCTATATTAGCTAGTGATTTTATCACTCTATATATGTCTAATTATGTGTCAACGCCTCATATTTGTTATAAGAGAAGATATTAGAAACACGGGCAGCGATAACCAATTTTTATAAACTACAATTATCATGATAAGAATTACTTCCTACCACCGTCCTTTTTAGCATTCAAATTTATCGTCAGTAGAAATAATATAATATCATTAGATTCATTAGAGCTTTTTGTTCATTGAAACCCATCTATATTATAATTCCATGTATATGAGATGCTAGCAAATTACCACACATCATCCTTGAAGACCGCCGGTTCAGGGACTATAAGCGCGATATTCAGTACAAGATCAAGGCCGATTTCCGAAAAGATGGGTGTTAAAAACCCAGTTGAAGGGTTGTAAAAGAGAGAGAGGGAGGGAGGGAGGGAGGGAGGGAGACCTTGATGGTTGTTTGTAAATGTTTCCACTCTGCCGACACCATTTGCTTCACCATCAATCTACAAAAACCATTAGGAGTCGGAGGCGATTCGATAAGTCTATCAAAACTTATCTAGTACGCTAATTCTAAAAGCGAAATTAACCGTGACAATACCTGATGTGCTGAACTTGCGGTTCCTTCAAGGAAACCAGTTGGGAAACTGCTTCGGTTAAATTCGTATGTGGCACAAGAAACTGCCAATATGCTCATCGCCAGCAAGAGGAGGCCTAGAACACAATCATTTCTGGAAGAAGCCATTGAATTCAGAGAGAAAAATCAAAGAAGTCTTTGGTGAGTATACTTCAGCTAATAGTCTCGTCCACTATTTATACTACTGCCCCTGCTAAGTTCTTAATATGAAAATGACATCAAGATACTCTGAACAGTAGGTTCTGAATGAATGCTTTTTAAATAATTTGAATGATAAAGTGTACCAATCCCTTTCACTTTAAATTAAATGACAGAAATCATATGGAAAATCAACGTCACATCAATTAATTAAAGAAAGTAATCAAGATTTTCATTGTAATTTTAATTGAATATATATAAACACATCCAATTCCCTCGCTCCCGTACGTAATAATAGAGAATGCTATTGTAATGTCGTTTTAAAAATATTCAGTACTACTTTTCAGTATATGAGCATATTTCTCTATTAGAGAATATGATCCCGATAAAACACACACACACACACAGAGACAGGGGAAAAAAAAACGAGTGCGCGAACTAAAACAAATGAAATTTCAAGGCTCCGACACTGCTGAAGGCGACAAATGAATTAATGCTGATATTGGGGGTAGTTTTCCAAATATCCATGGTTGGATGTTAAAGTCTATGTAATGAAACACCATCCCTAGCTAGCCACAAAAAGAAACATCCTGTGGATGCCCATGACATTTTCCCATTAATAACACAGACTTTTGCAATAATATAGCCCTCTCATAGTTACCATTATCGCCTGCTGCGACCCATTACATAACCTAACAGCATATGTCATGTTTTTGCAAACAAAAAATTCCAAATGCCACCACCTAGTACAGCCTTGTGCTTCGTTACGCACACATATCTTGCCTTATTAATATTTGCCTATTAATTGAGGTTGACAATGATCAATTCATGTAATTTTCATGAATTTATTCCGATTCCAAAGGCTATTGATTTTGACTTTATAGCCCGTATTAAAATTCCACATTCATATTGTTTGATGTGATCCTATGATGATCTATAAATAGAATTCTATTAGCTAATTGACCAGATTGTTCACCCAAACCAGCTTTAGCACCTCATCCAATTTTCTGTAGGAACACCTTCTCATCCATTCATGCATTGCTGGATAGTGGGAGCGATCTCATATGGACTAACTATGTAATCGACATTCCGGTGACTAATAGGCTGTTCATTTAGGCCGACCATAGGTTTAGGCCTCAATTAGCAAAGCCTTCTTCTGAATATCGTTTAGAGTAAAATTGTATAAATTTATACAATGTTGAGAATGTTCCTTTAACTTTTAAGGAGGTTAAGAGTTATAGGGACTTCGTTTTTTGGCAAGAGCCAATTAACGATGAAATGGAATCAATCATGGTAAATAAAACATGGATTTTAGTAAACTTACATCTTGGAAGTAAACCTATTGTTTGTAAATTGGATATTTAAGCGAAAATTTAAGCAGGGTTGATCCATTGATAAATTTAAAGCAAGATCAGTTGCCAAAAGTTTTATTTGAAAAGAAGGTATAGACTACTTTGACATATATGTCCAGTTGCTAGTGTAATTATCTTAAAGCTATTGGTTGCATTAGCTTCTATACATAAACTCATTATACACCAAATGGACATGAAGACCGTTTTACTAAATGATGAATTTGAAGAAGTCTACATGAAACAATCTGAAGGGTTTGTTTTGAAAGGCCAAGAAAATAAAGTTGTAAACTTATTAAATCTTTATATGGCCTAAATTAAGCACCTAAATGATGGCATGAGAAATTTGACCAAACATTGTGTCAGATGGATTCAGAATAAATGAATCTGACAAATATGTTTATTCTAAATTTAATAAAGGTAGATGTGTTATAATATGTTTATACATATATGATATGTTAATATTTGGTACTGATGAATTCATTGTAACGAAACAAACAAATTCTATTTTCATGTTTTGATATGAAAGATATGGGAGAACAGCCATGGAATGATTTATATTTCAAACCTAGATTATTATTTTTTTGAAAAAATTAATTTACAAAAAAGTAAAAAAAGGAAAACCCGTAGAAAACCTAACCCTAGTTTTTTTATAAAGAAAAACATGTGGATTTTTTAAATCTTTTGGCGAGGTCAGAATATTTTTTTCCGGGTCACAGATATATAACTAAAAAAGGGGAGTTTCTAGATTATATTTTTAAAAAAACATTTTAAAAAATATGAAAAACTTGCCAGGCCTGTAGGAGCAGGCCTGCGGATGCAGGACCAACAGCCTGCAGGCTACTGGGTCTGCAGTACCCTTCTATTTTTTTTAAAAAAAAATCTGTTTTACAAATAAAGAAAATCTAAAAATTTGATTTTTCTCTCCAGAAAATGATATCTAAAATTTTGGAAATTTTATTCTTGCCATTTTTTTGGGTTAGAGGGGTTTCTAAAAAGGTTATCCAATAAAACTTTGGAAGTTTTAATTTTTTTTACACCAAAATTATAAGATTAATTCTCAAATAGAAGTGGTGAAGATTTATTATATTTGTTCTAGTGAAAACGCCAAGGATGTATTTTCTAACGAAAAAATTTGAAAGACAATAAACCCTAATAAATGAGATATTTAGGGTCGAACTTTTATGTGAAATACATATAAAATAGTTTATTTCATAACTGCAACATCTATTCTATATGACTTCAAGTTGGAGATTTCTAAAAGGCGAGTATGATTTGACAAACCAATCTATTTTGCGGTTTTTTTTAAATCTTTATACTTCTTTTCAATCAAGTTTTAGATTGATTTTATAATTACATCTTTGAGAATTGTGGTTTGGGCTTTAGGCCTTCTTCTATTTTATTGGGTATGCGATTTTATTATCATTGCTAAAATAAATTGTTGAAGAGGTATAATTGCTAAAATAAATTGTTGAAGAGGTATAATTGTATGTAACTCCAATAAATATATGCCAATAATTTTTTATGCATCCATAATAAAAACTATTTTGACATTTGATAGATGGCTCCCGAAAATGTTATCGTTGATCTCACGAAGGATGAAGCCAATGGTATATCAGAATCTTCAATAATAAGGTCATACGTACATCGAAATCTACTGGTCATTCGTATAAACGGAATCTACATGAACCCCCATGCTTAGGTACTCGCGTCTAACCCTAATTGTACTAGATAACATGTCATGCAGTGTTCCATGCGTAAGGTTAAGTATCACGTTCAAGTTATGAAGAGGTTACAAGTCCATGTGAAGAGGTAAGTATAAGGTATGCTCATGTACTAGGGTTTAATAATATTTCAGGTATATTAATAAAATTATAAATTTATAAAAGTTTACGGTATAATATCGTAAAAGGATTTCCAAGTTTAAGGTATTATTGTGAAAAGTAATTATAACGGTAAGACACTTGTTTTGAAAAGAAGATATATGGGCATTTTTTTATTAAAAGAAAATACGACTTTAGAAAGTCGAGGAGTTTTAGTGAAATATTAACTTTAGGGAAGTTCAAAATATTTTAGTGAAATATGGGTTTTACGGAAGTTTGGAGTATTTTACTTAGAAATACAAGTTTAGGGAAACTTGAGGTCTTCTAATGAAAATACCTTTTTTTTGGGACTTACAGTATTTCTAAGTGAAAAGTAAGTTTTGGAAAACTAATTAAGGGTATTTTAACGCAAATACGATATCTAGATAAATATAGAAAACCCAGGGGGTTTCTGTGTAAAGGTTTATTTTAAATTTTGGTGGCACTTCGGCTAATAACAAGGATTTCCCTAAAATAAAGTTGGGCGGCACAATGGCATAGATGAGTTTCACAGAAAATAGGGGAAAAGGGGGTAGAACATTGCCCCGTGCCTATAAGTGTTAAAAAAGGTTCTTTTGAGCATGCATGTTGATGATCATGAGTGTATCAATAGGGTGTAATCACTCTAAGATAAATAGGGCTAACTAATATTAATCTGGATATCAAAATAAAGTTGTGAATATGAACTAACTGATGTGGATATAATCGGAGAAGATGACGAAAGCTAAGACGATCGATTGAGAATCCCCCTCAAAGGTCAAATTGTCGGTATACGTCAAGTCGTACAGGAATACGGGTATCTCCCTCCTCGGATTTTTGCCGATGAATTGGGTGGCATCATTACGTCGGCGTTGAAGAAGTGAAGAGGTAATTTTTTTGGGACTTTTGTGAGGAGAAATGAGGGAGAAAATGAGAGGAGAAGCATCGGTATTTATAGGGTTAAAACCCTAACCCCGAGCCGCAGTCCCAGTCGACTGCTGCCTCAATCCTTACGCGCTGCCTCCGCCTGCTCGCCTCGGCCGTTGGATCGACCACATGAGCAGTCCAGATCCTCACACGTTTGGGTCAGGGCTCAATTGGGCATGGGCCTGGTTAAAATGTTTTTTCTAAAAGCTTTTTAAAACTGTTCTTAAAATCGATTTTCTTTGTAAAGCTAATTACAAATACTTTCAATTATCAGCAAATTATGAAAAATATCTAGGAAAAATTCCAAGTAAATTCTTACTCATATCTAATCCTTTTCACCTCAAAAATAATTCCTTCTCTCGAAGTCTATCTTTAAAATAAACTTACAAAATCTTAAAAATCATTTTAAAATTCTTTTCTTTCACCCAAAATTCATATTAAAAATCTTTAAACTAAAGCAACTTTATCAACGCTTTTTCCACCAAAAGAAGTATTAAAGCAAACGCAACGACAATACTACGGAAAAATATAGAAAGGTTTTTATTAACTATATGAAAATTACGGTCATTACATCTTATATTGACTAATTCCCAATTTCGGATTTCTTTCCGCGGGATGAGAAATTTACTATTTTTCCTTAAGAATTAATAACTCATAATTAGACCAAATTAGCCTACCTCATCCTTGAAGACCGTCGGTTCAGGGACTATAAGCGCGATATTCAGTACAAGATCAAGGCTGATTTACGAAGAGACGGGTGTTAAAAACCCAGTTGAAGGGTTGTAAAAGAGAGAGAGTGTGTGTGTGAGAGAGAGAGAGAGAGAGAGAGAGAGAGAGAGCGAGGGAGGGAGACCTTGATGGTTGTTTGCAAATGTTTCCACTCTGCCGACACCATTTGCTTCACCATCAATCTACAAAAACCATTAGGAGTCGAAGGCGATTCGATAAGTCTATCAAAACTTATCTAGTGTGCTAATTCTAATAGCGAAATTAACCGTGACAATACCTGATGTGCTGAACTTGCGGTTCCTTCAAGGAAACCAGTTGGGAAACTGCTTCGGTTAAATTCGTATGTGGCACAAGAAACTGCAAATATGCTCATCGCCAGCAAGAGGAGGCCTAGAACACAATCATTTCTGGAAGAAGCCATTGAATTCAGAGAGAAAAATCAAAGAAGTCTTTGGTGAGTATACTTTAGCTAATAGTCTCATCCACTATTTATACTACTGCCCCTGCTAAGTTCTTAATATGAAAATGACATCAAGATACTCTTAACAGTAGCTTCTGAATGAATGCTTTTCAAATAATTTGAATGATAAAGTGTACCAATCCCTTTCACTTTAAATTAAATGACAGAAATCATATGGAAAATCAACGTCACATCAATTAATTAAAGAAAATAATCAAGATTTTCATTGTAATTTTAATTGAATATATATAAACACATCCAATTCCCTCACTCCCGTACGTAATAATAGAGATTGCTATTGTAATGCGGTTTTAAAAATAATTCAGTAGTACTTTTCAGTATATGAGCATAATTGTCTATTAGAGAATATGATCCCGTAAAACACACACACAAAAACAACGCGTGTGCACACTAAAACAAATGAAATTTCCAAGCATCAGAGTACATGTTAAGATAAAGAGCAACCAGATAGCATACTATCATGTCGGGCAAGAAAGTCCTCCATATATATGTCCAAGCATCCACTACAATATATACATCGTATGTACAGTAATGGCCTCTAGGGAATACATATCACTAACAAAAGGTTCTTTAGAGCGTTCATGATGATGATTATTGTCACGCCCCGCTTCCCAGTGTACGGCGAAGTGGACGCGACGAGGCCCGCTACGTATATACTCAGAAGTACATACGCTAAGCGTAACTAAGCAATATAAAGTAAATCACAAGAGACGAATAATATAGAAATAACAGCAACTTTTATTAATAACATTCTTTTTACAATGCAGGAAAAGAAAATACAACTGGAATGAAAAGCAATGCCTAAACAGTGGCATGACAGGAAATGAAAATATTGGAAAGAACAAGGTACAATTATCTAGAGCTCTAGATCTGCATGGAACTGCTCCAAATCTTCACCGGTGGGCTCGATCTCAACTTGGTCCAACGCACCTGACGACATTCAAAGAAGAAAGAGATAGAATGTCGTCAGCGAACAGGTCGCTCGGTAAGTCCCAAAGAATAAGAAGAATGAGAAAGACAGAGTAACAGTATTTTCTAAAGTTTTATATTGTTGAATATTATGGAACATTGTGTAACGCTGTTGTTTGTAGCTTGGTACAGAAGGATGCCAGTGTATACGAGGGGGATCTCTATATGCTAGAGATCAGGGCAAACGGAAAGTACAAGGAACCGTTATGCCACGGTACAACAGCAATAGGATTCAGGTTAGATGTCTTAATCTGACCACGCCGTGCCACCTTTAACACCTTCCGTACCAATCTACCCCTTAAACCCCGTAGTGTTTTAACAGTAATGTGGTATTGGAATATGTAAGTTGGGTGACTGACCAAAACCATGATATCAGTAAACATGTTACAACTGTATAATCAGGTAAATGGAATATCAGGATAATGGATGAATATCCATGGTTTGATTCAGTCAAAATGAATATATTGTTAACTGGGTTCATGGATTCATGTATTCAAAGTGTGTTGGAATATAAAAGAATATAGATTGACTTGAAGCATATTCAAGTCAGAAATAGTCAGACTCTAACCCGATTCAGACTACAAGAAGATGATTTGAAGTTCAATATTAGCTAGGGGCCTTATAGTAATTTGTAAAACTTGAGGGGGTTTTATGTAAAAAGTACTTTTGTATATTTTTCAAAATACACCTCAAGTATTTAATAATCGTCTTTATTGTTATAATGAATGTGAATTTTATTTGTGTTATTCTAGTGAATATATCCTAATAAAAGTATTAATTGTTTTATCTGAAATTCATGGTATTTTAGTGTAACTTTTAATCTTGTAATTTTTAGAAAAATGTGGAAACTTTATATTATGATAAAATAGGTGTTTAAATGATAATTATATATATATATTAACACATGAATAATTTTATATAAATATTTTATTTTCAAAAATCTCATTTTCCTTAAATGTCGTATTTTAAACCTTTCGAGACCGAATGCTCCTTGCGGAGGTCTGAATCTCGCACTACTAGCCTGCGGGTGCACGATGAACCGTACTATCCCTAACAGGTTCCCCAAAAGTGGGTTGTAGCGGCGCTTTGCTTAGGTTTAACAAATACTTTTCATTTGGGAAAACGGTTTTACAAATATGGGGTATTTATTTGCAAAAGAGTACAGTTTCCCGTATTTTAGTTATTAGGGTTTCCTAAACCAACTAGCCTATTTCTAAGGTCTAAACGATGAGTCATTAGAAGCCTCAAATCGCCTCTACACCGTCAATTGCGGCCAGGTAAGTGCCAGGTAAGTGGGAAGGAACCACAGTCGTGGGCCTAATTAAAAAACACTAGCCTTAGACACACTTGCCTAGGCACCACAAGACAGTTTAGATAAACGATCAATGTCCGTGACCAATCGTGTTTTCATTTTATTAAAAGATTTTATCTAGAAAAGTTTACAACTTAAAGCTTTAAATAAAAGTTATAAAGATTATGGTATTTTAGTGAAAAGTCCTGTAATTTCGTATTCTGTATTTTTTTATTTATCAATTAGGGTTATATTGAGTGTGTGTAGGGGTAGGTCATTACCCCGTGACTTATTTTAAGTTTTGGTGAAGTTTAAAGGTAAAACATGACAAGTTAAAGTTGAAGGTATTAAAGTGCAAGAATACGGTATTCGAAAACGTTATCATTTTATGTGTGAAATTTCATTCAAAGTGGGTTCTACAAGTTTAGTGATCAAGATAAACCTATTTAGGAGTGAGGGAATTAATTAAACTAAGAAAAATGAACTTCATGGTATTTTTATGAAAAGAGTACGGTTTTGCAAAGAACTTATCATTTCATGTGAAAAAGTTTGATTAAATTGGTTTATGGGTGATTAATAGTCAACATGAATATGGGTAGATAGTATGTATTAGGTGACAAGTGGAAATTTATAGAAAAAACGAATCGGAAATCGGTTTGTCCGATTTCCGTCGGGTTCCAAAAAGTCGTATTTTTACTTTAAAGAAAAGAGAGATAGAAGAAGGTGGGACTTACGATTTGGACAAGCTAAGGAAGCTAAGGGATGTGGTGGTTGTCGATTCGTCGAAAACGTCGCGAAGGTTCTGATCCGGTCGCCGGAATCCGTCGTCGATTTCGGCAGCGCTTCGCTTCTCGCTGTTCGTACCGAGTTCTCGAGAATTTGAGAGAGTGGACTTAGAGTTGTGAGGGGAAAAGGTAGAGGATAGGGGTCTTTATATAGGGCTAGGCTAGGGTTAGGGTTTGGATAAAAAATATTTTAAAAAAAATATAAAAAACATTAAAAATTCATTAACAATCATTAAACCTAGGAGTAAAAGGGATTTATTGGCCAAATCAAAACCGATCCAGGTATAATAAGTGTGCAAGAGGGTTGACCAAGTCAAGAGCCAACTTTTCTCAGTTGGTGACTCGGCCGTCCGGCCAAGTCCGGCCGGCGGCGCCGGACCGAGTCGGCCGAGTCTCCGGCCGGCGGCGCCGAGTCGGGCCGACTCAAGGATCCAATGGCCGGGGGTTTTCCTGAGGAACAACTTGGTATTTTTACTTTTTGTTGTCCAGTACATATTTTGGGAGTTATGGCCTTTTTACCGTTGACTTCCAAAAAAAATTAAAACAAAATAAATACAAAAATAATGTGGGGCATGGGATTTGAACTCCGGTGGCTTGGTTCAACAGTGCAAGGTATTACCAATGAGCTACAAGCTCCTTCTTGTAATTATTGTGGTTTTTAATTACTTAAACTGATAGCAGCAAGAATAAATACTCCTAGTATACATTAAATTTAAAGTAATTTCTTGTACACTAAAAATGGAGTTATTTCATTCTTGTAGCTTGTAATTAAAAACAAAAATAATTACCTAAATCTTGTGCTCAGGCTAAAATACCCCTTTGTGGATTTTAAAAATATTTTGAAAAAATTTGTATAGGAAAAAGTGTATAAGAAAATTAGGGTTGTTACATTCTACCCTCCTTATAAAAATTTCGTCCTCGAAATTTGTAAAAGGAAAGTGTAACAATTCCAAGGAAAGTTCGGTGCTGGTGTACTGACAGCATGTGAAAAATAACAAGGTGGTGCAAGGGTTTTAGAAATGTGAAGAATATGTGAAGGAATGAAAGGATGCGAAGGTTTTGGTAAAATTGTAAAAGAGGTGAGGGAATTTTGGGTTAGGACAGATTCAAGGTATATGATTCAAAGAATAAGAAATGATGGGATTCAAGGAACATGATTGTAAAGAATGTTTTAGTTACTGGTTCTTGTGTTATATTGCTTAGGTTGTTCATGCAGACCAGAACTGCATGACAGGGATTCATACAGCTCGGACCTGCATGGGCCACCAACAAAACCTGTCACGCCCCGTTTCCCAGTGTACGGCGAAGTGGACGCGACGAGGCCCGCTACGTATATACTCAGAAGTACATACGCTAAGCATAACTAAGCAATATAAAGTAAATCACAAGAGACGAATAATATAGAAATAACAGCAACTTTTATTAATAACATTCTTTTTACAATGCAGGAAAAGAAAATACAACTGGAATGAAAAGCAATGCCTAAACAGTGGCATGACAGGAAATGAAAATACTGGAAAGAACAAGGTACAATTATCTAGAGCTCTGGATCTGCCTGGAACTGCTCCAAATCTTCACCGGTGGGCTCGATCTCAACTTGGTCCAACGCACCTGACGACATTCAAAGAAGAAAGAGATAGAATGTCGTCAGCGAACAGGTCGCTCGGTAAGTCCCAAAGAATAAGAAGAATGAGAAAGACAGAGTAACAGTATTTTCTAAAGTTTTATATTGTTGAATATTATGGAACATCGTGTAACGCTGTTGTTTGTAGCTTGGTACAGAAGGATGCCAGTGTATACGAGGGGGATCTCTATATGCTAGAGATCAGGGCAAACGGAAAGTACAAGGAACCGTTATTCCACGGTACAACAGCAATAGGATTCAGGTTAGGTGTCTTAATCTGACCACCTCGTGCCACCTTTAACACCTTCCGTACCAATCTACCCCTTAAACCCCGTAGTGTTTTAACAGTAATGTGGTATTGGAATATGTAAGTTGGGTGACTGACCAAAACCATGATATCAGTAAACATGTTACAACTGTATAATCAGGTAAATGGAATATCAGGATAATGGATGAATATCCATGGTTTGATTCAGTCAAAATGAATATATTGTTAACTGGGTTCATGGATTCATGTATTCAAAGTGTGTTGGAATATAAAAGAATATAGATTGACTTGAATCATATTCAAGTCAGAAATAGTCAGACTCTAACCCGAGTCAGACTACAAGAAGATGATTTGAAGTTCAATATTAGCTAGGGGCCTTATAGTAATTTGTAAAACTTGAGGGGGTTTTATGTAAAAAGTACTTTTGTATATTTTTCAAAATACACCTCAAGTATTTAATAGCCGTCTTTATTGTTATAATGAATGTGAATTTTATTTGTGTTATTCTAGTGAATATATCCTAATAAAAGTATTAATTGTTTTATCTGAAATTCATGGTATTTTAGTGTAACTTTTAATCTTGTAATTTTTAGAAAAATGTGGAAACTTTATATTATGATAAAATAGGTGTTTAAATGATAATTATATATATATTAACACATGAATAATTTTATATAAATATTTTATTTTCAAAAATCTCATTTTCCTTAAATGTCGTATTTTAAACCTTTCGAGACCGAATGCTCCTTGCGGAGGTCTGAATCTCGCACTACTAGCCTGCGGGTGCACGATGAACCGTACTATCCCTAACAGGTTCCCCAAAAGTGGGTTGTAGCGGCGCTTTGCTTAGGTTTAACAAATACTTTTCATTTGGGAAAACGGTTTTATAAATATGGGGTATTTATTTGCAAAAGAGTACAGTTTCCCGTATTTTAGTTATTAGGGTTTCCTAAACCAACTAGCCTATTTCTAAGGTCTAAACGATGAGTCATTAGAAGCCTCAAATCGCCTCTTCACCGTCAATTGCGGCCAGGTAAGTGTCAGGTAAGTGGGAAGGAACCACAGTCGTGGGCCTAATTAAAAACCACTAACCTTAGACACACTTGCCTAGGCACCACAAGACAGTTTAGATAAACGATCGATGTCCGTGACCAATCGTGTTTTCATTTTATTAAAAGATTTTATCTAGAAAAGTTTACAACTTAAAACTTTAAATAAAAGTTATAAAGATTATGGTATTTTAGTGAAAAGTCCTGTAATTTCGTATTCTGTATTTTTTTATTTATCAATTAGGGTTATATTGAGTGTGTGTAGGGGTAGGTCATTACCCCGTGACTTATTTTAAGTTTTGGTGAAGTTTAAAGGTAAAACATGACAAGTTAAAGTTGAAGGTATTAAAGTGCAAGAATACGGTATTCGAAAACGTTATCATTTTATGTGTGAAATTTCATTCAAAGTGGGTTCTACAAGTTTAGTGATCAAGATAAACCTATTTAGGAGTGAGGGAATTAATTAAACTAAGAAAAATGAACTTCATGGTATTTTTATGAAAAGAGTACGGTATTGCAAAGAACTTATCATTTTATGTGAAAAAGTTTGATTAAATTGGTTTATGGGTGATTAATAGTCAACATGAATATGGGTAAATAGTATGTATTAGGTGACAAGTGGAAATTTATAGAAAAAACGAATCGGAAATCGGTTTGTCCGATTTCCGTCGGGTTCCAAAAAGTCGTATTTTTACTTTAAAGAAAAGAGAGATAGAAGAAGGTGGGACTTACGATTTGGACAAGCTAAGGAAGCTAAGGGATGTGGTGGTTGTCGATTCGTCGAAAACGTCGTGAAGGTTCTGATCCGGTCGCCGGAATCCGTCGTCGATTTCGCCAGCGCTTCGCTTCTCGCTCTTCGTACCGAGTTCTCGAGAATTTGAGAGAGTGGACTTAGAGTTGTGAGGGGAAAAGATAGAGGATAGGGGTCTTTATATAGGGCTAGGCTAGGGTTAGGATTTGGATAAAAAATATTTTAAAAAAAATATAAAAAACATTAAAAATTCATTAACAATCATTAAACCTAGGAGTAAAAGGGATTTATTGGCCAAATCAAAACCGATCCAGGTATAATAAGTGTGCAAGAGGGTTGACCAAGTCAAGAGCCAACTTTTCTCAGTTGGTGACTCGGCCGTCCGGCCAAGTCCGGCCGGCGGCGCCGGACCGAGTCGGCCGAGTCTCCGGCCGGCGGCGCCGAGTCGGGCCGACTCAAGGGTCCAATGGCCGGGGGTTTTCCTGAGGAACAACTTGGTATTTTTACTTTTTGTTGTCCAGTACATATTTTGGGAGTTATGGCCTTTTTACCGTTGACTTCCAAAAAAAATTAAAACAAAATAAATACAAAAATAATGTGGGGCATGGGATTTGATTTCCGGTGGCTTGGTTCAGCAGTGCAAGGTATTACCAATGAGCTACAAGCTCTTTCTTGTAATTATTGTGGTTTTTAATTACTTAAACTGATAGCAGCAAGAATAAATACTCCTAGTATACATTAAATTTAAAGTAATTTCTTGTACACTAAAAATGGAGTTATTTCATTCTTGTAGCTTGTAATTAAAAACAAAAATAATTACCTAAATCTTTGCTCAGACTAAAATACCCCTTTGTGGATTTTAAAAATATTTTGAAAAAATTTGTATAGGAAAAAGTGTATAAGAAAATTAGGGTTGTTACAATTATGAGTGTATCAATAGGTGTTGTCACTTTTAATAAATAAGGCTGTAACACTTTAATTCAGTTATACCATATTTTATTTGATTATTTTTTTATCTTATGGCTATTTCTTGTAGACTTAGCTTTGATTAATCATACTTACATAAAACTATTTAATTAAAATAAACTGTGGTTTTCCAAACTAGATACCCAAACGAGCCCTAAGTCCCTAAGTGTTCTTAGATTAGCTAGGGTTTCGTAATAACCTGATAATGATACGAATTCGATTCAAATCTAATACACCGTTCTTACTCATTTATTACGCACAAAATTTAACAAATGCTACAGGCTACTTCGGCTGCGGCTCCACATGCATCTCCTTCAGCTGCGGCTCCGCAAGCCACTAGCTCTGCTGCAGTTGCGCAGACAACTCCTGCAGCTCCACAGCCCGCTTAGACTCCTGCACAGTCCGCTCCTTCATTAGTCGAGTTTTTGACAACTCAGGGCTGCACCGAGAAGCAGGTGCGCCATATTACGGCGATTATCAGAGGTGGAGGAGCTGGACCGAGCTAGGGTAGCTTCTTTTTTTTTTTATATTTTTGAGGATTTATGTACTTATCTGATACATATTGTATATATTTTGAACGATATTGATGGTTGTTTTCTTGTTCACGATAATTTAGATTGATATCGTATTCTGTTTGTTTATTTTTTTTATATATTATGCGTGAGATATAGATTATGAACATTTCTGTATTTGGTTATATGATATATATATTATTGTGCACAGGACGGGGAACAAACAGAAAGCCCATTTTATAAAAAAACCTTGATATTTTGTCCCTACGGATTAATTCTTAGGGCCATCAATTGCACCTACACAGTTAGCCGTAGGACAAAATATCATGATACATGATATTTTGTCCATATGGACTCAGTAACAGGGGTAAAACTTGTCCCTACGGATTAATCCGTCGGGGTATTTATCAGGCCATACGGATAAATCCATAGAAGAATCTATCAGGCCCTACGAATAAATTCGTAGGGACAAGTATTTTATTTTATAAACCAATAAATTAAATAAAGATTATGTCTCTACGGAGTAATCCGTAGGGATAAAATGCCCATACGGAGTAAGACGCAGGAGCAATTATTACTTCGTAGGGGCATGTTCAGGACGAAAACTTGCACCTGCGGCCTTTGGACTTACGGTAGAGTTTTATGTCCCTACGGATATCTCCGTAGGGACAGCGATTTGCCCCTACGGCTAAATCCGTAGGGGCAACCCATTATTGTAGTAGTGGGAAAATTAATGCCATATTAATTAATTCTTGAATATTATTGAGATATGAAAATTGATGGTACATATCAATCTCTTTGCTATCTATGTAATTTTCAGCAATTGCATGTATTTAAATGTTAACTAAAAGATTTAATTTTAGCGGAATGCATAAATGTTGAAACTGTTCCATTTAAAACTTATATAAATTCATGTTACAGTTTAATTAAGCTGAATAGTTTTACGTTTTTTCCAAAAGAAAAAACCAAAATAAAATCTATGCCCATATAAATTACTCCAAATTCATCTCAAATGCAATAATAAAACATGGCACAACTACAAAAGAAGTCCCTCCTCTTTCTCGTCCTATGTTTCTTGTCTGTCTGGGACTCGCACCCATTAATAGAAGAAGCAGCAGGGTCACCCCAATCCTCGTTTGTCGACCAAGAAATTTTTCGCAATAGGGGGCTTGGCCTGGCCGTGCCTCGGAATGCTGAGTTAGACGCGTGCTTAGACCCGATGTCATTTGGTTGCCCAGGGTCACTCTATCGATCCTCGTGGGAAGATAATGTCCAGCTCAGCCAGGAGTGCTGCAATGAAGTTTTTAACTTAAGTCCTGAATGTCTTCACAAGCTGTTTTCAACCGTGCCGTTCAGAGGGGAGTTTGGCCTGATGGTGAAGGAGTACTGTGCTTCGCCTCAACCTTGATCCCACAGTGATTCCTTTCCAAAATGAACATGTAACGAAGATTATAAAAGAGTTTACGTTTGGCGAAAGTTTGACTTTATTTGTTAAATATATCTGATCTATTGTTGAATAATGTACTGTTAACGACTTTAAAATAATATAGCGGTTATAGATTGAATAACTTTTATTTCTCTGAATTTCATTGTGTTTCAAATATAATTTTTATAGCGTGTGTCGTGTACATAACCCGTCTTACAGTTTACTTAAGCAAAATAGTTTCGCATTGTTCGAACAAATCTCTAGCTATATAAATCACTCTAAATTCATCTCAAATGCAATAATAAAACATGGCACAATTACAAAAGAAGTCCCTCCTCTTTCTCGTCCTATGTTTCTTGTTCGTCTGGGACTCGTACCAAATCAAAGAAGCAGCACAGCCACACCGATCCTCAATTAACTTCTTCTACATCACCCGCGGAGGCGGTTTGCGCTTTGTCCCCGAGCATGTAGAGTGCTTTGCCCTGCTTGATTCCGTAGGGTGCAGAAGCCCACTCTATGAATCCGCATGGGAGAATAAGGTGCAGCTGAACCAGGGGTGTTGCGATGTACTTCTCAGGAGTATATGTTTTTCAAATATACATGATCTATTGCCGATAATGTTTTGTTTACGACTTTAAATATTATAGCAATTATAGATTTATTATCTTTTATTTCTCTGGAATTCATTCTGTTTCAATTAGAAATTTTATAGTGTGCGCGTGAAGGCGGATATATATGTGTGTAAGTCCATTATAAGTAACAATACATTTATAATAAACATGTAAACAAAGCAGGCTTCAGTTGACATGAGAAAGATAATAACAATCTCTTATTTACATCATAACATATTATATTTCCATACTTTCGAAAAAAGGGAAGAAAAGAAGAGGGGGTTCCGACCGTAACTATATTCGAACCTTTATGTGTTCTAAATTGATTCAGAGCTCGTTGCAGTTAGTACGCTCGAAAGATAGCTTGTTGTTTTTTAGATCATATAGAACATGCATGTTTTGTGTTGCGATGTTCCCGAATATAGACGAATCATCTTCTGATTTCAAGGCCAGTAAGCATAATAGACTCGCGTTGGAATGAGCTACGTAATTTTCTTCCGGCAAGTCCCAGTCTGCACCTTCAAAATGAAAGATCAGCTTTGGTATCACCTTCGTCCTCTTTGACGTTTTAAAGCATAAATCGAGGCCGCTAGCATTTACTCGCGGAAGTTTGAATTGAGACTGAAACGCTTTTCCAACTTCGGTATAAGCCACTTGATGCAACCACAACATTGGAGTGCCTGAGTCGATAATTATTCCACCAGTCCCATCTTTCTTTATTTCGAATATGTCTGCTGGTATAGAAAGCCGAGTTTTTCCAACTGTTATTCCTTTCAAAGAAAGATAGTAATAAATACTCTCGAAGTTGGGATTTTGAAGCAATGGGGTGGTTTGCATATTCTTACCACCTAGCTTGGCTCGCGAACCAAACAAAAGAAGACTCTTACTAGTGCGATCATTGTAGGAAGTGAAGCAATACGAGAAAGTCTCTATACTTAGCTGAGAGACTAATGACAAAGGACCACGACCTAACCCGACGATACCTGAAACATTTGCCACCGTGCCTGAATTGAACAAGCTACACCCGAAAGCAAGGTCACGAATGCGCATGTCACCAAATGTGAAAGTCTCTTTACCAAGGAAACCACTGGTCTCTGATCCATCACCTTATTTACCATGATAAAAACAATCCGGGGTACACGTAAAATTCCCAACGGCGTGGCACAGCTTGTCGGAACAAGGGATGTTAGAGAAAGTAGCTGAGCTCAGAGCATCGAATCTTAAATCAGGTTGGGAAATGCACTTTGTATCATTTTTGCACTGAGTCCATATAAGATCGCTCCCGGTGTCCAAAACTGCGGTGAATGGATGAGGAGGTGTTCCTATAGAAAGTTGGACGATGTACTTAAGTTTGCCATCTGGGTGAACAGTTGCATTGAGTCCACGCTTTTTGGTTCGTTGAGCTGCGAGTTTTAAGAACTCGGCTTGGTTAAGATTTCTTGTAGCATCTGCTCGAATCAATTCCAATCGAAATCCTACATCTCTTATTTTCACTGCTGTAGTCATACCGAAGGCCGCTGAAAAAAGGAACAAGATCAAAATTACAAATGAGATCTCATTTCTTCTCGAGATTATGAATATTGGTTTGTGAATGTGCGCGGCTTCATGCAGGAGCTAGCGAAATTAATATAATATCAAGGCCAATTACATGTCAAGGCCTCGTATTTGTCATAAGAGCAGATATTAGAAATACGGGTAGCTAGCGATAACCAATTTTTATAAACTACAATTATCATGATAAGAATTACTTCCTACCACTGTCCTTTCAGCATTCAAATTTAACATCAGTATAGAAATAATATAATATCATTACAGGTTCTTGTTGATTGTAATCCATCTATATGAGATGCTAGCTAATTAGCCTACCTCATCCTTGAAGACCGTCGGTTCAGGGACTATAAGCGCGATATTCAGTACAAGATCAAGGCCGATTTCCGAAAAGACGGGTGTTAAAAACCCAGTTGAAGGGTTGTAAAAGAGAGAGAGTGTGTGCGTGAGAGAGAGAGAGAGAGAGGGAGGGAGGGAGACCTTAATGGTTGTTTGTAAATGTTTCCACTCCGCCGACACCATTTGCTTCACCATCAATCTACAAAAACCATTAGGAGTCGGAGGCGATTCGATAAGTCTATCAAAACTTATCTAGTACGCTAATTCTAATAGAGAAATTAACCGTGACAATACCTGATGCGCTGAACTTGCGGTTCCTTCAAGGAAACCAGTTGGGAAACTGCTTCGGTTAAATTCGTATGTGGCACAAGAAACTGCCAATATGCTCATCGCCAGCAAGAGGAGGCCTAGAACACAATCATTTCTGGAAGAAGCCATTGAATTCAGATAGAAAAATCAAAGAAGTCTTTGGTGAGTATACTTCAGCTAATAGTCTCGTCCACTATTTATACTACTGCCCCTGCTAAGTTCTTAATATGAAAATGACATCAAGATACTCTTAACAGTAGCTTCTGAATGAATGCTTTTCAAATAATTGGAATGATAAAGTGTACCAATCCCTTTCACTTTAAATTAAATGACAGAAATCATATGGAAAATCAACGTCACATCAATTAATTAAAGAAAGTAATCAAGATTTTCATTGTAATTTTAATTGAATATATATAAACACATCCAATTCCCTCGCTCCCGTACGTAATAATAGAGAATGCTATTGTAATGTCGTTTTAAAAATATTCAGTACTACTTTTCAGTATATGAGCATATTTCTCTATTAGAGAATATGATCCCGATAAAACACACACACACACAGAGAGACAGGGAAAAAAAAAACGAGTGCGCGAACTAAAACAAATGAAATTTCCAGGCTCCGACACTGCTGAAGGCGACAAATGAATTAATGCTGATATTGGCGGTAGTTTTCCAAATATCCATGGTTGGATGTTAAAGTCTATGTAATGAAACACCATCCCTAGCTAGCCACAAAAAGAAACATCCTGTGGATGCCCATGACATTTTCCCATTAATAACACAAAGACTTTTGCAATAATATAGCCCTCTCATAGTTACCATTATCGCCTACTGCGACCCATTACATAACCTAACAGCATATGTCATGTTTTTGCAAACAAAAAATTCCAAATGCCACCACCTAGTACAGCCTTGTGCTTCGTTACGCACACATATCTTGCCTTATTAATATTTGCCTATTAATTGAGGTTGACAATGATCAATTCATGTAATTTTCATGAATTTATTCCGATTCCAAAGGCTATTGATTTTGACTTTATAGCCCGTATTAAAAATCCACCTTCATATTGTTTGATGTGATCCTATGATGATCTATAAATAGAATTCTATTAGCTAATTAACCAGATGAATGTCAAGCATTTGCTTATTTTTTCTTTGTAATGATCACAATTCTCTTAATCGGCAAATTGAAAGCCTGATCACTAGCCAATTGTTCCTGATATGCAAACATGACATATTATATATTTTCAAACTACTTTCGTGAAATATGATTAGACTTTTTTTTTTTTGTATATTTATATATTAGGGAGATGTTTATCCTTTTTTAATTAGTCTCATTGCTCTAGGTATTTAATTACTGTCTTCCTTTGCCTAAGGCTTTTCCTCTTTAATTAATCTTTTCTTTATCGCTTAATTAACATCTCGGATAGGACGCAGAGGTAGTAGAAACATAGATATTTTCTTTTTGGAATAATAGGCCGTAGCCTGCAAAATTAAATTTATTCCATAAAATTGCAACATCATATGTAAATTAAGATAAAGATAAAAATATGAACAAATAATTAGAAAAAATCAGAATAAACAATTTTCGAAGGGAACATATATATTTAATTTCATCCAAGAAAAAAACGCCTAACATTGATTTTCAAAATTAGCAGGGTAATCAAGAATTTTCTTTTGTAAAGCCGCAACCTAGTTAAGACCAATTGTTCACCCAAACCAGCTTGAGCACCTCATCCAACTTTCTGTAGGATCACCTTCTCATCCATTCATGCATTGCTGGACAGTGGGAGCGATCTCATATGGACTAACTATCTAATCGACATTCCGGTGACTAATAGGCTGTTCATTTAGGCCGACCATAGGTTTAGGCCTCAATTAGCAAAGCCTTCTTCTGAATATCGTTTAGAGTAAAATCGTATAAATTTATACAATGTTGAGAATGTTCCTTTAACTTTTAAGGACGTTAAGAGTTATAGGGACTTCGTTTTTTGGCAAGAGCCAATTAACGATGAAATGGAATCAATCATGGTAAATAAAACATGGATTTTAGTAAACTTACATCTTGGAAGTAAACCTATTGTTTGTAAATTGGATATTTAAGCAAAAATTTAAGCAGGATTGATCCATTGATAAATTTAAAGCAAGATCAGTTGCCAAAAGTTTTATTTGAAAAGAAGGTATAGACTACTTTGACATATATGTCCAGTTGCTAGAGTAATTATCTTAAAGCTATTGGTTGCATTAGCTTCTATTCATAAACTCATTATACACCAAATGGACGTGAAGACCGTTTTACTAAATGATGAATTAGAAGAAGAAGTCTACATGTAACAATCTGAAGGGTTTGTTTTGAAAGGCTAAGAAAATAAAGTTGTAAACTTATTAAATCTTTATATGGCCTAAATTAAGCACCTAAACGATGGCATGAGAAATTTGACCAAACATTGTGTCAGATGGATTCAGAATAAATGAATCTGACAAATATGTTTATTCTAAATTTAATAAAGGTAGATGTGCTATAATATGTTTATACATATATGATATGTTAATATTTGGTACTGATGAATTCTTTGTAACGAAACAAAACAAATTCTATATTCATGTTTTGATATGAAAGATATGGGAGAACAGCCATGGAACGATTTATATTTCAAACCTAGATTATTTTTTTTTTTGAAAAAATTAATTTACAAAAAAGTAAAAAAAGGAAAACCTGTAGAAAACCTAACCCTAGTTTTTTTTAAAGAAAAACATGTGGATTTTTTAAATCTTTTGGCGAGGTCAGAATATTATTTTCCGGGTCACAGATATATAACTAAAAAAGGGGAGTTTCTAGATTATTTTTTTTTAAAAACAATTTAAAAAATATGAAAAACTGCCAAGCCTGTAGGAGCAGGCCTGCGGATGAAGGACCAACAGCCTGCAGGCTGCTGGACCAAAGGCCTGTAGGAGCAGTACCTTTCTATTTTTTTTTTAAAAATCTGTTTTAAAAATAAAGAAAATCTAAAAATTTGATTTTTTTCCTCCAGAAAATGATATCTAAAATTTTGGAAATTTTATACTTGCCATTTTTTTGGGTTAGAGGGGTTTCTAAAAAGGTTATACAATAAAACTTTGGAAGTTTTAATTTTTTTTACACCAAAATTATAAGATTAATTCTCAAATAGAAGTGGTGAAGATTTATTATATTTGTTCTAGTGAAAACGCCAAGGTTGTATTTTCTAACGAAAAAATTTGAAAGACAATAAACCCTAATAAATGAGATGTTTAGGGTCGAACTTTTATGTGAAATACATATAAAATAGTTTATTTTGCAACATCTATTCTATATGACTTCAAGTTGGAGATTTCTAAAAGGCGAGTATGCTTTGACAAACCAATCTATTTTGCGGTTTTTTTGAAATCTTTATACTTCTTTTCAATCAAGTTTTAGATTGATTTTATAATTACATCTTTGAGAATTGTGGTTTGGGCTTTAGGCCTTCTTCTATTTTATTGGGTATGCGATTTTATTATCATTGCTAAAATAAATTGTTGAAGAGGTATGATTGTATGTAACTCCAATAAATATATGCCAATATTCTTTTATGCATCCATAATAAAAACTATTTTGACATTTGATAGATGGCTCCCGAAAATGTTATCGTTGATCTCACGAAGGATGAAGCCAATGGTATATCAGAATCTTCAATAGTAAGGTCATTCGTACATCAAAATCTACTGGTCATTCGTATAAACGGAATCTACATGAACCCCCATGCTTAGGTACTCGCGTATAACCCTAATTGTACTAGATAACATGTCATGCAGTGTTCCATTCGTAAGGTTAAGTATCACGTTCAAGTTATGAAGAGGTTACAAGTCCATGTGAAGAGGTAAGTATAAGGTATGCTCATGTACTAGGGTTTAATAATATTCCAGGTATATTAATAAAACTATAAATTTATAAAAGTTTACGGTATAATATCGTAAAAGGGTTTCCAAGTTTAAGGTATTATTGTGAAAAGTAATTATAACGGTAAGACACTTGTTTTGAAAAGAAGATGTATGGGCATTTTTTTTATTAAAAGAAAATACGACAAGTCGAGGAGTTTTAGTGAAATATTAACTTTAGGGAAGTTCAAAATATTTTAGTGAAATATGGGTTTTACGGAACTTTGGAGTATTTTACTTAGAAATACAAGTTTAGGGAAACTTGAGGTCTTCTAATGAAAATACCTTTTTTTTTGGGACTTACGGTATTTCTAAGTAAAAAGTAAGTTTTGGAAAACTAATTAAGGGTATTTTAACGCAAATACGATATCTAGATAAATATAGAAAACCCAGGGGGGTTTTGTGTAAAGGTTTATTTTAAATTTTGGTGGCACTCTGGCTAATAACAAGGATTTCCCTAAAATAAAGTTGGGCGGCACAATGGCATAGATGAGTTTCACAGAAAATAGGGGAAAAGGGGGTAGAACATTGCCCCGTGCATGTTGATGATCATGAGTGTATCAATAGGATGTAATCACTCTTAGATAAATAGGGCTAACTAATATTAATCTGGATATCAAAATAAAGTTGTGAATATGAACTAACTGATGTGGATATAATCGGAGAAGATGACGAAGGCTAAGAAGATCGATTGAGAATCCCCCTCAAAGGTCAGAATGTCGGTATACGTCAAGTCGTACAAGAATACGGGTATCTCCCTCCTCGGATTTTTGCCGATGAATTAGGTAGCATCATTACGTCGGTGTTGATGAAGTGAAGAGGTAATTTTTTTGTTGTGAGGAGAAATGAGGGAGAAAATGAGAGGAGAAGCATCGGTATTTATAGGGTTAAAACCCTAACCCCGAGCCGCAGTCCCAGTTGACTGCTGCCTCAATCCTTACGCGCTGCCTCCGCCTGCTCGCCTCAGCCGTTGGATCGACCACATGAGCGGTCCAGATGCTCACACATTTGGGTTTGGGCTCAATTGGGCATGGGCCTGGTTAAAATGTTTTTTCTAAAATCTTTTTAAAACTGTTGTTAAAATCGATTTTCTTTCTAAAGCTAATACTTTCAATTATCAGCAAATTTTGAAAAATATCTAGGAAAAATTCCAAGTAAATACTTATTCATATCTAATCCTTTTCACCTCAAAAATAATTCCTTCTCTCGAAGTCTATCTTTAAAATAAACTTACAAAATCTTAAAAATCATTTTAAAATTCTTTTCTTTCACCCAAAATTCATATTAAAAATCTTTAAACTAAAGCAACTTTATCAACGCTTTTTCCACCAAAAGAAGTATTAAAGCAAACGCAACGACAATACTATGGAAAAATATAGAAAGGTTTTAATTAACTATATGAAAATTACGGTCATTACATCTTATATTGACTAATTCCCAATTTCGGATTTCTTTCCAGGGGATGAGAAATTTACTATTTTTCCTTAAGAATTAATAACTCATAATTAGACCAAAAATATCTAAATTCTAAAGAGAATGTAAGTTAAAGAGAATGATTGTTTCTCCCCTGAAATACTGAGTTTAGATTGAGTATTTTAAGAACACCAAAGTTTTAGGGTGCAAAATGAAAACCCTTGAAATAAATACTAATTTTATCGTAAAAAATTAAAGACCCCGCCAACTACACTGTTGCCAAGGGATAGTCTGCGTTACACAGGGGCATGGACGAGTACATGGTAAGTTTCATATAATCAAGTCGATTCTGTATTTAAGCTAACATGTTTATATATATATATATATATATATATATATATATATATATCTTCTTCATAGACCCAGTTCCAGGAGATGACGGACGCCTTAGGATTTGGCCCCGACAACTCGATTACCGCCATTGTCCCTATTCCGGATTCGATATCCGGTGGACATCACGGTGGCTATGCGCACGGGGTTGGTCCCGGGGCCCACCGACACTTTGCTAGGCGTCCGTCCGTCCACGAGTACGCTGTGGCCTAGACACGGACAAATACAACCGCTGCATCGCAGGAGGAGATTCGTCAGCTCCAAGATCGGGTGTAGCAGCAGAATGAGCGGGTGGATATGCTTGAAGCGCAGATTGAGGAGCTAAGGCGGTCGAACCCGTAGGCCATCAGGCAGGCCATACGAGACGAGTTTGGGAGTATGTTCAGGTCACGGGACGATAGAGCTAGATCGTCATAACGACAATAGATTATTGATACAATCATTTGATTCGTTGATACAAACATTTGTTTTATTGGTTTATTGATTATACTGTTTGGTGTATATATTTTGTTTATAATTGCGTGTGATTCTAATCATATTATTTCTTGATTATTATAATTGCGTGAGATTTGATCATAATATTATTATCTATTGCTAGTTGTAAATAAAAGCACTGTGCGTGGAACACGTAGATTTCTGATTTTTTAAGAAAATGATAATATATTTGGTCACGGTTTTAACCGTGACCATAGGATGTAGTCACGGTTATCTGCTAGTAGCAGGTATCCTTCATTATGGTTTCACCTTATGGTCACGGTTTAAACCGTGACCATAGGATCTATATAGTCACAGTTACCAGCTATAGCAGGTATCCTTCATTACGGTTTAACCTTTTGGTCACGGTTTAAACCGTGACCATAGGATATATATAGTCACAGTTATAACCATGACTATATTTGTGGACCCCACACAGAACTTATTTAGTTTTTTGAACCTTTTTTGGTAACGCCAGGTATCTGGTCATGGTCTTAACCGTGACGATAAAAAGCCATGATGACAGTTTTAGACGTGACTAGGTTTCTGGTGACGGGGTTTTAGGCAACGGTTGTGTCACGATTTTAACCATGACCAAAAGTGTATTTAATCGTGACCAAATCTATACTCCGCTGTAGTGAAATTTGGGAGGACCAGCATGAGTAGAGCACGCCAGGTATCTAGTCACGGTCTTAACCGTGACGATAAAAAGCCATGATGACAGTTTTAGACGTGACTAGATTCTTTTGTGCTTTGCAAATTAGCGCTCACGTGAGGAGCACATGTGGCGCCTCCTAAGAGTTTAACTCTTATTTAATAGATTCTTTTTTGTGCTTTGCACATTAGCACCAGCGTGAGGAGTACGTGAGGCACCATCATAGGATTTAATTCTATCCGAGGCGGTACCTACATGCTTTGCATGAGGAGCTTTCCTTTTATTTTTATTTTATTGTTATTATTATTATAAGGGAGCAAGTTTTGAGCCAAAATTTTGGCAGGAACAAATGCCCCCACTACTTTGCCCATATAAGTATGTAAGTGGGTGAAGTAGTGCAATGTTATGCATGACCATAGAATTGATGGCTTAGGAGACATGTTTAGGGTCCTTGTAGCCTAAGACTTTTTTCATCTTCATGAGCCGTAAAGGTCTCAAGAAGGTTTTTTCTCCCTATGAGTCGAGAGGATCTCATAGGTGCATATTCTCCCTAACAATCGTGAGGATTTCTAAGTATTCATCGTCTCCGTGAGTCGTAAGGATCTCACTCGGGTATTTTTTTCTTATGAATCGTGAGAACCCGTAAGTAGCTTCTTCATTTCAGTAGAATGTAACTTTGGCAAATATGGCCCGTAGATGGTATACAATAATCTCTCTTGACCTCCTTGTAGGGTAACGATGGATTATCAAACATGTTTGGATCTGTCGCCTAAGACTTTTTAACTTTATGAGCCGTGATGGTCTCATAAAGACTTTTCTCCTTATGAGTCGAGAGGATCCCGCAGGTGTATTTTCTTCTTAGAAGTTGTGAGGACTCCTAAGTGCGTTTTCTCTTGAGAGTCATAAGGATCTCACAAGAGAATTTTCCCCCTTACGAGTCGAGAGGACTCGAAAGTGGTTTTTCCTCCTTGTCAGTATTCGATTTTGGAGAATGTGTCCCGTGGATAGTATACAAGAGTCAGTTTGGACCTACTTGTAGGGCCACAGTGCTTAGGAAACAGGTTGATATCCCTGTCGCCTAAGGCTATTTACCTTCATGAGCCGTGAGGGTTTCATGAAGATGTTTTTCCCTACGATTCGAGACGAGTCAAGAAGTTCTCGCAGGATTATTGTGTTTCCCTACGAGTCGAGATGAGTCGAAAAGTTCTCGCAGGAATATCCTAACGTTAGATAACCCCTGCTCTTTGCGACAGAGGTCCGTTAGGTTTTGTGGTACTAGGGTTTTAGTCCGTGGTACCGTCGCGTTGGCTGATGTATTCCCCGATATGCAGACTTTACGTTGCTGTTCGAGCAGCCCCATGATTGTCGTGTCTCTGATTCCTTCGGGGGCTGGACAAGACGTCTTCAAGTAATCTTCTTAAGCAGTTTGACTGTCGAAAGAGCAAGCGCTAGGAATTTTGCCATGTTGCTTTTTACTGAGGTTAGGCTCAGTTTAGGAGCCCCGATGAGTCATAACCACTCCGCGCTGGTGTGGGATGATCTCCGATAGTCTTTCGGGTTTTATTTGAGTTGCCGTCAAGTCCCTGAAGTTAGGAATTTGGTTGTCGACACTGCGTCTGCTGTAATGAGACGAATGTCGAGGTGATCTCTAGGTTGTTTTGTGAACCATCGAAACTTGGAACTAAGGACTTTGCCATGGCTCTGTTTTGTTTTGACCCTGGGGCCGCTTGTTGACGCTGCGTCTGCATCTTGCTGGAGTGAGAAGAAACGTCGTTGTTGACATTGCGTCAGCTATAACGAGACGAGTTTCGAGGTACCCTTTAGGTTGTTTTGTGAACCGTCAAGGCTTGGAACTAGGGACTTTGCCATGGTTCTGCTTTGTTTCGACCCTGGGGTCGTTTGTTGACGTTGCGTCTGCATCCTGCTGGAGTGAGAAGAAACGCTGTTGTTGAAATTGCGTCTGTTGTAACGAGACGAGTGTTGAGGTAGCCTTTAGGTTGTTTTGTGAACCGTCGAGATTTGGAACTAAGGACTTTGCCATGCCTTCGCTTTGTTTCGACCCTGGGGACGTTTGTTGACGTTGCGTCTGGATCCTGCTGGAGTGAGAAGAAACGCCATTGTTGACACTGCGTCTGCTATAACGAGACGAGTTTCAAGGTACCCTTTAGGTTGTTTTATGAAGCGTCGAGGCTTGGAACTAGGGACTTTGCCATGGCTCTGCTTTGTTTCGACCCTGGGGTCGTTTGTTGACGTTGCGTCTGCATCCTGCTGGAGTGAGAAGAAACGCTGTTGTTGAAATTGCATCTGTTGTAACGAGATGAGTATTGAGGTAGCCTTTAGGTTGTTTTGTGAACCGTCGAGGTTTGGAACTAAGGACTTTGCCATGCCTTCGCTTTGTTTCGACCCTGGGGTCGTTTGTTGACGTTGCGTCTGGATCCTGCTGGAGTGAGAAGAAACGCCATTGTTGACACTGCGTCTGCTATAACGAGATGAGTGTCGAGGTAGTCTCTAGGTTGTTTGTGAACCGTCGAGACTTGGCTCTCCCTTTGACGGAGCCTGGTAGGAAAACATGGTTCCCTTTTTCATTTGTGCCCATGGATTGTATACAGGGGTCGGTGTAGACTCACCTGCAGGGCAAAAGTTTCATTTTTTTAATTTCCGTGATGCACTATCATTTCAGCTTTTTATATCACGAAAGTCGCGATTGCCCAATCATTTCGGCTTTTTATCACGGTGCCCAATTATTTCGGCTTTTCTTTTTACTCGCTGCTTTTTATTGCGAGATGCCTAAACATTTCGACTGTTTTTATATGCATATATTTTGCTCGCTAATTTTTATTGCGAGTTGCCGCATCATTTCGGATATTTCATATGCATTTATTTTTGCTTGTTGATTTTTGTTGCGGGTATGGAACTTGAGATCTGATACTAATCTTGGCATCAGCACCGCTGTTACTGGAATATTGCCAGGAGCGAATCATCATTTGCCGTGAAAGAACTTGGAATTTAATACCGATTTAGGCATCAGCATCTCTACAACTGGGATATTGCCAGGAGCGAATCATCATTTGCCTTTGTCGATTTGAACAAAGGTGGCTTAGTAAACAGAGTTTGGATTCTGTCGACTAAGGCTTTTTGACTTTACGAGCCATAAGGGTCTCATAAAAGTATTTCTCCCTACGAGTCATGAGGATCTCGTAGGTATATGTTCTCCTTAGAAGTCGTGAGGACTTCTAAGTGGCGTTCTCTCTTATAAGTCGTAAGGATCTCATAAGAGTATTTTCTCCTTATAAGTCGAGAGGACTTACAAGTGTTGTTCACCATATAAGGACATTCCTCGTGATTGGTGGAACTTGGTGGGGGAAATCGTTTATTTGTGCCCGTGGATTGTATATAAGGGCCAACATTGTACCGCCTGTAGGAAAATTTGGGGGATACGACGACTTAAGAACAGGTCCAGGTCCCTGTAAGTTAAGGCTTTGAATCTTATGAGCCATGAGGGTCTCATAGGGGGAGTTCTCCTTACGAATCGAGAGGATCATGTAAGTGAAGATTTTACGAGATTGCGCCCTTTCGGGTTTTCACAAGCCCGCCGGTAGTCCTGCTGTTTTTACTCACGGCGCCCTTTCGGGTTTTCATCCATACCCATTTTTCTTTGGACGTACCGTTTTTTTAACAACGAGATTGTGCCCTTTCAGGTTTTCTTAAGCTCGCCGGTAGCCCTGCTGTTTTTACTTACGGTGCCCTTTCGGGTTTTCATCCGTGCCCATTTCACTTGTGGACGTACCATTTTTTTACTTGGGTTGCAGTTTTTGCCGTTAGTGCTTTGATTGCAATATAAATCCTAAGAGAAGATATCGCCGTATTTGGGGCGATGCGCCCTGTTTGAGGTGGAGTACTAGTTTAGGGACATTTCGGTCCATTGTCTGTTTAATGACGTAGTGGTCCATTATCACCATTTTTTGAGGTGAAGCTTTAGTTTGAGGACATTACGGTCCATTGTTAGTTTAGTGATATTTCGGTCCATTGCCAGTTTAAGGATGTAGTGGTCCATTGCTAGTTTAAGAATGTAGTGGTTCACTATCACCATTTTTGAGATGATGTCTTAGTTTAAGAACATTACGGTCCGTTGTTAGTTTAGGGACATCTCGGTCCATTATCGCCGTGTTTGAGGCGGCGTTTTAGTTTAAGGACATTACGGTCCGTTGTCGCCATGTTTGGGGGGCGGGGAATTTTGTTGGATACTACTTTTAGAGTTTTGACTCAGGAAGATAGTGAGCGGACACAAGCGTCGTCATCTATCATTAACCTGAGTCGTGACTTGTCAAGCGTAGTATTTCTTAAGGATCCGGCCGTTTATTGATCGGAAGGATCTTTCACCATGCATATCCATGAGCAAGTAAGCCCCACCTTGGTAGACTTTGTCTATGATATACGGGCCCTCATAGTTTGGCTCGAATTTCCCCCATTTTGCACGGTTGGGGATCATAGATCTTTTGACAACTAGCATGAGTTCGCCTTGGCGGAATGTTCTTGGCATAGTTAGTCTTTCGTATGAGCGCGTCATCCTTGGTTTGTAAGCTTCCAGGTTTTGCTGCGCCACGAGATGAGTTTCATCGAGGGCATCGAGCTCTTCAAGCCGAAGATGGGTATTTTCTTCATCCGTCAGCTCATATCAAACCGCCACTCGTAAAGAGGGGAGTTTTATTTCCAAAGGAAGGACTGCTTCAGTGCCGAATACCAACGTGTATGATTTTGTATTCGTAGACATTTTGAACGTCGTTCGGTACCCTCAGAGAGCTTCGTGCTGTTTCTCATGCCAGTCCTTTTTGTTTTTGGACACCATTTTCTTTATAATCTTGGTCAAGGTCTTGTTGAAAACTTCAGCTAGACCGTAGGCACGAGGATTATAGACTGAAGAGTATCTCCAGTCTATTTTGTGCTGTTCTGCGAAGCGGATGATTTTATGGCTCCTGTAGGCTGGCCCATTATCCGAGATTATCTGTCGCGGAGTATCGAACTGGTAGATGACATGTGCCTTGAAGACATGGAGAATATTCTCCGTCTTCACTTCCCTTAGTGGTACTGCTTCCGCCCACTTAGAAAAGTAGTCGGTCGTTTTCAGTATGAACCGGTGTCCTTTGGATGACACTGGTTCAATGGGGCCAATTATATCGGTTCCCCACATTTCGAACGGCTAGCTAGCTATCGTTGGGTGTAGCGGATTTGGGTGTTGATGGATGAAGTCCCCGTGAATCTGGCACGAGTGACATTGCTTCTGTCATGCTCCGCTTCCCAGTGTACGGGAAGAGGAAGTGGCGCGGTCCGCTACGTATTTACTCAGAAGTAAACATGCTAAGCGTATCTAAGCAATATAAAGTAAAGTACACAAGAGACAGGAATGTAAATGAACATCAATTTTATTTATTAAACATTTTTACAAGTACAACTGAAATGTAAATACATGAGTAGAAAGCGATACCTAAACAATGGCATAACTGAATGAAATAAATATGTACAGGTGCCTACAGCTCTGGTTCAAAAGGTATCTGCTCCAAATCTTCAGTGTTGGGCTCGATCTCCAATGGGTCCGAATAACCTGACAACATTCCAAAGAAAGAAGAAAGGAATGTCGTCAGCGAACAATCGCTCGGTAAGTCCCAAAAGTGGGTAGAGATAAAATAGACAGAAAAGAGTATATTTTATAATGTTTGATTATATTGTTAACGCTGTTGTTTGTAGCTTGGTACAGAAAATGCCAGTGTATACGAGAGGAGTCTCACTATTCCGGAGACTAATGTATACGGAGCACAAGGAATCGTTCAGCCACGGTACAACGGCAATGGATATTCAGGTTAGGTGTATTATGGTTACAGTCTCATGCCACTTTTAACACCTTCCGAACCAATCTACCCCTTATAAACCCCGCGATATCTTTTGTATTGATTGTATTATTTGTTATATAGATGGATGACTTGCCGAAACCATAATATCAGTAAATAGAGTGGATATAGATGGAGAGTCATGTAGACGGAGTATATCCATGGTTCTGTTCAGTCAATATAGATTGATATAGATTGAATAGACGGATTCATGTTGAATTGTAGTTATACTTGAATCACATTCAAATCAGATTGATTGGATTGAGACTCGGTCTGAGTCAAACACTTTGAAATGAACTTAAAATCCTGAATTAGTTTTGATATTATCGGTAACTGCTGTACATGGACGACAGGATTTGTGTCTTTTTCCAAGACAATTACCGTGTTGATAATACCGTTTGTTTGATTGTCTACCTTAAATAGGCAAGCACCCATATCTCCGGCTCCCTGAGGCTTAAGAGACCGGTCCCTCTTAAAGCTATGTTTATTAGGGTCCTTATTGTAATTTAGTATAACTTGAGGGGGTTTTATGTAAAAATAGTTTGATATAATTTTCAAAATACACCTCAAGCATTTAATTATCGTCTTTAGGGTTTTCATAGATGTATATTTTATAAAAGTGAAATTTCTAGTGAGTAAAACCTAATTTCATAATATATGGTATTTTTTTGAAATATCGGTATTGTTTTGTATTGGGATGGTATTTTCATGTAAAAGTGATTCCTTTGATTTAGAAAACTTGGAATATTTATATAATATAATTAAAATAGATATTTTGATAATATATATATGTATATTTTATGAAAATAAATTTTATTTATTTTCTTGTAGAAATCTTATTTTCTAAAGAAAAAATGCATTAAAATTCCATCGAGATCGAATGCTCCTTTCGGAGGTCTACATCTCGCACTACTAGGCCCGAGGATGTGCGATAACCCACACCATCCCGAACGGGGTCCCCAAAAGTGGGTTGTAGAGGCGCAAATGCAAGGAATTGTTTAATACATCTTTTTAAAGAAACAGTTTTGTAAGTTTATGGTATTTATTTGTAAAGTCGTGTTATCGCATGAATATATTCCCAAAACTTCATCGTGCTATGTCAAAAATGTGTGTTATGATGAGGTAGGTCATTACCTCATGAGTTATCTAAAAGTAATACAATTTTTATGTTGTTTTATATCGAAACTAAAGTATGTGGTAATTTACCGTAAAAATACAACAAAAATTGCATAAAAGAATATTTTGAGATGAAACTTGTTTTAAAGTGTTTTTTAATGTTTGTTAAATATTATGTGAGAGTATGGTATTTTGTTGATTAAGAAAAAATAGAGTTTTAAAGAAAAACCGAATCGGAACTCGGATTAACTCCGTTTCCGTCAGGTTTTAGAAATGAATATTTTTAAGATAGTAGAAGAGAGGGGGAGAAGGGACTTATTGGCTTTAAGAAAAGGGGAGAGGCAGGAGAAGGTTTAGGGATTGTTGGGGCGTCGTTTCGTCGCCGGAAACTCCTTGGAACGTTGCCGGAACTTCGCCCTTTGCTAACTCCACTTGCACACTAAAGGGACTTGAGAATTCTTGAGAGTTTTGGTAGGGAATTTCTGAGTGAGGATGAGTGAAATATGGTGTGGTCTTTATAAGAAAAAATAGGGTTTAGGGGATGAAAGAATGTATTAAAAATTGCATTAAAATTTGGATGTAAATGGTGTTTTATTGCTCTGTGGATGAATGCAGAGAGAATAAACAATATGGGGTTAGTGGGGTAGCTGAAGAGGTGCAGGGGGCAAAATATGGGGAGCATTACCCATGGGGGGCTCGACGGTGCCGGCATTTTCCTTGGTCTCGCCGGTCATTTTCCGGCGGTAGATGCTTGGATTGCCGCCACGTGTCCCCGTCGTTTCAACTAGCCTCGTGTACATGTTTAAATATTCTGTAACTCTTCATTTTACGTGTAGACATGTGCAAACCCTTGGGCTTCTAAAAGATTAAAAGAAAATTAAATAAAAAGATAATGTGGCTCGCAGGATTCGATCACAGGGGCTACGTCATAGCAGTGCAAGGCTTTACCAATGAGCTATAAGTGTTTTCTTGCTTTTCTAAATTAAAATAAATACTTATAGTATACACAGGATTTGCAAATACCCCAATTGTATATTAACTTTTAAACAATTTCTGTACATTGAAATTGGAGTTGTTACAGTCTACCCTCCTTACAAAAATTTCGTTCTCGAAATTTGCAATTTATTTTAAGGACTAGTTTATAAATAAATGAGGATATCTTGCACGCATCTCATCTTCACTTCCCACGTTGATTCTCCTGGTGTTTCTTTTCTCCACATCTCTCGAACCAAGTCGACTTCCTTGTTCCGAAGTGACTTTACCTTTCTATCTAGGATCTCAACAGGTTGTTACTCACAGGATAAGTCTGGCTGTACAGTGAGCTCGGAATGATCAAGAATATGGCTGGGGTCATTCACATACCTTCTTAGTTAGGATATGTGGAAAACATTGTACACTCCTTCCAATGAAGGTGGAAGTGACAAGCGATAATCTACTTCACTGACTCGTTCGAGTATGTCGAACGGTCCAATATACCTTAGACTTAGCTTACCCCGTCTTCCAAAACGAATCACTCCATGGTTCGGAGATATCTTCAGAAATCGTGTTCTCCCGGTTGAAACTCCAAGTGATGGTGCTTTGTATTAGCCCGGTGCTTTGTATCAGCCCAGCGCTTCTGTCGATCTTGGGCTATGTGCATTCTTTCCCTGATAGTACGAACTACGTCAACAGTTGCTACTATCATCTCAGGTCCAAGGAGTTCACTATCGCCGATGTCGTCCTAACTTAATGGCGATCGACACTTCTTTCCATAAAACGCTGCAAAAGGTGACATTCCTATACTTTCTTGGTAGCTGTTGTTGTAAGAAAACTCCACAAGATATAGGTGATCTTCCCACGATCCTCCAAAGTCTAGCATACACGCTCTTAGCATATCTTCTAAGATCTGAATAGTTCGTTCAGACTGACCATCTGTTTTTGGATGATAAGACGTGCTAAATTCCAGACTTGTTCCCAAGCTAGCTTGCAGAATTTGCCAAAATTGCGATCGAAATCTAGTGTCACGATCAGAAACAATGCAAACCGGTATTCCATGTAATCTCACGATTTCCTGCATGAGTTCATGGGTATCAGAGATAGTACATATTTGAAGATTTAAATCATACTTAGATTCTTACCTTCATGTACTTTTTTGCTAGTGTCTCAGTAGATTGACCAACTCGAAAGAGAATAAAGTGAGCCGACTTTGTGGGTCGATCCACGATAACCCAAACCGCATCGTTACCTTTTGTGCTGCGAGGAAGTGCGGTCACAAAATCCATTGTGATGTGTTGCCACTTCCATTCTGGGATAGGTAACGGTTGAAGTAATCCAGCAGTCCTGTGATGTTCAGCCTTTACTTGCTGACACACCAAGCATTTAGCGTCACTTCTGGCTACTTCACGCTTCATTCCATGCCACCAATAATTTTGACGCGGATCTTTGTACATCTTTGTACCTCCACGGTGTACTGAATAAGGAGAGTTGTGAGCTTCTTTCATCAACTCTTCTCGCACAGAATCTTTTGGTACACACAATCTACTGTCGTATCTCAAAGATCCGTCTTCATGTATGATGAAGTCTGTTCGAAGTCCACTTTCTACTTGTTCTCTGATCTTTTGCAACTTAGCATCACTTGCTTGATCTGCTTTAATCTGATTGACAATGGTAGATTGAATTTGTAAATTCATCAAACTTAAAGCGTTACCTGGCATGACCACTTCAATCTCTATCTGATGCAAATATTGTTGAAGCTTCCACTGTGCGGTGAGATTCAATGCTAATGGTTGGCGACTAAAAGCATCAGGTACTACATTCACCTTTCCTGGGTGATATTGCAGGTTGATGTCAAAGTCCGCCATGAGTTCTAACCATCTTCTCTGCCGCATGTTCAACTCCTTCTGAGTAAACACATATTTCAGACTCTTGTGATCTGTGTATATGTCCACTCGTTCACCAAGAAGATAATGGCGCCAAATCTTAAGAGCAAAAATAACGGCTGCCAACTCCAAATCATGCGTCGGACAATTGCGCTCATGAATCTTCAGCTGTCTTGAAGCATAAGCCACAACTTTTCTGTGCTAATGTAGAACACATTCTGATCCCTTACCGGATGCATCGCAATGCACTACGAATTCTCCAGTTTGGCCCGGTATGACAAGGATAGGCGCTGATGTCAATCGTGACTTGAGTTCTACGAAGCTTGTTTTCATGGTTCTGACTATACGAATTCTTCATCTTTTCGTGTGAGCTTGGTCAGGGGTGTTGCAATCTTCGAAAATCCTTCGATGAACCTTCTGTAATATCCTGCTAGACCCAAGAAACTTCGAATGTCCTTCACTGATTTCAGTATCGGCCATTCGTTTACTACTGATAGTTTAGCTGGATCCACAAAGATTCCATCGCCTGATAGAATATGTCCAAGAAAACCAACTTGATCTAGCCAAAAATCGCATTTGCTGTACTTGGCATAGAGTTGATGTTGTCGTAGAGTTTCCAGGACAATTCGTAGATGTTCGACATGTTCCTTCCGACTCTTAGAATACACCAGGATGTCATCGATGAAGATGACAAAAAACCTGTCTAGGTACTCTTGGAAAACTTGATTCATTAGGTTCATGAATATAGCCGGTGCGTTGGTCACTCCAAATTGTATCACAAGAAATTCGTAATGACCATAGCGAGTTCTGAATGTCGTTTTATGGATATAAGATTCTTTGACCTTCACCTGATGATAACCCGAACGAAGATCTAATTTATAGAAAACACAATATCCACTTAGCTGATCGAACAGGTTGTCGATGCGCGAGAGTGGATACTTGTTCTTCATAGTTACATCGTTCAGAGCTCTATAATCAATACACATTCGATATGAACCTTCCTTCTTCTTTACAAGCAGAACTGATGATGCCCAACTTGAAGTGCTGGGACGAATCCATCCTTTTGCCAATAATTCGTCCAACTGAGTTCGGAATTCCTTCAAACCTTCCGGCCTTAATCGATACGGTGCTTTGATCACCGGTTGTGCTCCTAGTACTAAATCAATGCTGAATTCAAGAGCTCGATCGGGAGGCAAACCTGATATGTCTTAAGGAAACACATCGTCGCACTCTCGAACTATTTCTGGATTTGATCCTTCCTCTGCTTGAATTGCTACAATCACTGCCTTCTTCGGTTTTTCCTTGTATGTACTTGGTTCCAAGGTACGGTCTCCACTTTTGAAATAGAAGATCGGATGCTCTGGAATCTCGAATACTACCCTCCTTTGACGACAGTCAATGGTAGCATAGAAGTTCCGAGCCAATCCATACCCAAGACGACAACGAAATTCGGTATGTCTAGTACCTTGAAGTCAGCATAGAATTCTCTGCTGCAGACGACCACTAGACACAGATCGTATGCCGGCAGTCTTTTGCCAAATGTCCATCTCTCCTGCGGCTGGGTTGGGCCGGTTGTTCGGTACTCCTGGTCTCCTGGACACAAATGGTGGTCTTGAAGAGGCTCCTCCTGCCATTTGAGTGGCAGGGCGCTTCATCCCTGCAGATTGAGGTCTTCCCTTCATCTTCACCACTGCCTCGTATTGGCGAGTAGCTTTCAGAGCCAATTCGTGGGTTGGAAAATCCCCTGTAGCCAAGGCAGCTTGGATTTCCGAATCTAACCCTTGCTGAAACCGTCTGGATCTGATCTCAGCAATTGGTATCAAATGTGCCGCGAACATGTTAAGGTCTTATGTTAGCTGTGTAATATGTGATATTTGAAAGTCGAATATTGAGACATATCTTACCTACTGAGTATGGTAAACTCAGCGTCATACTCATCTACTGACTTGGTCCACATCGAACCCTGTTGTAGATGAATAAATTGCTGCTCCATGTCGAATCGGGCAGTCTCTGGGAAGTATTTCGTGTTAAACATCTCGTGAAATGTCCTCCATTCTATCGGTTGGTCAAAACGGCTTTCTTCTGCCTTGTACCAGACCCGTGCATTATCAGTGAGCTACAACTTCGCAACTCGAACCCAAGCTATCTCTGGTACTTGTGTCGCTGCCAGATCATCTTCAATAATTTGAGCCCACTCCTCAGCTTCTAGAGGGCTCTCTTTTCCTGAGAACTGCTTGGGGTGCAAAGCCCGGAATTGCTTTACCCCAGGTGCTTCCGCTTCTGGGCAGTTCATCAAAATAACAGTCTGCTGCTGCTGTCCCTCCAGGAGGCTGCGGATCGCCTCAAGCAATACCGTCTGCTCATTGATCGGAGTAGTGACGGTAGGTGTAAGCGGTAGAGGTGGTGGAGTGTTATTGAAGTTGGTGCTAGTGTTGTTTGGGGAATCCATAATCTTGAAAGAAAATTTTTGGGTTGGGACAGATTCAAAATATATGAAATTGGAAGATTTAAGGAATATGTAAAGAATGTTTTTAGTTGCTGGTTCTTGTGTTATATTGCTTAGGACTTCATGCAGAATTAACCCACATGTCCATGCAGAACTGACCTGCATTTCCATACAGAGCGGACCTGCATGGGCCACCAACAAAACCCGTCACGCCCCGCTTCCCAGTGTACAGGAAGAGGACGTGGCGAGATCCGCTACGTATTTACTCAGAAGTAAACACGCTAAACGTATCTAAGCAATATAAAGTAAAGTACACAAGTGACAGGAATGTAAATGAACAGAAACTTTATTTATTAAATATTTTTTTACAAGTACAACTGAAATGTAAATACATGAGTAGAAAGCGATGCCTAAACAATGGCATAACTGAATGAAATAAATATGTACAAGTGCCTACAGCTCTGGATCAAAAGGTATTTGCTCCAAATCTTCAGTGCTGGGCTCGATCTCCAATGAGTCCGAATAACCTGACAACATTCCAAAGAAAGAAGAAAGGAATATCGTCAGCGAACAATCGCTCGGTAAGTCCCAAAAGTGAGTAGAGATAGAATAGACAGAAAAAGAGTATCTTATAATTTTTGATTATATTATTAATGCCGTTGTTTGTAGCTTGGTACAGAAAAGGCCAGTGTATATGAGAGGAGTCCCACTATTGTGGAGACTAAGGTATACGGAGTACAAGGAACCGTTCAGTCACGGTACAACGACAATGGATATTCAGGTTATGTGTATTATGGTTACAGTCTTGTGCCACTTTTAACACCTTCCATACCAATCTACCTTTTATAAACCCCGCGATATCTTTTATATTGATTGTATTGTTTGTTATATAGATGGATGACTTGCCGAAACCATGATATCAGTAAATAGAGTGGATATAGATGGAGAGTCATGTAGACGGAGTATATCCATGGTTCTGTTCAATCAATATAGATTGATATAGATTGAATAGATGTATTCATGTTGAATTGTAGTTATACTTGAATCACATTCAAGTCAGATTGATTGGATTGAGACTCAGTCTGAGCCAGACACTTTTAAAAGAACTTGAAATCCTGAATTAATTTTGATGTTATCGGTAACTGCTGCACATGGACGGCAGGATTTGTGTCTTTTTCCAAGACAATTACCATGTTGATAACACCGTTTGTTAGATTGTCTACCTTAAATAGGCAAGCACCCATATCTCCGACTCGCAGAGGCTCAAGAGACTGGTCCCGCTTAAACCTATGTTTACTAGGCTCCTTATTATAATTTAGTATAACTTGAAGGGGTTTTATATAAAAATAGTTTGATATAATTTTCAAAATACACCTCAAGCATTTAATTATCGTCTTTAGGGTTTCATAGATGTATATTTTATAAAAGTGAAATTTCTAGTGAGTAAAACCTAATTTCATAATATATGGTATTTTGTTGAAATATCGGTATTGTTTTATATTGGGATGGCATTTTCATGTAAAGGTGATTTCTTTGATTTAGAAAACTTGTAATATTTATATAATATAATTAAAATAGATATTTTGATAATATATATATTTATATTTTATGAAAATAAATTTGATTTAATTTCTTATAGAAATCTCATTTTCTAAAGAAAAAATGAATTAAAATTCCATCGAGATCGAATGCTCCTTTCGGAGGTCTGCATCTCGCTCTACTAGGCCCGAAGATGTGCGATAAGCCGCACCATCCCGAAAGGGGTCCCCAAAAGTGGGTTATAGAGGCGCAATTGTAAGGAATTGTTTAATATATCTTTTTAAAGAAACGATTTTGTAAGTTGATGGTATTTATTTGTAAAGTCGTGTTATCCCATGAATATATTTCCAAAACTTCATCGTGTTATCCCAGCTCCACCTCCGCGTGGACCTCCTGCACAGTCTAATCGCCAATTCCATCAAGCACCGAGGAACATGCTTCGAGGGCAGAAAAATATGCCCCAAGGACAGAGGAATGTTCCTCTACTTAGGAGGAATGTACCCCGGCGTCAGGCTTTCACATTAGCGGCCGTAGAAGCCGAGACTGTAGACCAAGATAACAATGGTAATTCCTTTCAATCTTTTCAAACCCTTGTATCATCTTATTACTTTTCATGCAATACCAGTATTTCTTTCACAATCATGATCACTAAAATGTTTTGAATCTGTTACACTTTACTTCTACAAATTTTAAGGACGAAATTTTTATAAGGAGGGTAGAATGTAATAATCCTAAACTTTCTGTACAGTTTTTTTTCAAAAATACAAAAGGAACACCTGAGCCCGAGCACAAGTTATAAATTTGTTTTGCTTTTGAACAGCAAGAAGGCAGTTGTAGCTCATTGGTAAAGCCTTGCACTGCTGTGATGTAACCCCTGTGATCGAATCCCATCAGCCACATATTATTTTTATTTAATTTTCTTTTAATCTTTTAGAAGCCCAAGGGTTTACACGTGCACTACACGTAAAATGAAAAGACACAGAATAAACAAACATGTGCACTGGGGTATATGAAATGACGGGGACACGTGGCAGCAAACCCAACCCCATCCGACGGTAATGGACCGGCGAGAAAGCTAAATAGACCGGCACCACTGGTTTAGCCCGTCGGTATTGCTACAAAATTTCCCCCCTGCGCCTCTTGGCCTACCCCACTTCTCCTAGACTGTTTGTTTTCTCTGCACATTTTCCAGAGAACTTTAATCTCCTTTAATCCAATTTTTAATGCATATTTTAATGCAATCTTTAACCTTCTAAACCCTAGTTTTCCCTATAAATACCACACCATATTTCACCCCTCCTCATTCAAAATTTCCCTAAAAAAACTCTCAAAAATTCTCAATTCTCTAGTTGTGCAGGTGGAATTAGCGAAGGGCGAAATTCTAAGGAGATTCCGGCAACGAAACGACGCCCCGAAGCCTTCCTTAGTTTCCCCTCTCTTTTCTTGTTCCCTAACCAGTAAGTCCCCTCTCTCCCTCTCATCTTCTATTCTAAAAACTTTAATTTCTAGAACCCGACGGAAGTGGAGTTAAACCGACTTCCGATTCGGTTTTCTTTAAAATCTCTATTTTTCTTAATCAATAAAATACTATACTCTCATATCATGTTTAACAAACATTAACAAACACAATAAAACAATTTTCATCTCAAAAGAATCATTTATGCAATTTTTATTGTATTTTTACGGTAAAATACCACATACTTTACATTTCGCCATAATTCACATAATACTTGTATTACCTTTAGATAACTAATGAGGTAATGACCTATCTCATCACAACACACATCTTTGACTTAGGACGATTTACTTTTGGGCAATGTTTTTGGGAATAGCATGAGTTACAAAAAAATACCCTAAACTACAAAACCATTTCTTTAAAAAGTGTATTATTCAATTCCTTGCAATTACGCATCTACAACCCACTTTTGGGGACCCCGTTCGAGATGGTGTGGATTATCGCACATTCTCGGGCCTAGTAGAGCGAGATGCATACCTCCGAAAGGAGCATTCGATCTCGATGAAATTTTAATGCATTTTTCTTTAGAAAATGAGATTTTTACAAAAATAAATAAAATTTATTTCTATTAAATATATATAACTATTATCAAAATATCTATTTTTATTCCATGTTTTCTAAATCAAAGGAATCACCATTATATGAAAATACCATCCAAATACAAAACAATTCCAACATTTCAAGAAAATACCATATACTATGAAAACTAGGTTCTACTCATTAGAAATTTTACTTTTATAAAATATACATCTATGAAAACCCTAAATACGATAATTAAATGTTTTAGGTGTATTTTGAAAATTATATCAAAATTATTTTACATAAAACCCCCTCAAGTTATACTAAATTACAAAAAGGACCCTAGTAAACATAGGTTTAAGCGGGACCAGTTCTCTTGAGCCTCAGGGAGCCGGAGAATATGGGTGCTTGTCTATTTAAGGTATGCCGTCTAACAAATGGTGTTATCAACACGGTAATTGTTTTAGAAAAAGACACAAATCCTGCCGTCCATGTGCAATAGTTACCGATAACATCAAAACTACTTTAGGATTTCAAGTTCTTTTCAAAGTGTCTGAATCAGACCGAGTCTCAATCTAATCAATTTGACTTGAATATGATTCAAGTATAAACTATATTACAACATGAATCAATGAATCCGTCTATTCAATCTTTATCAATCTATATTGACCGAACCGAACAATGGATATACTCCGTCTATATGGTTCTCCATTTATATCCATTCCATTTACTGATATCATGGTTTTGGTAAGTCATCCTTCTATATAACAAAACAATACAATAAATACATAAGACACTACGGGGTTTATAAAGGGATGGACTGGTAAAGAATATGTTAAAGGTGGCACGAGGTGGTCACTAAAGACGTAATTATATCCATACCGTTTTTCCGTGGTATTTTCGACGAAGTCTTGTACTATGGGTTACCAAAGTTCACGGTATAAGTTGGACTCCTCTCGTATACACTGGCATTTTCTGTACCAACTTACAAACAACTGCGTTAATATTATAATCAAACATTATTAGTTATACTCTCTTTTCTGTCTATTCTATTTCTTTCATTCTATGGGACTTACCGAGCGATTATTCGCTGACGACATTCATATTTCTCTTCTTCTTGAAATGTTGTCAGGTGGATCAGACGTACTAGAGCTCGAGACCAGTCAGAAGCATTTGGAGCAGTACACTGAAGACCTGGAGCATTAGACTTTATTTGTACATATTTTCATTTCAGTTCATGCCATTATTTAGGCATTGCTTTCTATCAATGTATTTACATTTTCAGTTGTTCCTGTAAAATAATATTTAATAAATAAAGTTGCAGTTCATTTATATTTCTGTCTCTTGTGTACTTTACTTTATATTGCTTAGATACGCTTAGAATGTTTACTTCTGAGTAAATACGTAGCGGGCCTCGCCACGTCCCTTCCCTGTATATTGGGAAGCAGGGCATGACAGAATGGCAATAAGATATTCTTTGTGAAGTCCCTTTACAAGATCATCAATGGAGGAGCAAAAGGGGGAGGGGGCAGCTGCGATTGTTATGGATGGTTAAAGTGTCATGCAAGATAAAAGTTTTCAATTGGTTGGTGTCTATATGGACGGTGCTGACTAGAGACAACTTGATTAAACAGAAGTTGCAGGGACCTTCGATTTGCGAGATATGCAAAACCTCTGATGAAACTGGGGACCACCTGTTCTTCACGTGTCCCTTTGCTAAAGATGTGTGATCACATTTCTGCGCTATGAATAAATTTTTTTGATTACCATCTTCCATCAATGATGTCCGGGGGGATTGGCGTTTACGTGCAGGGGGAAACGATTAGGAAGAAATGGGATATTATTGTGGGAGCTATTTGAGGCATATGGAAAGAACGAAATGAGAGAATTTTTAGAGGGAAAATTAATTCGATAAACAAGTTTGTCAGTCATATATCGTCCTTGCTTCTCAATTGGTCTTACTTGCTTGCAGATAAATCAAAGCTGAAAATAAGAAAGATGATATCTGGAATTGTTGCCAATGAGGATGACGGGCTAGCGGAGCGAGAGGATGAGGACGGACAAGATGAAGGGATGGATGGAGGGAACTAAGGAGGGGTCATGTTTGCGGGGTGGGCAAGGTAGCGAAGCTTTTTGGGGGTGCAGGGTCCTTGTGTGTGAGGCACTTGTTTTATTTTGTTGGCATGTAAACCAAACTAGATCTTTGGTGAATGTTTGTATGTCTTTTTGGCCTTGATAGCGTGTTGGTGTAAACATTAAAAACTTTTTAATGCAATGGGGTGGCTAATTATCCACCTATCTCTCTCAAAAAAAAAAAAAAACAGTTGAGTGGTAATAATATTCATACCAGGCCATGCAAAATCCTAGGGTCCAAACATTTTATCATCGTTCTTCTGAATAAATAACAGCGAGAGAAACACGGCCTACCGATACCAATAGAAACAATTTCGACTTGAAGAAAGATGGGAGTGATGGAACAGTTAATTTGACCCAGACACATTGTTGCTTTCGTTTCCATAACATCGCTTATTTTGAATATTGGAATTAAAAGGATCTATCAAGTCAAACTTCCTCCGGTAAACGCTACATATTTGGATGAACTAATTTTATTTGGTGGCTGGATGTTTGATGCTGATTGTCACGCGCTAGTAAGTTACCGTAGGATTATGTAAACCTTTTTTCGTTCACTATCTCATGCTTGGGTGCATTCGCACCGCTGAAAGGGGGAGAAAAAAATATTCATAAGGCTAATGTACATTAAACTACCACAGACTTTTTAAAATTACCATAAGCTATCCTATTATGCGATGATAGTTCAGTTATATGTAGCAGGTGAGAGGTAAAGGTGATGGTATAATGGCAAAGATGGTGACTTGGCTGTGACAATGGTGTGAAAACAATAGTGCTAATGACGACGACAACAAACGGTAAAGGGGTATGAACTGTTTTAACATTTATAAGGAATGAAAGTGAGGTATAATTAAGGAAAAAGGGTTACACAAAAAACTGCACAATACTTATAAAATCAGCCAGAATGTAGTTTGTTGTGTAGGAAGGAGCTACTCTTTGCTTTAGATATAATCAATTGCTTGTTTAAAAATACCAAAGGAAACGAAAAATAATTAATTTCTAGTTTAATAATACCAAAGGAAGTCGATTTTCAATAATTAAGTAACTTTTAGATTATAAGTAATTTTTTTCTAAATTTTATATTACATTGATAGAAAAACATTGCACATCGTTTAATGTATATATGATTTAAAACCATTGGGAAAAAATGCATGACAAGCACTTACAGTAAACACACACCCATGTTTTCATAGGCTAAAATTTCTATTTTAAGCACAGCGATAGTATTATAAAGTCTCAAATGCTATGTTATAATGTTATATTGTCCTATAATGCAATGATATAGAGTATTATAAAGTAGTTTTCCATTTTATACTCACTAAACTCTATCAACTCCTTTCATTTGAAAATCATAGAGATACGAAAAATTAATGCCACATTAATTAATTCATGAATATTATTGAGATATGATTAATGGTACATATCAATCTCTTTCCTACCTATGTAATTTTCAGCAATTGCATGTATTTAAATGTCAACTATAAGATTTAATTTAAGTGGAATACATAAATGTTGAAAACTGTTCCATTTAAAACTTATATAAATTCATGTTACAATTTAATTAATCTGAATAGTTTCACGTTTTTTTTCAAAAAAAAAAAAACAAAAGAATTAGTTGTAAGTTTTGGTTTTGTTATATTGGTACGACTTATTTTGCACACTAATTTTTTGTTATACTTTTGTGATATTGATATATTAATTTAGTAATGAAAAAAATATGATACCTCATTGTCTATGATTTATTGTGATTGTGAAATTACGGTAATTTAGATACTGTGATTATGATGTCTTGGATATTATATTTTGTTAACTATAATGTCTATAGTGTGATGCATCATCATCATCATCATTTAAGCCTTTTCCTATCTAAATGGGTACACTATGAAGCATAACTTCAGTAAATATCGATCACATAGAGTTTTACAATCGACTATCGACATGATGCCTGCCTTCATCAAAATAAGTGTCAAATTACTGATTCAAAAAAATATGACAATGGAGAGGCTTGTTCTATAGCTATGATTATATACTCCTAAACCCTACCAATTCATTTCTCTTTATTGAGACATGATTCATATGAAAATCAATATCAGATCAATTAATTAAAGAAAAAAATATCGAGACATGAAAATTAATGGCACCTCAAAACTCTATGACTGTCATATCTATATCTATATCTATGTAACATTCAACAATTAATTGGAAGATGGTCTTTTATTGGACTCTCCATATCATGCTTTATTTAAAATCTAAATTTCAATGTTTAATTTAAGTGGAATAAATGAATGTTGAAAAACTGTTCCAATTAAAAAGTTTACATAACTCGTCTTACAGTTTGCTTAAGCAAAATAGTTTCACATTGTTCGAACAAATCTCTCGCAATATAAATCACTCCAAATTCATCTCAAATGCAATAATAAAACATGGCACAATTACAAAAGAAGTCCCTCCTCTTCCTCGTCCTATGTTTCTTGTTCGTCTGGGACTCGTACCAAATCGAAGAAGCAGCACAGCCACCCCGATCCTCAATTAACTTCTTCTACATCACCCGCAGAGGGGGTTTGCGCTTTGTTCCTGAGCATGTAGAGTGCTTTGCCCCGCTTGATTCCGTAGGGTGCAGAGGCCCACTCTATGAATCCGCGTGGGAGAATAAGATGCAGCTGAACCAGGGGTGTTGCGATGTACTTCTTAACTTAAATCCCAAATGCTTGGACAAGGTGTTCTCTACCGCTCCGTTCCAAAGGGAGTTTGGCTCCATGTTGAAGGAGTATTGTGCTTCGCCGCCTCAACCTAAATCTGATGGTTGAATTCCTTTCCGATGAATATGTAACGACCGACGATTCTCAGGAGTTTATGTTTTTCAAATATACATGATCTATTGCCAATAATGTATTGTTTATGACTTTAAAATATTATAGCAATTATAGATTTATTATCTTTTATTTCTCTGGAATTCATTGTGTTTCAAATAGAAATTTTATAGTGTGCGCGTGCAGACGCACATGTGTATACGATCCATTATAAGCAACAATGCATTTATAATAAACATGTAAACAAAGCAGGCATCAGTTGACATGAGAAAGACAATAACAATCTCTTATTTACATCATAACATATTATATTTCCATGCTTTCGTAAAATTCGAAAAAAAAGGAAGAAAAGAAAAGGGAATTCCGATCCTAACCATATTCGAACCTTTATGTTCCAAATTGATTCAGAGTTCGTTGCAGTTGGTACGCTCGAAAGATAGATTGTTGTTTTCAAGATCATATAGAACATGCATGTTTTGTGTTGCGATGTTCCCGAATATAGACGAATCATCTTCTGATTTCATGGCCAGTAAGCATAATAGATTCGCGTTGGAATGAGCTACGTAATTTTCTTCTGGCAAGTCCCAGTCCGCACCTTCAAAATGAAAGATCAGCTTTGGTATCGCCTTGGTCCTCTTTGACGTTTTGAAGCATAAATCGAGGCCGGTAGCATTTACTCGCGGAAGTTTGAATTGAGACTGAAACGCTTTTCCAACTTCGGTATAAGCCACTTGATGCAACCACAACATTGGAGTGCCTGAGTCGATAATTATTCCACCAGTCCCATCTTTCTTTATTTCGAATATGTCTGCTGGTATAGAAAGCCGAGTTTTTCCGACTGTTATTCCTTTCAAAGAAAGATAGTAATAACTAGTTTGGAAGTTGGGACTTTGAATCAATGGGGTGGTTTGTATATTCTTACCACCGAGCTTGGCTTGCGAACCAAATAAGAGAAGACTCTTACTAATGCAATCATTGTAGGAAGTGAAGCAATACGAGAAAGTCTCAATACATAGCTGAGAGACTAATGACAAAGGACCACGACCTAACTCGACGATACCTGAAACATTCGCCACCGTGCCTGAATTGAACAAGCTGCACCCAAAAGCAAGGTCCGGAATACGCATGTCACCAAATATGAAAGTCTCTTTACCAAGGATTCCATCGATCTCTGATCCGTCAACATATTTACTGTGATAAAAACAATTTGGGGTGCACGTAAAATTTCCAACGGCGTGACACAGCTTGCTGGAACAAGGGATGGTAGAGAAAGTAGATGAGCTCAGAGCATCGAATCTTGGATCGGGTTGGGGAATGCGCTTTGTACCATTTTTGCACCGAGTCCATATGAGATCACTGCCAGTGTCCAAAACTGCGGTGAATTGATGAGGAGGTGTTCCTATAGAAAGTTGGATGATGTACTCATATTCGCCATCTGGGTGAACAATTGCATTGAGTCCATGCATTTTGCTTCTTTGAACTGCGAGTTCTAAGAACTCGGCTTGGTTAAGATTTCTTGTAGCATCTGCTCGAGTCAATTCCAATCGAAATCCTACATCTCTTGTTTTCACTGCTTTAGTTATACCAAAGGCGGCTGAAAAAAGGATCAAGATCGAAATTATATATGAGATCTTATTTCTTCTCGAGGTTATGAATATTTGTTTGTGAGTGTGCATGGCTTCATGCAGCAAGCTCTATATGTATGATAGCCGGCTTTATGCAGTCAGCCTAGACACATTATCTTATAGCGGTATTATCCTTTGATGAATCGCTAGACGGCATCTAGTGGGATTCGATTTTGCTGATCGACATCAAGTTTAGCATCCGACGTTTCGAAGCAAGAGTTTCTAACCTCTATATTAGCTGGTGATTTTATCACTCTATATATTTCTAATTATGTGTCAACACCTCATATTTGTTATAAGAGAAGATATTAGAAACACGGGCAGCGATAACCAATTTTTATAAACTACAATTATCTTGATAAGAATTACTTCCTACCACTGTCCTTTTTAGTATTCAAATTTATCGTCGGTAGAAATAATATAATATCATTAGATTCATTATAGGTTCTTGTTCATTGAAATCCATCTATATTATAATTCCATCTATATGAGATACTAGCTAATTACCACACATCATCCTTGAAGACCGTTGGTTCAGTGATTATAAGCGCAATATTCAGTACAAGATCAAGTCCGATTTCCGAAGAGACGGGTGCTAAAAACCCAGTTGAAGGGTTGTGTGTGTGTGTGTGAGAGAGAGAGAGAGAGAGAGAGACCTTGATGGTTGTTCGTAAATGAATCCACTCTGCCGACGCCATTTGCTGCACCGTCAATCTACAAAAACCATTAGGAGTCGGATACGATTCAATAAGTCTATCAAAACTTATCTAGTACACTTATTCTAATAGCGAAAATTAACCGCAACAATACCTGATGCGCTGAACTTGCAGTTCCTTCAACGAAATCAGTCGAGAAACTGCTTCGATTAAATTCGTATGCGGCACAAGAAACTGCCCATATGCACATCGCCAGCAAGAGGAGGCCTAGAACACAATCATTTCTGTAAGAATCCATGAATTCGAAGAGGAAAATCAAAGGAGTCTTCGGTGAGTACACTTTAGCTAATAGTCTCATCCATTATTTATACTGCTGCCCTGCTAAGTTCTGAATGAATGCTTTTCAAACCAGGGGCAGAGCAACCTGCGCCCCCCCCCCCCCCAAACACCTCCCTCCCCCCAAAAAAACAACAACAAAACCTCCCAAAAAATATTTTTTAAAAATAGTTAATTCAATAGCATGTAATCCAATCACGTCTAAATCACTTATTTAAAGAACCACCATTTTAATGTTAATTGAATATATATAAACACATCCAATTCCCTCACTACTGTAATAACAGAGAATGCTATTGAAATGTGGTTTTGAAAATAATTCAGGAGTACTTTTTAATATATGAGCATATTTCTCTATTAGAGAATATCATCCCGTAACACACGCGCGCGCGCACAAAAACAACGCGTGCACACACTAAAACAAATGAAATTTCCAGGCTCGGTCGCTGGCTGAAGCCTGAAGGCGACAAATGAATGCTGATATTAGTTTTCCAGATATCCATGGTTGGATGTTAAAGTCTAAGTAATGAAACACCATCCCTAGCTAGCCACAAAAAGAAACATCCAAAGGATGCCCATTAACACAGACTTTTGCAATAATATAGCCCGCTCATAGTTACCATTATCGCCTACTCATACTGCACCCAAAAAACTACACAATACTAAGGGGGTATGAACTGTTCGAACATTTGTAAGGGTTGAAAGTGAGGTATAATTAAGGAAAAAGGGTTCGGATACAACCCTTTCCTACACAAAAAAACTACACAATACACGTAAAATCAGCCGGTTCCGTACTTAAGTGCGTGGGCCCCACACCACGTGTTTAAGTGTGTTGTGCAGTCTGTTGTGTAGGAAAATTGCGTAGCTAATTTTTGCTCTAGATATAATCAATCGCTTGTTTAAAGATACTGAACGACGTGAAAAATAATTAATGCATGACAAGTACTTACAATAAGCACACACCAATGTTTTCATGCACTAAAATTTCTATTTTAAGCACCGGGATAGTATTATAAAGTCTCAAATGCTATGTTATAATGTTATATTATCCTATAAGGCAATTATATATAGTATTGTAAAGTTGTTTGCCATTTTATACTCACTAAACTCTATCAGTTCCTTTCACTTGAAAATCATAGAGATATGTAAAATTAATGCCATATTAATTAATTCTTGAATATTATTGAGATATGAAAATTGATGGTATACATATCAATCTCTTTCCTATCTATGTAATTTTCAGCAATTGCATGTATTTAAATGTTAACTAAAAGATTTAATTTTAGCGGAATGCATAAATGTTGAAAACCGTTCCATTTAAAACTTATATAAATTCATGTTACAGTTTAATTAAGCTGAATAGTTTTACGTTTTTTCCAAAAAAAAAACAAAATAAAATCAATGCCCATATAAATTACTCCAAATTCATCTCAAATGCAATAATAAAACATGGCACAACTACAAAAGAAGTCCCTCCTCTTTCTCGTCCTATGTTTCTTGTCTGTCTGGGACTCGCACCCATTAATAGAAGAAGCAGCAGGGTCACCCCAATCCTCGTTTGTCGACCTAGAAATTTTTCGCAATAGGGGGCTTGGCCTGGCCGTGCCTCGGAATGCTGAGTTAGACGCGTGCTTAGACCCGATGTCATTTGGTTGCCCAGGGTCACTCTATCGATCCTCATGGGAAGATAATGTCCAGCTCAGCCAGGAGTGCTGCAATGAAGTTTTTAACTTAAGTCCTGAATGTCTTCACACGCTGTTTTCAACCGTGCCGTTCAGAGGGGAGTTTGGCCCGATGGTGAAGGAGTACTGTGCTTCGCCTCAACCTTGATCCCACAGTGATTCCTTTCCAAAATGAACATGTAACGAAGATTATAAAAGATTTTACGTTTGGCAAAAGTTTGACTTTATTTGTTAAATATATCTGATCCATTGTTGAATAATGTACTGTTAACGACTTTAAAATATTATAGCGGTTATTGATTGAATAACTTTTTTTTCTCTGAATTTCATTGTGTTTCAAATATAATCTTTATAGCTTGCGTGTGTGCACGTGTACATGTATGTGCATGTCATGATTGGGCAGAATTGAAATAATAAGCTAGCAACAAACCAAAAGGAAATAGCCTAACGATCAATGATATCCAACTTTCCTGCTAGCTGTTCTAATTTTTTTTAATTCATTTTGATACTAATACATATGCTTCAACATGGTTTCATCTTCTTTAATTATCAGGCTTTGGTATAATGTCATTGGTTGCTTCTCACCGCTAGTTTCGACTTTTTATTGGTTCAAGGATGCTAGCGCTACATCAATGCATAGTATTAGAAGCTGCGAGAAAGAGGAGTTGGAGAGGAAGTCAGAAAGAGAAGATGACATTGTAGGAAATATGGATGCGATGGCATAGTCTATGCACACAGAAGTGAAGATGCAACAAGACGGAAGCGATGAAGAAGTATATTAGCGAGTCTCGGTGTTCACATAGCTCCCACAAAAGAAACAAGTTGTAAGTTTTGGTTTTGTTATATTGGTACGACTTATTTTGCACAGTAATTTTTTGTTATGCTTTTGTGATATTGAGACATTAATTTAGTAATGAAGAAAATATGATACCTCGTTGTCTATGATTTATTGTGATTGTGAAATTACGGTAATTTAGATATTGTGATTATGATGTCTTGGATATTATATTTTGTTAACTATAATGTCTATAGTGTGAATGCATCATCATCATCATCATCTATGCCTTTTCCTACACTCACTAGTAAAATAGGGGGATGCCCCTACGGATATTGGAATCCGTAGGGACAGATTTAACTTGGCCCTACAGATTAAAAGGTTGCCCCTACGGGCACAGATGTCCAAGAATAAAAATATTAATTCTTAAAAATATTAATTCTTAATTTGGTGTTTGCCCCTACGGAGCCGCAAACAAAGAACCTACGGGTATATCCGTAGGGGCAACTAAATATCGATTTAACAAAAGCACAGATCGATCGCCTACGCTCACTTTCTCTCTCTCTCTCGATCGCGTGCGAAAAAAATCCCTAAATCGCCACGCCGTCGTCGCCACCGTCGTTCTCCTCGTCGCCACCGCCGTTCTCGTCGCCACCGCGGTTCAGGTCGTCGCCACCGCCGTTCAGGTCGTCGCCCCAGCCCCAGCAGCAACCGTTCAGGTGAGTAAATCTTGAGGTAAATTAAAGAATTTTTTGATTATTTTGGGCTTAGGGTTCATGGCTGGGTCTGGGGTTGCGCGCGCGAGTTGGGGTTCGGCAGGGGTCGCGGTCGCGGTCGGGGTCGGGGTTAGGGTTAGGGTTGGGGTTCGGCTACTGTTGGGTGGGGCTGAGGTTAGGGTTTGCCTTAGGGTTGGTGTTGGGGTTTAGCTGGCCGCGCTGGGGTTAGGGTTAGGTTGGGGCTGGGCTAGGCTGGGGCTGGGGCTGGGGCTGGGTTGGGGTTAAGTGGTGGGGAGTTGGAAAAAAACAAGAAAATGAAAGAGTAATGAATGTGAGAAATTAAGAATGAGAACAATTGCACAACAAATTTGTTGACAAGAAAATGAGAGAGTAATGAATGTGAGAAATTAAGAATGAGAACAATTGCACAGAAAAAGCTATGCTTGACTAGGGGGGATGGTTCTATGTGCTTTCAGAGAGCAACTTGGGGTTAGGGTTAGGTGGATTGATGACAACAAAATACCATAATTTATAACTATATTACTCATCTAATGTGTATGGCATGTGAAAGTTAGATGAAGGTCGAGGCAAGCACAACAAATTTGTTGGATGGGACAATGTCAATAGGAGCTCAATGCTATTTGGAAAAATAATAATTCAAAGACATAGTGGAGTTTCCGATTGGTGGCATGGACTAGTTTGATGTATGTAGTTGGTTTGATTTATGAAAAAATGAGGAGACAACATGCATGTACGCATATAGGTAACATCTGCCAATATGCCATATCCAGACCGCAATCTATTTTTGCCTATTGGCTAATATGAAAATATCGGCCCGCGTATATGACATAATCAAAGTTGTTAAATCTTGATACGGTTTGTGTTTCGTTTTTTTATTTATCAGTTCTATCAATGTTGCGTATAACGCTTTATGATATAAGTATCCTATATTTGTAGTTTTAATTGTTGATTGTTATAGATGAATACCATTGCAATAATAGTTTTTGGTTGATGAATGCTATTGCAATGTAGGATGATCAGTTCTATCAATCTTGATCTCAATGGTTTAAAATCATGTTACACATACAACACGAATGCACAACAAACGCATAATTAAAGAGCGACTCGAGATATTCAGGTTAAAACCAATATATGATACTCGGTGATAATATGAAACCTTCATATTCCCATCGATACTCATATATGAAACTAAAAGCGCCACTTAGTCCCCGTCTATCGGTTAACATACGTGCGATGCTCGTCGTGATCTAGAACTATACGAAGGTTGTTAAATATCGGACAGTATAGCTCGATACTAACAACCGTCGTATAGTCTACGCGATGAGAAAATTCAATCGTATGGTAACCCATAGATTTGTCCCGTGTGGACAAGTTAAGAATGTATAAAGCAAACGCCTTCATTCACTTGTGTTTTCATCCGTTTCGAGATATTTCGTCGGTACCTTTCCGCTGGTTCTTCGTGTACAAAGATAGATTAGGTGTTCATTTCAACGTTGTTTCACAGCTTTGAAATGATTATCTATTCTATTACAGTGTACTCGGAGAACAGCGGGGAGGTGCTGCCGAAATTTACTCGAAACGGTTGAAAGCACAAGTGATGGGCGTTCGCTCTATACATTCTTAATGGGATAGAAGCCTACCCTCGACAGCCGGAACACACACATACAACAAGAATACACAACAAACGCATAATTAGAGAGCGATTCGAGATGTTCGGGTTAAAACCAATATATGATACTCGATGATAATATGAAACCTTCATATTCCCATCGATACTCATATATGAAACTAAAAGCGCCACTTAGTCCGCGTCTATCGGTTAACATACGTGCGATGCTCGTCGTGACCTAGAACTATACGAAGGTTGTTAAATATCGGACAGTATAGCTCGATACTAACAACCGTCGTATAGTCTACGCGACGAGAAAATTCAATCGTATGGTAACCCATAGATTTGTCCCGTGTGGACAAGTTAAGAATGTATAAAGCAAACGCCTTCATTCACTTGTGTTTTCATTCGTTTCGAGATATTTCGTCGGCACCTTTCCGCTGGTTCTCCGTGTACAAAGATAGATTAGATGTTCATTTCAACGTTGCTTCACAGCTTTGAAATGATTATCCATTCTATTACAGTGTACTCGGAGAACAGCGGGGAGGTGCTGCCGAAATTTACTCGAAACGGTTGAAAGCACAAGTGATGGGCGTTCGCTCTATACATTCTTAATGGGATAGAAGCCTACCCCCGACAGCCGGAACACACACATACAACAAGAATACACAACAAACGCATAATTAGAGAGCGATTCGAGATGTTCGGGTTAAAACCAATATATGATACTTGATGATAATATGAAACCTTCATATTCCCATCGATACTCATATATGAAACTAAAAGCACCACTTAGTCCCCGTCTATCGGTTAACATACGTGCGATGCTCGTCGTGATCTAGAACTATACGAAGGTTGCTAAATATCGGACAGTATAGCTCGATACTAACAACCGTCGTATAGTCTACGCGACGAGAAAATTCAATCGTATGGTAACCCATAGATTTGTCCCGTGTGGACAAGTTAAGAATGTATAAAGCAAACGCCTTCATTCACTTGTGTTTTCATCCGTTTCGAGATATTTCGTCGGTACCTTTCCGCTGATTCTCCGTGTATAAAGATAGATTAGATGTTCATTTCAACGTTGTTTCACAGCTTTGAAATGATTATCTATTCTATTACAGTGTACTCGGAGAACAGCGGGGAGGTACTGCCGAAATTTACTCGAAACGATTGAAAGCACAAGTGATGGGCGTTCGCTCTATACATTCTTAATGGGATAGAAGCCTACTCCCGACAGCCGGAACACATACATACAAACGCATAATTAGAGAGAGATTCGAGATGTTCGGGTTAAAACCAATATATGATAATATGAAACCTTCATATTCCCATCGATACTCATATATGAAACTAAAAGCGCCACTTAGTCCCCGTCTATCGGTTAACATAACGTGCGATAATTTATTCTTTTCAACGACAAACGCACACACAAAGCATATACACGGATTTTCTCCTTTGTCAGTAACTATCCCGTTCTTATATTTCTCAATATAGTCAGCATAACCTACAATTTATATGTTATTCAGTCTAACATGGTCCATCAGTACGTCAGAGTTAAGGACTGGATGTATGTGGATTGAAAACAACGTATGCAACCTAAGTTTGTCGCAGGAGTTGCTGCTTTCCTTGAATTTGCACGCGCACATAATAAGATCATAATAGAGAAGATTCTCTGTCCGTGCAATAGATGTGACAATAAGTACTGGCAGAAGATAGAATTAGCAAAGCTTCATATTGTAAAACATGGGTTTACTAGACTTTATTCAACTTGGAAATATCACGGGGAAGGAGAAGAATGCAGTACTGCGGTAGAAGAAGAAGGAGAACACGATAATGCGGTAGGAGAAGAAGAAGAATTCGGTAATACGGCAGGAGACGGAAATTTATTTCCATCAGAAGAAATGGAGGATATGGTAGAGGCTGCCCTAGGTGAATCTATTCGTACCGAAGATGACATTCCTTCCGGTCAAGGACCGCGTGCGGATAAATATGAAAATTTCATGAATGATGCTAGAAAACCAATTTATGAGAATGCGAAGTATTCCACCCTCTCATGGTTCGTCCAACTTTTCCAGATTAAATGCCTAAATGGATGGAGCAACAAGTCATTCACAATGCTTCTTTCGTTCTTGAAAGATTCTATGCCTCCGGAAAATAATGTGCCCGAAAGCTGGTACGAAGCCCAGAAAATGATGTCTGATTTGGGTCTAAAGTGCGAGAAGATTCAAGCATGTCCTAAAAATTGCGTGTTGTACCGGAAAGAGAATTCAGATTTGAAAGAGTGTCCAACATGTGGAGAGGCCAGGTATAAGCCGAAAGATTCTGATAAGAAGCATGATATACCTGTGAAGATAGCACGATATTTTCCCATAACACAGAGGCTACAGAGGCTATTCAGGTGCAAGAAAACAGCCGAGGCAATGATTTGGCATCACCGTGCTCCTCCAAGTGAAAATGGAAAAATGAGCCATCCAAGAGATTCACCGGCATGGAAGGATTTCGATAAGAGGCACGCAATATTCAGTAGCGATCCTCGCAATGTCCGGCTCGGACTGGCTACCGATGGCTTCTGCCCATTCAACTATATGGCTGGAAGTCACAGTACATGGCCCGTTGTAATGATAATTTATAATCTGTCGCCTTGGTTGGCTATGGACCAATCATACTTTATGATGCCTCTTCTTATCGACGGACCAAACTCACTGGGGAACAATATCGACGTCTATCTCCGACCTCTGATCGAGGAGCTGAAAACTTTGTTCATTGATGGTGTAGAGACATATGATTCAAACACAAATACAACCTTCATACTGCGTGCGGCTTTAATGTGGACAATTAATGACTTTCCTGCGTATAGAATGCTATCAGGTTGGTCCGTACATGGTCACAAAGCATGTCCTCATTGCCATGAACACACAACATCAAAATTTTTGAATTTTAGCAGGAAGGTTTGTTATTGCGGCCATCGACGTTTTCTGCCTCCAGACCACCCCTATAGGTTAGACACGGTTCACTTTGATGGTCATCAGGAGCTTCTTGGACCTCCATCCCCATTATCCGGAGAGGACGTGACTGCTAAATGGGATGGTTACAATAACGTGACCTTCGGGATGGATCCGACGAAACAGGTCAAACCACAATATTGGAACAAGTTAAGCATTTTCTTCGAGCTTCCGTACTGGTCTACAAATTCAGTGCGTCATTGTCTGGACGTCATGAATATAGAGAAGCGAGTATCAGAGCACATACTTAACTTGCTTCTGTGTAAAGACGGGAAATCGAAAGACAACATGAATGCTCGGATGGATCTCCAAGAGTGGAGAATAAGAAGTGAATTGCACCCCAAACCGGTAGTGGGTAAACCGGGCAAGTTTGTACTTCCCAATGCCGCTTATCATATGTCACAACCGGAGAAGAAAAGATTCCTGCAGGTGTTGCATGATTTGAAAGTCCCCACAGGTTTCTCAGGATCATTCAGCAAGAAAATAAAAATTGTGAAGGGCAAGATCGATGGGCTGAAAAGTCATGATCACCATGTTATCGTGGAGCACCTTCTTCCATTAGCCCTCAGGACTTCTCTCCCCGACTCGGTTGGTCTAGTAATCAACGACCTATGTTGTTTTTTCAGGGAGTTGTGTGCTAAAACACTGGAGGTTGCGACGCTGGATAAACTAGAAAATTCTATTGCGTTGATACTTTGCAAGTTTGAGCGTATTTTCCCACCGCCATTTTTCGATATCATAATACACTTGACGGTTCATCTTGCAACTGAGGCGAAGTTAGCCGGACCAGTACAATATCGATGGATGTATCCCGTCGAGAGGTACGTGTAGTTTTTCGTTTCGCGCAATTTATAAATTTATTGTTGTAATGTATGCCCGTATTTATTTATTCAACATATTCTCATTAGGTACCTCTACACTCTTAAGAAGTATATACGCAATAAAAATCGACCAGAGGGTTCTATCATGCAAGGTTATCTTCTTGATGAAGCAACCACATTTTGTTCCCGCTATCTGGACGAGAACATTGAGACAAAGGCTTAACCGACCACGAAGAATTCAAGACGGGCCATATGGTAAAGCCGAGTATAAGAGGGTAGACACTATGTTTATCAACAAGATATACCGGTTTATCTTGCTTAATTGCGCATATCTTGAACAAATTAGAGAGTAAGTTCTTTTGGATTAATTGTTATATCTGTGTTTGTGTGTGTATGAAATGACATAATATTAATGTCACAATTACTTATCGAAAACAGAACTCATTTTAACGAGGTACGTGAGGGGCATCCTGATTGGAACGAAGAACGTTTGGAAAAATACCATCAGGATAATTTTTGTGATTGAGTCACAGATCATGTAAGTTATTCGAATAACATTTTATTGCTATCAGTTTTAATCTAAACTTGTATCGTTATGTATTTTGTCGTAAAATTTGTTTTGTTAGATCCACGATCCGAACTTGTCTGCATCATTTGAGAGTGATTCAAGATGTTTAGCTCAATTTCCTAGTATGGAGGTTGCATATTACAAAGGATTTGGTGTCCTTGGATACAAATTCGAAGTTAAGAACATAGAAACATCTAGAACCACTCAGAATAGTGGGATTGCGACGGTAGGATCGGACGGTGTGATTTACAATGGGTACTTAAATTGTATACTCGGCATCCACTATCCCGGACGATCAGAACCCTTTTATATATTCCAGTGTACTTGGTACGATCCGCGAACCGATACGGATAGGTGGAGAAGCAGTCTTGGGACTTGGAAAGATGAATATGGATTGACCAGTGTGAACACACTTCGATTTTACGGTCAGGACGATCCATTTATCTTTCCGAACCAAGCGTTCCAAGTATACTACTCACAGTGTTTGAAGCATCCGGGGTGGAGTGTTGTATGCCGATGGAAACCCAGAGATGTCTACGATGTCCCAGAATACGAGGACAGCGATGAGGACGAAGAAGAGAGAAGGCTTAAAGTGCTCCGACCGTCTGTTTCGAAGGACGGGTTGTCTTCGACCGATCATGAAGTTACGTGGGTTAGAAATGACATCGACGATGAAATCCAAGTAGATATGTATGATGCGCCCACGAAACGAAAAAGGTTATCAGTAATGTTATATTATTACTTCACATTTTACGCTCTAGATCATATATAGTCAATACTTTTAATGATTGTCTAATGCGTCCACGAACCGTTTATCTAGATTTGATGACGATGTCGGGAGCAGCGATGGGCGGCAGGAGCTCCAGCCGCGGCAGAGGCAGAGGCAGAGCGGTTCTGCCACCCGGAGAGCTCCGTGGGGAGCTTCAGAGGGCCGGTCTTGCGCCCAGATCGGAGACCCCTTCGGATGCCTCCTTCTGTGTGGATTTTGCCACACCTTCAGGTATACTGCACGCATATCCATTTTGAATGTAATATTACAGATATTCATGCATGGTTATGTCAAAATTACTTATACTGTCAATATTTGATTGTCTAGTTGTTGGTGATGCGTCCACATCTGGGACAGAGGCCACCCCCGCTCCTCCAGGTATGTTTATATATCATATAGTGTATGTATATTGATTTAGAATGCTATATCATAAATACACACATTTCTTTTGCTCTTACTTAGCAATTTTTATTATTGTCTAGCTGTAGGCGGTGACACCACCGCACCTGCGGGTATGTTTATATATCCTATAGTGCATGCATATTGATTTAGAACGTTATATTATTGATCTACACATTCTTTTTGCAATTACTTATTTAATCTATTTTTAATTGTCTAATTATAGGTGGTGCGTCCACACCTTCCACAGGGGCCACTACTGCCGCTTCCATACCCTCCGCATCGTCTGCAGGTTAGTATGAATAAATTTAAAATATTTATTCATTTTACATATGCTCTATAGAATAAATATGAACTTCATGGAAATTTAGCGTCGATGTTTATTTTATAGTTGGAGGGGATGTGTCTGGGTCCGGGACCCCGGTTGTTCCTCACCGGAAGAACTATCGTCCCGCTCGTGCTGCTGTCCGGGCCCAGGCTCGTGCGCTAGTCACCGGAGGTATATATCACACTTGAATTTTTGTTTAATCTCTTAATACAACTTTGTCTTATTATTGATTGTCTTGATATTTCGTGCAGACGCAGGGCCTCCCCATCCCCAGAGGGGGACTCGAGGCCCGAATCAGTCCCATAGGCTGAGGCCTGATAGAGCTAGGGGGGAGGCAGCATTCCCCCTTTTTTTTACCCTTGACTATCGCTATACCGGTCCTCATGCCGAGAGGTTCGGCCGGTATTTGGGGGACGAGAGCCGGATCGTGAAGAACTATCCACTTCACGTTGAGTGGGGCGAGCAGCACCAGCGCTCATTCGCCCTCTTCTTTGATCAGGCTCGGGTATGTATTAATATATATTTTCATTTGATCTATCCAATATATTTATTAACACTTGCAATCTAATAACAATGTTTTTTTTTTGTATTTTCAGTTGGATTACGATTTTCAGCCTGTAGCCGACCCTGATCACCCGGGGAGGGTGCTCGACCTTCATGCTCTGTACAATGGCCTGATGAAGAACATGCAGGCCAAGGTCCGATACAACAGGAATGAGCTGAAGGCCGACTGCTACTCCCTATGGATGGCGACCCCCGAGGCAGAGAGAGCGGCCCTCCTATCTACTCCGGCATTTGCGAGAGTCGACGTAGAGACATGGCTTCTATTGTGCGCTTATTTCGACTCCCAACGCAAACAGGTATGTATTTTAAATTTAATTCATTATTTATGGTATAATTTATTTCTTTGTGTTTCTTAATTAGAAAACTAAATGTTAATGCGTTGTGCAGAAACAGGCCGTTCAGAATACGGAGAACAGGAAGTCGGCGAAGAGGGGTCGCCCCCACTTACACAGGTGGCTCGAGGAACATTACTCGAGCCATGGAGTTATCGGTAAATTAAGAGTTATTCTCTAATATTCTGCAATATTAAGAGTTATTCTCTAATATTTCTAATATTAAGAGTTACTTTCTAATATTGCAGACATCTAGGACCATGGCGTCAGGTGGTACACCGAGCGTGCTGTCCGCATATCTTGCCGTCCACGGCACCTCGACAGATCCCGCCACGGACGAGCTTCGATATCCCGACGTCGCTACCCAGGAGTACTGCGTAAGTGTTAATATTTTTTCTACCCAAATTTGAAATTTTAGTTTTGGAAGGTTCAAGTTTAAATTTTATACTTATACTTTACTGCTTAATGTGGGTGTAGGAGCGGGTGGTTGAGCAGGCCCAGGCCTCGGGGATCGATTTTACCTGACAGAACGATCCGAGGCTGCTGACCCCAGTTCTGGACGCCGCACACGGAGGGCACCACGGAGGTTGGGAGAGAGGCCGGGGATTGGGCCCTAGCAGGGCCCATATGAGGTTGGACTCCACCCCGGCGGTTACTTCCTCTGTCTCCAGTGACCGACATGTCCATCAGGAACTGGATAGCTTAAGAGCCACCATTCAGGAGTTGAAGGAGATGCTGGTATGTATACTGCTTTATAGTAAAATATCATTTCATATTATATACATATCAACATATCCATAATTAGTACGTAGCTTGAGCTTATTTGGTTTTAGACTTAAGTTTGATTAATCATACATACATATGTAATTAAAATAAACAACGCTTTTCCAAACTAGATATCCAAACAGGGTTTCGAAATAACTTAATAATGATACGAATTCAAATAATACACAGTTCTTACACGCTTCTTACACACGTTATGTCCAGACGCGACAGGGTAGATCGGCCGAGCTTCCACATGCATCCCCTTCGGCTGCGGCTCCGCAAGCCACTACATCGGCTGCGGTTCCGCAAACAGCTCCTGTAGCTCCACCGCCCACTCAGACTCCCGCAGCCGCGGCTCCGCAAGCGACTACCTCGACGGCGGCTGCGCAGACCACATCGCCAGCTCCACATGCCGCTCAGACTTCCGCTCGCAACGAATTGCAGAGTTTATTGACCGAGGAGCAGGCGCGCGTTATTCTATCGTTATTCAGAGGTGGAGCTGGACCGAGCTAGGGTAGATTTTTTGTTCTTATTTTTTGAAACATGTATTTATTTATATCATACACATTGTACTACATTTTGAAACGATATTGATATTGGTTTGTATTTATATCATATTCAGTTTTGGATTTCTTTTGTATATTATATATATGCGTGAGATGTGATTATGAATACTGCAATATATGATTTGATTGATGTATATATTATTGTGCACAGGACGGGAAAAAATCAAGCAGCCCATTTTTTAAAAAAAAAATACAGACAATATGTACCTACGGATTAATCCGTAAGTATATATGTTGCCCCTACGGATATATCCGTAGGGGCAACATATCAGCAGTAACTGATATTTCCCCCCTGATCTCAGTGCCAGGGGGTTGGGAATGCCCCTACGGACATATCCGTAGGGGCCACTGCTCTCCCCTACGGCGTTATCCGTAGGGGCCAAATATCAGGAATCCTGATATTTTGCCCCTACGGAAAGGTACCTACGCATATATCCGTAGGGGGTAGTATATGGACCTACGGATATATCCGTAGGTACAAGTAATATAAAAAAAACCGTAAATAATATAAAATCTTATACCCTACGGCTTAATCCGTAGGGGCAACAGAACCTACACATAAATCCGTAGGGGCAAGAACTTGCACCTGCGGCCTTTGCACCTACGGGGTATTTTTTCGCCCCTACGCATATATCCGTAGGGGCAGTGGGTTGCCCCTACGGATAAATCCGTAGGGGCAACCCTTATTTGTAGTAGTGACTACGAAGCATAACTTAAGTAAATATCCCACAAAGTTTTACAATCGGCTATCGACATGATGTCTGCCTTCATCAAAATAAGTGCCAAATTACTGGTTCAAAATAAACTAACATCGAAGGGGCTTTTCTATAGTTATGATTTTATACTCCTAAACTCTACCAATTCATTCCTCTTTATTGAGACATGATTCATATGAGAATCCATGCCAGATCAATTAATTAAAGAAAAAATATCGAGACATGAAAATTAATGGCACCTCAAAACTCTATGATTGTCATATCTATGTAATATTCAACAATTAATTGGGAAATGATCTTTTATTGGACTCTCCATATCATGCAGGAAACTGATATTTGAAACATGCTTTATTTAAAATCTAAATTACAATGTTTATGGAATAAATGAATGTCGAAAAACTGCTCCAATTAAAAAGTTTACACAACTCATCTTACAGTTTACTTGAGCAAAATAGTTTCACATTGTTCAAACAAATCTCTCTCCATATAAATCACTCCAAATTCATCCCAAATGCAATAACAAAACATGGCACAATTACAAAAGAAGCCCCTCCTCTTTCTCGTCCTATGTTTCTTGTCTGTCTGGGACTCGCACCAAAGGGAAGAAGTGGCATAGCCACCCGGATCCTCGATTAACTTCTTCTACATCACCCGCGGAGGGGGCTGGTGGCTTCCCACGCTTGAGTATGTAGAGTGCTTTGCCCTGCTTAAGTCTGTAGGGTGCACAGGCTCACTCTATGAATCCTCATGGGAGAATAAGATGCGGCTGAGCCAGGTGTGTTGCAATGTACTTCTTAACTTGAATCCCGAATGCTTGGAAAAGCCGTTCCCATTCGAAAGGGAGTTTGGCTCCATGTTGAAGGAGTATTGTGCTTCGGCGCGTCAACCTAAATATGACGGTGATCATTGAATTCCTTTCCGATGAATATGTAACGACCGACGATTCTCAGGAGTTTATGTTTTTCATATATATATATGATCTATTGCCAATAATGTATTGTTTACGACTTTAAAATATTATAGGAATTATAGATTTATTATCTTTTATTTCTCTGGAATTCATTGTGTTTCAAATAGAAATTTTACGGTGTGCGTGTGCAGGTGCTCATGTGTGTACATCCATTGTAAGTAACAATGCATTTATAATAAACATGTAAAAAAAGTAGTCTTCAATTGACATGAGAAAGATAATAAAAATCTCTTATTTGCATCATAACATATTATATTTCTATGCTTTCGTGAAATTCGAAAAAAGGAAAAAAAAAAAACAAAAGAGGGGGAGGGGGAATTCTGATCATAACTATGTGGTCCAAATGTGTTCCAAATTGATTTAGAGCTCGTCGCAGTTGGTACGCTCGAAAGATAGCATGTTGTTTTCTAGATCATATAGAACATGCATGTTTTGTGTTGCTACATTCTCGAATATAGACAAATCATCTTTTGATTTCACGGCCAGTAAGCATAACATATTCATGTTGAAATGAGCTATGTAATTTTGTTCAGGCAAGTCCCAGTCTGCACCTTCAAAATGAAAGATCAGCTTAGGTATCTCCTTCGTCCTCTTTAACATTTTGAAGCATAAATTGAGGCCGCTAGTATTTACTCGCGGAAATTTGACTTGAGACTGAAACGCTTTTCCAACTTCGATATAAGCCACTTCATGCAACCACAACAATGGTGTGCCTGAGTCGATAATTATTCCACCAGTCCCATCTTTCTTTATATCAAATATGTCTGTTGGTATAGAAAGCCTAGTTTTTCCGACTATTATTCCTTTCAAAGAAAGATAGTAATAAATAGTTTGGAAGTTGGGACTTTGAAGCATTTTTTTTTGCATATTCTTACCACCCAGCTTGGCTTGCGAACCAAACAAGAGAAGACTCTTATTAGCGCGATCATTATAGGAAGTGAAGCAATACGAGAAAGTCTCTACACTTAGCTGAGAGACTAATGAAAAATGACCACGATCTAACCCGACGATACCTGAAAAATTTACCAGCGTGCCTGAATTGTGCAAGCTACACCCGAAAGCAAGATCACGAATGCTCATGTCACCAAATATGAAAGTCTCTTTATCAAGGAAACCATTGATCTCTGCTCCATCACCATATTTACCTTGATAAAAACAATTTGGGTTACACGTAAAATTTAGAGCGTGGCATAGCTTGCTGGAACAAGGGATGTAGAAGAAAGTAGTGTAAGTGCACGGCAGCGCCCCGGCCATCTGAACGAGGCCAAAATGCGGAAACAAAAACTTTTCTTTAAACAGAAACTGGCGCTTCCGTGGACTATAAACCCGGATCGGACCATTAACCTACTACTAGCTAACTAGAGAAAGGGTAGAGAGCTATACCGAGCGATCCGTGACCTTCGGTCTTCGGCCGCCATCCCAATCTCCTCGCGGCATCACTGATCTCCGGTCTGCTCGTCGGAAAGACACCACATCGAGAAGTCTTTTTACGGGCTCCCACCTCTAAACCGAGGCAACTCGGACACGAAGTTGGCAAGACGATATGTCCAAGATTGCTGTAGACTGAGTGTAGAAAACATTTGTCTCAAGGGGTTAGTGAGGTTGCCATTTGGAAGTGGAGAAGGAGATGCAAGCTTTTTGGATGAGCTAAGGGATTTTTTGCAAGCAAGATGGAACCATTTTGCTACACCAAAATTTTTGGACAGCCCCCATCAAGAATGGCCGGCCTTCCTTATGGGAGGAGGAGGGAATGGATCAATAATGCAAGAAAGAGAATGATGATTATCATGAAGAATGTCACACCCATTTCCTAATCATATCACATCACAATCAATCAAGCAATGATGAACAAAAAGAAGTCAAAGGATGGTAGAACCATCATGAAACAACAACTTACAAAAACCACCCTCCACTTTGCTAATTTGCACATTTGTAAATAACCCCCTCCACACCAATTTTCAGCCAAAGAAAGATAGAAAGGAAAATGGCCGAAACGAAATGCAAACTGGCAACTTCAAAAAACGATCCAGTAATAAATTACAGGACAACCCCGCGACTGTATATACATACCCGCATTTGTATTCCGACCGAATACAAATGCAATGAGACAAAATCTATACTGTACAATATTAGGATCCGGTTTAAACCAAAGCCCGCTAGTATTATCCGTCTGATCATGATCCGTGCAATACCGCACGTATACGATCGAACCCTGCCATATATCCATACGGCCTCTATAGCGTTTCGCCCGAAACTTGAGAAACTGTCTGTGGGAGATTCTAAAGACTCGTCAATATTTTGGCTGTGGATTTAACCACTAGCACGTCAGAGGTATTAGCCGTACGTAATGGGCTACCAGATATTGACCAAAAGGAAAGTCGATGAGCGAACCCATCCTGACACCCTACTGAGCCTGTCAGTGACAATATCCGTACAGTCCGGTCCGTTCGTCTATGAGCATCGCATGGCGGGCCTAGGGGGTTGGTAAAAGTCAGATCCCCAAAAGCGGTACAAGTCTTGTCGGAGTGTAGCCCAGAACACCCTAATATACTACTGGAATACCCACCAGTAAATCTTCTGTCTTGGCTAAGGACTTCGTGTAATGGCTCTCCTAGACACAGCGCGACCTCACCCCAATACCGGGAGAGACGAATCCCTGCAGATCCGCTCACTACCTCCATATGGCTCGGGACTGTACCCAACTAAAACCTGTTTGCACGACTCTTTTGAGCCGTGGTAGGGTAGTAATCAAAGTACAGTGGGAACTCACATGAGACAAATGACGATCTCAGGTCGATGAACTAACCTGTACACATGTCACCAGGAAACTGCTATCTGACGTCAGGTATAAGACCAACTAGCAGGTTCCCGGCGAGTCCTGTCCGGTGTACTCATAACCCAATGAGCACCTGTATACATCTTAGGTGAACCAACTGACACCAGTGGCTTGTGAGACCGGCCACCACCCCTCGTCGGGGTCTCGACTGTATACACTAGTCTACTCTGGAGTATCGGTGCCCTGTCTTGAATACTCGCATGACTAGGGACCTTTTAAAGATGTGCTTATAGACCCCAGCTCCCACGTATATGATCGCCATCATACTGCTGGCCGCCAAGCAAGAATCCTAAGGGCTCTATCAATGTGCAATAGTGACCTGTAAGGTCACCTAAAGCAGTACACGATGATAAAGATAAACCAGATAGCATACTATCATCTTGAGTAAGACTGTCCTACCGGCATAGGTTCTCTCTCAATCATTGCAATCACGTTCCTGTGATCCAATAATTGACTCTGAGGGCACTATACCCAACAATCTCCCACTTGCACTCAAGGCTAATTATTGCGATGTCGCATACTCACAGCCCCGTGAGATACCGAACACCCAACTCCTCTACTAATCAGTCTCACAAAACCCGTTTGCGAAACTAATGCGTTCGAGGAATAGCCTCAGTGAGTGGATCCGCTCTGATGTTTCTTTCTATGTCTCTCTTTATCTCAAGTTCGTAGAGAAAGCCATCTCCCAAAATGAGCAATACCTGTCTTAGAATATGTTTGGATGTCTGATGGGACTTAGTTCATAAATGAACTCCAAATCCAAACTTCTTAGACTGTATCGTCAACTGAACTTAATCAGTATCCTGCGTAATGCCTCCCTCAGTGTCCGCTTGGATCCCTTGTCCAAAACACTGCCCCTCGTCAGAAGGAAAACTATAACTCTGACAGCCACTCTGTCATCCAGGTCACCTTGGAAGCCTGGAATGATAACTGTCTCCTAAATGAGGCTGTTGTTATCATATCTCCAGAACATCCGCTTATGTTCTAAAACTGCTTCCAAGTGTTCCTCCAGGATTGGATCAATATCTTATTGCGATGCAAAAACAACATCTGGTGTGGTACTTGATATCTCATGATCAACTCAATTGCCTAAGCAAGTGATCTGCCAATCATGCACATCCCTCTCCTCTTTAGTCCGTAAGACACCTTTAGAGAGGGTGACTCCATTACCTGCAGGTACACTACCGTGCCAGGAGTCATCCATTCTAAAACACTTTTAGAATGCTATCTAAGTACCCAGATTGGGATACTACCCAAATCCAGACCTAAAACCATAGATCTAGTAACTAGAATGTCAGATATAATATCCAAGTCCTTTGTGGAGAAACCACTGTGTGACAACAAAAGTATAACCGATCGTAGTATAGGAATTTCACTTCCTACTCTGTGTATGTCATCCAAATACCAGGACATCGCACCCTACTACCTTCTCAACAGATCCATCTCCTATTCTGATGAGGTCAAACCTATGACTGTCACATCAGAAATAGATGATCTATCTCCGCTATTTCTGCTTTAGTCTATAAATAGACATAAGCCACATGTCCACTATGCTTCCGCTGCTCCCACTGACTACGACAACCCTCTGGCAGAGTCATATACACGTGCACTTCTAAAGCCAGTTTAGAACGACGCTATATTTATCCTCCCGCCGGGTCTTATAGTCTGGAACAACAGCAATGGCAAGTCTGGGTAAACAAGAACCTCTCGGCCACCGTCCTTGAGGCTACCGAAGTACCTTTCGGGTGCCTGAGGCTACCCACCTTATCTGCGGAGTGGCAAATGGAATGTCAAATCAGATTGAATATTTAGGTTCTCATCAAATTTTCAGTAATCGTTTGCGGTTCTGGAATCACTTCCAGTTCTACCATACCCCCACTACTGTTTTCTGAAAAAATCTATTTTACTAAAACTGTGGCGAGTCAAGAACAATATCACTATTGATCTTCTAGATGGTAGAAAGTCAACCCTCGTCATAACCCGGGTCAACCCACAAACAGCCATTACAGAAACGTGCTGTTTACCCCAATCAGAGCAAAGCTCTGCTTTGAAAATTTAAAATCTAATAAAGGAAGCAACGCTTCAGTTGCGCAGGCGCTGCGCTGCGCGACACGTGTCAGCGCAGTTGCGCTGCGCTGTGCTGCGCGACACGTGTCAGCGCAGATGCGCTGCGCTGTGCGCTGTGCGACACGTGTCAGTGCAGTTGCGCTGCGCTGTGCGCTGCGCGACACGTGTCACGCGCTGGGGCATCTGCGCCAAACAGAATTAAAATTTTAAGAAATCTTTTCTATTTTTATTAAAACAAGAAGATTTTCTTCTGCAAAGCAGAAGCCCTTGGATCAAAGATCCAACGGTGGGGAAAATTCTCCAAATCACTCAGAGAAAGATCTCTTTAACTAATTTATGGGCACTATAAAAAGGACCTTAGACCTCAATTCAAGGGGAGGAACATTTTTCTAAAAAAAAAGAGAGAGAACTCTGAGAAACTCCTCAAGAATAAAAAAAGGTAAAAACCTTTAGAAAAGAGAAAGTTCTCTTATGAACAGATCATAGATCTAAAAACAAGATCAATGATCTTTAATAAAAATAAAATAAAATAAAATAGTGCTTTGCACTTTTCATGAACCTTTGGTTCTTTGAGATAAGAAAAAAAAAACTTATTTTTCTTTGATCTAAATTAGATCAAGAAATCAAATAGTGCTTTGCACTTCTGTTCTTGAATCTAAAAGATTCTTAGTGCTTTGCACTTGCAAACTGCGCTGTTGCGCTCTTGGGAGAGCGCCACGTGTCAGCATCTAAACCACTTGCGCTATGCGCTCTTGAAATAAGAGCTTTACTCTCTGGAGTTGGCGCAACTCACCAGAGCGCGCCACGTGTCAGCAGCGCAACAGCGCAGCGCACTAGCGCAGCGCACTGCACTGTTGCGCTTGCGCTCACCAGAGCGCGCCACGTGTCAGCAGCGCAACAGCGCAGCCCACTGCACTGTTGCGCTTGCGCTCACCAGAGCATGACACGTGCCCTCACCACAAGCGCTTGCGCTCAGTGAGTGGCGCAAAGCGCCTAACAAATGCAATGCAAGGCCAGGCCCAATTAAAAGACCAAACAGGCCTAATTAAATTGATGCTCTGCATCATTTATAAATGGGCAAAGCCCAAACAAAAATAATAAAATGCTATGCAGATGCCTTGCAGAGCCCAAAATAAATTGATGCTCTGTATCTTTTATGGGCAGAGCCCAAACAAAAAAAATAGAAGTAATGCAATGCATTATTTAAGTGTGGGCAAAGCCCTAGCACAGGTCTAATGGACTAAAAATAAATAAAATGTTGAACATTTTCAACTGGACTTAGCCCAATTCTGGCCGTAAGTCCTTAAATTAAATTGAACTGAGCACAAATGCTCTCTCAAATCAATTTATATCCGGTTCGAGGGAACATCTCCGAACTCCTTCGACATCCATCGTTGTAATTCCTCAACGACGTCAAAGAGGTGACGGGTCCCAACGACCACACATCAATACGGACTGCGGGGTCCTTAAACTCCTGGACCGGAACGTCCTTAAACTAATGTCGGACCACCACGTCCCTAAACTGGAACATGGACCACCACGTCCCTAAACTGGAACATGGACCACCACGTCCCTAAACTGGAACATGGACCACTACGTCTCTAAACTGGAACAATAGAGCTCCCAAATGCTCTTTTGCCGGATCTAAACGGTCCCGTTTAAGTTGATCTTAGCCCCAAATACGGCTAACGTATCCTTAAACATTTAAATGGACTATAAAACTCCAAATCGACTTTGGTTCAAGGGCACATCTCTGAACTCCTCTGACATTTGCCGTTGTAATCCTTCAACGACGTTAGAGAGGTGACGAGTCCCGATAGCCAGAGATTAAATGGATTATTACGTTAAGTTGATCTTAGTCTCAAACAGGACTATCGTATCCTTAACGAACGTTTAAGTTGATCTTAGCCGCAATGCGACTAATGCATCCTTAAACTAAAAACACCAAACCCAAATCTAAGTAATTACGGATTTGGACTAATCCACGTCCTACGGGCGACGGCATTACTCAGTCTCCGTATACAATCCACGGGCAACCACAAACAAAACAAACACACACGACACGAAGTGAAATTCTGGAGAAGGAGAAAGTTGCTACCGCGATGCGGTAGTGTAATTAACTGCAGGGGCTTGCGCCTGCAGGGAAGAGCGTCCCCACAATCAAAAACCCCTCAAGCGAGGGGGAATCTGATGAAGTCTGCTACATCGACCGCATCCGTCTAAACTTCCGATACACGGTGCCGTAAATCAACTTGGCATCTTCGGAGAGGTAGACGGATAAAACCATATAGCATCTGCCCCAAATCTCAGTGTCAGGACATCGCGGTCCTGTGCGCCGCCATTCGGAGGGGAACAGATTCTGGCACGCCCGGTGGGACCTTTTCCTCTTTCCACTCCACACTTCGTGTGTCGTCCTCGCGAACCAATCGCGGTTTGTTAAATGGTTGCCTTCGGATTTCAAGTTACAAAGATTTGGTCTTTTTCCTGACGCAGAACTCAAGATTCAATGGCCTCTAACTGCACCAATTGCTCGAAGTGCCACTGCAATGGACGCTCCACCTCCTCCGGAGGTGTAGCATATAGGCCCCAAGCGGCTTCCTTCCTCACTCTGCCGGTAGACCATGTGACCCAAGCCACCACTGGTCGGTTCTTCGAGACCATGATCCCACCTACAAGCTTCCCTACGCCAATACCTGCACCGGAAGTGAACAAAAAGTCGGTCTTCGACCGGCTCACTGCTACGACGGCCCCTGTCAACGGGTCGCTCACTACCGAACCAACAGCCTCTGTTTTCACCAGGCTAAATCAGAACTCTAAATTGGCTGTCCCGAGGAAGGCGATAACTGTTGCTCCAGAAGTCGTCAAGGCGGCTTCCCCTGTCAAAGAGTCAGTCTTTTCAAGGCTGACGATTCCTGCTCCTCTCCCTACTCGAGGATCTGTCTTCGACAGGTTGAATATCACTCCTCAAAAGACAACCTCAGTCTTTAAGAGGTTAACACCGGCGACGCCTCATTCAAACAGGGGGCAAAAAGAAGATGTCTCAATCTCCGAGCCAGTCCCAACGGCTCGTCATGCTCGACGTCGCCATTGGCAACGAGTGAGGAAGGCAGGGGGCAACTCTCCCTCAGGGCTAACTCCACCGGCTCCAGTGGTGGAAGTCAACGCTGCTGTTCCAACTGGGAACAGCTTTGAGCTGCTGAGAAAGGTACGGAAGAACTCTCCAACCGCTACATTGAAGAGATCTCCTCCACCTGCGGAGAGAGCTCCAGAAATGAAGCAAGAACATCCCCCTCAACGGCTGTCCTCAAAAATATACAAGGTTTGGCGTAGGGTTCAAGACTCCGTGATTGACCCAGGTCATTCTCGTCAACAGAAGAAGGCGAAGGTGCAAAAAGAAAAGGACCATCCTATTAAACAACAAAGGACAACAATCACCAAGATGCCTACTGCAACGGCCCCCTCCACTTCAACGGCCCACAAAAGAAGAAGACCGGAGAAAACCCCCGCGCCCGCGGCAAAAGTTAAAAATGGCGAACCCAAACGCCCTAAGTCAGGGGGCATGATAGTTCATACAGTTTATATGGCATCGGGAAAAGAAGATAGCCGCATATCAACAGGTCATAGACCGCACACGAGGTCAGTGACCAAGGCTCAGGAGCAGCAGCAGAAGCTCCAAGAAATGATGAACGCTATGGCCACACTTACAGGGCCAAAAGAAACCCCTGAAACGTCCTCGGACGAGCGTCAAGAACAAGAAACTGACACTGAATTCCTTCGTCGCGTACTGGAGAAGAAGGATAAAGAAGCTGCGGAACAGGCAGCCAACATAAAGAAAATGGCCCTCCTGTTCCAGGATATGGTGGGTATGATGATTCAACAAGATCCACCTGCTGAAGATCCCCCGATCATCCTTGAAGACGATAGGGGAGAGACGTCGAATCCTCCGCCGGCTCTGTCAGCAGCTAAAGAAGAGACAATCTCCAAAGCCGATCTGGACGAATACATAGCTCAGCAAATCCGGGTTCATCATGCAACCGAAACAGCCGGCCAGATCGTGAAAACGGGGAGACCATATCCGAGTTGGTACGATCAAATCAAGTACCCACCCGGTTACACAATTCCTAAGTTCCATGTCTACAAAGGGACGGGCAATCCTCACCAGCATGTTGCCCAGTTCAGGGCACTCTGCGGCAACACCGGCGGTGAAGACAAGCTGTTGCTTCGCCAGTTTGTTGGAAGTTTATCAGATACGGCGTTCGAATGGTACTCTGAGCTCCCGAACGATTTTATTAAAACCTTCGCGGAGATGGAGCTGTTGTTTACTCAGCGTTTTGCAAGCGCCAGTGAACGTACCCCGATGACAGCACTGATTAACGCCAGGGTAAAACCCGGCGAGACGTGGGTTCAGTACGCTATACGATGGCGGAACTTATGGTCGAAGTGTGAGCAGCGCATTGAAGAAGCTCCCACGGTGGGTATGTTCGTGGGAACCCTCATCCACAAGCAACCATCCCTGTCTTCGGCAGTGATACCGAGGAGGAGGAGGATATAATTTATTCGGGCCCGCCCCAATACACCAAGCTGGGACCATCCGCTCCCTCATTGATCTTCGGTAGTGATTCGGAGGATGAAGTTCATGCTGTATTCCCTGCTCGGCTTTCAATACGAGCTTCTGCTGATGAAGAGCGAAGTCTGCAGATAGCCATGGTGCCCCTTGAACATTATAAAGAACTGGATGCGCTCGACACCGACAGCGTGGAACAATTGCAGACATTTTATATCCCTCCCGGACGAAAAGGCGAGAAGGCAATCCTATTCTACCGTTCTGAAGAAAACAAGGTGGAAAAAGAGATTTGGCATGGTGCGGATCCAACGCTGGATAGGCTTCAGCCCATCCGTCTACCCAGATATTATACAGAGGGCTTGAAGAGGCTGTTGAAACGCCAAAGAATACCCTTCCAACAGACCGTTAGAAAAGCCAAATTCTATGACAAGGTCTGGAACGTCCCCGGGACTCAACGTAAACTGCCTAACGGGAGAATGGAAACAAAAGGGCTCGGATACATCTGGTCAAGGTAACGAGAGCTACTAAACAGCCGTTACGTCATGTATGACCTCGATGAAGAAGCAGATGCTCAATGGAAGGACGCTAATTCTAAGCCAGCAAAAGTTCCTGATGAAAAATTGCCCGGTCCATCATTTGAAGAACAAATGGACAGGCTTATAAGGGAAGCTGGTCAAAAAGTCCGAGATGATCACAACCGCGAGACGGCCATTTACGAGAAAGCGAAGACGCAACGCCTTCTCCAACAGGCCGAAAAGGACGAAAATGCCGCCCCCCGTCAACCTGTTATAAAAAGGGCTCGACGCGGAGGCAGAAACAAACTGAAAAGCCAAAAAGGTGCTCAACAGCAACAAAGCAGGGCTAAGAAGCCATGCAAACGAGAATCGAGCGTTATCGATCTATCCCTCATGAAGAAAATGGGTCGAGCATACTCGTTCTCTCGGGACAAGACGAAGAGGATACTTGATCTTGCTCTAAAACATCAAATGCTCACATTGCCGGAGTCTAAACACCCCGAGCAAGCGAGCGAAGTCTCACACCCGGACTATTACTCGTACCATCGAGTAATAAGTCATCCCATTGAAGATTGCTTCACCTTCAAGAATTGGGTCGAAGATCAGTATCAGCTTGGTAAATTTGCTATGTCTGACAAATGGAGGGTAGCGCCACCACAAAAGCACGAGCCCAAGGCCACGAAAGAAAAACCAGTTCCACATTGGGATTGGAAACGAATTCGTGCATGTCACATGATAACAATACTAAAAGAAGGACCCGAAAACCTGGACAGCCTTCCCTGGTGCCTCGAAAACAACAATGATGAGGTAATCTCAGAATTTCCCCCAGCTCCGAAAGAACTGGAGGATGGAGTACATACCACTGCAGATAACCTCAAGAAAATTGAGTTGGGGACGGTAAACGATCCGCGACTGACTTTTGTCAGCGAGCTGCTGTCTGAAGAGAGGGTGGCTGCGTTAAAGGACGTCCTTGTACAGCATAAAGATTGCTTCGCATGGAACTATTCCGAGATGCCAGGACTAGATCCAGAAGTTGCTGTACATAGACTGGCGATATCCCCGGGTGTCAAGCCAGTTAAACAAGCGCCGAGAAAAATGCGGCTCGAGCTCGAGATGAGCATCAACGCTGAAGTCAAAAAGCTGATAGACTCTGGCTTTATCCAGGAGGTTCAATACCCTGAATGGATTGCTAATATCGTCCCAGTGATGAAAAAAAATAGGATGGTGCGCATATGCATGGACTTCCGGGATCTCAACAAAGCCTGCCCGAAAGTTGATTTCCCAGTACCAGTCACCGAACTGATGATAGACAATACGTCCACGCATGAGATTTTCTCCTTCATGGACGGCTCATCAGGGTATAATCAAATAAAAATGCATCCTGAAGACCAGAAACATACGGCTTTCCGGACTCCTTTGGGAATATTCTGTTATAAGGTAATGCCCTTCGGTCTAAAGAACGCCGGTGCCACCTATCAGAGGGCTATGACGAAGATTTTCGACGACCTTATACACGAAATCGTCGAATGCTATATCGACGACCTCGTTGTTAAAAGCAAATCATACGAGGAACATCTCGAGCATCTAAAGACTGTATTTCGACGCCTTCGACAATACAATTTGAAAATGAACCCTCTTAAGTGTGCATTCGGGGTTTCCTCGGGCAAATTCCTGGGGTTCATCGTTCGACACCGGGGTATCGAAATAGACCCGTCTAAGATCAGGGCGATTACGGAGATGCCTTCGCCAAGAACTCTTAAGCAGCTGCGATCTCTCTATGGAAAGCTCGCATACATTCGGCGGTTTATAGCTAATCTTTCAGGAAAGTGCCGTCCTTATAGCCACCTGATGAAGAAGGGAACCCCATTCGTTTGGGATCACAAATGCCAAGGCGCGCTGGACGAGATTAAGCAATACCTGCAAAACCCTCCAGTGTTGGCTGCCCCGGTTAAGGGGAAACCTCTTATCCTTTATACAACTGCCCTCGAAGGTTCTTTAGGCGCATTATGGGCACAAGAGAATGACCAGGGAAAAGAAAGAGCACTCTACTACTTAAGTCGGGTTCTGCTGGGGGCAGAAAGCAACTACTCCCCATTGAAAAACACTGTCTGGCGTTGATCTTCGCAATAACAAAGCTTAGAAATTATGCATTAGCACATGAAGTCCGTCTCATTTCAAAGGTGGACCCTCTTAAATATATAATGTCAAAGGCCATATTGACGGGACAACTCGCCAAATGGGCCCTGCTCTTGATGGAGTTCTCGATAACATATCAGCCTCTGAAGGCAGTAAAAGGCCAGGCCATCGCCGACTTCCTTGCTGAGCACCCGATACCTGCCGATTCTCCTCTGAATTGCGATTTGCCAGACAAACATGCGTTTGACGCAATCGACGGTAGTGATATCCGTTGGGAGCTTTATTTCGATGGGGCGTCTTCCATGAAAAAGCACAAACAAAGTACGCCAATGATCAAATCGGGAGTAGGCCTTATCTTCGTGACCCCACAAGGAGGAATAATGCGCTTCGCTTTCTCCTTAACAGAGCCGAGAACGAATAATGAAGCTGAATATGAAGCTTTGATAGCAGGTCTCGAGATCGCCATCGGTATGGGAATTGAAAGCCTCCTCATATATGGGGACTCCCAGCTAGTCGTTAGTCAAGTGAACGGCGATTACCAAACATGCAAACCGGAATTGGTGAAATACGGTGAAAAGGTGCAACAACTGCTGACCCAAATTCCCTCCTATACTTTGGAGAACATACCGCGTGCGGAAAACAGCAAAGCGGACGCGTTGGCCAAACTTGCTAAAGAAATGGCTGACGAGAACCTCGATGATGTTAGAATCATGGTACAAAGTCGTCGGGTGCTCGCCCCCGCAGAAATACCTCCGGAATCACCTGAAGAGAAGGGAGCGATTGAACAAGCGACCTTACAAATAAAAGACCATGAGAAGGTTTAGGATTGGAGGGAAATCTTTATAGACAACTTCAAGTCCCATCGAATGCCCGAAGTGGCATCCGCAAGACATCAGCTCATGAAACGAGCTCAGTCCTTCGCCTTCGTCAATGATACTCTATACAAAAGGTCATTTGATTTTCTGTAGCTGAGATGCTTAGGACCGGACGAAGCGAAAAGAGTCGTTCAAGAAGTTCATGACGGAATCTGCAGTTCTCACCAAGCGGGCCCAAAGATGAAGTTGAAGATCAAACGGATGGGCTACTACTGGCCCACGATGATTCAGGACTGCCTCGAATATGCGAAGCAGTGTCACTCATGCCAAATTCATAGGGACTTCATCCATCAGCATCCAAATCCATTGCATCCAAAGTGGCTAGCTGGCCGTTCGAAATGTGGGGAACTGACATAGTCGGCCCTATCGAACCAGCATCGTCTAGGGGACATCGTTTCATCCTGGCGACGACTGACTACTTCTCCAAATGGGCAGAGGCAGTACCGCTGAGAGAGGTGAAGACGGAGAATATCCTCCATTTCTTCAAAACGCACGTCATATATCGGTTTGGAACGCCGAGACGGATTATCTCCGATAACGGGTCGGCTTATAGAAGCCACAAGATCAGTCGCTTCACGCAACAACACAATATAGACTGGAGATATTCCTCGGTTTATAATCCGCGAGCTAACGGTCTCGCCGAGGCCTTTAACAAGACCTTGACGAAAATCATAAAGAAAACGGTGTCCCGAAATAAGAAGGACTGGCACGAAAGACTGCAAGAGGCTCTTTGGGCGTATCGAACTACATTCAAAACAGCCACGAACACAACGCCCTACGCGTTGGTGTTCGACGTGGAAGCAGTACTCCCCCTCGAAATAGAATTACCCTCTCTACGAGTGGCAGTCCATTACGAGCTGACGGACGAAGAAAATGCTCACCTTCGGCTTGAGGAGCTTGACGCCCTTGAAGAAACACGACTCATGGCGCAACAAAATCTGGAGGCCTATAAAGCAAAGATGACGCGCTCATATGAAAGACTGACCCGACCAAGGACATTCCGCCAAGGCGAGCTTGTGCTAGTGGTCAAAAGGCCTATGATCCCCAATCGCGCCAAGCGGGAAAAATTCGAGCCAAACTATGAAGGCCCGTACGTCATAGATAAGGTCTACCAGGGCGGGGTCTATCTACTCATAGATATACACGGTGAAAGGCCTTTCAGGCCAATAAACGGTCGCTTCCTAAAGAGATACTACGCTTAATGAGCCACAGCCTAGGTCAATGATAGATGACGACGACTATGTCCGCTCTCTGTCTTCCCAAGCCCAAAACTCTATAAGTAGTAGCTGGCCAACGGACCGAAACGTCCTTAAACTAATAGCGGACCGAAACGTCCTTAAACTAATAGCGGACCGAAACGTTCTTAAACTAATAGCGGACCGAAATGTCCTTAAACTAATAGCGGACCGAAACGTCTTTAAACTAATACCGCAGCATCCTTAGACTGACGAGATGAATAAAAAAAATATAATAATAAATAAAGAAAAAATATAATAAATAAAAACGGTATGTCCATAAGGAAAATGGGCACGGATGAAAACCCGAAAGGGCTCCGTGAGTAAAAACAGCAGGACTACCGGCGAGTGTTCGTGAAAACCCGAAAGGGCGCGACCTCGTAAATAAAAAAAAAGAGAGACGGTATGTCCATAAGCAAAACGGGCACGGATGAAAACCCGAAAGGGCTCCGTGAGTAAAAACAGCAGGACTACCGGCGAGTGTTCGTGAAAACCCGAAAGGGCGCGACCTCGTAAACACAAAAAAAAAGACGGTATGTCCATAAGCGAAACGGGCACGGATGAAAACCCGAAAGGGCTCCGTGAGTAAAAAACAGCAGGGCTACCGGCGAGTGTTCATGAAAACCCGAAAGGACACAACCTCGTTAAAAGACACTTATAAGGTCCCCTCGACCTTGTAAGGAGAAACCACCCGCGTGAGATCCTTACGACTCACAAAGGGAGCAGCACACTTAGGGATCCCCACGATTCCTAAGGAGAAAATACACTTGCGAGATCCTCACGACTCGTAAGGAGAACTCTCTTATGGGACCCTCACGGCTCATAAGATTTGAAAGTCTTAAGTTACAGAGACCTAAACCTGTGCTTAAGCAACCCCCACAACTTTCGTTATGGTCCTACAAGCGGCTCGATACTGACCCTTGTATACAATCCACGGGCGCGAATAAACATTCCCTAACCAAGTCCCATCCGTGACTGGGGATATGTCCATACGGTGAACGACCCTTGCAAGTCCTCTCGACTTATGAGGAGAAAACCCTTTTGTAAGATCCTTACGACTTACATAAGAACATACACTTAGGAATCCTCATGATCCATAAGGAGAAAACACACCTACGAGATCCTCACGACTTGTAGGGAGAAATACCTTTGTGAGACCCTTACGGCTCATGAAGTCAAAAGCCTTAGTCGACAGAATCCTAACCCTGTTTACTAAGCCACCCTTTGTTCGATATCGACAAAGGCAAATGATGATTCGCTCCTGGCAATATCCCAGTTGTAGCGATGCTGATGCCTAAAACGGTATCAAATTCCAAGTCCCTTCATGGAAAATGATGATTCGCTCCTGGCAATATTCCAGTTGTAGCGATGCTAATGCTGAGATTGGTGTCAGATTCCAAGTTCCACACTCGCGATAAAAAATCAGCGAGCCACACATGCATACGAAATAGCCGAAATGATGGGACAACTTGCAATAAAAAGCAGCAAGTAAAAATGTATGCATGCAAAATAGCCGAAATGATTGGGCAACTCGCAATAAAAAGCAGCGAGTAAAAATAAAATAAATAGCCGAAATGATTGGGCACCGCGAAAAATAGCCGAAATGATTGGGCAATCGCGACCTTCGCGATATAAAAGCTGAAATGATAGAGCATCGCGGAAATAAAAAAAAATGAATGAATGAAACTTTGGCCCTACAGGCGATAGTACAGCAATCCCTGTATACGATCCAGGGGCACAAACAAAGAAGGAGGCACCCTTTCCTTCCCAATGCTCCATCAGAAAACGGAGCCAAATCTTAACGGCAATATCTACGGCCTAACAATCAAACAAACGGAGCCACGGCAAAATCCCAGCTCCACCCCGACGTTCGTTTCGATACAGCAAAAGAATTGTCACCCCAGCGTTCTTCCTCTTACAGGATTCGGACGTGACAAAGCAAACGAAGCGAAGGCCAAATTCCTAGCTTCAAGGTCTTAACGGCGAGTCATATAAAGCCTGAAAGACAACTAGAGATCATCTCACACCAGTGCGGAATGGTCACCACTTCGACGTTCGTCTCGACACAGCAGACTCAACAATCATCAAACAAATGGAGCCACGGCAAAATCCCTAGTTTCAAAACTCGACGGTTCATCAGCAACCTAGAGACAACCTCGACGTCCGTCTCGATACAGCAGACGAGATGTCACCCCAACGTTCGTCTCGATACAGTAGACGCAATGTCAACAACAGCGTTCCTCCGCAGTCCAGCTGGAGGCAGATGCAACGTCAACAAAAGACCTCACGGTCGAAACAAAGTGGAGTAACGGCAAAATCCCAACTCCACCTAAGCATTCGTCTCGTTACAGCAGACGCAATGTCAACAACGGCGTTCCTTCGCAGTCCAGCAGGGTGTACATGCAAAGTTAACAAAAGACCCCATGGTGGAAACCAAGAGGAGTGACGGCAAAATCCCAGCTCCACCTCAGCATTCGTTTCAATACACCAGACGCAGTGTGAGCGAATGAAGCGAAGGCTAAATTCTTAGCTTCAAGGTCTTAACGGCAAGCCATATAAAGCCTGAAAGACCACCGGAGATCATCTCACATGGAGTAGTCACCTCCTCGACGTTCGTTTCGATACGGCAGACGAGTTATCACCCCAGCGTTCTTCCTCCAACAGGGATTCGGACGTGACAAAGCAAACGAAGCGAAGGCCACATTCCTAACTTCAACGTCTTTACGGTAACTCACCTAAAACCGGAAAGACAATCGGAGGTCATCTCGCACCAGCACAGAGTGGTCACCACCTTGACGTTCATCTCGATACAGCAGACGAAATGTCAACCCCAGCGTTCTTCCTCCAACAGGATTTGGACACACCAAAGCAAACGAAGCGAAGGCCACATTCCTATCTTCGACGTCTTGACGGTAACTCATATAAAACCGGAAAGACAATCGGAGATCATCTCGCACCAGCACAGAATGGTCACCACCTCGACGTCCGTCTCAATACAGCAGACGAGATGTCACCCCAATGTTCGTCTCGACACAGCATATGCAACGTCATTAAACGAATGGAGCCACGGCAAAATCCCTAGTTCCAAACCTCGACGGTTCACCGGCAACCTAGAGACAACCTCGATGTCTGTCTCGATACAGTAGACGAGATGTCACCCCAATATTCGTCTCGACACAGCAGACGCAACGTCATTAAACGAATGGAGCCACGGCAAAATCCCTAGTTCCAAACCTCGGCGGTTCACCAGCAACCTAGAGACAACCTCGACGTCCGTCTCGATACAGCAGACGAGATGTCACCCCAACGTTCGTCTCGACACAGCAGACGCAACGTCATCAAACAAACGGAGCCACGGCAAAATCCTTAGTTCCCACCGCAACATTCGTCTTGATACAGCAGACGCAATGCCAGCAAACGAAGCAAAGGCCAAATTCCTAGCTTCAGGGTCTTGACGGCAACTCACATAAAGCCCGAAAGACTATCGGAGATCATCCCCACACCAGCGCGGAGTGGTTATGACTCATCGGGGCTCACCAAAATAAGCCTAACCTCAAGTGAAAAAGCGACATGGCAAATTCCTAACGCTTGCTCTTCCGACGGTCAAACTGCCAAGGAGGATTGCTTGAAGACGTCTTGTCCAGCCCCCGAAGGGATCAGAGACACGGCAGTCGCAGGGCTACTCGAACAGCACGATTGCCTATCGAGGACTATATCAGCTTATGCGACGGTACGATGGCCAAAACCCTAAGTACCACCAACCTTAACGGGCTTCTATCGTAAAGAGCAGAGGTTAAATGCGACGTTAAGATGTTCTTGCGAGAAACGCTCGATTCGTCTCGACTTGCACAAACAAAAAAAATTGTTGAGGCGGCTCGACTCGTGAGATAAAACCTTAGGAAGTGGGCATAAAAGAAGCCTGTTTCTTAAGCACTGAGACCCTGCAAGTTGGCCCAAAACGGTCTCTTGCATACCATCCACGGGTCTCACTCTCCAACATCGAACTTCGACAAGGAGGGAAACAACCGCTTACAAGTTCTCTCGACTCGTAAGAGGGAAAAATTCTCTTGTAGGATCCTTACGACTTATAAGAGAAAACCACACTTAGGAATCCTCACGATTCCTAAGGAGAAAAACCCACCTACGAGATCCTCTCGATCCGTAGGGAGAAAAGTCTCTATGAGACCCTCACGGCTCATAGAGTTGAAAAGTCTTAGGCAGCAGATCTGAACCTGCGGCCTAAGCCCTCGCTATCTCGTGAAGAAATCAAGAAGCTTACTCTATTACCTGTTAATTGTGACGACATGCTGAGAAAGAGGAAAAGCAACAGAAAGAGCATCCGATTTACATTTGATCAGGCGTCCGAGACACATTCATTTATGCATGGGCAGAAGACTCAGGACGAGAAATAAGACAAGCTGAAATAAAAAAAAGGGGGAGGGTTTCTATTCATATTGCTAAAAATTCTTACAATCACAAGAGCAATGAATAAGAAACATTATTCAAATTATTACAACGGTATAACCTCATATCCGGGGCACGGATTGAGGAATTCAAAAGTAAGGCCATCCAGAGTTCTTCTGGCCTTTCTAATTATTCTTATGCGCGGCCTCTCGCGCTCCTCTGTGTCAAGATCCTCGGCAAGCCCTCCCGGCCTTCGATAAGCAGCAACTATCGTCGTCTGCTGGAAGATTTGGTGTAGGATGTCAATGAGGCTGTCCCGCCGTTTTTTCGAGATCAGCCCTGTCAGGTACACTGAATGCACCTTGTCCTCGGCATCATCCAGCGCATTGAGCGGCAGGGCCTCGTGAAGACCCGGAAGTGCTCTCCATATTGCTCCTAGCACGACTTTCAAAAGAGCCGAACGACGGGGTAGCAGCCAACCACCGCTTGCGTTCAGACGACCCATGATCTCTGCACATTGAGCGTCTGTAAACTCCTGGTTTTGTTGACGACCCTGTGCGCGGATATCGTCATAGGTGATGAACTCGTGCAAACTGTATAGATGCACCGCCATTATGCCTGGAGGAAATACCACAGGAAGATTAGCGATAGAAGAAAAATAATATACATAGAGGGCTAAATTCCTAGAGAGCAAAACTCTGTTCAGGGATTAAAACCCATGAACAAAAGCTTAATGAAACCCCAATGGGGATCTCTTTAGATCAAAAGATCTGTGAGAGCAAAGCTCTTTGACTGAGATTAATTCAAATTAATTTGATTTACATTAATTTTACCTAAAGTTTCTAACTTTGAGAATAAGCAAAGCTCTGCTAGTGAAACCCCAATGGGGATCTCTTTAGATCAAAAGATCTATGAGAACAAAGCTCTGCTGGTTAAGATTAATTAAAATTAATTTAATCAAAAAATCAATTTTACCTAAAGTTTTTCTAAAAAACTTTGGAAAGGAGAGCAAAGCTCTGGAGTTCTTGAAGGCAAGAGCAAAGCTCTGAAGTTTTTTGAAAATAAAAATCTGAAAGATGATAAGCATCTGTGGGGGACCAAAGGTCCTATTTATAGGCATCAAGTGCCTCTTCGACTTCCAAAAGTTGTCACGGCGGTTGGAATTCCGCCACCGTTGCACTCACGTTTGGGGCCACGTAAGCGCAACGGTGGGGGGGCATTTGTTTACCCCAATCAGAGCAAAGCTCTGCTTTGAAAATTTAAAATCTAATAAAGGAAGCAACGCTTCAGTTGCGCAGGCGCTGCGCTGTGCGATACATGTCAGCGCAGTTGCGCTGCGCTGTGCTGCGCGACACGTGTCAGCGCAGATGCACTAGCGCAGTTGCGCTGCGCTGTGCGCTGTGCGACACGTGTCAGCTCAGTTGCGCTGCGCTGTGCGCTGCGCGACACGTGTCACGCGCTGGGACATCTGCGCCAAACAGAATTAAAATTTTAAGAAATCTTTTCTGTTCTTATTAAAACAAGAAGATTTTCTTCTGCAAAGCAGAAGCCCTTGGATCAAAGATCCAACGGTGGGGAAAATTCCCCAAATCACTCAGAGAAAGATCTCTTTAACAAATTTAACTAATTTATGGGCACTATAAAAAGGACCTCAGACCTCAATTCAAGGGGAGGAACATTTTTCTAAAAAAAAAGAGAGAGAGAACTCTGAGAAACTCCTCAAGAATAAAAAAGGTAAAAACCTTTAGAAAAAGAGAAAGTTCTCTTATGAACAGATCATAGATCTAAAAACAAGATCAATGATCTTTAATAAAAATAAAATAAAATAAAATAGTGCTTGCACTTTTCATGAACCTTTGGTTCTTTGAGATAAGAAAAAAAAACTTATTTTTCTTTGATCTAAATTAGATCAAGAAATCAAATAGTGCTTTGCACTTCTGTTCTTGAATCTAAAAGATTCTTAGTGTTTTGCACTTGCAAACTGCGCTGGTGCGCTCTTGGGAGAGCGCCACGTGTCAGCATCTAAACCACTTGCGCTATGCGCTCTTGAAATAAGAACTTTGCTCTCTGGAGTTGGCGCAACTCACCAGAGCGCGCCACGTGTCAGCAGCGCAACAGTGCAGCGCACTAGCACAGCGCACTGCACTGTTGCGCTTGCGCTCACCAGAGCGCGCCACGTGTCAGCAGCGCAACAGCGCAGCGCACTAGCGCAGCGCACTGCACTGTTGCGCTTGCGCTCACCAGAGCATGACACGTGTCCTCACCACAAGCGCTTGCGCTCAGTGAGTGGCGCAAAGCGCCTAACAAATGCAATGCAGGGCCAGGCCCAATTAAAAGACCAAACAGGCCTAATTAAATTGATGCTCTGCATCATTTATAAATGGGCAAAGCCCAAACAAAAATAATAAAATGCTATGCAGATGCCTTGCAGAGCCCAAAATAAATTGATGCTCTGCATCTTTTATGGGCAGAGCCCAAACAAAAAAAATAGAAGTAATGCAATGCATTATTTAAGTGTGGGCAAAGCCCTAGCACAGGTCTAATGGACTAAAAATAAATAAAATGTTGAACATTTTCAACTGGACTTAGCCCAATTCTGGCCGTAAGTCCTTAAATTAAATTGAACTGAGCACAAATGCTCTCTCAAATCAATTTATATCCGGTTCGAGGGTACATCTCCGAACTCCTTCGACATCCATCGTTGTAATTCCTCAACGACGTCAAAGAGGTGACGGGTCCCAACGACCACACATCAATACGGACTGCGGGGTCCTTAAACTCGTGGACCGGAACGTCCTTAAACTAATGTCGGACCACCACGTCCCTAAACTGGAATATGGACCACCACGTCCCTAAACTGGAACAATAGAGCTCCCAAATGCTTTTTTGCCGGATCTAAACGGTCCCGTTTAAATTGATCTTAACCCCAAATACGGCTAACGTATCTTTAAACATTTAAATGGACTATAAAACTCCAAATCGACTTTGGTTCAAGGGCACATCTCTGAACTCCTCTGACATTTGCCGTTGTAATCCTTCAACGACGTTAGAGAGGTGACGAGTCCCGATAGCCAGAGATTAAATGGATTATTACGTTAAGTTGATCTTAGTCTCAAACAGGACTATCGTATCCTTAACGAACGTTTAAGTTGATCTTAGCCGCAACGCGACTAATGCATCCTTAAACTAAAAACACCAAACCCAAATCTAAGTAAATACGGATTTGGACTAATCCACGTCCTACGGGCGACGGCATTACTCAGTCTCCGTATACAATCCATGGGCAACCACAAACAAAACAAACACACACGACACGAAATGAAATTCTGGAGAAGGAGAAAGTTGCTACCGCGATGCGGTAGTGTAATTAACTGCAGGGGCTTGCGCCTGCAGGGAAGAGCGTCCCCACAATCAAAAACCCCTCAAGCGAGGGGGAATCTGATGAAGTCTGCTACATCGGCCGCATCTGTCTAAACTTCCGATACACGGTGCCGTAAATCAACTTGGCATCTTCGGAGAGGTAGACGGATAAAACCATATAGCATCTGCCCCGAATCTCAGCGTCAGGACATCGCGGTCCTGTGCGCCGCCATTCGGAGGGGAACACGTGCCTTGAGTTATCCAGAGTCTGGTTTTAAGCATAAGCCAGACAACTCCCCGTACCTTAACATTGTTAAGATATGAACTATTCTATATCCAATATAGAAACAAAGGAACTGATTTAATTGGAACCAGATTCAAATCATGCAACTGTCTCCAATGCATGTCAACTAAATGGAAGGAGGCCGATCAGTATTACTCAACTTAGGAGTGCTTCCAATTATGAATAACCTGAAAGAGAAACAAGTTTCTCAATATCCATTAGTATCAACTGAATACCATACACAAGCATCTACATCTTCGATCATCTTGAAGAATCCCGATACTTGCAATACCTGGTTCTCTACTTCACTCTTATACCTATAACTTCTCAAAATTTGGACCTTGTGTTTTTACGAAACACTTGTCTAAGAACTAGAGAAGTCACAAGTAAACAGAATATAGTACGAGGACCATCTCCTCTGTCCTAATGGACACTGGACAATATACAATACCCTGTATAAGTCCCTTGAGTCTAATAACTCATTCCCTGTGTGTCGTAGGTTGAAAACTGTACTTATGGTTAAGAAGAATTACACCGCTGTTTAATGCACCTTACCTAACCATCCACTGATATAGGTAAATGTCATAGACATAATTTCAAAAAGTTATATCTCACTCTATAAAGATAGACGTACAGATATGTCAATTTGAAATTGGTGCATAACAACGTATATTCAAAACCAAACATTTGCCGTCCGGCAAACAACCCAGGTGACTTCCTCAAATATCACTAATTACAACGAATCCCGATATAATGAGGACAATTACCTAATTCCCAATAACTTACTCCCACTCATCATCTGTAAAACCATACAGATGTGAGAATCTAACCTGGTAAATACATACCCTGGAGTAAGAACTAATTGGGAAATCAGTTTTCTTTTAACAGTACACAGTGAAACTGAAACATGTAAATGTTTCGAAGGGGTTTCCGGGTATTCCTAGTAATGTCTCTTCCATTATCAGATTCACAACTGTAACCGTATATTTCTTTGTCATCTCTCCAAATCCCTTTATATGTCTTTAGTCATTACCTTCTGTACACCTTCGTTAGGCTAAATGGTTTTCTTCCTTCCCTACCGTTCGGCACCAGCCTATGGTTTGGAAGAAAACTATCCAATAAGCGTAACAGGTGTACTTTCCTAATCCTAGTAGCACTCGCAATGCGAGAGAAGGTGAAGATAAAAGACAACCGAATAAACCTTATTCCTATTTCTCCTGAACCAGAATCCATCCCCGAACTGGAACAAGTTCCTTCGAGTTCGTATATAACCATATGATGGAGTATCCAAATAAACTATGGATCTTCGTAGTGATACGGAGTGTTCTGGAGAAATACAAAGGTGATGTAGGATTGGCGAAGAAATACTTGGTTTGGTTGTGAATAGCAGTCGCAGTTTACTTTGCCCTCTTACTAATCCCTTTATTTGTCTTTACTTAATACCTTCTGTACACCTTTCAGGCTAAATGGTTTTCTTCATTCCCTACCGTTCGGTACCTGCCTATGGTTTGGAAGAAGACTATCCAATTAGCATAATAGGTGTACCGTCCTAATCCAAGGAGCACTCGCAACCTGAGAGAAGGTGAAAGAAAAAGACAACTGAATAGTCCTACTCGTTTTCTCCTGAACCGGAAACCATCCTCGAATAAGTTTCTTCGAGTTCGTATATAACCATACGATAGTTTTATCTAATGGAAGTGGACGTTCGTAATAATACGGGGTGTTCTGGAGAAAAGGGTAAAAATAGGAGTGGCAATGAGGTATGCAACTCTGACAATCCAAAAGCCAGTGTTTTAAGAAGGTTCGGTCAACTTGGTCACTGAGTCATAGTCTAGGGTCAGGCCATGGTCGCTGCCAGAGAGAGAGAGAAAAGAAACACTCAGTTTGCACTCTAACCTAGATCAGAATGGTTACCAATTTATCTAATCAGGAAACCTCCCACTGTATTCTCAAATTCTTCTCCAAACCTAAAAGAAGAATTAGTCGGGATTACCCGAGGAGTAAACCAACTCATCAGTGGGAATCGGGATCCAACTATCATCGCATGATAATGTGACGGAATCCACTCACGTTATCACACTCCAGAAGGTATGCGCATGCTTGGCATGTTTCAGTTTCTTTAGAAACTCCCGATATGATTTTTACCCCATGCTCTTATGACCTTGACTTTGGCCAATAAATCATAAGTCATATGTCAAGTTCTACCCGTCATTATCCAGGTTAATTTGAATCCACCCGTACCTACCCTTGACTTTGGCCAACAAGGCAGTATGACTGTCCCAAACCAACGCATCTATCTATGCAACAGAAAAGTAACAAATAGCTACCATACACTATGCCTTGATTTTGGCCAACAAACATAGCATGAATACTAAGTGCTACCCGTCTGAAATGACGGAGGGCTACGAATGGTTTTTGGCGAAAAACCTTTAACGTAATGAACTTGATATCGTTGAAGGAACCGGATAGCTTTTTATAAAAATATAGTGACGAAAACCTTTGCTAAAGAGGTCACTCCCGGTGAAGGGATCTCGGCTCTTTCCCCGTAGAATGAGGTGCAGGATATTCCAACTGAATACCAAGATGCAAAGCAAAAGTAATCGGCTATAGTGAAGTTATTACCCTGACGCAAACTTCTGTCCAAGGGGTCACTCCCGGTGAAGGGATCTCGGCCCTTGCCTCGTCGACTGAGGTGCTGGATATTCATAACCGAATACCACTGTGCAAAACAAAAGAGAACGTCCATGCAATAACAACTTTTTGAAAAATGTTCCAACAACATCAGAATAGGTTTGTTTAGCTTGCGTTGATCCGAATCAATGCAGTCACATCAATTGATCACACCAATAAAGAACGAAAATACGATGTACGTATATGCCATCCGCATTCGCCACTGGGTCCCGTCATCACCCGTTAGGTTACTTAACTAACGACAGAGCGGGGACTGGACTAGCGCGGATACAAAACATATACAACATCTACTAGTATATATATCAATATATAATAATCGATCAAGGCGTGATAAAATGCAACATCACAGAAATGTAATAAGCATCACAGAACAATACAGATATCTGGGATCCCCGGGTTTCATAGAGTCGCTACTGAAACCCGACGTTCCCCTGGTCGTGTGGATAGCCTGTGCAATGAAATCCTAGACCCCTACGGGCACGGCAAGTTACCCGCCAAAACCTGAAGCGAGGCAGCCCCTTTCAACAAAGTGAATGGACCACCCAGCACTTCACGGAATCCGGTAACTTGGGCACCCCTCCTTGGGTCAACCTGTATCCCCTACGAGTGCGGCAAATAGACCGCCAATTCTAGAGTGAAGCCCCCTCCATCTCAAAGCCATGAGATGCGGGCCCGTTGCCCTCTAGAACCCGGCTATCCGTGCACCCCTCCGCGGGGTAATCCTAGTACAGAAAGTAAAATATACAACGGGTACATCGACCTCAGCCCGGTCGTGCCCCAAAAGAATAATATACAAACAGGCAGTGACGGCAGTCCACATGTCGGACGCTCGCCCCGCAATATCAAATGTACATATACAACCAAACTGTACTACCATTGCATCCAGGCTATCCACCACGACAAATCCGCAACATCACAGCACAACACAGAACATCAACGTAAATGTCATGTTCGCAAATCCGTCTAAAAGAACTATAGCAATTAGACAGGATTTACCGATCAAATGACATTCACGGTCGCAGATATAATGTAAATACTGTGAACTAACATGTTTAAAATTTTCGATCGACTAAATTTCCCGAAGTGGGCCCCAAGCACAACTGTAGCACTCAAAATAATCTGGGCCCAAATAAAATTACCAGAAACCCCATTTCCAACTCAGGAACCTACTGAAGAAATTTGGTGCAGTGATTCCTCTTTACTACGACAGAACCGCGGCCAAAACAGGGGTACGGCTGCGGTTCCGCAGCTGAACAGGAACATCACTTCACCAAATTTTCCCAGATTTAATAAAAAAAACCCTGCCTGTATTTCTGCGATGCACCAAATTATTTTTTGACCAAAGAAAAATTTCGACAGAAACTGAACTTTGGAAACGCGGTTTTTGGAAAATCCGTTCGATCGATATTTTAAATATGTTGTAAGCTAGAATAGGTTAATGGCGTGGCTCTGATACCATGTAAGTGCACGGCAGCGCCCCGGCCGTCTGAACGAGACCAAAATGCGGAAACAAAAACTTTTCTTTAAACAGAAACTAGCGCTACCGCTGACTATAAACCCGGATCGGACAATTAACCTACTACTAGCTAACTAGAGAAAGGGTAGAGAGCTATACCGAGCGATCCGTGTCCTTCGGTCTTCGGCCGCCATCCTGATCTCCTCGCGGCATCACTGATCTCCGGTCTTCTCGTCGGAAAGGCACCACATCGAGAAGTCTTTTTACGGGCTCCCACCTCTGGACCTAGGCAACTCGGACACGAAGTTGGCAAGCTGACATGTCCAAGATTGCTGTAGATTGAGTGTAGAAAACATTTGTCTCAAGGGGTTAGTGAGGTTGCCATTTGGAAGTGGAGAAGAAGATGCAAGCTTTTGGGATGAACTAAGGGATTTTTTGCAAGCAAAAAGGAACCATTTTGCTACACCAAAATTTTTGGACAGCCCCCATCAAGAATGGCCGGCCTTCCTTATGGGAGGAGGAGGGAATGGATCAATAATGCAAGAAAGAGAATGATGATTATCATGAAGAATGTCACACCCATTTCCTAATCATATCCCATCACAATCAATCAAGCAATGATGAACAAAAAGAAGTCAAAGGATGGTAGAACCATCATGAAACAACAACTTACAAAAACCACCCTCCACTTTGCTAATTTGCACATTTGCAAATAACCCCCTCCACACCAATTTTCATCCAAAGAAAAATAGAAAGGAAAATGGCCGAAACGAAATGCAAACTGGCAACTTCAAAAAACGATCCGGTAATAAATTACAGGAAAATCCCGCGACTGTATATACATACCCTCATTTGTATTCCAACCGAATACAAATGCAATGAGACAAAATCTATACTGTACAATACTAGGATCCGGCTTAAACCAAAGCCCGCTAGTATTATCCGTCTGATCATGATCCGTGCAATACTGCACGTATACGATCGAACCCTGCCATATATCCATACGGCCTCTGCAGCGTTTCGCCCGAAACTTGAGAAACTGTCTGTAGGGGATTCTAAAGACTCGTCAATACTTTGGCTGTGGATTTAACCACTAGCACGTCAGAGGTATTAGCCGTACGTAATGGGCTACCAGGTATTGACCAAAAGGGAAGTCGATGAGCGAACTCATCCTGACACCCTACTGAGCCTGTCAGTGAAAATATTCGTACAGTCCGGTCCGTTCGTCTATGAGCATCGCATGGCGGGCCTAGGGGGTTGGTAAAAGTCAGACCCCCAAAAGCGGTACAAGTCGTATCGGAGTGTAGCCCAGAACACCCTGAGATACTACTGAAATACCCACCAGTAAATCTCCTGCCTTGGCCAAGGACTTCGTGTAATGGCTCTCCTAGACACAGCGCGACCTCACCCCCAATACCGGGATAGACAAACCCCTGCAGATCCGCTCACTGCCTCCATATGGCTCGGGACTGTACCCAACTAAAACCTGTTTGCACGACTCCTTTGAGCCGTGGTAGGGTAGTAATCAAAGTATAGTGGGAACTCACACGAGACAAATGACGATCTCAGGTCGATGAACTAACATGTACACATGTCACCAGGGAACTGCTATCTGACGTCAGATATAAGACCAACTAGCAGGTTCACGGCGAGTCCTGTCCGGTGTACTCATAACCCAATGAACACTTGTATACATCTTAGGTGAACCAACTGACACCAGTGGCTTGTGAGACCGGCCACCGCCCCTCGTCGGGGTCTCGACTGTATACACTAGTCTACTCTGGAGTATCGATGCCCTGTCTCGAAAACTCGCACGACTAGGGACCTTTTAAGGATGTGCTTATAGACCCCAGCTCCCACGTATATGATCGCCATCATACTGCTGGCCGCTAAGCAAGAACCCTAAGGGCTCTATCAATGTGCAATAGTGACTTGTAAGGTCACCTAAAACAGTACACGATGATAAAGATAAACCAGATAGCATACTATCATCTTGAGTAAGACTGTCCTACCGGCATAGGTCCTCCCTCAATCATTGCAATCACGTGCCTGTGATCCAATAATTGACTCTGAGGGCATTATCCCCAATAAGTAGATGAGCTCAGCGCATCGGATTTTGGATTAGGTTCATGAATGCGCTTTGTACCATTTTTGCACTGAGTCCATATGAGATCGCTCCATGTGTCCAAAGCTGTTGTGAATGGATGAGGAGGTGTTCCTATAAAAAGTTAGATGATGTACTCAAGTTCGCTGTCTGGGTGAACAATTGCATTGAGTCCACGCTTTTTGCTTCGTTGAATTGCGAGTTCTAAGAACTCGGCTTGGTTAAGATTTCTTGTAGCATCTGCTCGAGTCAATTCCAATTGAAATCCTACATCTCTTGTTTTCGCTGCTGTAGTTATACCAAAGGCTGTTGAAAAAAGGAATAAGATCGAAATTACAAATGAGATCTTATTTCTTCTCGAGGTTATGAATATTTGTTTGTGAGTGTGCACGGCTTCATGTAGCCAGCTTTATATGTATGATAGCCGACTCCATGCAGTCAGCCTAGACACAATATCTTATAGCGGTATTATCCTCTATTGAATCACTAGAGGGCGTCTAGTGGGATTCGATTTTGCTGATCGACATCAAGTTTAGCACCCGACGTTTCGAAGCAATTGAGTTTCTAACCTCTATATTAACTAGTGATTTTATTACTCTATATATGTCTAATTATGTGTCAACACCTCATATTTTTTATAAGAGAAGATATTAGAAACACGGGCAGCGATAACCAATTTTTATAAACTACCATTATCGCCTACTGCACCCATTACATAACCTAACAACATTATGTCATGTTTTTGCAAACAAAAAATTCCAAATGCCACCACCTAGTACAGCCTTATGCTTCCTTACGCATACATATCTTGCCTTATTAATATTTGCCTATTAATTGAGGTGGGCAATGATGAATTGATCAGGTTTTTATCTTTGTAGTTTTCAAGAATTTATTCCGATTCTAAAGGCTATTTATTTTGACTTTATAACCCGTATTAAAATCCACATTCATATTGTTTGATGTGATCTTCTGATCTATAAATAGAATTATATTAGCTAACAAGAGAAATGGCAAGCATTTACTTATTTTTTCTTGGTAATGATCACAATTCTCTTAATTAGCAACTTGAAACCTAATCACTAGCTGATGAGGCTCATAAGTGGGAATTCCCCAGATCACGACACGTAGCAGATGACGTGTCGTCCGCGTAGGCCCACTAAAGTCCCGGGGTTTACGGGGCTGGAATAAGTATGATACATTGGGGATTAAAATTCGGCACCTCGTCTCCGAGGCTGCATCCGACCATTTGGAGACCTCCCAGGAGTACCTTCCCTATACGCCTAGCGACCATCCAACAGCTCGCCCCCGAACAATCCTACAGCCGAGTTTTCACAGTCTCCTTGCTCGTCTCTAAGTTATTACAGAACTGAGATTCCTTGGCCTCCTCGCTCGCCTCTGAGCTGAGCCTCTCGGCTTCCCTGTTCAACCGAGAGCACAGAGCCCAAGCGTTCCTGTAACGGCTCCGTGTATCTCGCCAAAACGAGATTTCCGCCGCTCCATATCCCGCGTCCCACGGTGGTGCGTCTTTCCATTAATGAGCGTATCCCACTATTAATGGACATATCCCGCCATCAACGAGAACGTGACGCAGGGACGTAACGGACGGCGAGAATTTCGCACCGGTTCGCTCCAAACGACCACTATATAAACCCTCTCTTCCAGACGACTCAGGTAAGTCGAACTCATTCCAATATGCCGCTACCCTGCCATTATTCCTCGGTACTTACTTGATCGTCGGAGGGTCCTACGGTGGTTTTCCATCCCGGGAATTCCCTTGCAGGTAGCTCGGCGTCAACGACAACCAACAACCCATTGAGATCCACACACTCAACCCTCACACCAAATCTCAACCGTTCAACACCGTTAGCAACAAAATCGATGGAGGAGAACATCTGAGGGAGATTCCGACATCCATCAGTTGGCGCCATCTGTGAGAAGCTAAAGGCTTTTCCACCCAAAAAGTTGATTTTCCGCTTTCGATTCAATGGTCAGCGATAACCGTGACAATCCCAGCATGACCCGTCCCTGTAGGAATTCATAGCACGACAACAAGGTTTCGGGAGGTATTGTCCATACCAATTTCAAAAATTTGCCATGCTAAACAGCCATAACACTAGAATCTTAACTAGAGAATTAGATATTAGATCATGTGTACAACTTTACATCTAAGTGAATAAGGAATACTATCTTTGTAGACTGGTCCTTCACTTCAATAGCTCTGTGTAGTAGTCCCTTCGCTCCAAGTAGTGAATTCCCGGACTCTAGAAAGGCCCCACAAGATGAACGGAACAAACTTGCTTGAAGTCTTCGATGCCGAAAATGATCTACGTCGAGGAGATACCAACTCAAGCTGCCTCTTCACTAATTAGAGTTTAGTGAAGCAAGCATCCTAAACTAAATGGCTAGTATAGTAGAGGATGATGAAGTAGGAATTTTGCTCACTTTAGATTTATTTTTCTCACAATATTTCTTCACCTTGAAAAAAGCTAGAAAGCTTTCTCTTGATGAAGAAGAAGATGAAGTGGAGAAGACAATGAAACTCATGAGGTGAGAATAGCAACCATGGGTGAGTTAGTATCATATACTAACTCATGTAGAGACTAAACTATGGCTAAGGATAATGGTCAGGTTAATAAATATCTTAAGTAAAACAAATTAGTGGACTAAGTCAATGGACACTACAAGCTTCTGCAAGCTTCAACCATGACTAATTCCACCAATTTGTGAATTACTAAAATAAATAAAAACCTTTAATTATCAAGAGTATGGTGTGAGTCCCATACACCCATGCCATATGTATCATCTAGCATGACACAAAAAAATGTACATTAATATATATCACATATATACTAAATGCACAAGTGAGAAAAAGAAATTTTAAGTGAGCTAAAATTAGTTAATGTAAGTTAATATATCAAATATATAATTATATATTAAATCAACACTTGATTTAATAATCCAGCTATATCGCATACAACCGATTATCAAATGTATCAACTTATCGAATCAACACTTGATCCGATAACTCGGCTATATCACATATAACCGTCCGATATCACATATCGCGAGAATAGAATACGGTATCACATACACGATTAATCTCGGTCCCGCACATATCACATATGTGCTCCTACTTCGTTTCGCTTGAGCCAGGAAACCTCTGTGTATGACTCTAAAGTCTCGTCAATACGCCGGCAGTAGGTGGTGATCATATCAGTCGCCCACAAACCGCAAGCGTTCTGCCAAACGTAATGGCCACCCGGGTACTGAGCGATCAGAAGATCAACAAGCAAGCCTGCTCATACTCCTGCGAATCCAATCAGTAACACTACCGTACAGTCCGGTCTCTTCGTCTGATATGTTGCATATCACAGCCTGGGGGTGGTAAACGTCAGACCCCAATAGCTTGATAAGTCATGCCGATGTTAGGACCATAACGGTTCGAGAAACTACTGATAACACTTACCAGTAGATCTCAACAACCCTGCCCATGGATTTCCTGTTATGGCCAATCAAGCATAGCGCAATATCAACCCCCAATACCGGGAGAGACAAAATCCCCTCCTATCGCTCATTGCCTCCATGTGATTCGGGACTGTACCCAAAAACCATCGTTTTGCACGATCTCTTGAACGTGGTAAGGTGGAAATCAAAGCACAGCGGGAATCAAACAAGATTCTATGACGATTTCGAATTGATAGACTAAACTGTACCAGTGTCACCAGAGAACTGCTATCTGACGATAGGTATAATACCATCTAGGAGTTCTCGGCGAGTCCGTTCAGTATACCCAGTCTCCACTGAGCACCCGTATACCATCTCTGATGTTAAACACCAATGGATATGGGATCATCCATCGCCCATCATATAGATCGAGAAGCATATACGCTAGTCTACTCTGGAATATCGATGCCCCGTCTCGATACTCCCACGACTAGGAACAATTGAAGGATGTACTTACGACTACCTCTGCCCCACCAGTATGATCTACATCATAATCCTGGTAGTCAAGTACTCATCCTAAGGGCTTTATTAACATGTAATAGAGAGACAATAAGTGTACATGTTAAGATAAAGAGCAACCAGATAGCATACTATCATGTCGAGCAAGAAATTCCTCCCTATATATGTCTAAGTATCCACTATAATATACATCACATGTATAATAATGGCCTCTAGGGCATACATATAACTAACAATCTCCCACTTGCACTAAGGTCATTTGTTGTAGTATCTCATACCCAACGCCCCATAAAAGTCTCTCTAGGGAAAGGCCTCTGTGAGTGGATCCGCCGTGTTATCCTTCGTGTCAACTCTCCTAACCTCGATCCCTTGGAGATCAACCATCTCCCTGATCAGGTGATACTGTCTTCAGAATATATCTGGATCGCTGATGGGACCGGCGTTCCTAGGCCAAAGCCACAACTCCATTGTTGTCACAATAACAGTTATTGGACGCTTAATGGTAGGAACCATGTTCATCTCATGAACAAGAAATATCCAGACATCCACTTTGGTAGCATCGTTGATAGCGATGTATTCAGCCTTTATCGTCTAGTTTGCCACGGTATATAGCTTGGAACTCTTAGAACATACCGTCCCTCCACTGAAGGTAAAGACAAAGCCAGTGACTGACTTTCAGTCGACCTTATCACTCTGGAAGCTGGAATTGGTAAAGGACTCCCACTGGAGTACACCGTTACCAAACCCCAGGAACATTTCCTTAGTGCTTCTCAAGTACTTAAGAATGTCCTACACAGCTATCCAGTGATTTTCCCAAGATCCAATTGATTCCTAATCACTATACCTAGTGAGTTAGCTACATCTGGTCCGGTACATAACATCACATACATGATAGAGCCTACTGCCGAAGCATAGGGTATCCCTTGTACGTGATCTCTCTCAAAATTAGTCATGGAAGACATCTTTTTAGAGAGAGTGATTCCTGAGTAAGTGGGTGAACCACCACGCTTAGAATCTTCCATACTAAACCCCTTTAGTATGGTGTTAATACACCTGAATTTGGGGCACTCCCAATATCCACTTAGATCTATCACCATAGATCATAATCAACAAGATGCAGTAGGTATCATCCAGATCTTTCGTGGAGAATCCTCGTGATAAGAGGAGCTTGACCGAGTGTAGCATAGGAAACCATTTCCTACCAAGAGTATGTCATCTACGTATAACACGTAGAAGACAACCTTACTCTCTACAACCTTCTTGTATATACAAGGTTCATCTACCTTTTTAATGAAATCAAACACTTTAACTGCCACATCAAAATAGATGTTCCATCTCCGCGATGCGTGCTGTAATCCTGATGGACTTAAGCATAGCCACTGGAGAAAAGGTTTCATCATAAACCACACCTGATTATTGACGATATCCTTTTATTATAAGTCTAGCTTTGAAAGCCTCAACTTTTCCATCTACACCAAGAATCTTCTCAAGATCCATTTGCTCCCAATGGGTTTTACCCCTTCAGGTGCAACATTCAAAGTCATACTTTGTTGGTGTACATGGATTCCATCTTTGATCGCATAGCATCCAGCCATTTCACAGAGTCCACACTCGTAATGGCCTGCCTGAACCTACTTGGGTCATCATCTACCATGATGCAATCCTCGCTCCCACTGTCATCGAGAAAACCGTAGTATCTCTCAGGGGGATGAGGAACCCAACCAGATTCGCAGAGGGGCTGAGGCTCGTTGGATACTATTGAATCCTTTGGTTTCACCAAATCACCAGCTGTTAGTTTGTCTAGCTGGAACTCCTTCCAGTTCTACCTCATGACCATAAATTTCTTCATAAGAAATTCCTTTTCTAAAAAGGTGGCATGCTGAGAAACAAAATACCTTTTGCTTCTCAGTGTGGTAGAAGATATACCCTCGCAAATGTTTAGGATATCCAACAAACTTATAGAACTGATCTTGCCTCGAGTTTGTCCAGATTTTGCTTTTCAACCTAGGCTGGACAACCCCATATCTTAACTCGTTTAAAGCATGGTCTCTTCCTATTCCATATCTCATATGGAGTGGTAGGTATTGATTTGGATGGAACCCCATTCAATAGGTATGCAACTTCTCAAGTGCATAACTCCAAAAGGAAACATGCAACTCAGCAATACTCATCATAGAGCGCGCCATATCTCATAGGGTGCGATACCTCCGCTCCGATACACCGTTGTGCTGTGGTGTACTCGAAGGAGTAAGCTGAGAGAGAATTCCATTCTCCTTTTAGAAAATCCAGAAACTCCATTCCCAAGTATTCACCTCCCCGATCTCATCGAAGGACTTTAATACTTCTACCCGTCTGGTTCTTAACTTCAAGCTTATATTCCTTGAATTTCTCAAAAGTTTCAGACTCGTGTTTCAACAGGAACACATGTCCGAATCTTGAGAGATAGTCGATGAATGTAATGAAGTGCCAAGAACCAACCCTGGCATTTGTAGACATAGGACCGTATACATCACCATGTATCTGTCCCAAGAGTTCAATAACTCTTTCTCCGTTTCCAGTAAACGGAGTATTGGTCATTATACCTTTGAGACAAGACTGACAAGTATCATAAGATGAGAATTCGAACGGATTCAAATATTCATCCTTATGTAACCTAGCTAGTTGTGTCGCATTGATATGACCTAGTCTACAATGCCACAAGAAGGATTCGTTAATTTTTGAACTACTCCTCTTGTGTGGGTCCTATATACTTTGAACTGTGGTTTGATTTAGAACGTATATGCCATTACATAACGTGCCTGATTCAATCAACTCTTGATTAAGGAAAATGTTCACAACATTATCCTGCAATACAAAATTATATCCTTCTTTAACTTAATAAAGAAAATGATGTAATTTTATATATCAGGTTCGGTATCTAATAACATTTGTTCAGAATCAATATATTTACCACTTGGTAATACACGGCGATATCTGCCAACTGATTTGGCTGCAACAATTGCACCATTCTCTAACACTTAGAGACATATCACCCAATCCCAGTTCTCTACCTTTTTATAGCCCATGTAATTCTTACATATGTGGGATCCTGATCCGGTATCTCATACCTAGGACGTAGAGGATACTGAGAAACAATTCTCGGTAACGAACACATCTGAAGAATATGCATCAACATTCTTATTTCTCGAATGGGTGGCGTGGGAATCCGGATATTCCCCTGTTTCCTGCTCGGACTTATAACAATTATAAAATAGAGCGAAACCAACGTTTCCCAGCTCAGTATAACAAGCGAGTTTGGTCAATACATCCATATTATTATCTTGATTAAGACATGTCATGGTCGCTGCCAGGAGAGAAAGAGAAGAAAACACTCTGCGTATGCTCTTGCAAGATTAGATTGGTTATTTATTTTATCTAATCAGGATGGCTCCTACTATTTTTATCAAATCTTCCTCCAAACCCTGAAAGGTAAGACTAACTGGGATTAATTACACCCTACAAGTTCTCCAATCTTTCAGCCAGGCCAGTGTCGGTACTTTGAGGGAGGTTCCCCGTGCTTTCGCACGGACCTAATTAAAATAAACCTCGTTTTCCCAGGGGCGTAACCCCGTTAACACCTTTCTAGACCCTACTTTGATCGGCTAATTGTAATGTGTAAAATTCTCCCAAGAGTAACTCTTATTCGCAGTAGGTATCGGGATCCAACAATCTCATAGAACGTATGAAATCTCATTGCAAATTTCAACACTTGAAATTCCCGATAATATTTTTCCCCAAGCGTCCTATGACCTTGACGGAGGTCAATAAACCATAGACTGCTAGTCAGGTTCAACCCGTACATTTCATGATTGAATTAAATCCATCCGCACGACCCTTGACAGAGGTCAACAAGGCCACACGACTACCCTAATCCAATCGCATCACATGCTTTAGCAGATAAGCACTAATCAGCTACCGCACACTACGCCTTGACGGATGTCAACAAACGTAGGATGAATACTGAGTAGTACTTATCTGAAATGACGGAGAGCTACGACAGGTTTTTAAGAAACCCTTTGCGTAATGAACTTGATATCGTTGTAGAATCGAGTGATTTTGAAAAGGAGTGTTTTTGCGGCTTTTGCTAGTTTTGCTAAAGAGGTCACTCCCGGTGAAGGGATCTCGGCTCTTTCCTCATCGAATGATGTGCTGGATATTTCAAAAATACCACTATGCAAAGCATGAACTAAAAAGAAATCAAAAGACAAAACCGAGTGGGTTGTAGCATCTGCCAGTTTCGCTAAAGATGTCACTTCCGGTGAAAGGATCTCGGCTCTTTCCTTATCGAATAAGGTGCTGGATATTCTACAAGGAATACCGCTATGCAAAGTAAGAACTAGAGCTACCGGTTTTTAAAACAAGATTCTACAATATCTTTAGGTTTCTTTTATTTCATTAATCTCATTAATGAAGTCCCATAAATTATGCTTCCTAAGTATCACAGAAGAAACGAAAGCAGCAATATTTATTATATATCATATATATAATATAAGCATTCGTCTCAGAATATCAAGTGATCACATTACAGAATATCAGCAGCAGAAGAACACATATGAAATATTGGACATCCTAGGAATTCCTTGTTTTAAATTAAGCCAATATAAAATACGGATTCCACGGTCGCGATGAATAGCCAAACCCACATCCCTAGACCCCTACGAGAGCGGCAAGCAACCCTCCCAATTCTAGAGTTAGGAGACTCAGACTCGACTCCTCGAGATGGTCTCCCATTGGACTCTAGAACCCGATTACTTGTGCACCCCGTCTTGGGTCTATCCTAATGCGGAAAAGTAAATAATATACATCAATGGTGACATCATCCTCAACCCGGAAGTGCCCCAATAAAAGAATATTACATACAAGTTTTTACATGAATGAAAATGAAAAACTCCCATCTCACATAAAAAACCCCGGCTATTCAAAACACGACGATCCAATATAACATATCACAGCAACACATAACATCACATGTCCCAACGAAAGTAAATATGCATATCCCAATTGTCGTTGATGTATGGTAACGAAACCGGCGATACACCACATATTATACTTACGGTCGCAGAACAGAAAGTGAAAAACTACAACAATTGAATCCGCAACCACCTTAGACATCATAAACCCAATGTATCACATACTTTGGATTTCATGCCTAACCAAATGATTTCCTTAGACATCACATGCCGAACAATTATAAACCCCGCATTTTAGTCTCGATATTGAAAACACTTTTTAATAACCAGTCGGGTAAATCAACAAGATTCCCGACAACCTGATCGAATGCTCGTCGGAAACTTTAGTAGACGGCCGCACCCCCGATGTCGTCGACGAAGTACACTTAGGCGAAACACCGCGGCCGTGAGCACCCAAACGGATGCTTTTGGCGATGGGGTTCTCCTACAGTCACTTGGTCGAGGCTATGGGGATTGGCTATCTAGTAAGGTTACCCGGGGAGTATCCACGTACGCTACGTGATTGCGACGGACTTTTGATCCACATCAAAATCCCGTGGCAACCGATCAAATGAGACTAAACTGCTATATTTATAAAATTCAAATTAGTTTTCACAAAACTAAATATTGTGGATTCTAAGTATTGTATCACAATCACAGATAACTAGACGATGTTAAACTTTTTGATCGACTCAACAAACACCCAAAATTTCCCTAAGAGCTCAACACTTAAGCGGAGTTTAAAAAAATACCTAAAACATGCCACAACACCTATGAACCAACCGTAGAAGGGTCAACCCTTGCCTCACCTATGGCACCAAGGAACTACCGTAAACCCTAGGGTTTGGTGGCGGTTCCGACGGTCACAGAATCAAGTTAGGGTTTCGTTCTTCTAGAGGGTCCATAGAAAACACCTGCATGGATTTTCTGAAGATTTTAAACATGAAAAAAATCCAACTCTTGGAAAATTTCGAGCGAGGGAGAAAATAGGTTATTGATATCCGTTCGAACTTTTTAACGTCGACTAAAAAACCCGAAACGATGTTAGAATTATGACTACGAAGCACTCCGAATTGCTTTTACAGAAAAATAACATCATATGCAATCTTAGCAAAAACAAGCAACACCTGAAACACCAAAACCAGAAACTGGAACACCATAAAAATTTGAAGCCAAAATTCCACTACAAAACCGGCGAGCTCGGATTTTTAACACATGTCGCCGGCCAAAATCCAGCGAGGGGGGATCAAATTTCTGTGGTGTTCATGTTACATCTCATATAACATTCTGCAACTGCTTAAAAAAATTTTAGACGCCTTAAAAATTTCAATAGAAACTTGGTTTTTATTTCGAGTGTTTCGGAGTTATTTCAGTTTCGTAATTCTACAAACATCGTCTAATTCTCTAGCATGACTCTGACACCACTGTAGGAATGCGTAGCATGACAGCAAGGTTTCGGGAGATATCGTCCATGCCAATTTCAAAAATTTGCCATGCTAAACAACCCTAACCCCTAGAATCTTAACTAGAGAATTAGACAATAGATCATGTAAACAACTTTACATCTAAGTGAACAAGGAATACAACCTTTGTAGACCGGTCCTTCACTTCAATAACTCCGTGTAGTAGTCCCTTCACTCCAAGTAGTGAATTCCCGGACTTTAGAAAGGCTCCACAAGATGAACGGAACAAGCTTGCTTGAAGTCTTCGAGGCTGAAGATGATCTACATCGAGAAGACACCAACTCAAGCTACCTCTTCACTAATTAGGGTTTAGTGAAGCAAACACCCTAAACTAAATGGCTAGTATAGTAGAGGATGATGATGTAGGAATTTTGCTCACTTTAGATTTATTTTTCTCACAATATTTCTTCACTTTGAGAAAAGCTAGAAAGCTTTCTCTTGATGAAGAAGAAGATGAAGTGGAGAAGAGAATGAAACTCATGAGGTGAGAATAGCAACCATGGGTGAGTTTGTATCATATACTAACTCATGTAGAGACTAAACAATGGCTAAGGATAATGGTTAGGTTAATAAATATCTTAAATAAAACAGATTAGTGGACTAAGTCAATGGACACTACAAACTTCTACAAGCTTCAAACATGACTAATTCCACCAATTTGTGAATTACTAAATTAAATAAAAACCTTTAATTATCAAGAGCATGGTGTGAGTCTCATACACCCATGTCACATGTATCATCTAGCATGACACAAAAAATGTACATTAATATATATCACACATATACTAAATGCACAAGTGAGAAAAAGAAATCTTAAGTGAGCTAATATTACTTAATATAAGTTAATATATCAAATATATAATTATACATTAAATTATTAAATCAACACTTAATTTAATAATCCGTCTATATCACATACAACCGACTAATATCAAATGTATCAACTTATCGAATCAACACTTGATCCGATAACCCGGCTATATCATATATAACCGTTCGATATCACATATCGCGAGAATAGAATACGGTATCACATATACATATTAATCTCAGTCCCGCACATATCACATATGTGCTCCTACTTCATTTCGCTTGAGCCGGGAAACCTCTGTATAGGACTCTAAAAACTCATCAATATGCCGACAGTAGATGGTGATCATATTAGTCACCCACAAGACGCAAGCGGTCTACCAACGTAACGGCCACCCGGGTATTGAGCGATCAGAAGATCAACAAGCAAGCCTACTCATACTCCTGTGAATCCAATCAGTAACACTACCGTACAGTCCGGTCTTTTCGTCTGATATGTTGCATATCACATCCGGGGGGAGGTAAACGTCAGACCCCAATAGCCTGATAAGTCATGTCGATGTTAGGCCCATAACGGTTCGAGAAACTACTGATAACACTTACCAGTAGATCTTAGCAACCATGGCCAGGGATTTCCTGTTATGGCCAATCAAGCATAGTGCAACATCAACCCCCAATACCGGGAGAGACGAAATCCCCTTCTATCGCTCATTGCCTCCATGTGACTCGGGACTGTACCCAAAAACCACCATTTTGCACAATCTCTTGAACGTGGTAAGGTGGAAATCAAAGCATAGTGGGAATCACATAAGACTCTATGACGATCTCGGGTCGACAGACTAACCTGTACCAGTGTCACCAAAGAACCGCTATCTGACAATAGGTATAATACCATCTAGGAGTTCTCGGCGAGTCCGTTCAATATACCCAGTCTCCACTGAGCACCTATATACCATCTCTGATGTCAAACACCAATGGATATGGGATCATCCATCGCCCATCATATGGGTCGAGAAGCGTATACGCTAGTCTACTCTGGAATATCGATGCCCCGTCTCGTTACTCCTACGACTAGGAACAATTGAAGGATTTACTTACCGACTAACTCTGCCCCATGAGTATGATCTACATTATAATCCTGGTAGTCAAGTACTCGTCCTAAGGGCTTTATCAACATGTAATAGAGAGACAATAAGTATACATGTTAAGATAAAGAACAACCAGATAGCATACTATCGTGTCGAACAAGAAAGTCCTCCCTATATATGTCCAAGCATCCACTATAATATACATCACATGTATAATAATGGCCTCTAGGGCATACATATAACTAACAGCCCCATCCTCCACAACGGAGGCGGGAGCGGTCCTACTCCACCTCCCAACGTCGTCAATGCCTTATCTGTATGGATCGATAGGCTCACGTTGATGGTGGACGCTCGCTCGTGTTCAAATAGCCGGCCATGCCCGCCAAACTGCAGTCCCCACCCCCCGGAATGACGACGTACGCAGGACGACGAAGGGGCACGTTTGGGCCCTCGACATCGCTCAAGCTCAACTTGATGTCACCGAACACCAGCGTGCCGATTCCGGCAATCATGACCCGCATACGAGGAATGATTCCATGATCCGTTGGGCGTCGGACAACTCGACACCAAGATCTCAGGAAAGACCAGGCTATCACTTCAACGCCCGCCACACTTACTCAAAACAAGCACTCTACGATCGACAAAGCATAGACTTTGTAGCATCCGGACACGGGCTTTCCCCAGGCATGTACCCAGGTGTGCTCAAAGAACGACCGACCCAAGTCTAACTCTTCCTTCCTTACCTTGACTTCAAGGTAAGAGGTAAAGAAAAAGCACAGGTCTGCCTACGCTTCAAAAAAAAATCGATGTTCCGTAATCACGAGCAAAGTGAGGTCTTTTAGCCAAAGAAAATTTATTGAGAATTTATTTAGAGGTATTCTTGGCTCCTCAGCCTTACAAAGCAAAGGAAAAAGCTCATAATCCCTAAACTATTACAACAAAAGGGGAAGTGGGTTAAGAATGTTAGTTATGTATATGCCCTAGAGGCCATTGTTATACATATGATGTATATTATGATGGATGCTTGGATATATACAGAAAGGACTTTCTTGCTCGTCATGATAGTATGCTATTTGGTTTCACTTTATCTTAACATGTTGACTTGTACTGGTTTAGTGTCTTTCTCTCACATGTTGATAAAGTCCTTAGGATCTGTACTCGACTACTGGGACTATGATGAGATCAAACTAGTGGGGCCACGGTAGTCGATGAGTACATCCTATAACTGTTCCTAGTCGAGGGTGTATCGAGACAAGGCATCGATACACCAGAGTAGACTGGCGTATACGCATCTTGACCATATGATGGGCGATGGATGATCCCATATCCATCGATGTTTGACATCAAGGATGGTGTATGGGTGCTCAGTGGAGACTGGGTACACTGGACGGACTCGTCGAGAACTCCCAGATGGTGATATACCACACGTCAGATGGCAGTTCTCCGGTGACACTGGTACAGGGTAATTTGTAGACCCGAGATCGTCATAGAGTCTTGTGTGATTCCCACTGTGCTTTGATTTCCACCATACCACGTCTAAGAGGGCGTGCAAAACGGTGGCTTTTGGGTACAGTCCCGAATCACATGGAGGCAATGAGCGATAGGAGGGGATTCGTCTCTCCTGGTATAGGGAATTGATGTTTTGCTCTGTTCGATTAGCTATAACTGGAAGTCCCTGGCCAGGGCTGATATAGAGATATACTGGTAAGTGTTACTAGTAGTTTATCGACCTGTTATGAGCCTCACATCGACACGACTTATCGGTTACTGGGGTCTGACGTATACCACCCCTAGACTTGATATGCGACATATCAGACGAACAGACCGGACTGTACGGGAGTGTTACTGATTGGATTCACAGGAGAACGGACAGGCTAGCTTGTTGATCTTCTGATCGCTCAATACCGGGTGGCTGTTACGTTTAGCTGACCGCTTGCAGCTTGTGGGTGTTTGATATGATCATCACCTGCTACCGGCGTATTAACGATTCTTTAGAGTCCTACACAGAGGTTTCTTGGCTCAGGCAAAACGGAGTAGAGGCACATATATGATATGTGCAGGACCGAGGATAATGCGATATGAGATACCGTATTATATTCTCGCGATATTTAGATATGAACCGGGTCATCGGATCAAGTGTTGATTCGATGAATCGGTACATGAGATATTAATCGGTTATATTCGATATAGCCGGATCGTCGGATCAAGTGTTGATTCGATAATTTAATGTATAATGATATATATGATATATTGTATTACATTATCTAATATTGGCTCGCTTTATTATTTCATTTTCTCACCGGATTAATACATTGATATATATGCGATATATGTTAATTGTATTATTTTCTTTTGTTGCAAATATATAATATTTATGTGATATATATTATTGTGACATAATATGATTTATTATGAAACATGTTTAGTGATGATAAAAAGAAATTAGGGTTTGATTAGGGTTGGCTCCTTCTTGTTCATTCTAGAAGGATTTCCTTTTGTCTTGGTTAAGATATTATGGTTGATACTTATCCATGACTCATTCTTAACCTAACCAAACCCTAGCTTTAGTTTATTCTCTACAAAGGTTAAGCCTCTAATCCTTGACCATGGTTCAATAATCAATCATATATTCTTATTACTATTCATCACAAAAGGATTATCTCATTATTCTTCATCTTCTTCTCTCTTGAGTTTTGGAAAAAGCTCACTAGTTATTTTCTTTTATGATGATTTCTTGTGAGAAAATGATATAAAAGGAAAGCATAAATACTACTCCATCATCCTCATCTAATCTAGCCCATTAGATTAGGGTGTTCACCTCATTAGAGTGAGAGAGCTTGAGCTATTGCAACTTCGACGTAGATCATCGGAGAAAAGGAATACGACAAGCTATTATGGATCGTTCGAGTCGTGGAGCCTCTCTTGAGTCCGGGAGATCGTGGATCGCGGCGAAAGGACTTCTACTCGGAGCTTGTGAAGCGAAGGAGCGGACTACAAAGTTTGTAATCCCTCATACTTAGTAGTAAATATGTTTACTTGCATGTTAAACCCTAATAATCTAGCAAAGATCCCGGTTTTGGGTTGTTCGGCACGTCTAAATTTTTATTCGGGCATGTTTGATACCTTATGAACCTTCACAAGTGTGCCTAGGAACCCTACAGTGGTATCAGAGACTAGCTAGAGCATTAGGCGACGTGTATACGAAGTTAAAACTCCGATCGAACCCGATACGACGAAAATGAACCCCTCTCTGGATATTTTTCAAAAATGCGTTTTTTTCTGAATTAAAAATACCTAAAAAAATCAGCAGGTAAATTCAAGAATTATGGTGAAAAACGATGACGTCATCCCTACAGAGCGCCGCGGAACCGCGGCCGTACCTTGCTTGGGCCGCGGATCCGCGGCACTACTGTTTGATTGGACACTTCTGTTTTCACAGTAATTCCTTTTATTGCTTTTATACTTTCAGGGTATTTTTTATTCTGACTCAATTGTTGATTATTCTGGGGTTTATTTTGTAATCGTAGATTCGATCGGAATATTTAAATTCGTTATTATTTCCGGATATTTAGAAACTGTTAAAATGTTCGAATGGATATCATTAACTCACTTTTTCCCGGCACGAAAAACTTTCAAGTGTTGAATTTTTATCGGGTTTAAATCTTTCGGAAAAACGTGCAAGTGACACAGTGGACCCTCTAGAAGACAACAAAGCTTAACTCGATTATGTGACCGTCTTGAACTGCCTCTAAACCTTAGGGTTTGGGGCAGTACGGCGTGCCACATGTGAGGCGTTGGCTTAACCCTTCTACGGCTGGATCACTGGTACTGTGACATATTCTGGGATTATTTGAACTCCGCTCAAGTGTTGAGCTGTTTAGGAAATTTTGGGTATTTGATTATCTGTTCGAAAAGTTTATTACTGTCTATTTATCTGGAATGTGATACAATATGTGGAATTCATAGAGTTAGGCATGAAATGCGAAGTATGTGATATTTCGGATTTACGATGTCTAAAGTGATTGTGGATTCCAAATATTGTAGTTTTACAATTTCTTTTCTGTGACCGTAAGTGTAGTATGTAGTTGTATTGCCGGTTTTCGTTGCTATACGACAACGACGATCGGTGTATGCATACTTACTTACGTTGATGATATGTGATATTATGCGGGCGGATAGATCTCTAACCGGAAAGAGAAGTGTGGGTGTAGCACCTAATACAGGTGGTCAAAAAGGACTCCTGCAAGAACGCAGTAATGCAACGTCAGTACATAAGTTATACAGCTTAAAAAATAAGACTGATGGGTCATGAATCCGCACCTTCCAATATCTGAAATGGTATGAGAGAGGGTAGAAGAGGTGTCACCGTCAAGGCGGTAGCTAATGGCGTTGCCTCGGATAGCGCGACATCAGCACTAACCGCACCTGCATTAGAAACAAGATAAACTCTGTCAGGAAAGATTGAAAAAGATTGCAGAATAAAAAGAAAAGCAATGATCCAAAATCTACCTAGTGAGTCGCCAGTCGGAACCGCGACAAGGGCGTCACTTGACACAGCAACTGCTCCATCCTCTTCCATCGGGAAGGTCTCACCTTCTGTCGCCTCATCCCCTGACTCTACCAGAGCCGTCGTAACGCTCACAACGCCATGAGATGGCAAAGGGTCGCAGGTAGAAAGAGCAATGATTGGGGCGGTGCCCGACTCTTGAGAAGGAGCAGACTCCTCGAGCTCAGCAATTGTAGCCGTCTCACCCATCAACACCTCGGGCTCGGCGGCTATAGCCATCTCACCTACAGCTATCTCAGGCTCGGCAGTCATGACTAACTTACCAGTCACTACCTTGAGCCCGGCAATTGCAGCCACCTCGCCTACCGCCGCCCCGAGTTCAGCAATCATAGCTACCTCCTCCACCGCTACCTTAGGCTCAGCGCTCGCCGCCACCTCTTCGGGAAGACTCGGCTCTGCAAGATAAAATATATGAGAATTGATACTTAAAAATTTGACAACGAAACCCCGTGTCACATTACCTTGGATTGGTCTTCCGACCGCTTCCCAAGCCGCACGTGCTGCTCATCTATAGGCAGTAGACAAGGTAGCCAGAGCGTCCACTGAAGGAGTAGGGGCAGGGGCAACAATGCTGGAACCCGCACCCGCATCCAAGACGACGGTACGCTCCCTTGCCGCACGCATCCTACATTTCCTTTCCGTCCGGGCCGTAAGAGCCAATCTTCTCAAGACCTCCATTAATGGGACGTCGTCATCCATGCCAGGAGCTACCTCTGGAGTCGTTACGGCGTCCGTCATCGGTTGCTTGAGTAAAGCCTCTTTTGGCAACCCTGAGGAGGCCGGGACTTCGATGTCTGGCCCGGGAAGAATCCCCGCATCAGCTTGCGGGATCGGCATTGTAGTCCCTGCGATAAGGTAAAGCGGGGTCAGATCACCAATATAAAAAAATGGGAGCAGATACACGATAAACCGAAGCATACCGATGCCTAAGAATGCTCGAAGTCTTTCCTCTTCCTCAAAAGTCTTGAGAGAAGCTGCGAGAGCTTCTTCAGTGGAAATGCCTGTTAAAGAAGAAAAAAGCGTCAGTCAAAACACAAGAATAGAAGTACGATGCAATGGCGAAAAATACAACTAATGATTACCTGATCGTACGAGGATAGCCAACCCCACTTCGCGGCTTTCTAATCGCTCAGAAGCTGCGATGGCAGCCGCCAGATCAGTATCATCTAGCGGCATGAATAAGCCCTCATTTGTCCCATACTTGCTCAAGCCCTCACTATAAGGAGCATGAGGCTCCTGACCAAATACGACATCGGCAGAAAAGAGTGACTTCTTCTTCCTCTTCTGCGAGCGAGTTCCGGTTGCAGCTAGCACCAGCTTGCGCTTGGTAGGCACTTTGGGACGGCGAGTCCCGATATCTGAGCCCACGCAAGATTCGGGTGAAGCTACATTTACTGTCTTCACGGGAGCACGGGGCACCGATGGCAAATCCACCGTCTCCACAGGAGCACGGGGCAATCCACGCGTAGGGCTTAGCACACGTGGAGGCTCAACTGCAGCAACCTCTCTTAGCGGAGGGGGGACAGCGATCTGTCGCTTTAAAGAGACGTTGCGATCACCGGCAGGGGGCGTACTCTTGCGATCAAGCAGCAGCCACCTCTCTTCCCTGATAACAGCACCCATCGCGTGTTGATACCAGGCCACGTGTACGTTAAGGGCCCTCGGGACGCAACTCGGCTCGCTAATGAAGAAGTGAGAGCCCATATTCAAGCGCGTGAAGTGATGCAGCGCATCCCGTATTCCCTCTCTGGTAGCAGCGGGTTCTACCAAGAAAGCCTCCAGCGGGACCCTCTGATTATAACTCAGCTGCTGGGCAAAATGATAGGGGTTGTATCTCATGAATAGCGCCGCATCATTTTGCCTGAATACGAGAATGCCCGGCCGGATGGAGTATAAATGGAGAATCTTCCGGGCTTTCAACCCGGAGGCCCCGTCCTTAAAAACGTCGCGCAATGCCAGCACCGACTTGGAAGTTTCCTGGCTGATCGTCAGGACTTTGTCCGTGAAAGACATACCATCTCCGACCGTGCGCGGACGAAGAAGCAAGCCCCTAGCTTCCCGCTGTGACGGACTCACGATGGACGCATCAACCAGCCGCATAATTCACGGGAACTTGCATTTTTCGTAAAACGAAGGTCTCTTGTGAATGCCAAAGACCCCGAGCACGTGCATCTCCATCCACGAAGTAAAGTAATGCATCGGGAAGTTGGCAGCATGCACCCTCGATTCAGTGGTATCTGCCGCCACGCTAAGACCATGGTATAAATGGGCTAACCCGGCAATCCCGATGGTTACTTGTATTCCGGCCACCATGCGATGCGCGGGGTAGAAGATGGAGGGCCTCATGTAACGAGGATGCATAGGGAGCGCGAACCAACTCAACCATAGCCCAAGAAACCCCAGAAAAAACGCCTCCTCATCAATGCTCGGGGCGGCGATTTCTGACAAAGGGATGACCGCAGCGTCAGGAAGAAAGAAGCCCTTCTGATCAGTTTCCGGTACCGGCTGATGGTCCAAGCCAAAGCCGAAAGGATCATCGAGCTTGGCAAACTTTTCGCCTCGTTGCGAAAAAATCTCCGGGCGAAGAAACCGGGCAATGAAGTCCGCAAAACTGACCCCGCGACCACCGGATTCCAGGAAGATGCTCTCGTACATGTTCAGCACCTTAATCAGACTGGGGAATTGGTGCTGAATGGCGTTCTCTAGCGTGAGGCCCATCACCACCGGCTTGGTGGCAAAAACATATTCATCTGGAGGAAGCAACTCCTCGTAGTGCTCCCCCCTAACCAGTAGACCGGAAACCTCAGCAAATTCTTCTAACGAGACAGAGACTTCTCTGTCGAGTAGAAGGAAAGTATGGGTTGGGATATTCCACTGCTCCAAGAACGCCTTAATCCACCATGTGGGGAGAGCCGAATACTGGAACAGTGAAGCGTAGATTGCAGGGTATAAGCCGAGCTTTAACAGCTGCGATTTCTTCGCCGACAAGATGTATCGGGCCCACTGCAAATACCCGGCCGGATGACGGGGAGTCAGCCCGATGTTGTGGGGCTGTCCCTAAGGGCGTGACTCGCCCTGGAATATGCGCCGCCCCAGGGTATCCAAAGCCGTCGGCGGCTGCATGGGTACGGCGGCGATCGAAGGTTGAAGAAGACCCTCCGAAATCCAATTGACAACCTCCACGGCATAGTTCACCGGGGGTGCATCCGCATACAGAATCGACGAGATAGGTTCCGACGGCGTCGCGCAAGAGAAGCTTTAACGACCTCTAATGATCTGGCCGTACCATCTACCCCACAAGTGAAGTTTTTTATGTTCCGGGTCATGGTCTTTAATGAGCGCGAGAACCTCCCAGTCCATAGGCGCCTCAGGAAACCCGCCTTCTGAACGAAAAAACGGGAAAGAAAGATCGAGAGACATGTCGCCTGCAAAAAAAAGGGACAGAAGTCAACTGTCAGTGATATAATTTTAAAATTCTAACACTTGGTACTTTAAAATTTGTACCACACTGCAATGCAGTGGAGAGGGACCAAAGGGGACCCACAAAATCTAGATGACAATTTATCAATTAATAATTAATAAAACAGCCTCATTATTGGATGAGACTGTTAATTAATGAGGAAATTCTCAGGAAAATTCTCATTAAATGAGAGATCTCTCGGGAAAAAGAGAAAATCTCCTTTTGAGAGCAATGCTCTGTGACAGAGTGACACTTGTCAAACTCTGATCATGATGGAATAAAATTCCTTAAGAGCCTGGCTCTGTAATGATGATGAAAAAATCCATCAGAAAAGAATTAATTAAAATTAATTTCTATGAATTAAAAAATTCTGAGATCTTCAAGATCCATGAAAAAACTCTTAAGGGTTCTTCATCAAAGATTAGGAAATCTACACATGATTCAAAAGAGCAAGGCTCTGTTTATGGGCTAAGAAACCCCAAAAGATCTCTTTAAATCTATGGGTTCATGAGAGCAAAGCTCTGCTAATGAAACCCTAAATGGGTTTTCTGTAGATCAAAGATCTATAAAGAGCAAGGCTCTGTTAATGGGTAAACCCCTAATTTATTAAAATTTATTAAAAAATTTTAAAGAAAGCTTTACCTAAGTTTGGAAAGAGTTTTTACTCTTGAAGTTCTTAAACAGAAGAGCTATGCTCTGAATAAAAATTCTCAAAGAAAGAAGATGATAATTATCTAGAGGACCAAAGGTCCTATTTATAGGCGTTGAACCGCCTCTTCAACTTCTTAGTTGATCCGAGGGCTCAGATGCTGCCACCGCTGCACTCACGTGTGCGCCGCGTGAGCGTAACGGTGGGGGGGCATTTGTTTCCCCCAATCAGAGCAAAACTCTGTTTGAAATTTGAATTTCAAAAAAATTGAAGCAACGTTTCAGATTCAGCGCTAGGGGCGCTGCGCGCCACGTGTCAGACACAGATAGGCTAGCGCCAGGTGCGCTGCGCCCTAGGCAGCGCACCCCCAATCAAAGCAAAGCTCTGTTTTAAAATTTCAAAATTCAAAAATCGAAGCAACGCTTCAGATCCAGCGCTCTGCGCTGCGCGCCACGTGTCAAACACGGGTGCGCTAGTGCAGTTACGTACCACGTGTCAAACACGGGTGCGGTAGCTCAGTTGCGCTGCGCTCTGCGCTGCGCGCCACGTGTCGAACATAGGTGCGCTGGCACAAGGTGCGCCAGCGCTGGAATTAAAAATTCATCACCCTTAGATCAAAAGATCTAATAATGATAAATCATTAATCAGAATTAAAATTCTGTTATGGAAAGATTTTCTCAGTCTTGTTAAAAAAAAAAGATTGCCTTCTGTAAAACAGAAGCCCTAGGATCAAAGATCCAACGGTGGGGAAACGTCCCCAAATCAATCAGAGAAAAATCTCTTTAACAGATTTAACAAATCAACTTGCCCTATATAAAGGCTCCAAGACTTCAAGTCTGAGATAGAGAAACCCCCCTACAAACTTTGAGAAATCTCAAAGAAAGAAGAGAAAGCTCTTAGAAAAAGAAGATCATTTCTTCAAGGTAAATAACCAATTCTTGAAAAACAGAGATGAAATCATCTCATAAAAGAAGAACTGTCTTCTAAATAAGATCATAGATCTACAAAGGACCAAGGTCTTTGATAAAAACGAGATCAGAGATTTTATTGTAAAAACTAAAACAAAAGAAGTATTCACTTCATTTACAGATCATTGATCTACAGAGATAGTGCCTTTTTATAAATAAGAACTTCTGTTCTTGAACCTTGAGGCAAAGCCTCCTTTAAAGAGAGAACATAAACTTGTTCTCTGATCATAAATTTGATCAAATGCGCTTTGCGCTACTGAAAAGTGCCTTGCACTCATGAACTGCGCTTTTGCGCTTATTGGACAGGCGCTCAGCACTAAAGCATGCCACGTGTCAATCATTGACACAGCTTGCGCTTTGCGCTTCTGAAACAGCGCACTGCGCCCATGGACTGACGCTCAGCGCCAAGCGCGCCACGTGTCACTCACTGGTGTACCATTAAATCAGCGCAAAGCGCTCATAAATTGAAAGCGCAATGCGCTAATAAAACTAGCGCTTAGCGCTAAGCGCAATACGTGTCATCTTCGTATGCGCTACCCGACGAAAGCGCAATGCGCTCTTTGATTGGCGTAAAGCGCCTGGCGCGCCACGTGGCGCATTGTCAGAACATACATTGTTCTGATGAATGCTATGCATTCAGTACAAGACAAAAGATGTCAGAACCCAATGTTTAGCATTATTAAAAGGGCCAGGCCCAAATAAAAGCTCAGTAGTCAGAACAATAAAATGTTAAACATTTTAATTGGACTTAGCCCAATATTTGGCCATAAGTCCTCAACTTATATTTACTTGAGCCTATCTGCTCATGAATACTTAACAGATCTCAGTCCCAAACTGGACTACAGATCGTTCAACCAACTCACACCGGTTCGAGGGTACATCTCTTTACTCCTCTGATATCTGTCGTTGTAATCCTTCAACGTCTTCAGAGAGGTGACGGGTCCCGACAACCACAAATTTCTACAGACTGTGGGGTCCTTAAACTCATGGACTACGATGTCCTTAAACCTTATAGACTATGATGTCTCTAAACCGGACTGTAGAGTCCTTAAACTCATAGACTACGATGTCCTTAAACCTTATAGACTACGATGTCTCTAAACCGGACTGTGGGGTCCTTAAACTCATAGACTACGATGTCCTTAAACCTTATAGACTACGATGTCTCTAAACCGGACTGTGGGGTCCTTAAACTCACGGACTACGATGTCCTTAAACCTCATAGACTATGATGTCCTTAAACCCTATAGACTACGATGTCTCTAAACCGGACTGTGGGGTCCTTAAACTCATGGACTACGATATCCTTAAACCTTATAGACTACGATGTCTCTAAACCGGACTATGGGGTCCTTAAACTCATGGACTACGATGTCCTTAAATCTTATAGACTACGATGTCTCTAAACCGGACTGTGGGGTCCTTAAACTCATGGACTATGATGTCCTTAACCTGGAACGAGACGTCCTTAAACTAACACTGGACTGAGATGTCCTTAAACTAACATTGAACCAATATGTCCTTAAACTGGTAATCGACCGCAATGTCCCTAAACTAAACAATAGAGTCCAAATGCTCTGTTGTTGGATCTAAACGATCCTGTTAAGTTGATCTTAGTCTAAACATCAGACTAACGTATCCTTAACTAACGTTTAAGTTGATCCTAGTCCCAAATGAAGCTAACGTATCCTTAAACCCAACCCCCAAACCCAAATCTAAGAAGATACGGATTTGGACTAATCCACGCCCTACGGGCGACAACATACATTAGTCTCCGTATACAATCCACGGGCAACCACAAACAAAACAAACACCCACGACACGAAGTGACCATCTGGAGAAGGAGAAACTTGTTACTGCGATGCGGTAGCCTAATTAACTGCAGGGGCTTGCGCCTGCAGGGAAGAGCGTCCCCACAATCAAAAACCCCTCAAACGAGGGGGAATCTGACAAAGTCTGCTACATCGGCTGCATCCGTTTAAACCTTCGATACATAGTGCCATAAATCAACTTGGCATCTTCGGAGAGGTGGACGGACAGCACCAAATAGCATCTGCCCCGAATTTCAGGCAAGACGGACCTACGCAGTCGCGTCTCTGTGTTCGGAGGGGAACATGTGTGTTTGTTATGCTCAGAACTATTGATTGATTTAGAACATAAATGCCATTGCACAACGTGCCTGATCCAACCAACTTTTGGTTCAGGAAAATGTTCATAACATTATCCTGTAATACAAAATTATATCCCTCTTTACTCAACAAAGAAACCGATATAATGTTGCATATCAGGTTCGGCATGAAATAGCATTCGTTCAGAATCAATGTATTGCCAGTTGGTAATACAATGTGATATTCCCCGACGGTTTTAGCTGCAACAATTGCACCATTTCCAACCCTTATGTCTTTTTCACCTTCTCCAAGTTCTCTACCTTTTCTAAGCCCGTATAACTGATTACATATATGGGATCCTGACCTGGTATCTAATACCCAGGACGTAGAGCAAATGGAGAAACAGTTTTCTATAACGAACACACCCGAAGAAAATGCATCAACATGTACTTTCTTCATTCGGGTGGCATGGGAATCCTAGCATTTCCCTATATCCTGTTCAGTCTTATAACTTCTATAAGAAAGAACGGAACCAACGTTCCCCAGCACAGTATAACATGCGGGTTCAGTCAATACATCCATATTATTATCTTGATTAAGGCATGATATGGTCGCTACCTGGAGAGAGAGAGAAGAAAACATTTTAGCGTATGCTCTTGCAAGATCAGATTGGTTATTATTTTATCTAATCAGGATGGCTACCACTGTTTTTATCAAATCTTCCTTCAAATCCTAAAAGGAAAGACTAGCCGGGATTAATTACACCCTACAATTTCGCCAATCTTTCAGCCAGGCCAGTGTCGGTACTTAAGGGAGGTTCCCCGTGCTTTCGCACGGACCTAATTAAAATAAACATCATTTTCCCAGAGGCATAACCCCGTTGATAACTTTCTAGACATCCACTTGATCGGCTAATTGTCCTGTGTAAAACTCTTCCGGGAGTAACAATTACTCACAGTGGGTATCGGGATCCAACTATCTCATAGAAGGTATGCAATCTCATTGCAAATTTCAACACTTGAAATTCCCGATAATATTTTGCCCCAAGCATCCCATGACCTTGACAAAGGTCAACAAACCATAGGATGCAAGTCAAGTTCAACCCGTCATTTCTTGATTGAATCAAACCCACCCGCACGACCCTTGACGGAGGTCAACAAGGTCGTACGACTACCCTAATCCAATCTGCATCATATGCATAAGCAGATAAATACTAGTTAGCTACCGCACATTACGCCTTGACGGAGGTCAACAAACGCAGCACGAATACTATGTAGGACTTATCTGAAATGACGGAGGGTTACGACAGGTTTTTCTGAAAACCTATTGCGTAATGAACTTGATATCGTTGTAGAAACAAGTGAACTTTGAAAAGGAGTGTTTTTGAGGCTTTCATTAGTTTTTCTAAAGAGGTCATTCCCGGTGAAGGGATCTCGGCTCTTTCCTTATGGAATAAGGTGCAGAATATATCATATATATCAATATGCAAGGCAAAACTCCAAAAGCAATCAAAAGACAAACCGAGTGTTGTAGCATCTGCCAGTTTTGCTAAAGAGGTCATTCCCGGTGAAAGGGATCTCGGCTCTTTCCTCATCGAATAAGGTGCGGGATATATCATATATATCACTATGCAAAGCAAAACTGTAGCTACCCTTTTTGAAAAATTTGATTCTACAACATCTTTTAGGTTTCTTTTCTTTCATTAATCACATTAATGAGGTCCCATCATTTAAGTCACCTAAACATCACAGATAAATACGACGTACACTTATACCATCCGCATTCACCTCGATGTCCCCTCATGCACCGTTAGGTTAAGTAACTAACGACAGAGCGGGGCAGGGCTAGCGCGGGTGTAAAACATAAATAACGTCTATATAATATATCATATATACTATATATAGTATCTATCTCAAATATCAAATGATCACATCACAGATATCGCAGCAGAAGAAACATATGAAATATTGGATATAGTAGGAGGTCCGTGTTTTATTTTGAGCCTTTATAAAACACGGATTCCACGGTCGCGATGAATAACCAAATCCACACCCCTAGACCCCTACGAGAGCGGCAACCAACCCTACCAATTCTAGAGTTAGGAGACCCGGACTCGACTCCTCGAGTTGGTCTCCCACTGGACTCTAGAACCCGGTTACTTATGCTCTCCTCCTTGGGTCTATCCTAATGCGGAAAAGTAAATAATATACATCAATGGTGACATCAACCTCAACCCGGAAGTGCCCCAATACAAGAATATTACATACATTTAATTTACATGAATGAAAATAAAAACTATCATCTCACATAAAAACCCCGGCTATTCAAAACGCGACGATCCAATATAACATATCCAGCAGTATATAACATCACATGTCATCACAGCTCAGAAAAACTAGACGATGTCAAACATTCCAATCGAATCATCGAACACCCAAGATTACCCAGAAAACTCAACACTTGAGCGCAGTTTAAAGTAATTCAGCACACGCCACAGCACCAATGAACCAGCCGTAGAAGGGTCAAACCAACGCCTCACATGTGAAATGCTAAACTACCACAAACCCTAGGGTTCAAGTGGCGGTTTTGACGGCCACATAATCGAGTTAAGGTTTACGTTATTCTAGAGGGTCCATCGAATAAGTTGCATGATCTTTGAAAGCTTTTAACTACGGGAAAAATCCAACACTTGGAAAATTTTCCGGTAAAGGAAAAAGTGGGTATTTGACATCCGATTGAACATTTTAATATCGTCTAAAATAACCCGAAAACAGTTAAAATACGACTGCGAAACACTCCGAGTTGTTATTATAGTAAATTAACATCGCATGATAATTTAGCAAAAATAAACAACACCTGAAGAACTAAAATCCATGTAACAGAACACTGGAAAAATTTGGAGGGGGGATCGGAAATGGCCGGTATGGGGAGGGGTCTCGCCGGCCCAAACATGGCCAATTGCCTCCAAATTTCTTCAGTGTTCATCTTATCATACATACATCATTTTGTACATGTTTAAAAAGATTTTTAGGGCTCGTTTGAAAATCGACAGAAAGTGGGTTTTAGGGTTTCAAGTTTCGGAGTTCGTTTTGTATTCGTATTATAACAATATCGGTATAATATCCTAGTTAGGCTCTGATACCACTGTAGGGTTCCTATCAACGGCAGCGAGGTTTCGGGAGGCATCGTCCATGCCATTTTCAAATTTTTTGCCGTTTCAAGAAACTCTAAACTAGAATCGATAACTAGAAATTAATACGGAAACATATGTAAACTATTTACAACTAAGTGAAAATGAAATACAACCTTTGTAGATCGGTCCTTCACTTCATAAGCTCCTTGTTGTAGTCCCTTCGCTACAATCGTGGTTCTCCCGGACTCTTGCATGGCTTCACGAGGCAAAACGAGCGACTTTGCTTGAAGTCTTCGAGGCCGAAGATGATCTACGTCGAGGGGATGCCAACTCAAGCTACTACTTCACTAACTCAAGAACTAGTGAAGCAAACACCCTATACTAAAGTGCTAATCTAGTAGAGGATGGAGAAATAGGAAGTGGGCTCACTTTAGAATTTGCTTTCTCACTTTTCTTTCTCACTTAATCAAAACCTAGAGAGCTATTGAGCTCATGGAAGAAGATGAACAAATAATGAGATGAGGATAATGATCAAGTGAGTGAGCTAACCATGGGTGAGTGTCTATCATATACTAACCCATGTAGAGCCATAACCATGGCTAAGTGTGATGGTTAGGTTACTAAATATCTAAGGTAAAAACAAAGTGAGTGGACTTTGTCAAAGCAAACCCTAGCTTCTACAAGCTTCATGCTTGTGACAAAACCTCCACTTATTTTGTAATTACCTTAAATAATAAAACCCCACTATCATAATTAGAATGGTGTATGTCTTACACACTCATGTATGATGTATCAACAACCATGATACAATAATCAAAACACAAATTAATATATATCACATATATATTAAGTTGTGCATAAGTGAGAAAAACAAATGCTTAAGTGAACCAATGTTAGTCAATGTAAATTAGTATATCACATATACAATTATACACTAAATTATTAAATCAACTCTTGACTTAATAATCCGACTATATCATATATAACCGATTAGCATCCAATGTATCGACTTATCGAATCAACACTTGATTCGACAATCCGGCTATATCATATATAACCGACCGATACAAATATCGTGAGAATAGAATACGGTATCTCATACATGCATTATTCTCGGTCCCGCACATATCACATATGTGCTCCTATTTCGTTTTGCCTGAGCCAGTAAAACCTCTATGTAGGACTCTAAAGACTCGTCAATATGCCGGCGGTAGGTGATGATCACATCAAGCACCCACAAGCCGTCAGCGGTACTAGCTGGACGTAATGGCTACCCGGGTATTGAGCGATCAGAAGATCAGCAAGCAAGCCCGCTCCAACTCCTACAAAAGCCTGACGGTAACACTTGTCGTACAGTCCGGTCTCCTCATCTGATATGTCGCATATAAGTCTAGGGGTGGTAAACGTCAGACCCCAATAACCGATAAGTCATGCCGATGTGAGGCTCATAACGGGTCAAGAAACTACTAGTAACACTTACCAATAAATCTCTAAAACAGCCCTGGCCAGGGACTTCCCTGTTATGGCCAATCGAGCACAGCGCAACATCAACTCCCAATACCGGGAGAGACGAAACCCCTCTATCGCTCATTGCCTCCATGTAACTCGGGACTGTACCCAAAAACCACTGTTTTGCACGCCCTCTTGGACGTGGTAAGATGGAAATCAAAGCACAGTGGGAATCATACAAGACTCTATGACGATCTCGGGTCTACAGACTAACCTGTACAAGTGTCACCAGAGAACTGACATCTGACGTGAGGTATAATACAATCTGGGAGTTCTCGGCGAGTCCGTCCAGTGTACCTAGTCTCCACTGAACACCCGTATACCATCTCTGATATCAAACACCAATGGATATGGGATCATCCATCGCCCATCTCATTGGTCGAGAAGCGTATACGCTAGTCTACTCTGGTATATCGATGCCCTGTCTCGATACACCCACGACTACGGACGTTAAAGGATGAACTTATGGACTACCATGGCCCCACTAGTATGATCTGCATCATAGTCCTGGTAGTCAAGTATACATCCTAAGGGCTTTACCAACTTGTAACCATAAGACAGAATCAAGAGACTAGTATACATGTTAAGATAAAGAGCAACCAGATAGCATACTGACAAGAAAGTCCTCTCTATATATGTCCAAGCATCCAATATAATATATATCATATGTACAATACTGGCCTCTAGGGCATACATACAACTAACATCACGCCCCGCTTCCCAGCGTACGGGTAGGAGACGTGGCGAGGTCGGCGGCGTATTTACTCAGAAGTAACACGCTAAGCATAAATAAGCAATATAATGAATGTACACAAGAAATGACAAGTGATATAAATAAATATCAACTTTTATTGATTAAACATTCTTTACAATACATTGAAAAATAAATACAATACTGGAAAGCAATGCCTAAACAATGGCATGAACTGAAAGTAAAAGTATATACAAGTGAACTAGAGCTCTGGGTCCTCAATGAACTGCTCCAAATCGTCCTGGCTGGGCTCGATCTCCAGAGAGTCAGGTCCTCCTGAAAACATTCCAAAGAAAGAAGAAATAGGAATGTCGTCAGCGAACAATCGCTCGGTAAGTCCCAAAAGATAAAGAAAAATAGATAAAGAATAAAACAGGTAAATTTTATTTAGTTAAGTTTGTTATGTTAACGTAGTTGTTTGTAGTTTGGTACAGAATGTGCCTGTGTATACGAGAGGAGTCCAACTTGCTCCGTAGACTAAGGTATAAGGAGTACAAGGCCCCGTCAAAGCCCACGGGAAAACGGCAACGGATGTTCAGGTTAGGTGTATTAAAGTGACCATCATCGTGCCGCTTTTAATGCATCCGTACCAGTCTACCCCTTTAAAACCCCGTAATGTATTTTGTATTGATTTTAATGATTTGTTGATATAAAACTTGCCGAGACCATGGTATAGATTGTTCATATAAACGGAATAGGATGTAAATGGATAGTCATGTAGTCAAGTAAATATATATCCATGGTTCGGTCCGGTCGAGTCATGTTGATATTAGATAGTATTCTAGTATTCATGTTCAAGTTCCAGTATATATGGATTCATGTTGTATTGGAGTTATATTTGAATTGTATTCATGTAAGGATTTTATTCAATTTAGACTGAGACTCTATCTGAGTCAAACACATAAACAGAATTTGATTCCTGAATTAGGTTTTGGAGTTATCGGTAACTGCCGCACATGGACGGCAGGATTTGTGATTTTTTTCAAGCCAATTACCATTGATAACCCTGTTTTAGTTTCCTACCTTAAATAGACAAGCACCCACTTTCTCCGGATTCCTGAGACTCAAGAGAATTGGTCCCGCTTAAACCTATATTTACTAGGGTCCTTATTGTAAATTAATATAACTTAAGAGTGTTTTATGAAAAATAGTTTTAGTATACTTTCAAAATAATTCTCAAGTATTTATTTACCGTATTTAGGATTTTCATGGATGTAATTTTTATATGATGAGGTATTCTAGTGAATATAAACCTAAATTGAATAGTACATGGTATTTTAGTGTAAATTGACTTGTATGGATTGTTAATAGTATATTCATGAAATTTGTGATTCTTGTGTTTAGAAAACATGGAATTTATTATAAACATAAAATAGATGTTTTTATAATATTTATATATATATATATAAAATTATTAAAAATAGAATTTATTTATTAAATAGAAAATTATATTATTCTTAAAAATTGTATTAAAAATTCCATCGAGATCGGATGCTCCGTGAAGAGGTCTGCATCTCGCTCTACTAGTCCTGAGGATGTGCGATAACCCGCACCATCCGGATCGGGTCCCCCAAAATGGGTAGTAGAGGCTTAATTGTAAGGAATGTAAATAATACAAATTTAAAGAATAAGGTTTTTAATAGTTTATGGTATTTTGATGTAAATTCGTATTTGTCCCAAAAATATTATTTTCAAGAAATCGTGCTATGTCAAGATGTATGTTGTGAGAGGTGGGTCATTACCTCGTGAGATTTTTCTAAAGGTAATACAAGTAAATATGATACAAGATGTCGTATGTAAAGTTTGTGGTATTTAAACGTAAAAGTGTAACAAAAGTTGCATGGCAATGAATTTTAAGATAAAACTTGTTTTCAAAGTTTGTTTTAAGATTACTAAACAAGATATAACAATATGGATATTTGGTTATTAGTAAAAGTTGTGTTTTTAACAATTTTAGAATCGGATGTCGGAATAATTCCATTTCCAACGAGTTTTGAAAAGAGAACTTTTTGAATAGGAAAGAGAGGAGAAAAGAGAGAACTTACTGGATGAAAAGAGAGAGATGAGGTATAGGAACAATTTGATGGCTTCGTGGAGTCGTGGTGTCGTCGGAATTATCCCGAATTGTCGCCGGAACTTTGACCTTGGGCTAACTCCACTTGTATACTTCTTTGACTTGAAAAAAATTGAGAGTTTTAATAATGGATTTCAGAATGGAGAGAGCCAGGATGTGATGTGGTATTTATAGGAGAAATTAGGGTTTTGAGATTTGAAGAATGGAATAAAAATGCATTAAAATTTTGGATTAATGCCTCATTTTAATTCTCTGGACAATTGCAGAGAAAACAAACAGTACCGGGGTTAAAGGGGGAGCCCAAAAGACTAGGGTTAAAAATTTGGAGGTATTCCCGACGGGGAAAACAGGCGGCGCAGGCCCTTTCTCTTATCTCGCCGGTCGATTTGGGGGTGTGGGGTCTTGGATGAATGCCATGTGTCTCAATCTGTTCATATAACATTTCCCACATGTTTGATTTTAGTGACTTTTCATTTTTACATGTATTGCACGTGTAAACTTTTGGGCTTCCAAAAAGTTTAAAAGAAAAATCATTAAAAATAATATGTGGCTGGAGGGGTTTGAACACAGGGGCTATATAACAGCAGTGCAAGGCTTTACCAATGAGCTACAAGTGCTTTCTTGCTGTTCAAAAACAAATTAAATTTATAACTTGTGCTCATGCTTACAAATACTCTATTCTGTACATTAATTTTTAAAAAATTCTGTACATTAAAAACAGGGTCGTTACAACCAGAAATCCTTAGCCAATATGAACGAGAATTACTGATTTGGATCAGTAGTTTCTCAATGGGTGATGGGCTTCACACCGACATGAAATATCGTGTTATTAGGGGTCTGACTTTATACACCCCCTAGACCCGATATGCGATACTCTTAAATGAAGAAACCGGACTATACGGAGATTGTCGCATATAGATTCAGTAGGGATCCGGATGAGTTTGCTCGTCGGCCTTCCTTTTCGACAGATACCCGGGTAGCCGTTTTGTACAGCTAGTGCCGCTGACGTGCTTGTGGTTATGGATTTATCCAGTAACTCACTGCCAACGTACTGTCGAGTTTTTAGAGTTCCACACAGAGAGTTTCCCTGGTTCAGGCGAAATGATGTAGTAGCCGTATTTTGATACGTGCAGGGTTCCGATAGAATGATTGTACAGTTACCCGAACTTTCGATCGGACGGTTGATAATACTAGCCGGCTTAGGATTGAGCCGGATTATTAAATCATGTATTGATTTAATAATTTACGTATATATATTTCGATATGTATATTCTAGTATTATATTCTCTGTGTTATTCTATCTCTTTAGGTATTCGTATTTTGATACGAATACGGGTATATATATACAGTTGAGTGTATTCCATATTTATACGGAAAACATTCCAGAAGGTGGACACCTCATTTTAAATTTATCCATTTGTTCTTTAAATGGAAATGGGGTGTAAAGGTAGTGAGGTGTAACATTTTAAAAATAATTAAATAAATAATTAAATGAATAAAAGTGTTTAAGTGAATTTTAGGATTTTCGGTAAAGTAAAATGTATTTTTCGTAAAACCAAACCGTGATTGTTTTTCACTATAAATTTAAAAATATCTATTTTAATTATGAAATTACTAGTAAATAGTGTTTATTTAGCCACTTATAAATTTTTGGTTTAATAAAATATTTTTCCTAAATTAATTATTTTAAATATTAACATAAGCTTTATTTTTACACTAAATTAGTGTAAATTACAAATTTAAATGGTTTTAATTTGTAAAAATGAACCATGGCACATTAGAATTTAGTGTGTATCATGAAAAAATTATTTGCAAATTTTTCCTTGTTTCTAGATCTTTCTTGAGTTATTTTAGAAAAGAATTAAAAGAAAATGAATAAAGCATGAAAAGACATTAAGATGATGACATTTTGGAGAAGTTTCTACACCATTTCTCATGTGTTTCTCCCTCTTCCCCTTATTGTGGCCGGCCTCCCCATCACCATGGCTGCCCCCCCCCCCCCATTTTCCACCTCATTTTTATTCAAAAATCATCAAAAATACATCAAAAATTCAATTAAAATTTCACAAAATCCTATCTAATTCATACCCTTTATTCCTTACTCATTTTTACATGGATTTTGGAGATGGAAAGCATGCATTTTGGAGGCTCATTTCTTGTTTGGATTTCATATTTTGGGAGGTATAATTTCTTTCTTTTGATTTATTGTTTTAGATGTTCATTTAAGCTTAACTAGATTTAAAGAATTAATTCTATGTTTTTTTTTTAAAATTCAAGTTAGGGTTTGTAAATTAAAGTTAGGATTTTTTTTAATTATTTAGGGTTATAATAGTTAGTTTAACACTTTTGGAATTGGAAAATCTTACATGATTGTTGAATTGTAAATTTTTCATTGGAAATTGTTTAAATTAGGAAATTTTGCTAACTAGGTTTCTATAAAACCTAATTATTGGTGAAATAAATCTCAATTAATATTGGTAATACTAGATTTTGGTCTTAATAAGAGTATTAACTTGTTGGTGGAATGGAAAACTTAAATTGATTGCTAGTTTCTATGGATAATTGATAAATTGTGATAAAAATTGCTATTTTTGTAAACTAGATTTTAGAAATTCCTATATAAATGAGATTAAAAATATAATTATGGTTTCATTATATCATTATCATCGTGAATTGTGGTTTAAGTCATTAAGTTATGCAAAATCATGTTTTGTGGTGGAATTGTGGTATTTTGCTTGAAAAAAGGTTGAAATTGTTAAAGGGTGCAAACTAGAAATTTCAAATTTATACAAATTTATGTAATAAAAATATAGTAATAGTTTGTATAGTCTAGTTATGCTATTTAATGAGTTTTATGACCATTGGTTTCATTTAAATGTCAAGTTTCGATGAAAAACGGTAAATTGGCATTTTCGGGTTTTTCGAAAACGGACGATTTGATCGATTTTAGTGTTTCGATGAATTTGATCATGTTTTACAATATAAGTAATGTGTTTTAAAACTACAAGTTGTTTGATGATGTTATCTCGATCCATCGGAGTTTGTACGCCGATATCGAGCGGTATTTGGTTCTTTTGCGTGGACGGGACATAGGTTTTAACCTGTGCTTGTTCTTCGTATCGTTTGACTTTTGTATGTGATTCGGTTTACGATGCTATTTATATGTTTGCGTCTAGGTACCCTCACGTGGACTGCAGGCGATGAAGAGGAGGATGGCAACACTGTCTTCGGCAGACATGGACCAGGTGAGTAGATGCATATCTACGGGGGGAAGTCGGGTGGATGGCGTTTAGCACCCCCGCAACGTAGAATAGGAATAGTACTTATTGACATTAGGAAACCAGACGTGACCCTAGTAGGACCCTAGTATTGACCCTAGGCTGGACTAGACCGATTTAGGGAAAACTATATCAGAGGATGAGTACCTTGGAAGAGGTTCGTAGGTTTCAGATAGAAACACACCCGCGCACACACTGAAAATCGACATGGGGTACGTGTATGTGTATATATATAGAACTAGGTATAGGTATATACATATATATACAACACATATAGGTGATTCAGTGATGTGATATGATATCCGAGGTATGATGAAACAGTATAACTGGGCTTGATGCCGTGATTTTTGACTATACAGTCGTAATAAAGTGTTAGCGGATCATTAGGGAATGAGATAATGAACTTGAATATATAAATTACAAAGAGTGGTGGTGATATTGATGTACATGGGACGCTAGAATAGTACTCGGACTGTAACTTGTGACTGATTACGATATGATATATGTATAACTTGATTTCGACATTATATTGGTGTGACCTGATGCCGATATTATATGAGTATGACTTAATCACAATATGATACATATGACATTATACGAATGAGGAGACACCTAGGAGATACTTGACCGTACCCCGACATTGGGATGCCGTACGATGGATTTTACCGTACGAGGCTTAGATTTGATGATTGATCCGCACTCTTGATTCGAGGAAGCCGTACTACGTACATGACGCTGTTGAGGCGGGATCGCCGACTATTAGAGATATTGATTCAGACCTTAGGTAGACTCTAGTTTCTTACTGACTAGTCTATTAGGTTTAGTTCCTTAGGATGTTAGATGGACACTGGTTTAGGTTCGACTCACATAGTGGTAGTTGTACTCGTATCTCGTAGAGGAGCGGATAATGCACGTCTGTATTTACATTCATACTGTAATCATCATAGAGCATGTCTTTTATATGTTGCTATAAACAGTATAAACCTTACCTGTTAGGACACCAGCACCATTACCGATGATGCGCATATTCCACGCACACTTATTTGCCGGCTCACACACATCATCATCGGTAATTGCTATGTCACGTACACTTTAGATCATATTATCTTTTATTGATAGAATCAGTTAACAACTAAACCGATATAATATTGTGATTACTCTCTGATGTTAGTATAGACATGATAATCATTACTTAGACATTCATGCATTCATATTTTCATGTTATCGCACAGTATTATGAGCATATGCTGACACTTATCATATACTTACTCATGATTTTGAGATTTGGATTTCTGTGAGATTTCTGGATTTTTGGGGAAAACCGCAAGAATATATAAAAACTTCTCTCTCTCTCCTCCTCTCTTTTTAAAATAAGATGCGGTTTTCTCGTGATGTATGTGTCGTCCACCATGAGTATTTCATGTTTTCTGATGGATTTCGAGACCCGATTCGAGGAGTGGATGAACCGTCTCGGGTACATGGTGGGCCCGGTATGGTACCCCGGGGCAAGAAGATCGAGTTGTAGACGATGAGCCTGGCAGGGGAAGGCTACCTACCGGTGATGTCTGGCGCGGCGGATATCCGGAGGATACCGACCGTTGTTGTGGGATTTGATGATATGGGCCGATCCGGACTGACGGAGCCCGACATATTGATACTTGAGATTACATGTGTTGTGTCGATGCTTGACACGGATTTCCATGGATTTCATTGTTGAGATTTCAGATGCTTATACACACTTTACTATGATAACGGCTAAAGGTTCTCATACATATATATCTGGATTTCAGGATTTGTGACTTTACATTCATGGTGCATGCATTTCATTTCATATGACTTAGTACTATATGAGGCACTGACACGACACGGAGTATTTGCACTTACACGTAGTATTACCCTGCTATTACTAGATGTTTGGGATATAGTAGTGTATTATTATGACCTAGGATAGCGTCGTGCATTCGATTTATTTTCGTAGATGTCTTCTACTCACGAGTTGGCAACTCACCCCCGTTGTGCCAAATTCTTTACAGGTTCGATGTACAGGTTTCCCGTGACAGCTTGTTGGCACATCTTTTCTTCAGGGTGATTTGCACGGTAGGTTGGTTCACTTGTATCCGAACCACCATTGTACTTTTATTCATTCATTTGTATCTAGTAAGCTCCATCAACCATATTTGTATTACTTGATAAGTTATTAGACCAGTCTTTTACTTCGACCTTAGAGTCGCGCCTGTATTATTCTGATCTGGTGGTTTTGTTTTCTTTTGAGTTTGAGCCTCGCCTTCTGGCGTTGTATATTATTGTGCTTATTGTGGTTGTTTCCGCCTGTTGGCGTTGAGCTAGCTCCCGTTTGGGGATGCTTTTTATTGTTTATGCATATTATACCTGTTGTAGCCCGTTTGGGGGCCAGTTTTTACAGAGGAGACTCTGCCGAAATTTTTGGGAAAATTTGATGTTGTTTTTAAACTTGTATTCTACATGTTTTCTTCTTCTTCTTCTTCTTGTTTTATGGTTTAGATTTCTGGGCTTCGGCTTACTTAGGTTACGTTGCGCCTCTAGACGTTTCGTAATCTAAGTGCCGGTCACGTTCCGTACTTTTGGGTCGTGACATGAGGTGAGAATGATAAGAACCATGCCTGAATAGTGTTAACAAATGAATTGTAAATTCATTTGTGCAAACTATTTAAGTATGGTTGCTTTATTTTTATTGAAAATGATTTTATACAAAACAATGCATCATAACTTTCTCTCACTTGATGAAAATCATTCTCACATTTTGGTTATCTCTCCTCACTAGCCTTTCTTGAGCTTCTCTTTCTTCTTCTTGATCTTCCACCCAAGCATCTCATGTATTGAAAATCAAGGATCGATGAGAGATAGAAATACATTAAGAACAACTCACTGTATCTCTAGACAATCTAGATTAGCAACCTAGAGTCCCTAGTTGCTCTACTAGATTTTTAGTGTGGAGCTAGAGCTATGAACCACATCTTCTGGGTGGATCATCTTCGACGGAGGAAGACCGGCGGCCAAGCTCGATCAAGGAAACCTCAAGGAGCTAAGGAAGAGGGTAGAAGACCGAAGGATACGGATCTTTTGGTAAAACATTTCTATCTCAGTAGCTAGATTCCTATAGCTTGCTAGTTTCATGTTTGGTTTCGATTCTAGGTAGTTGTGCGCCAAAGTTTTTAAACCTAAATTTTTTGTTCCGCAACGGCCGCGGTCGACGGCCAGGGCACTAGGAACCACAATAGAATGAACCGAGTGATTTTGCAAATTTATAGTAACATAAAATTTTGCTTAAAAGTGAACTCCCGGTAAAGAGATCAAGGCTCTTCCCTCATCGAATGAGATGCAGGATATTCCTAACCGAATATCTCTATGCAAAGAAAAAGAATACGGCTATAATTTCTTTTGTAAAAAGTTGGTTCCATCAACGTATTTTAGGTTTGTTTTCTTTGTATTAATCTGAATTAAAGTAATCTCATCAATTAGATAATCACATATTATTTAGCATCTCCTCACACCATTACAGATAAAGTATGATATGAAAAGAAAAATAGAATGCACATATACGCATCCGCATCCGCATTCGCCACAAGGCCCCGATTCTTTACCGTAAGGTTACTCAACTTACAACAGGATGGGGGCAGGGCTAGCACGGGTGCAAAACGTATATAGCATTTATTTGTATATATCATATATATCACAATATATATATATATATCACATCGCAGGCAGATAATCAGTATTACAGAAAAGCGATAAACATCATCACGGGTAGGTAAACACATTATAGGCATACAATGAACATCACAGAATATGAAAAAGCGGATGTACTAGGAATAACGTGTTTCTATTGAGCCAATCATGAAACACGAAATTACATGGTCATGTGAATAGCCCATACATTCTTGATCCCCGACCCCTACGAGCACGGCAAGACACCCGCCATTCCTAATAGTGAGGCAACTCATACTCAATATCATGAGTAGGCCACCCGTCATAATCTAGAAACCGGTAACTTGGGCGCTTCTCCATGGGATATACCTAACCCCCTACAAGCACGGTGAATCACCCGCCAATTCTAGAATAGGGTAACCTGGATATCAACACCTTGAGATTGCAACCCGTTGTATTCTAGAATCCGACGATCTGTGCACTTCTCCGTTGGGTATCCTAATACATAAATCCAAAAATATATACATCAAGTGGCGACATCAAGATCAATCTGGAAGTGTCCCAATGAAAAAATATACAACAATTGGTGACGACGACCACAATCTAGTCGCTTGTCCAAAATAAATGAAATACATATATAACCATTATACAAGCATCTCACGCAAGGGGCTATTCATCACAACGATCCACCAAACCATAACACAACATCAAGATATCACAATATTACAACATCACAAATAACTAGTGTGCAACCCCGTCGAATTGATCGCATCAATTCGACGACGTTTAGCAACACAAAATTTCATCCGTGAAACAAAAACGACACTATAGTTTCGATCGCAAAACTTTCCGAACACCATGATGAACACCACGATGATCAAATCAAAATCTGGGACAAATCAAATAATCCCAGAAATCCTATTTCCAAACAATTAACCCACTGTAAGAACAGGAGCCTATAATTCAAACAGTAAACCGACGAAAAACCAACACCGGCGGTTCGACTTTGGAGTTGAGGGCCCAGGTTCATGTCACTTCATTTTCAAAACATTTACAACTCACTGGTATGGTTCAAAAAAAATTTCAGGTCGGGTTTTCAAAAACGAACGGTGGCTTAATCTTCGGAAATAGAAATCGGCAAATTTTGTGATTTGAAACTCTAATTTCATCTAAACAAGTTATAGCCTTTTGAAATAGCTCTGATACCACTACTGGGATGCTAGGCTCACCTGGTAGGGTTTTAAAGCGCGGTGGAAGCGATAATTTTAAAATACTAGAGAGCAATAGTAACCCCAACCTTAGAATCAAACCAAAATACTAAACTTGAACAAAACTAGAAAGCTGTGAATAGAAGTGTAGCGGACTACAACCTTTGTAGCACGTTAGCCAACTCTCCTTGAACTCTGGCTAGTCTCCACTAGGTCCATAACAAGCTTGCTCGGTGATCTACTCGGCAAAGATGATTCACCTTGAGATAACTCCAACACAAGCTATAGCTTCACTTGATCACATCATATGTGAAGCAACTCAGTAATCAAACTTCCTAAGAATGATTAGTATGTGATGTAAAATATATTTCTCGCTAATTTTCTTCTCTTTTCTTTTTCTTTTTCACTTCAATAGAAACTCAAGAGAGAAGATGAAGTGATATGAATGCTAAGGATTTCCACCATGAGAACAAAAGATATACATGCTTGTTTACCGCCGAAAACAGAGACGAACCGTGTAGGTCGTCTTGCCTGAATTTGGAGGCAGATGCTATTTGGGTTTATTCGTCCACCTCTCCGAAGATGCCAAGTTGATTTATGGCACCGTATATCGGAGGTTTGGACGGATTCGGCCGTTGTAGCAGACTTCGTCAGATTACCCCTCACTTGTGAGGGTTTTTTTTATTATGGGGATGCTCTTCCCTGCAGAAGCAAACCCCTGCAGTTAATTATATTATCGCATCTCGATAACCACTTTCTCCTGCTCCAGAAGTTCGCTTCGTGTCGTGTGTGTTTGTTTTATTTTTGGTTTCCCGTGGATTGTATACGGAGACTAATTTATGTTGTCGCCCGTAGGGCGTGGATTAGTCCAAATCCGTATATCTTAGATTTGGGTTTAGGTTGATTTAAGGCTCGTTGATTTGTTTTAAGATCAAGATCGACTTAAATGTATACAAGCATTTGGGGGCTCGATTGGTTTTTTGTTAAGGATACGTTAATTCAATTTGAGACTAAGATCTATTTAACAGGGTGTTAGGATCATTCTTGTTTCAGATCCAACAAGAGTATTTGGGCTCTGTTGTTTTAGTTTAAGGACGTTTTGGTCCCTTATCGCCATTTTGGAGGCGAAGTTGTAGTTTGAGAACATTTCGGTCTGTAGATCACCATTTTTGAGGTGGGTTTTAGTTTAAGGACGTTACGGTCCCTTATCGCCATTTTGGAGGCGAAGTTGTAGTTTGAGAACATTTCGGTCTGTAGATCACCATTTTGGAGGTGAGGTTTTAGTTTAAAGACGTTACGGTCCGTTGTCGCCGTTTTAGAGGCGAAATTGTAGTTTGAGGACATTTCGGTCTGTACATCACCATTTTGGAGGTGTGGTTTTAGTTTAAGGATGTTACGATCCCTTATAGCCATTTTGGAGGCGAAATTGTAGTTTGAGGACATTTCGGTCTATAGATCACCATTTTGGAGGTGAGGTTTTAGTTTAATGACGTTACGGTCCGTTGTTGCCATTTTGGAGACAACGTTTAATTTAAGGACATTTTGGTCCGTTGTAGTTTAAGAACGTTACGGTCCGTTGTAGTTTAAGAACGTTACGGTCCGTTGTAGTTTAAGAACGTTACGGTCCGTTATAATTTAAGGACGTTACGGTCTGTTGTTAGTTTAGGGACATCTCGGCCTATTATCGCCGTGTTTGAGGCGACGTTTTAGTTTAAGGACATTACGGTCAGTTGTTAGTTTAGGGACATCTTAGTCCATTGACCAACTTGCGTGCACGTGTATTTGTTACATGGAAGGATAAGCAACGATGATATGGGATGCATCCAGTTTGGGATGTGGTTTGATCTGGGATGTGCACGTCAGTTTAGGAAGTGCACCAAAAAGCAGTTGGTTGCCGGGACCCGCCACCTCTCTGAAGACGTTAAAGAATTACAACGACATGTATCAGAGGTATAGAGAGATGTACCCTTGAACCAATTCCCATGTTTGAGGGAAAAGATCATGGTGTAAAATCTAAGGATCATTAGTCATTTTTGGAGACTAAAATTAACTTAGGAGATATGGGATGAACATTATTTTGAATATCATCAGTTGAAAGAGCATTAGTCATGTTTAGGGACTAAGATCAATTTTGGGGAATGATGTGCGCAGAGGGGCTCAGTTGATTGGAAGAATTTAGTCAATTTGGACTAGATCTGGGTCTCCATAATTACCCAACAGAGCTAAGTGCTGAGGCATACAATGCTCACGTGCATTTTGTGTGAGGCACTGGATTAGTGTTAAACACTAGAGTTCTGTGGTTCTCACGTGACGCACGTGAGACACCGGATTAGTGTTAAACACTAGGGTTCTGTGGCGCTCACGTGACACACGTGAGGCACCGGATTAGTGTTAAACACTAGGGTTCTGTGGCGCTCACGTGATGCCCAATTATTTCCCTCTTTTTATATAAGTTCTAAGTACTTGGTTCTTGTAGCGCTCACGTGTGAAACACGTGAGGCGCTCCAAAGTTGGGTTCTGCCTTTTGGGTTTTAACCCATCCTCTCTTTTTTTATAAGTGCTAAGCACTTGATTGGAGATCGCGTGCAAAACACGTGACTGGCTTAGGTGGCACACGTGAGGTCCTCATTATAGTGTTGAATCACCAGTCTTTCCTTCTGGGTGTTTAGAGATTTTGATCTCATGTTAATGACACTAGGATTTGTAGGACCTCATGTCTCTTGTTTTGTAAGAATTAAATTCTTTTCTTTTTATATGGTTAAACCCTAGTTTTTTTAGAGGAATTAAATTTCCATATGTTCTTGTAAGAATTAAATTTTTTGAACTCAATTTTTTCTCCTAGGTTTTGAATCTGCATTACAGAATCTCCCCGATGAGAATTAAATTCTCAACTTGTGGGGAGATCTGCTTCTGTAGATCTCAACCAAAGGAAGAACTAAGTTCCTGCATGAAGGGTTAAACCCTTAGAAAGGCAAAAGAGAGACAAGATGATCTCTGAGTTTTTTTTTCTTTTTACCTAGGGTTTTAAGAAATCTTCCTTTGTGAGAATTAAATTCTCTATTTCTTTTGGAACTTTTCTTTCTTCTTCTCTTAAGCTTCTCTCTTTTTTCTAAGTTTCTGAGGGAATTCCTTTGTTTACTCTCTCTCTCTCTATCTTTCTTCACTATTCTCCCTCGAGACTTGAAGTCTCTGGTCCTTTATATAGTGGAGAGAAGTTTGTTTAACTCTAAAAAAATCTCTCATCGAGAGATCCTAATTTATTTAGTTGGTTCCAAAATTGACTTGGGAAATTTTGCCCACCATTGGATCTTAGATCCAAGGGTTTCTGTTTTACAGAACATATTTTTCTTGTTTTTTTAACAAGATTAGGGAAATATTTTGCCATATACAGAATCTTATTAAATCATCATTGGATTTTTAATCCAAAAGTGCTCGGCTTAATCAGAGCACAATCTCACTTTGTTTAGAAAGCTATAAAAAATTCCATCTCATGGGATCTTTGATCCACCAACTTTCTGTTTAACAGAGAATATCCCTCCTTAATAGAATTTAATTCTATACTTAACCACTATTGGATCTTTAATCCAACGATTTCTTGTTGAGTAGAATTTAATTCTACTTAGGGAGGTGCTCTCACATGTTCAACACGTAAGGTTTATTTAGTTTGTCAGCTGTTTGATTTGCAGCGCCTATATGCATTGCATATAGGCGCTCACGTGTTAAACACGTGGGGATTATTAAGCCTATAGTTTATTTGATTTGCAACACCTACATGAATTGCATATAGGCGCTCACGTGTTAAACACATGGGGCTTATTAAGCCTAGTAGCTGTTTTAATTGCAGCGCCTATATGCGTTGCATATAGGCATTCACATGTTAAACACATGAAGCTGTTTTAGTTTATCAGTTGCTTTGATTACAGTGCCTATATGCAACGCATATAGGCACTCACGTGTAAATACGTGAGGCTTTGAATGGTGAGGAACTTTCCCTTACCCTCTATTTTTTGTAAGGGAACAATGCTTATCTAAAAGGATAAAACAAGGGTGGGTCATTTGTTTATACACAAAACCAAAAAATGACTCATTATCTTTTATTCAAAAAGATAAATAAATATCCTTGTTCTCATGTTTAATTCTTTGTGATTCTTATACATACAACTTGTATGTGTAAACACACATGACAAAGTGTATAAATAATATTTATATCAAATATAAATATTATAAAAGAGAAGAAATAATAAAGTGAACATGATATTAGTTAATGTGTGTGTGTGTCAATATATAAATATACATTCAATTATTAAATCAACACTTGATTTAATAATCCGGTTATATCATATATATACCGACTAATATCATTAAACACCCGATTAAAAATCGTGTATCACATACACGTGTTTAATTGAACTCCAACACGTATCCCTATACGTTTCCTGCATCGTTTCTCCTGTGCTGCAAAATCTCTGTGTGGGACTCTAAAAACTCGACAATACGCTGGCAGTAAGTTATGATCATATCCATAACTCACAAGTACGTCAGCGATACTAGCTGTACGTAATAGCTATCTAGGTATTGATCGAAAGAAGGTCAACGAGCAAGCTCATCCGAACCCTGCAAAGTCTATCAGTGACAATCACCGTACAGTACGGTCTCTTCGTCTAAGAGTGTCGCATATCGGGTCTAGAAGGTAGAAACCGTCAGACTCCAATAACTAGATAAGTCATGGCGGTCGTAAACTCATAACCACCCGAGAAACTACTGATAACCCTTATGAGAAAATCTTAACTTCCTTAGCCAAGGACTTATGGTTATAGTTGATCTGGCACAGTACGACCTTGACTCACAATACCAAGAGAGACGAAATCCCTTCGATCGCTCACTGCCTCCATATGTTTCGGGACTGCACCCAACTAAAATCTGTTTGCACGACTCAGTAGAACCATGTATGGTAGTAATCTAAGTACAGTGGCAACACACACAAGACACTATGATGATCTTAGATTTACAGACCACCATGTACTCATATCGCATGAGAACTGCTATCTGACGATAGGTACAATACCATCTAAGGAGCTCTCAGATGAGTCCAGTGCAAGAAGTGTGGCCACTGCTACAAGATTAAAGGCTTTATCTCAAATGTATTTATAAAACCAAGGTAGATGCACAAGACCATAAATATGCGAGTTTTATACAAACTCATACTAGATAATTTGTATATGTAACTAAATTGTTCAGTTTATCACTGTAAAGTGCTCAGTTCAAAGCTACGGCTACTTTGCACTTTGATAAACTTTGACATAAAGTTAAAATAAGATTCAAGATTAAATTCATCTTATTATGTACAAATTCTCAAGGAACACAAGAGGTTTAATACATTTTAATAATTTTGAAAATTGGAGGAATTGTTGGTATTTTTCAGGATTTTCTAAATTATTAAAAATTAGCTATGCAAAGTTTTAACCCCGCATTAATTTGAAAAGTCATGACCATACAAATTTGAATGAAAAGTTGCAAATAAATATTGTATTATTCATGAAAGGTTATGAAGTTAAATGGGTTCTTAACCCTTCATGGAATGAAGGATTATGAATTTTAATGAAGAGATATAATTTGAATTAAGAGTTATGAGTTTACACCAAAACGTTTCAATCTTTATTATGAAAGGTTGTAAATGCAACTCTTCATAAAAGAGTTTCAAGACCCTTCATTTCTTATAAAAGAAATGGACTTTCTGTGTTCCGTTCATTCCAAATTTATCTCTCTTGTGTTGGTTGTATGAGTTCGAATTGAAAGTTAGTGTCACGCCCCACCCCCAATACAGAGAGTATTGTCCGCTCTGGCCGAAGCCGCACGGTTTTGTCCTTCGGGGCGAACCGGACCCGACCAGGGGCCACTTCCCAGGAGGTCACCCATCCCAGAACTTCCCTGGCTCGAGCACGCTTAACTACAGAGTTCTCAAGCTCCTGTAGTGTCAGTTCATTTAAAAGGCGCCTCTGTATTGAAGAGTGGTATCATTCCATTTATAGTACAGATCTGCCCCCTTTCGGAATGTATTCCGAAGAGTCCCCATTGTTCTACAGTGGGTCCCACGGACTCAAGAGGTGGCCCCCACGGATTCAAGAGGTGGCCCTCGCCCACTTAACACGACACTTGGCGTGGCACTTTGTTCCGTGTGGCACTTTGCTCCGTGAGCAAGAACCGGGTCCCGACATTCTCCCCACCTTTGAACAATGGTTCGTCCTCGAACCACAGACCTACTATTGAGGGACCAGCTCTGATACCATTCTTCAATACAGAGGCGCCTTTTAAATGAACTGACACTACAGGAGCTTGAGAACTCTGTAGTTAAGCGTGCTCGAGCCAGGGAAGTTCTGGGATGGGTGACCTCCTGGGAAGTGGCCCCTGGTCGGGTCCGGTTCGCCCCGAAGGACAAAACCGTGCGGCTTCGGCCAGAGCGGACAATACTCTCTGTATTGGGGGTGGGGCGTGACAGAATGGTATCAGAGACTGTGTTTAGTATCAAGGGATAACATTAACTATGCTGTATTACGTTATTCTTGTTTCACTATTCTTGATTTCTATCCTTGAATCTGAACCTATTCTTTTGAATCTTCCAGTGATATGACGTCCCCGAACGACCCCTCCTCAGACTCCAGTTCTCAGGACCGCACTGAAAGAATACTCAGTGCACTGACCACTCTCGCGGAAGCTCAGGAGAGGAAGACAGATTTGCTTACTGAGGGACTCAGAGCGATTACCGCTGCAGGAGGACCCTCCGCACTTATTACCGCCCCCGAGGGCGCTACTCCACCAGCTTATCAGGCTAGGGCTGGTACTGTGTCAGACTTCCGACGGTTACACCCAGCTGCGTTCACAGGGCTAGCTGAACCACTTGAAGCTGAGCAATGGCTGGTAAACATGGAGAATTTATTGGCAGCCGCCAGGGTTCCAGAGGAAGACAGAGTGAATGTGATAAAGATACAATTAGAAGACGAGGCTCGTACATGGTGGTCGGTAGAAGAAAGCAGACTTGAAGAGCCGATTGAATGGGACAAGTTTAAGGAGTGCTTCTTAGATCACTATTTTCCTCCCACAGCCAAGGCAGAAATGGAGGAAAAGTTTATTCTTCTGAAGCAGAATGGACGCCCAGTGGACGTTTATGCGGCAGAGTTCAACCGTCTGAGCCGCTTTGCTCCATACATGGTCAAATCAGAAGTCACCAGGGCTAGGCGTTTCCTTCAGGGGTTAGATTTTGAGTTGCAGCAGCTGATCGCATCGTTAGATCTACAGACTTTCGCACAGGTACTCAACGCAGCGAGAGTTCAGGAGCAATTGATTAACAAGTTCAGGAGACCCCCAGTCGTTCCAGCACGTACCCACGTGCCTTCTAGAGGAGCCATACCGGTTCACAGAGCAGGGACAACTCAAATGAAGCGCCCGTTTGTACCACAGCATCGCCCCCAGAGGCAGGGCGTAACTTGCGGCTATTGCGGTAGAGGAGGACATACTCAGAAGGACTGTCGCCGTGCTAAGGGACAGTGTTTGATTTGCGGCTCCAGTCAGCATAGGATTAACAGTTGTCCTGAGCGAGCAGAGATACAGGGAAGTTCTGGACCGCCACAGCAGAGGCCGCAGGAACAGAGACAGCCATTTACAGGTCGCGGTCAGGGACGGGCTTTCACCTTGACCGCTGAGCAGGCAGAGGCATCAGGAGACGTGGTCACAGGTACTCTACTTGTACATTCCTTGCCAGCTAGAGTACTTTTTGATTCAGGAGCATCGCATTGTTTCTTGTCTGAGCATTTCATAAATACACACTCAATACCACATGAACCACTAACCAAGGGATGGGAAATTCATACGGGTAATGGCATCATAATATCTAGTCGAGAATGTAGATTATGCCCGGTTGTAGTGTGTGGCAGGGAATTCTATGCGAATTTCCTCCTAATTGGGACAGGCAGTTACGACGCAATTCTCGGGATGGATTGGATGAGCACTTTCCATGCAGTTATCGACTGTCGGGCAAGGAAGGTGATCTTCCGCATCCCCAATCACCCGGAGTTTATTTTCGAGGGCGGAAGCGAATCTTTGGAGCCAGCTAAGTATAGAGCCAAGCCCAAGGAACTGACAGCTATGGAGGTTGATAAGAGCCCGGCCCCAGAAATTGTTCGGGATTTTCTAGACGTATTTCCTGAAGATCTACCAGGTCTACCACCTCCTCGAATTTTGGAGTTCTCAATCGACTTGACTCCAGGTACAGCCCCAGTATCCAGAGCTCCATACAGAATGGCACCAGTTGAATTGGCGGAATTGAAGAAGCAGGTTGAAGAACTATTGGAGAAAGGATTCATTCGGCCAAGCGCTTCACCGTGGGGTGCACCAGTTCTATTAGTAAAGAAGAAGGATGGATCGTTGCGAATGTGCATAGATTACCGGGAGCTGAACAAGGTGACAATAAAGAACAAGTACCCAATCCCGCGTATCGATGACCTATTCGATCAACTAAGTGGAGCCAAGATTTTCTCGAAGTTGGATCTCCGTTCTGGATATCATCAAATCAGAGTAGCAACCGAGGATGTATGCAAGACGGCTTTCAGGACCCGATACGGACATTACGAATTCCTTGTGATGCCGTTCGGTGTTACCAATGCCCCAGCAATATTCATGGATTTAATGAACAGGGTGTTCGCAAAATACTTGGACACGTTTGTCGTTGTGTTTATCGACGACATACTTGTCTATTCAAAGACCCGAGAAGAGCATGCTGAGCATTTGCGCACGGTATTGCAGGTTCTTCGGGAAGAGAAGTTGTACGCGAAGCTAAGCAAGTGTGAATTCTGGCTTGACAAGGTTCAGTTTTTGGGACATATTGTTTCGGGCGAAGGCATCTCAGTGGACCCGGCAAAGATAGAATCTGTCAGAGATTGGCCGACGCCGAAATCAGTGGCCGAGATCAGGAGTTTTCTGGGATTAGCAGGCTATTATCGGAGATTCGTCCAAGATTTCTCAAGAATCGCAGAACCATTGACACGGCTGACACGGAAGGACGTGCCGTTTACATGGACAGAAGAGTGCACTCAGGCATTCGACACTCTGAAGCAGAAGTTAACCACAGCACCTATACTTACAGTACCAGATAATTCCGGTGGTTTGGTGATACACAGTGATGCCTCAGGGAAGGGTTTAGGCTGTGTTTTGATGCAGCACGGCCGAGTGGTTGCTTACGCCTCTCGACAATTGAGAAACCACGAGAAGAACTACCCTACACATGACTTGGAGTTGGCTGCGGTAGTCTTTGCGTTGAAGATTTGGAGGCACTATCTATTAGGAGAAAAAGTGGAGGTATACACCGATCACAAAAGTTTGAAGTATGTTTTCACTCAGAAGGAACTGAACATGAGGCAGCGCCGATGGCTAGAGCTAATGGCAGACTATGACTTGGACCTTCAGTATCACCCGGGGAAGGTCAATGTTGTACCAGACGCACTCAGTCGCAAACCAGCGGTCATGATGTTGACCGATCAGAGGAGTATTATTGAGGATTTCCAGAGACTTGAACTTGAGGTCGTTACTCCGAACGCACTCAGTCAATTTTGGCAACTACAGGTGCAATCTTCCCTGGTGGATCGCATCAAGATTGCACAAGCGGATGATCCTCGATTACAAAAGTTCAGAGAGCAAGTGGAAGCTGGATTGAGAACGGATTTGATTATACATGAAGATGGCTCTCTGAGATTCGGTAACAGACTCTGCGTACCTAAGGGAGACGTACGAGAAGAAGTTTTGGCTGAAGCACACAGTTCAGCTTATTCTGTGCATCCAGGAGGTACAAAAATGTATCAGGACCTAAAGCAGCACTTTTGGTGGAACGGAATGAAGCGGGAAATCGCGAGGTTCGTATCCAGATGCTTGGTATGTCAGCAGGTGAAGGCGGAACATCAGAGAACAGCAGGATTACTACAACCATTGCCGATACCTGAATGGAAGTGGGAGCACATTACTATGGATTTTGTGACGGCCTTACCACGAAGCCCTAGAGGCAATAATGCTATTTGGGTTATCGTCGATCGCCTCACAAAGGTGGCACACTTCCTACCTTTCCGAGTGGGACAGTCGACAGAATCACTGGCAGAAAGATATATGCAGGAGATTGTGCGAATTCACGGTGTTCCAGTCAGCATTGTGTCCGACCGGGACACGAGATTCTTGTCACACTTTTAGAAGAGCTTACAGGAGAGTTTGGGAACCCGCCTCAAATTCAGCACAGCTTATCACCCACAGACGGATGGACAATCCGAGCGTACAATTCAGACGCTCGAGGATATGTTGAGAGCCTGTATGTTGGACTTTCAGGGTTCCTGGGAGGACCATCTGCACCTAGTCGAGTTTTCTTACAACAATAGTTATCAGGCTAGTATTCAGATGGCTCCTTTTGAAGCGCTATATGGACGGAAGTGTCGATCCCCAGTATGCTGGGATGATGTGGGAGAACGAAGATTACTGGGCCCCGAACTCATTGTTCAGACAGTCGACAAGGTTTAAATGATCAGACAACGTATTAAGACGGCTCAAGATCGACAGAAGAGTTGGGCAGATACCAGCAGAAGGGCACTTGAGTTCGAAGTCGGAGATCATGTGTTCTTAAAGATTTCACCTACTCGTGGAGTTATCAGGTTCGGAAGTCGAGGAAAGCTTAGTCCCCGTTTTATCGGACCCTTCGAGGTGCTAGAGCGAGTAGGAGAGGTGGCCTATCGATTGGCCTTGCCTCCATCGCTAGCTGGTGTGCACAATACCTTTCACGTGTCACAATTGCGGCGTTACGTTCGAGATGAGAGCCATGTTCTGGACCATTCAGAACTAGTTTTGGGAACCGATCTGTCATACGAGGAGCAGCCTACTACCATCCTCGACCGCAGAGAGAAAGTGCTGAAGAATAAGGTCATTCCGTTAGTCCGAGTGTCTTGGGGCGGTCGTTCCCCAGGAGAATCCACCTGGGAGCGGGAGGAAGACATCCGTGATCATTATCCACATCTTTTTGTTTAGTACATTGTACTCTTGTATCTTTGTTAAATTTCGAGGACGAAATTTTGTTAAGGGGGGTATGATGTAAATCCCCGTTCCCTTTCTACATGAAATCTTCTATTTTCTGAATTCTGGTGATTAACTTATTCTTGACTCCATATATTTTTAGTTGGTTGTTTAAACCCTATTTTTTTTTCAGCTCTTTTGGAATTATAGTCCAAACCCTAAAAGCTAAAACCTAAGATTTAAAACCCAAAATAAAAAAAAATATTAACACACTATTAAACCCTCAGCCCACATCCCATTTTTTTAATTCATTTTAAATATAGCCGGCCCTCTCTTTTTCCCTCAGCCCATTCAAATCATTTTTGAATTTCCCAACCCATTTCCTTTACAGCCCACTTCTTTGGGAATTAATTGTTTTTCTTTTTTTTTATAAACCGGCCCGTTTCTTTCTGAAGCCCACGAGATTTTTAAAGGAAAATGAATTCTTTGGGCGGCCCACTCCCTACAGCCCGTGCCCGTTTCTCCTCTTCAAGACCCGACCCGACCTTCACTGTTCTTCTTCCCTCTTCAATTGAAATCCCAACGGCTACACCCACGTAACGCGCGCGAGACCCGCCTCCTCCGCCGTCGCCCACGCCCTCGCCCTGCCGTTGCCCCCACGTGGTCAATCTCGTCGCCCTCATCTCTCTTACTCACCAACTCCATCACAAAACAAATTCCTCACCTCTCTCCTCTACTTTCACCGAGCCACAAATCTCCCATAACCCACTGCGACCTCCACCTCCGACGACGACGACGACAATCCCTCGGCAACCTTCAACCACTCCTCTTCCACCAGCCCCCTCCACGACTTCACCATTCTTCTAACCGAGCCCTCTCGATTATCCCCTGCACACTACCATCTCAGCCGAGCTCGAGTCATCACCTATACCCTCGACGCCGGCGAACTCCCCACCACATCGCCGACCTCCCCACAACATCCACACCCTCAGCATCACCCTCACCTCTCCAGACCCGACCCCCACATCTCTCCATCTCTCCAAATCTCAAAACCCATTTCTATTTTCCCTCACTGTGAGCTGCTCCGTACTCGCTGCCGGAGCGACGCCGTCGACCGTCGGCAACTCCATTACACTCGCTGTGAATCATCAAACATCCATCAACGTCTAGTGGCTGTGCAGACGACTCCGGGAACTCCGACGTATAACCCGTTCTCGATCGGGGCTCGCGCGAATAGATTCCACGGCGTACAACGCGTGTTCGCTGCATCGTTGCTGCCGTGTGATCCCGAGTCATCTTCCAGGCAAGTGTTTACTTGCTTCATGCTAAATTATTAGTGGTACAACCCTAAAATCATATGAATTGAAACTTACCGAATAACTAAATGCATTGTGACGTATGTGTTCGATGTATGATCCCAATGGAAACATTTGTCTAATTTGACGGTAACCTATACGTACTGTAGGCCCTTATAATGATGAATATTCTGTAAGAAATTCGCTGGAAAATACGATTGTTAATAACGAAAATCGATACCCCCAAACATGTCGTTAAAACTAGAATTTCCTCGCAACTGAAAACGAATAAATACACCATAAATCATACACATATTGGAAAGATGCGTTCGAGGGCTTAATTCGAAGCCGACTCGACGAGCTTTAACCCGATGTAGAATTTTAATGATTTCTGTTCTGAAACCTTGAAGATAATTGGATCGGAACGCGACTCTGGACTGCAGTCCAGAGCGTTTTTGATTGGTGTGTTCTGTCTAAAATCCTGCGTCCCAGTATTTCCTGAAATCGCATGGTACGGAACTTTACAGTAGTTATAAGATATACCTGTTAGTGAAAGAAAACAAGTGGTCTCTTTCCGATTTATCGCAGTTTGTTATTTTAAACTTATTTTAAAAAGGCAGAACGTAAAGCTGTTCAGAACACTTTCTGAAACGACATTTGAGATTGAACTGTGTATAACTTCCAACGTACAGATGCGACTGAGGCTCCGTCTGTTGCGTTGGATACTTTATTGAAAACCCTAAATTTCATCGAACTGTGACATCGCTAAATTCTGAGCCCAACTGGGTGCAATTCGTGTTGCGAAACGGATGTTCAGTTCTGAAATTGAAATTCCAGCCGTGAACACTTAAACGGAAACAGTCATATCTTGAAAACCGAAACTCCGATCGAACTGAAACAAAATTTGATGAATTCCTGACTGATTGTTCTATATATCTTACCTACATCATATTTGCTGAATTCGTAACATATTAATTTGTGTAATTCATTTTGGTTCGTGACATACATATTAATTCATAACATACCGAGCTTATATGGTAGTTTACAATACATATATCATATCCTTGTCATATATACAGTGTTAGTGCGTGTGGACATTGCATTATCGTGCGTGATAGATGTTAGTTTAGGAGTGACCAGTATACCAATGGAAAGTGAACATTCGTGACAGTGATTGATACAGTGGATGGTGTTGAAACCGTGTCGTTGGTATACTTGTACACAACTAGACCAATATCATAAAAAGTGTAACCTGGGGAAAAAGGGGAAATCCAAGTGGAAAGAGTATCGTATTTAGTGGGACCGTGATTAGAGGATGATCATTCGAACTGTGATACTTATACGTGTAGTACAGGATCTAGCGATCCGGCTGACAGGGTTATGTCCCGGGCATGTGGGCCGTTGTCTCGGGTATGTACGAGACTCCTGTTAAACATGATCCTCCTTCCACTATGTGATTTCAAACATGACTTAGAGACCGATAGGGACACATAACATATTCTGCATCATACTGTGATATAGTGTTTACCTGCATTATTCTCATACCAGTAATACCTCATTTACCTGTTTCATCTGCTTATAATAATATTATTATTTGTGTCGCTCTGACGACCTGAGTATGCATGCTCAGATTCCGCGCGAGGACCGGCACCGGAGACGGATCTATCCTTCGAGTTCACGGAGATATAGTTTGGTGTACCTTCTTCATTTATTGCTTTCCATAAAAGAGATTGTGAGATCAAACTTGGTTAGTTATTGTTCTTATTATCTGTAATTTGTGAACAATGGGATTTTAATGTAATAAATTAGTGATGTGATTCCTTTAATACTGTGCTTTAATTACTGATTACCATGTAGTGCTAGAAGCCGAAGTGCGACTACGGCAGGATGATTCCTTGACCGTAGGAGCATGGCTGGCCTAGTCATCCCTCGTTTTCCGTATTTTGGGAAGCGGGGCGTGACAGTTAGGCTACAAACTGCTTTCAACATACAGAAAATCTAGGTTTGAAGTATCTTGGGAGGCGAGTTTGCGAATACCCTTTGCAGTATAGCGTGCAAATATTTTCTTAAGGAAAAAAAATCATAATTTCTCGATTCAAGCAATGAATTCAATCATTAGCCATAAACTATCATTACAATAAACCCTACAAAATTTTCTACCATTTTTTTGGGTCATCAATCAACTTTCTATTTCTATTGCTTTTAGGATATTTACTTTTTCCCATGTCTTTTCACTGGGTTTGTCTATATAAATGTAGACCAAAATGACAATCCTTCATTCAACCAAAAAGAGCGGGGAAAGGTCACCGAGACCAAAAATACAAAAAGCCAAGAACACAGGTCAAGTCGGTCATCGACAAATTTTCTGAGTCTTTCCGTAATTTTCTCCCGCCTGAGAACGTCCAAGCATTTCCTCACGCACATGCATGTGGGCTTAAGCAAGCCCCTAAAGAAAATAAGATTCATTTCTTTTCTTGTTTGAGTTTCATTAGCTGGATATCATTTCTCGTTACTTGTCATGATTGGTTTGGTTTGAGTCCCGGGAAGCTCCCGTACACGACTCCATGCCTTGCGCTTCAAGGTAGTTTTGACTTGCTTACTGGTAAGCCGTTGCATAACCTCATGAAAGAAATGGATCTAGGTTGGGGAATGCACTTCGTACAATTTATGCACCGAGCCCATATGAGATCACTCCCAGTGTCCTGTATTGCAGTGAACATATGAGGAGGTGTTCCAATGGAAAGTCGGATGAGGTACTCTAGTTGCAGCTTCTTGCTTCATTCGGCTGCAGGCTTCAAGAACTCGGCTTGGTTAAGTTTTTCTGCAGCGTTGCTCAGTTAGCTCCAAAACAAGAGATGTAGGATTTCGATTGGAGCTAACCAGAGCAAACGCCGCAAAAAATCTCAATCGAGCTGAGTTCTTGAAACCCGCGGCTGAATGAAGCAAGAAGCGTGCGCTCGATGCGATTTACACATTTTAGTACATATTAAGTACCTCATGCAGATTTATGTAGAAACACCTCCTTATCCATTCCGCATGATTCTGGACACCGGAAGCGGTCTCATATGGATTCAATCATTCAATGTGTAAGTTGCACGAAGTGCGTTCACCGACCCAGTCCATTATTCGTTGCAATGAACTCAGCTACTCTCTCTACAACAGTTGTTCCAGGGAACAGTGTCAAGCCGTTAAAGAAACCAAGTGTGCCAACAATTGTGTATATCACTATAATCATGGCAGTGGAACAGCTACTAAAGGATTCCTCGGAAAAGAGGCTTTCGCATTTGGTGACACTCGCATCCATGAACATGCTCTCAGGGTTGAGCTTGTTCACCTCACACGCTTTGCGGAATATTTCAGGTATCGTCAGGTTAGGTTGTGGTCCTTTATCTTTTGACCTCTCAACTTTGTGTAGGGACTTTCTCAAATTGCCTTCTAAGATGATTAAAGTGGTTAAAGCCCACCGAATTGGTTGGTAAGAATATGCAGATCACACCCTTGCTCAAAATCCTAGGGATCAAACATTTTATTATTTTTCCATGAAAGGAAAAGTTGTCGAAGAAATACGTTCGAAATAAAGAAAGATGAGACTGGTGGAACAGTTACCAATTCAGGCACATCATTGCCCTGAGTTTCATATAGTGGCTTATTATGCATAAAGTAAATGTTACATATTTGAGAGACATGGATTCTTGCTTGAAAACATCAAAGAGGAGGAGGGCAAAACCCTCAGCGGATCTTTCATTTTGATGTGAATCTTTCTAATGGGGGCGTAAGTCTCCTTCAGATGTTGCCTTCCGTCGATCTGCTGATGGCTGCGATTGGCGACTGAGATTGGATCTGGAGGCCGGCTCCTGAAGCGTGTAGATCTCAATGGGTTTGAGGTTGTTTGGGCTGAGCTACCTGCAAGGAAGTCCCGGGGTGGTTGTACCACAGAGGACCCTCCGACATTCAAGTTAGAGAGGAAATCCAAGCAGAGTAACGACTTAGTGGAGTAAAAAAATGGCTTACTTGGACCGTCTGAAGAAGGGGTTTATACAGCAGTGGTAGCAGGCAGGGCAGGTACGAGAATCACGCCGGCCGTTACGCTCCCGACGTCACACCCGCGTGATGAGAGAGATCTCCCATTAATGGTGAGTCAGGCTTATTAATGGGAATCGTGATGGCATGGGAGGTGGCCGGCGGATATCTCGTGCATGGCGAGATTCACGGGATGGCGGTTGCGCCTGTAAGCGCTGCCGTTGGTCGATCGATGAGACCGAGGAAGATGACCTCGGCGGGAGAGCTCGCGGACGAGCGGGAGAGCCCAGGTATCTTGGTTCTACTGTAGCCTGGGGACGAGCTGTAAGGCCGAGGAGGCCGGTTATGCAGGGGGCCCGTAGGTGAGCCAGCGTTTGCTCGGTAGGACGAGCATAAATGTGGTCTGGTCGGCCACTGTAAGCCCTTTCTTGCATGCTCTGGGACACGTCATCTGCCATGTGTCATGATCTGGGAGATCACCGATATTGAGCATCATCATTAGCCCCCCACTCTTGTCCCGGCCAGCTGATGGGTCGGGTCGAGAGTGGTCTGCCGGGTCGCCCGAGTTGAGCTCCTCTTCGAAGATATCGTCGGGTGTGTCCCAGGGTAATCCGTTGTATTTTTTTTGCTGAAGCGACAGCCCACGTGTCGGGCGTTGGTTGGATGATGTGATGGGACACAGACTTCTGGTGTCTGATGGGATCCGGCCAATGTGCGTGCAGCAGGTGGAGCGATCGTGGTCGTTGAATGCGAAGAGTTGTTTTTGGCGGGAGCCGACCGTCGCCTTTGGATGAGGACGCCGATGGCTATAAATAAAGGTGGGGTCCTCTTCAGGGCCCATCTCTCTTCATATCTCCCTTGTTCTTGAACTTGTAAGCTCGGCGCTCTCCTTTTGGCAGGACCAATGGTTCGATCCGTGACTCTTGGTGCCTTCGGCGCTCAGTCCAGGAGGGGGGACGGCGGTGCGGTCGTGCCTCCAGCTGACCCGAGACCCGCACCAGATGTGCCTCCGATGGCGGGGTCATCTGCCCCGTCTCAAGCCCCTGACGATTGTTCTGGCAGCAGCCAAAGTCGTCAACGGGTACCCGAGCCCCAGACGAGGGATGCAGGAGAGGACGAAGATGGGGTTCCTCTTAGGAAGAAGAGGACGGTCTCTCGCGCGCCGCCGACGGAGATTCCGGAGGGGATTCTCGCGCAGGAGGGGGCGCCCATTTCGTGGTCCCGTTGGGGCTTTCCGTTGCTGCCAGCCTCCTTACTGGTATGGAGGAGTCGGCCGGGGGCCAGATGCCGCGGGGGACCCTGAGGGCCCAAATGGCGGCTATTGCTCAGGAGGCGGTTCAGGTACATACTCCTGCATGCATCATTTTGAGTGCCTTTTCCTTAGTTCGGGTGTCCCCAAGTCTCTCTGCCGTTTTTCGCCAGGTCCTTCAGTACTGCGCCCTCGTTGCTCGTATGGAGGCTGAGGGGGCTAATCATGCTGCGAGGTCAGCAAAAGAGTCTTCTTCGGAGGCTGAGGATCTGCGACTTGAGTTGTGCCTGGAGAGGCAGAGGATGGCCGTCCTTGAAGCCCGATCGGCCGCCGCGGAGCTCGCCGTTTCAAAATGCCGGGAGTCCTATCACCGCCTGAGTGAGTCCCACCAAGTCATCGAGGAGAAGTTAGTGGAACTGGCCGATCGTTTTGCAGCCATGAAGAGGGAGAGGGATGCTAGCAGGCGGGATGTCGAGGCGGCACTTCGGGCGGCAGAGGTTGCCGAGATCCGAGCTAGAAAGGCGGTGGCTGATTACAAGGGGTCGGACCAGTTTTACGTCGACCTTGGCGAGGCCTCCGCCATTGCATGGAACAAAGCTCTTGATGCCGTCAAGGAGCAGTGTCCGAAGTTTGCCGATGGTGAGCTCCGTGCTCGGGTCCCACTTTCAGTAGTCATGCCTTCGGCCGATGGTGATGAGGGAGGCGAGCTCTAGGCTAGGCTTGTGCACCGAATTTTTTGGCTTTTCTTCCTCTCTTTTGTAAGACTTCGGGTAATTTGATAAGGCCGGGGAGCCCGCCATACCCTTACAAAGACTTTTGGTTTTATGAATAAAACTTTCTGCAGTAGTGTTTGTGGTCGTATTTTCCTTTTGTCGGTAAACGCTTGTATTTGCACGGTACTGCCTTTGTTTTATGTCGGTTCTCTATCTAGTGATCACACATCGAGTTGAATCTGTTCGCTTGCTGAATGTGCAAAGATCGGTGCGAAAACGGTATATCCATGGCCCCGAAGTCGAGGTGGAGATTGCTGAGACGTAGAACCGGATGCCTCATGGTGAGGTCATGTTCCTTAGCGTGGGAAGCTTGGAGAGGCATGCTGGTGATCGGCCGAGCAGGGTAGTTGCTCGGTGCTTCTTGGCAAGGGCTTGATCTCTGATGTGTTGTGGTAGGGAGCCACCAGCCAGGAATAACAGAGCAAGGGTAGGCCCGGTTGCCTCTTTTGAGGGCTTTTGATCCTTAGCGCGGGAGGCGCCGTGAGTGGCCTGCTAAGGACGGGACCGAGCAGGGTATCTGCTCGGTGCCTCTTGGAGAGGGCCTTGATCCTTGGCGCGTGAGTGGCCTACTAAGGATGGGACCGAGCAGGATAGCTGCTCGGTGCCTCTTGGCGAGGGCTTTGATCCTTAGCACGGGAGGGGCCGTGAATGGCCTACTAAGGATGGGGCAGAGCAGGGTAGCTGCTCGGTGCCTCTTGGCGAGGGCTTTGATCCTTAGAGCGGGAGGGGCCGTGAGTGGCCTACTAAGGATGGGGCCGAGCAGGGTAGCTGCTCGGTGCCTCTTGGCGAGGGCTTTGATCCTTAAGGACGGGCCGAGCAGGGTTACTTCCCGGTGCCTCTTGGCGAGGGCTTTGATCCCTGGTTTGGTAGGGAGCTACCAGCCAGGGATAACCGAGCAAGGGCGGGCCCGGTTGCCTCTTGGTGAGGGCTTTGATATCTGGTTTGTTGGGGTAGGGAGCTACCAGCCGGGGATAACCGAGCAAGGGTGGGCCCGGTTACCTCTTTCGAGGACTTTTCATCCTTAGCGCGGGGCCTACTAAGGATGGCCGAGCAGGGTTGCCGCCCGATGCCTCTTGGCGAGGGCTTTTTTCCTTAAGGATGGCCGAGCAGGGTTGCTGCCCGATGCCTCTTGGAGAGGGCTTTGATCCCTGGTGTTGTGGGGCAGGGAAGCTACCAGCCAGGGATAGCCGAGCGGGGTTGCTGCTGGGCTGCCTCTTCGTGAGAAGTTAGATCCTTAGCGTTGTGGGGTAGGCGACCTACCGGCTAGGGATAGCCGAGCAGGGTAGCTGCTGGGCTACCTCTTCATGAGGGCTTGGGTCCGTGGCGCTGGAGGGGCCGTGGGAGGCCTGCCAAGTGTAGGGTGTTTTTCGTCACCCCATTGAGATGAGAGTACGCGCGCGCTTGTCAGGCGCAGTACAGATTCCCCCTGCCTAGGGTAGGCTGGGGTTTATTGATTGTGGGGATCCGAATCTCCGGCAGCCGCGGACTAAATTGCCGTTAATTACCCCTCGCCTTTGGAGCGAGAGAACCTCCGATTAATAGGTTAAACTGGTCATGCGAACTCAATGTGCAGTGCGTTGGTGTGTGTGTTTTTTTGTTCCATTTGTTAAAAAAAGATATATATTTTCTATATAAAAAAATAAAAAAAATAAGTAAATAAATATTTAGAGAATTATTTTTAAAAAATTTATTATTATTTTTTAAATTTTAAAATATTATTTATAATTTATTTTTTATTTAATATGTTTTTTTTATTTAAATAAAAAAAGGATTAAATAAAGAAAAGAAGGAAGAAAGAAGAAAAAATGATTTTTTTTTAAAAGGGGGGAGAACCTGGGCTCCCATTTAATGGGAGCCTCCTAGCATGTGAGGGGGGGTCACATGGGAGCCCCACCTCACATGCTAGCATGTGAGGGGGGTCACATGCTAGCATGTGACATGGAGGGTCACATGTTAGCATGTGACCCCTCACATGCAAGTCACATGCTAGCATATGAGGGGGGAGTCACATGCTAGCATGTGACGCCTTTGCATGTGAGGGAAGTCACATGTTAGCATGTGACCCCTTTGCATGTGAGGGAAGTCACATGATAGCATGTGCCCCCTCACTTGCTAGCATGTGAGGGGGCATGTGACCCCTCACATGCCGGGGGCATAAGGGCTCCGGTTTTTTTTTCACATGGAGTTCAACTCCGAAAGATTTTAAAATAGAGTTCTAACTCCAAAAAAGATTTTATTGTGGAGTTAAACTCCAAAAGAATTTAAATGGAATTGAACTCCGAAAGAATTTTTATTGTGGAGTTGAACTCCGAAAGAATTTTAAATGTGGAGTTAAACTCCTAAAAAGATTTAATGTGGAGTTAAACTCCAAAAAAATATTTTTACTGTGGAGTTAAACTCCAAAAGAATTTTTGTAGGGGAGTTAAACTCCAAAATAGAATGTGAAGGTGACACATGCAAACATGTGGAGGTCACATGCTAGCATGTGAGGGGGGCCAAAAGGGCTCCCATTAAATGGGAGTTCTCCCCCTCACGTGCTAGCATGTGATGGGGCAAAAAGGGTTCCGAATATTTGATTTTTTTTAATTAATTAATTAATTAATTAAAATTTAAATATTATTATTATTTTTTTTTTTTTTTACATGGAGTTCAACTCCCAAAGAAAATTTTTTGGTGTCAGAAGTGGGAGTTAAACTCAAAAAAAAAATATTTTGGAACTCCAAAAGAATTTTTGTTTGTGGCCAAAAGAATTTAAATGGAGTTGGACTCCGAAGGAATTTTTATTGTGGAGTTGAACTCCGAAACAATTTAAAATGTGGAGTTAAACTCCGCAGAAAAGATTTTTACTGTGGAGTTAAACTCCAAAAGAATTTTTGTAGTGGAGTTAAACTCCAAAATAATTTTTCTGGTGGTGGAGTTAAACTCCAAAATAATTTTTCTGGTGGAGTTAAACTCCAAAAGATTTTCTCCTTTCTCTTTTGAGAAGAAATCCAAAATGGGTTCTCTTGAAACTCCAAAATCTAGATCTTGGATGATAAAAAAAGAGAGCCTTTTTCTTCTCTTGATGGAGTCTTGGAAGGTGGGTTTATGGTAAAATTTTGTTTAGTTTAAAAAAAAAGAGAGCTAAACTCTTGATTTATTTGGAAAATGAAAAGGAAGAGAAAGAACTTGAAAAAAAAAGAGTGGAGGCACAAACCCTAGTTTTTTGAGGGAATGAAAAGGTCTCTTTATTCATCATCATGTTGCCATATATAGGCTTACACATTTACATATAGCCCCTTAGGCTTTACAAAATGGCATTTTTCCCACCCCATAACTCATGTGCTATTTGTTTTTGCACATAACCCACGGGCTTACAAAAATTTAGTTTTATGCTCATTTTGTTTACATTCATGCATTAAAAATTACATAAAAATTATTTATTATATGATTTCATTTTGGCATGGGGGAGGGCCGGCCGTTTCATGTTCGGACTCGACCAGGGCATGGGCCCACTTGGCTTGGGGTTGACTTTGACTTTGACTTGGTCAACCGGGATGCAATTTTCGACTTCAACAAAGTGCCCCCCATCAATAAATGCACACCACATATGTGAGTCGTGTGCATGAAATTGATGGATCTTCTTTCATGTGGAGGCGACTTACTTTGGTTCCCACTTTTTAGGATGCACTGCCCTTTTTACGACATGGACGGTCGACGCTTGACGCGTCGCCGAGACGGGGTGTCTGTGGTAGACGTTTCCCTGGCCCGGAGTGATCTGGTTCCTACTTTGTAGGAAGCCTGCACTGCGCTTTTTGCGACATGGACGGTCGACACTCTGATCCGGAGCGATTTGGTTCCCGATTTGTGGGAAGCCTGCACTGCCCTTTTTGCGACATGGACTGTCGACGCACTGATCCGGAGCGATTTGGTTCCCGATTTGTGGGAAGCCTGCACTGCCCTTTTTGCGACATGGACGGTCGACGCTCTGATCCGGAGCGATTTGGTTCCCGATTTGTGGGAAGCCTGCACTTCCCTTTTTGCGACATGGACGGTCGACGCTCTAATCCGGAGCGATTTGGTTCCCGATTTGTGGGAAACCTGCACTGCCCATTTTGCGACATGGACGATCGACGCTTGGCGCGTTTCCGAGACGGAGTGTCCGTGGTAGACGTTTCTCTGGCCCGGAGTGATCCGGTTCCTGCTTTGTAGGAAGCCTGCACTGCCCTTTTCGCGACATGGACGGTCGACGCTCTGATCCGGAGCGATTTGGTTCCCGATTTGTGGGAAGCCTGCCCTTTTTTCGACATGGACGGTCGACGCTCTGATCCGGAGCGATTTGGTTCCCGATTTGTGGGAAGCCTGCACTGCCCTTTTTGCGACATGGACGGTCGACGCTTGGCGCGTTTCCGAGACGGAGTGTCCGTGGTAGACGTTTCTCTGGCCCGGAGTGATCTGGTTCCTGCTTTGTAGGAAGCCTGCGCTGCCGTTTTCGCGACATGGACGGTCGACGCTCTGATCCGGAGCGATTTGGTTCCCGATTTGTGGGAAGCCTGCACTACCTTTTTTGCGACATGGACGGTCGACGCTTGACGCGTCTCCGAGATGGAGTGTCCGTGTTAGACGTTTTCCTGGCCTGGAGTGATCTGGTTCCTGCTTTGTAGGAAGCCTGCACTGCCCTTTTTGCGACATGGACGGTCGACGCTCTATTTGACTTGCTCTGCTTCCCGCAGTGTCAGGGGTGAACTTGACTTGCTCCGCTTCTTGCGGTGTCGAGATTGGATTCTGACTTGCTCTGCTTTCTGCGGTGTCGGAATTGAAGTTGACTTGTTGATTGTGATTTGGGTTGACATCAGCATCGCTATACTGGAATATGGTACCAGGAGCAAATCATCATCTGTCTTTGAAAGGATTTTGGGATTGTTTTTTTTTGTCGGCATCAGTATTGCTGCACTGGAATAATGCCGGGAGCAACTCATCATTTGCCTCGGGAGGATTTAAGAATTGGTTTTTGCTTGGCATCAGTATCGCTACACTGGAATATGGTACCAGGAGCGAATCATCATTTGCGCTTGCTTATCAGGAAGCGATGGCTTAGGAGACAGGTTTTAGGTCCCTATCACCTAAGACTTTTCAATTTTGTGAGCCATAAGGGTCTCACAAAGCATTTTCTCCCTACGGGTCATAAGGATCCCGTAGGTGTATTTTCTCCTTAGGAGTCGTGAGGACCCCCAAGTGTGTTGCTTCTTTGTGAGTCGTAAGGATCTAACGCGGGAATTTTCTCCTCACAAAGTCGAGAGGACTTTGCAAGTGTATTTCATCTCTTTTTCACAAGTTTGCGCCCTTTCGGGTTTTCACAAACTCGCCAACAGTCCTGCTGTTTTTACTCACGGAGTTCTTTCGGGTTTTCATCCGTGCTCATTTTGCTTGTGGACATACCTTTTTTTATTTTTTTATTTTTATTTTATTATTTTTGGTGGAACTTTGAATGTGGTCTCACCGGTAGGACTTGGGAGAGATTGGGATTCTTTTACGCTCGTGGATTGTATACGGTTTTGCAGGATGTATGATCCAGACCGTAGGGCCGGAAAAAATTTCGGGACTTTTTTGGCGTCTGCATCGCTGCACTGGAATATGGTACCAGGAGCGACTCATCATTCGCCGTTGGGGTATAGGATTTGGAATTTGGTTGGCGTCTGCATCGCTGCACTGGAATATGGTACCATGAGCGACTCATCATTCGTCGTTGGGGTATAAGATTTTGAATTTGGTTGGCGTCTGCATCGCTGCACTGGAATATGGTACCAGGAGCGACTCATCATTCGCCGTTGGGGTATGGGATTTAGAATTTAGTTGGCGTCTGCATCGCTGCACTGGAATATAGTACCAGGAGCGACTCATCATTCACCACTTGGATATTGGGGAGCGATGGCTTAGGAGACAGATTTAAATCCCTATCACCTAAGGCTTTTCAATTTTATGGGCCGTAAGGGTACCATAAAGGCATTTTCTCCCTACGAGTCGTAAGGATCCCGTAAGTGCATTTTCTCCTTAGGAGTCGTGAGGACCCCCAAGTGTGTTTTTCCTTTGTGAGTTGCAAGGATCCCACAAAGGTTTGTTCTCCTCATGTATCGTGAGGACACATGAGTGGGTCTTCTCAATGGAGCATAATTCCAAAGGCGGAGACCAGCCGCGTAACTGGTGATTGCGGTGGGATATGGGTATGATGAGAATTATTTGAGCCCATGGATTGTATACGGTAGTTAATTTGGGGACGGGCCGTAGGGCTGGGAGAATTTTGGGAATTTGAATTTTGGTTGGCGTCTGCATCGCTGCACTGGAATATGGTACCAGGAACGACTCATCATTCGCCTTTATTTTTTTTGTTTTTGTTTTTTGTTGTTTTTTTACCGCGATTGCTCTATCATTTCAGCTTTTCTTATCGCGAAGATCACGATTGCCCTATCATTTCGGCTTTTATTCGCGGCTGCCCTATCATTTCGGCTTTATTTTCATTTTTATTTTACTCGCTGATTTTTATTGCGAGTTGCCCCATCATTTCGGCTTTTCTTTATTTTTCTTTTATTCACACATTTTTTTTGTTTATATATATATATATATATATAATTTTTTTACATTCCCAGTTTAACGACTTAGAGGTTGATTGTTCCCAGTTTAACGACGTGGTGGTCATTATTCCCAGTTTAAAGACTTAGAGGTCTATCATTCCCAGTTTAACGACGTAGTGGTCCTCTTTGCTTGTCCCAGCTCCTTAAATTTTGATCTTGGCGGAGCTGTATTGATGACCGTAGCTCTGTGGCTTGCCAATACATCCGAGGACTGTGAGGTTTTTCCAAGCTTGTATTGGTCCTCTGCCCAATCTTTAAAAACACAGCAGTCTTCAATGGAATGACTCACCATCCTATGGTATGGGCAGTATACGGGATTGTCGGTCATATTCATTTCATGTGGCCTTTCGGAATAGGCAATTGCAGACCGTTGTTCAAGGCTTCCTCGAATATATTGCGGACCACATCCCTCCTGAAGGAGTACACCTTCTTCTTTCTCTCCATTAGAGTAGGTGCCCTCACTGATGCTGGTCCTTGAGGTCGATCGGTCTTTGGTTCGCCCTTTTCAGATAATAGCACATGTCTGGGAGGATTAGGTTCCCGAAAGGCTTCGGTCTCCATTTGTATGAAATCGGCGGTCGTATCTTGACTGTTTGCTAGCATGCCTTTAGACAGTTCTATCTCTCCCGTTTTGTATTGCCTTTCGACCCAATCTTTGAAGACGAAGCAGTCCTCAATGGCATGACCTATCACCCTGTGATAGGGGCAATATTTTGGGTTGCCGGTCATATTCGCTTCTTGCGGCCTCTTTGATTCTGGAAGTTGTAGACCGTTTCTTAGGGTGTTCTTGAATATCTTGTGGACTTTATCCCTTTTGAAGGAATAAACTCTATCCAGCTTCTCTTTCAGAGGTGATTCCCCTCCGGCGTATGAATCGGAGGGACTGGAGGCTGATCGTGGCCGCTTTTCGTGAAGGTGCTCCGCTCTTAGGTTGAAGGGGGTATCAGTAGGTTGCCTCCGGGTATCAGTACCTGGCTCATGAACCAAAATTTGATTCTGCTGTAATTGCAATCGGGCGACTTGGGTCGCGAGATCTGCCGCGACGTTTGCTAATTCGTCGACCTTGGACTGTACCTTGGCTAACTTCTCATCCCTGTCCTGAAGCTGCCTCTGAAGCCATCGGAATAATGCTTGTTCTGTAGTTCCGGTTATGACCAATGGATCATCTTTATTGCCTGAGCACAATTCCACAGGAACCATGAGCTCCTCTGGCTTATCGGCTTGAGCGGGCTCTTCATCATTTAGATCGAGTTGACATTGGGTAGCGTCCACCGTATCATCACCCTGGCTGTGAAGCATAGGAGGGTTCGTTTCTTCATGTCCGACCATATAGACAGTGCGGACCACATACCCAGCCATCTCTTTATCTTTGGCGGCTGATTTCGCGGAGCGGTCCAGGCTCATAAATTTTAACATGTCCAGAGCCCTAGCCCTTTTGTTAGCTCTGTATCTGAGCCGATTTTGCCTCAGTTTCTCTGCCTTGAGCGCTTGGCAGCCTTCTGCTCTTCGGGAAGCCGCCATAGGCTGAGTGACGGGGAGACTTGAGAAGACACCCAATCGAGCAGTTGTCAGAGGCGCTGCTGGAGCTTGCCCGAGGTGCCTTGTTTCTTTGCTGGTGTTGATGGCCTTGCCCCTAGCTAGGTCCAAGGAAAGTTGTTCAAACACCGACTTGCGTTTGGGTTGGGGCGCCCTCGCGACCATGACATTCGACCCTTTCCCCTTTAAGACCGGTTTGTCTGTCACTGGGGCTTGAGGAGCTGGGATGACGTTAGCTGACACGAACAGGATAGAGCCGAATGGTAGCGGCGGATCTTCCTATTGTCGCCCGAGACTGGCCGGAAGGACCGTCCTGGAGTCCATCTTCATCGTGTAGGAGACGGGAGCTGAGTTCATCTTGGGAGATATTGTCATTGAAAGTTGGTTGCTTGAAAACCTACATGACAGAGCATTATTTTAGTATAAATATAGACATGTATATTGATTGAGCTCGCATAAACGTTTAACCCGAAATATGGGAGCAAAGACTGATCCCACCGGGCGTGCCAGAATCTGTAGAGTGTTTTTCGTCACCCCATTGAGATGGGAATACGCGCGCGCTTGTCAGGCGCAGTACAGATTCCCCCTGCCTAGGGTAGGCTGGGGTTTATTGATTGTGGGGATCCGAATCTCCGGCAGCCGCGGACTAAATTGCCGTTAATTACCCCTCGCCTTTGGAGCGAGAGAACCTCCGATTAACGGGTTAAACTGGTCATGCGAACTCAATGTGCAGTGCGTTGGTGTGTGTGTTTTTTTGTTCCATTTGTTAAAAAAAGATCTATATTTTCTATATAAAAAAATATAAAAAAATAAGTAAATAAATATTTAGAGAATTTTTTTAAAAAAATTTATTATTATTTTTTAAATTTTAAAATATTATTTATAATTTATTTTTTATTTAATATTTTTTTTATTTAAATAAAAAAAAGGATTAAATAAAGAAAAGAAGGAAGAAAGAAGAAAAAAGGATTTTTTTTTAAAAGGGGGGAGGACCTAGGCTCCCATTTAATGGGAGCCTCCTAGCATGTGAGGGGGGGTCACTTGGGAGCCCCACCTCACATGCTAGCATGTGAGGGGGGTCACATGCTAGCATGTGACATGGAGGGTCACATGGTAGCATGTGACCCCTCACATGCTAGTCACATGCTAGCATATGAGGGGGGAGTCACATGCTAGCATGTGACGCCTTTGCATGTGAGGGAAGTCACATGCTAGCATGTGACCCCTCACTTGCTAGCATGTGAGGGGGCATGTGACCCCTCACATGCCGGGGGCATAAGGGCTCCGGTTTTTTTTTTCACATGGAGTTCAACTCCGAAAGATTTTAAAATAGAGTTTTAACTCCAAAAAAGATTTTATTGTGGAGTTAAACTCCAAAAGAATTTTTATTATGGAGTTAAACTCCAAAAGAATTTAAATGGAGTTGAACTCAGAAAGAATTTTTATTGTGGAGTTGAACTCCGAAAGAATTTTAAATGTGGAGTTAAACTCCTAAAAAGATTTAATGTGGAGTTAAACTCCAAAAAAAATATTTTTACTGTGGAGTTAAACTCCAAAAGAATTTTTGTAGGGGAGTTAAACTCCAAAATAGAATGTGAGGGTGACACATGCTAACATGTGGAGGTCACATGCTAGCATGTGAGGGTGGCCAAAAGGGCTCCCATTAAATGGGAGTTCTCCCCCTCACGTGCTAGCATGTGATGGGGGCAAAAAGGGTTCCGAATATTTGATTTTTTTTAATTAATTAATTAATTAATTAAAATTAAATATTATTATTATTATTTTTTAATTTTATTATTTTTTTTACATGGAGTTCAACTCCCAAAGAAAATTTTTTGGTGTCAGAAGTGGGAGTTAAACTCAAAAAAAAAATATTTTGGAACTCCAAAAGAATTTTTGTTTGTGGCCAAAAGAATTTAAATGGAGTTGGACTCCGAAAGAATTTTTATTGTGGAGTTGAACTCCGAAACAATTTAAAATGTGGAGTTAAACTCCGTAGAAAAGATTTTTACTGTGGAGTTAAACTCCAAAAGAATTTTTGTAGTGGAGTTAAACTCCAAAATAATTTTTCTGGTGGCAGAGTTAAACTCCAAAATAATTTTTCTGGTGGAGTTAAACTCCAAAAGATTTTCTCCTTTCTCTTTTGAGAAGAAACCCAAAATGGGTTCTCTTGAAACTCCAAAATCTAGATCTTGGATGATAAAAAAAGAGAGCCTTTTTCTTCTCTTGATGGAGTCTTGGAAGGTGGGTTTATGGTAAAACTTTGTTTAGTTTAAAAAAAAAAAGAGCTAAACTCTTGATTTATTTGGAAAATGAAAAGGAAGAGAAAGAACTTGAAAAAAAAAGAGTGGAGGCACAAACCCTAGTTTTTTGAGGGAATGAAAAAGTCTCTTTATTCATCATCATGTTGCCATATATAGGCTTACACATTTACATATAGCCCCTTAGGCTTTACAAAATGGCATTTTTCCCATCCCATAACTCATGTGCTATTTGTTTTTGCACATAAGCCACGGGCTTACAAAAATTTGGTTTTATGCTCATTTTGTTTACATTCATGCATTAAAAATTACATAAAAATTATTTATTATATGATTTCATTTTGGCATGGGGGAGGGCCGGCCGCTTCATGTTCGGACTCGACCAGGGCATGGGCCCACTTGGCTTGGGGTTGACTTTGACTTTGACTTGGTCAACCGGGATGCAATTTTCGACTTCAACAAAGTGCCCCCCATCAATAAATGCACACCATATATGTGAGTCGTGTGCATGAAATTGATGGATCTTCTTTCATGTGGAGGCGACTTGCTTTGGTTCCCACTTTTTAGGATGCACTGCCCTTTTTACGACATGGATGGTCGACGCTTGACGCATCGCCGAGACGGGGTGTCCGTGGTAGACGTTTCCCTGGCCCGGAGTGATCTGGTTCCTACTTTGTAGGAAGCCTGCACTGCGCTTTTTGCGACATGGACGGTCGACACTCTGATCCGGAGCGATTTGGTTCCCGATTTGTGGGAAGCCTGCACTGCCCTTTTTGCGACATGGACTGTCGACGCACTGATCCGGAGCGATTTGGTTCCCGATTTGTGGGAAGCCTGCACTGCCCTTTTTGCGACATGGACGGTCGACGCTCTGATCCGGAGCGATTTGGTTCCCGATTTGTGGGAAACCTGCACTGCCCTTTTTGCGACATGGACGATCGACGCTTGGCGCGTTTCCGAGACGGAGTGTCCGTGGTAGACGTTTCTCTGGCCCGGAGTGATCTGGTTCCTGCTTTGTAGGAAGCCTGCGCTGCCGTTTTCGCGACATGGACGGTCGACGCTCTGATCCGGAGCGATTTGGTTCCCGATTTGTGGGAAGCCTGCACTGCCCTTTTTTCGACATGGACGGTCGACGCTCTGATCCGGAGCGATTTGGTTCCCGATTTGTGGGAATCCTGCACTGCCCTTTTTGCGACATAGACGGTCGACGCTTGGCGCGTTTCCGAGACGGAGTGTCCATGGTAGAAGTTTCCCTGGCCCGGAGTGATCTGGTTCCTGCTTTGGAGGAAGCCTGCACTGCCTTTTTTGCAACATGGACGGTCGACGCTCTGATCCGGAGCGATTTGGTTCCCGATTTGTGGGAAGCCTGCACTGCCCTTTTTGCGACATGGACGGTCGACGCTTGACGCGTCTCCGAGACGGAGTGTCCGTGTTAGACGTTTTCCTGGCCCGGAGTGATCTGGTTCCTGCTTTGTAGGAAGCCTGCACTGCCTTTTTTGCGACATGGACGGTCGACGCTCTATTTGACTTGCTCTGCTTCCCGCAGTGTCAGGGGTGAACTTGACTTGCTCCGCTTCTTGCGGTGTCGAGATTGGATTCTGACTTGCTCTGCTTTCTGCGGTGTCGGAATTGAAGTTGACTTGTTGATTTTGATTTGGGTTGACATCAGCATCGCTATACTGGAATATGGTACCAGGAGCAAATCATCATCTGTCTTTGAAAGGATTTTGGGATTGTTTTTTTTTGTCGGCATCTGCATTGCTGCACTGGAATAATGCCAGGAGCAACTCATCATTTGCCTCGGGAGGATTTGAGAATTGGTTTTTGCTTGGCATCAGTATCGCTACACTGGAATATGGTACCAGGAGCGAATCATCATTTGCGCTTGCTTATCAGGAAGCGATGGCTTAGGAGACAGGTTTTAGGTCCCTATCACCTAAGACTTTTCAATTTTGTGAGCCGTAAGGGTCTCACAAAGCATTTTCTCCCTACGGGTCGTAAGAATCCCGTAGGTATATTTTCTCCTTAGGAGTCGTGAGGACCCCCAAGTGTGTTGCTTCTTTGTGAGTCGTAAGGATCTAATGCGAGAATTTTCTCCTCACAAAGTCGAGAGGACTTTGCAAGTGCATTTCATCTCTTTTTCACGAGTTTGCGCCCTTTCGGGTTTTCACAAACTCGCCAACAGTCCTGTTGTTTTTACTCACGGAGCCCTTTCGGGTTTTCATCCGTACTCATTTTGCTTGTGGACATACCTTTTTTTATTTTTTTATTTTTATTTTATTATTTTTGGTGGAACTTTGAATGTGGTCTCACCGGTAGGACTTAGGAGAGATTGGGATTCTTTTACGCTCGTGGATTGTATACGGTTTTGCAGGATGTATGATCCAGACCGTAGGGCCGGAAAAATTTTCGGGACATTTTTGGCGTCTGCATCGCTGCACTGGAATATGGTACCAGGAGCGACTCATCATTCACCGTTGGGGTATAGGATTTGGAATTTGGTTGGCGTCTGCATCGCTGCACTGGAATATGGTACCAGGAGCGACTCATCATTTGTCGTTGGGGTATGAGATTTGGAATTTGGTTGGCGTCTGCATCGCTGCACTGGAATATGGTACCAGGAGCGACTCATCATTCGCCGTTGGGGTATGAGATTTCGAATTTGGTTTACGTCTGCATCGCTGCACTGGAATATGGTACCAGGAGCGACTCATCATTCGCCGTTGGGGTATGGGATTTAGAATTTAGTTGGCGTCTGCATCGCTGCACTGGAATATGGTACCAGGAGCGACTCATCATTCACCACTTGGATATTGGGGAGCGATGGCTTAGGAGACAGATTTAAATCCCTATCACCTAAGGCTTTTCAATTTTATGGGTCGTAAGGGTCCCATAAAAGCATTTTCTCCCTACGAGTCGTACGGATCCCGTAGGTGCATTTTCTCCTTAGGAGTCGTGAGGACCCCCAAGTGTGTTTTTGCTTTGTGAGTTGTAAGGATCCCACAAAGGTTTGTTCTCCTCATGTATCGTGAGGACACATGAGTGGGTCTTCTCAATGGAGCATAATTCCAAAGGCGGAGACCAGCCGCGTAACTGGTGATTGCGGTGGGATATGGGTATGATGAGAATTATTTGAGCCCGTGGATTGTATACGGTAGTTAATTTGGGGACGGGCCGTAGGGCTGGGAGAATTTTGGGAATTTGAATTTTGGTTGGCGTCTGCATCGCTGCACTGGAATATGGTACCAGGAACGACTCATCATTCGCCTTTATTTTTTTTTGTTTTTGTTTTTTGTTGTTTTTTTACCGCGATTGCTCTATCATTTCAGCTTTTCTTATCGCGAAGATCGCGATTGCCCTATCATTTCGGCTTTTATTCGCGGCTGCCCTATCATTTCGGCTTTATTTTCATTTTTATTTTACTCGCTGATTTTTATTGCGAGTTGCCCCATCATTTCGGCTTTTCTTTATTTTTCTTTTATTCACACATTTTTTTTGTTTATATATATATATATATATATATATATATATATATATAATTTTTTTACATTCCCAGTTTAACGACTTAGAGGTTTATTGTTCCCAGTTTAACGACGTGGTGGTCATTATTCCCAGTTTAAAGACTTAGAGAACTATAATTCCCAGTTTAACGACGTGGTGGTCCTCTTTGCTTGTCCCAGCTCCTTAAATTTTGATCTTAGCGGAGCTGTATTGATGACCTAGCTCTGTGGCTTGCCGATACATCCGAGGACTGTGAGGTTTTTCCAAGCTTGTATTGGTCCTCTGCCCAATCTTTAAAAACACAGCAGTCTTCAATGGAATGACTCACCATCCTATGGTATAGGCTGTATACGGGATTGTCGGTCATATTCATTTCATGTGGCCTTTCGGAATAGGTAATTGCAGACCGTTGTTCAAGGCTTCCTCGAATATATTGCGGACCTTATCCCTCCTGAAGGAGTACACCTTCTTCTTTCTCTCCATTAGAGTAGGTGCCCTCACTGATGCTGGTCCTTGAGGTCGATCAGTCTTTGGTTCGCCCTTTTGAGATAGTAGCACATGTCTGGGAGGATTAGGTTCCCGAAAGGCTTCGGTCTCTATTTGTATGAAATCGGCGGTCGTATCTTGACTGTTTGCTAGCATGCCTTTAGACGGTTTTATCTCTCCCGTCTTGTATTGCCTTTCGACCCAATCTTTGAAGACGAAGCAGTCCTCAATGGCATGACCTATCACCCTGTGATAGGGGCAATATTTTGGGTTGCCGGTCATATTCGCTTCTTGCGGCCTCTTTGATTCTGGCAGTTGTAGACCGTTTCTTAGGGTGTTCTTGAATATCTTGTGGACTTTATCCCTTTTGAAGGAATAGACTCTATCCAGCTTCTCTTTCAGAGGTGATTCCCCTCCGGCGTATGTATCGGAGGGACTGGAGGCTGATCGCGGCCGCTTTTCGTGAAGGTGCTCCGCTCTTAGGTTGAAGGGGGTATCAGTAGGCTGCCTCCGGGTATCAGTACCTGGCTCATGAACCAAAATTTGATTCTGCTGTAATTGCAATCGGGCGACTTGGGTCGCGAGATCTGCCGCGACGTTTGCTAATTCGTCGACCTTGGACTGTACCTTGGCTAACTTCTCATCCCTGTCCTGAAGCTGCCTCTGAAGCCATCGGAATAATGCTTGTTCTGTAGTTCCGGTTATGACCAATGGATCATCTTTATTGCCTGAGCACAATTCCACAGGAACCATGAGCTCCTCTGGCTTATCGGCTTGAGCGGGCTCTTCATCATTTAGATCGAGTTGACATTGGGTAGCGTCCACCGTATCATCACCCTGGTTGTGAAGCATAGGAGGGTTCGTTTCTTCATGTCCAACCATATAGACAGTGCGGACCACATACCCAGCCATCTCTTTATCTTTGGCGGCTGATTTCGCGGAGCGGTCCAGGCTCATAAATTTTAACATGTCCAGAGCCCTAGCCCTTTTGTTAGCTCTGTATCTGAGCCGATTCTGCCTCAGTTTCTCTGCCTTGAGCGCTTGGCAGCCTTCTGCTCTTCGGGAAGCCGCCATAGGCTGAGTGACGGGGAGACTTGAGAAGACACCCAATCGAGCAGTTGTCAGAGGCGCTGCTGGAGCTTGCCCGAGGTGCCTTGTTTCTTTGCTGGTGTTGATGGCCTTGCCCCTAGCTGGGTCCAAGGAAAGTTGTTCAAACACCGACTTGCGTTTGGGTTGGGGCGCCCTCGCGACCATGACATTCGACCCTTTCCCCTTTGAGACCGGTTTGTCTGTCACTGGGGCTTGAGGAGCTGGGATGACGTTAGCTGACACGAACAGGATAGAGCCGAATGGTAGCGCCGGCTCTTCCTATTGTCGCCCGAGACTGGCCGGAAGGACCGTCCTGGAGTCCATCTTCATCGTGTAGGAGACGGGAGCTGAGTTCATCTTGGGAGATATTGTCATTGAAAGTTGGTTGCTTGAAAACCTGCATGAAAGAGCATTATTTTAGTATAAATATAGACATGTATATTGATTGAGCTCGCATAAACGTTTAACCCGAAATATGGGAGCAGAGACTGATCCCACCGGGCGTGCCAGAATCTGTAGAGTGTTTTTCGTCACCCCATTGAGATGGGAATACGCGCGCGCTTGTCAGGCGCAGTACAGATTCCCCCTGCCTAAGGTAGGCTGGGGTTTATTGATTGTGGGGATCCGAATCTCCGGCAGCCGCGGACTAAATTGCCGTTAATTACCCCTCGCCTTTGGAGCGAGAGAACCTCCGATTAACGGGTTAAACTGGTCATGCGAACTCAATGTGCAGTGCGTTGGTGTGTGTGTGTTTTTTTTGTTCCATTTGTTAAAAAAAGATATATATTTTTTCTATATAAGAAAAATTTAAAAAAAATAAGTAAATAAATATTTAGAGAATTTTTTTTTTAAAATTTATTATTATTTTTTTAATTTTAAAATATTATTTATAATTTATTTTTTTATTTAATATTTATTTATTTTTATTTAAATAAAAAAAAGGATTAAATAAAGAAAAGAAGGAAGAAAGAAGAAGAAAAAACTTTAAAAAAGGGGGAGGGAGGAAGAACCTTGGCTCCCATTTAATGGGAGTCTCGGTCACATGCTAGCATGTGACCCCTCACATGCTAGTATGTGAGGGGGTGCATATGCTAGCATATGACATGGAGGGTCACATGTTAGCATGTGACCCCTCTCATGCTAGTCACATGCTAACATACGAGGGGAGAGTCACATGCTAACATGTGACCCTTCACTTGCTAGCATGTGAGGGGGCATGTGACCCCTCACATGCTGGGGGCATAAGGGCTCCAGTTTTTTTTTCCACATGGAGTTAAACTCCGAAAGATTTTAAAATAGAGTTTTAACTCTAAAAAAGAATTTTATTGTGGAGTTAAACTCTAAAAGAATTTTTATTGTGGAATTAAACTCCAAAAGAATTTAAATAGAGTTGAACTCCGAAAGAATTTTTATTGTGGAGTTGAACTCCGAAAGAATTTTAAATGTGAAGTTGAACTCCGATAGAATTTTGTATGGAGTTAAACTCCTAAAAAGATTTAATGTGGAGTTAAACTCCAAAAAAAAAATTTTTACTGTGGAGTTAAACTCCAAAAGAATTTTTGTAGGGAAGTTAAACTTCAAAATAGAATGTGAGGGTGACACATGCTAACATGTGGAGGTCACATGCTAGCATGTGACTAGCTTGTGAAGGTCACATGCTAGCATGTGAGGGGGGCCAAAAAGACTCCCATTAAATGGGAGCTCTCCCCCTCACGTGCTAGCATGTGATGGGGGCAAAAAGGGTTCCGAAAATTTGATTTTTTTTAATTAATTAATTAATTAAATTTTTTTAAAATATTATTTTTTTTTTAATTTTATTATTATTTTTACATGGAGTTCAACTCCCAAAGAAATTTTTTTGGTGTCAGAAGTGGGAGTTAAACTCCAAAAAAAAAATATTTTGGAACTCTAAAAAAATTTTTGTTTGTGGCCAAAAGAATTTAAATGGAGTTGAACTCCGAAAGAATTTTTATTGTGGAGTTGAACTCCGAAAGAATTTAAAATGTGGAGTTAAACTCCGCAGAAAAGATTTTTACTATGGAGTTAATCTCCAAAAGAATTTTTGTAGTGGAGTTAAACTCCAAAATAATTTTTCTGGTGGTGAAGTTAAACTCCAAAAGATTTTCTCCTTTCTCTTTTGAGAAGAAACCCAAAATGGGTTCTCTTGAAACTCCAAGATCTAGATCTTGGATGATAAAAAAAGAGTGCCTTTTTCTTCTCTTGATGGAGTCTTGGGAGGTGGGTTTATGGTAAAACTTTGTTTAGTTTAAAAAAAAGAGAGTTAAGCTCTTGATTTATTTGGAAAATGAAAAGGAAGAGAAAGAACTTGAAAAAAAAAAGAGTGGAGGCACAAACCCTATTTTTTTGAGGGAATGAAAAAGTCTCTTTATTCATCATCATGTTACCTTATATAGGCTTACACATTTACATATAGCCTCTTAGGCTTTACAAAATGGCATTTTTCCCATCCCATAGCTCATATGCTATTTGTTTTTGCACATAAGCCACGGGCTTACAAAAATTTAGTTTTATGCCCATTTTGTTTACATTCATGCATAAAAAATTACATAAAAATTATTTATTATATGATTTCATTTTGGCATGGGGAAGGGCCGGCCGCTTCATGTTCGGACTCGACCTGGGCATGGGCCCACTTGGCTTGGGGTTGACTTTGACTTTGACTTGGTCAACCGTGATGCAATTTTCGACTTCAACACCAAGGATGAACCAAGCAGTGAAGCTGCTCGGTCGCCTCTTTGTGAGGGCTTAGATCCAAGGCGTTGTGGGGTAGGCGAGCTACCGGCCACGGATAGCCGAGCAGGGTGGCTGCTGGGCTGACTCTTGTTGAGGGCTTAGATCCTTGGCGTTGTGGGGTAGACGAGCTACCGGCCAGGGATAGCCGAGCAGGGTAACTGCTGGGCTGCCTCTTGTTGAGGGCTTAGATCCCTGGAGTTGTGGGGTAGGGGAGCAACCGGCCAGGGATAACGAGCAAAGTACCACCAGGAGTACTTTCTTGATCACGTTCCGCCTTCATTGTAACCTTCCTTTTTTCTGTAAGGCTGAAGAACCCATAGTACCTTTTAGGATGAATAAGACTTTTTTTTTGCAACGTTCTAGCGCCCCCTCAGCCAGATATTTTACCATTAGTGGTTCCCGAGCCTCGAAGTGGCCGGTCACTTGGCCAACGACCAGGGCTGAGTCACTGCGGATTTGAATTGTCTTCAGCCCCAGCCCGGTGGCCATGAGAAGTCCAGCCAGCAGGGCCTCGTATTCTGCCGCGTTGTTTGAGGCCTTGAATCCGAGCTTTAAAGAATATTCCATTTCTTCCTCGTTCGGGCCCCGAATGATGAAGCCGATGCCACAGCCTTCCTCGGTTGAGGACCCGTCGACGTAAATGACCCACTCAGAGACCGAGTCGGGTCTCCCCCCGATCGGTCGTTGGGCCACGAGGGGAGGTGCGGACTCCGGTTCCTTGCTGGGGATGGTGCACTCGACGATAAAGTCGTCCAGGGCTTGTGCTTTGACGGCCTGCCTCGGGCGGTATTTTATATCAAACTGGGACAGCTCCCACCTCCATTCGACCCGAGGATTCGGACGAGGCGAGGATAGCCCCCAGCGGGCGCTCGGTGAGAACGAGGATAGTGTGCGCCTGGAAGCAGTGTCGTAGCTTCCTTGAGGCCACAACGAGTGCCAGGACGATCTTCTCTATGGCTGAGTATCTCATCTCTGCATCTTTAAAGACATGGCTCACGTAGTACATCGGCCTCTGTGCTCCGTCGACCTCTCGTACGAGCACTGAGCCCGCTGCTTGATCGGATACCGCCAGATATAGTGAGAGCCCGTCCCCTTCAACTGGTCGAGTTAGCAGCGGTGGCGTCGCAAGGTGTCTCTTCAGTTGGTCGAAGGCGGTCTGGCACTCTTCGGACCACTCAAACATCGGGATTTTCCTCAGAGCTTTGAAGAACAAGAGGCACTTTTCCCCAGACCTTGACATGAAATGGCTCAGAGCGGCTACCCACCCTGTCAGTCGCATGATTTCGACGTTGGTCTTGGACGTGGTAATGTTAAGGATCGCGTCGATTTTTTCCGGGTTAGCCTCGATCCCACAGTGGGTGACCATGAAACCGAGGAATTTTCTCCCGGTGACCCCGAATGCATACTTGGCGGGGTTCAGTTTCATCTTGAACTTGCGAAGTACCTCGAAGGCCTCGCCCAGGTCCTTGGCGTGGTCGGCCGACAAGACTGATTTGACAAGCATGTCGTCGACGTAAACTTCCATGTTCCTGCCGATCTGTGGCTTGAATATGCAGTTGACCAACCGTTGGTACGTAGTCCCGGCGTTCTTGAGTCCGAAGGGCATCACCTTGTAGCAGTATGCCCCTGGTCCGTTGTGAATGCGGTGAGATCTTCGTCTGTCGGATTCATACGGATCTGATTATAGCTGGAGAAGGCATCCATGAAGCTCAATAACTCGTGGCCTGCCGAGCTGTCGACGAGCTGATCTATCCGAGGTAGAGGATAGTTGTCTTTGGGGCAGGCCTTGTTGAGGTCGGTGAAGTCGACGCACATGCGCCACTTCCCGCTTGACTTCTTGACCAGGACGACGTTAGCTAGCCATTCTGAATAGGGCACATTCCGAATGAAGTTGGCGGCGAGGAGCCGATCTACCTCGTCTTCGATAACCTTCTGTTTGATCGGGGCGAAGGTGTGCTTTTTCTGTCTGACGGGTCGGGCCGTAGGATCTACCCCGAGCTTGTGAGATATAACCTTGGGGTCGATCCCAGGCATGTCAGCAGGCGCCCAGGCAAACACGTCGGAGTTATTTCTGAGGAAGTGTACCAGGTCATCTCGCTGAGTTCCTGTCAGAAGCGACCCGATCTGGATGAGTTTTTCGTCGTCCCCTTCTACGAGGGGGACTTCTGTCAGAGGCTCCACGGGGGTCCCTCGGACCTCTTTTTGCTCGTCTCGGGTGTCTAGAGAACCCCTGATGTTACCCTCTTCCCGACATCATCGACCGGCCTCTCCGATGAGGATGTTGCGGTGAAGGAAACCCTTGCAGTTCGTTGGTCTCCATAGACCCGACCTATCCCACCCTGGTCGAGAGGGAACTTCATCGTCAGGTGGTAGGTCGACGTTTGGGCCAGGAGGGAGTTCAGCGTGGGGCGGCCGAGGAGGATGTTGTAGGCCAATGGAATTCTTGCTACGATGAATTCCACCGGCACTGTTCGCATACGGCCTGCCTCCCCGACGTTGAACTGTAGAGTGATTACCCCTTCCGCCGGGATGGAGTGGTTGGTGAATCCTGAAAGGACGTGGGAGGTCGGCTTCAGGTCTACCGTGGTGAGCCCCATGCGTAAAAAGCAGCCATAGAAGAGAATGTCTGCCGAGCTTCTCGAGTCGACCAGGATCCTGTGCACCTCGTACTGATGGACCCGAGCCGTAATCACCAGGGAGTCGTTGTGGGGTAGGGATATGCCGTGAAGGTCCCCATCGTCAAAAGTGATTGGCTCGGTCTCCCTGGCCTTCTTCCTCGGGCGACTGTCGGGCTCCGTAGCTGGCGTTGGGCGCTGAGTCTCGAAGGTACCCGACGTACCTTCCGCCGCCATGACCATGATTTTTAGCGGGCCTCGGTTCCTTTCGGTGAGGTTCCTTACGCCCCCCGGTGGGGTTGTATTTGAGCCGCCGTGGAGAGTCTAGCGTGCGTGACCCCGTCGAGGGAGAAGGTGCTGGTCATGCCTGCAAGCAGGCGAGCTGACCACCACCGCCTCAGGAGGGACAGGGGTGCAGCGAGACTCGGGGCGAAACTCTCTGGAGTAAGACCTCGGAGCCAAACGAAGCGGCGCCCACTGAGTTATTGCATATGTCGGCCCGGGGGACCCGCGGCCAGGGGAGGTAGCGAGGTGATGGTCGACAGTGCTGGCGTGGACGGAGTCTTCCCTCTTCCTGTAGGTGTCTCGGTCCCGGGGAGGGGGAGCGGCGACCTGGGGGCCTTGCCCTTCCGCTTGAACACGGACAGGCGCCTCGACGAAAGACGCGAGTCAGTCTATTCGGCCGGCAAGGACGCTGACGGTATTCGGTGGAGGAGGTTCGTCCGTGCCTCCGTCAAGGAGGAGGCGGCGGCTAGTTCTAGGATCGTCGTGATGATCGCTCGCTATTAGGTTGAGATCGGAAGGCGGACTTTTGTTTTTGTGGAACAAAGGCTTCCCACAAACGGCGCCAGCTGATGGGGGCATAGATCTCCTTCAGATGTTGCCTTCCGTCGATCTGTTGTTGGCGACGATTGGCGGCTGAGATTGGATCTGGAAGGAGGCTCTTGAAGCGTGTGGATCTCTATGGGTTTGAGGTTGGTTGTTGCCGAGCTACCTGCAAGGAAGTCCCGGGGTGGTTGTACCACCGAGGACCCTCCGACGATCAAGTTAGAGAGGAAATCCGAGCAGAGTAACGGTTTAGTGGAGTAAAAATGGCATACTTGAATCGTCTGAAGAAGGGCTTTATATAGCGGTGGCAGCAGGCAGGGCAGGCGCGAGAATCACGCCGGCCGTTACGCTCCCGACGTCACACCCGCGTGATGAGCGGGATCTCCCACTAATGGCGAGACAGGCTCGTTAATGGGGGATTGTGATGGCGTAGGATGTGGCCGGCGGATATCTCGCGCATTGTGAGATTCGCGGGATGGCGGTTGTGCCTGTGAGCGGTGCCGTTGGTCGGTCGATGAGATCGGGGAAAATGACCTCGGCGGGAAAGCTCGCGGACGAGCGGGAGAGCCGAGGTATCTTGGTTTTGCTATAGCCCGGGGACGAGCTGTGAGGCCGAGGAGGCCGGTTATGCAGGAGACTCGCAGATGAGCCAGCATTTGCTCAGTAGGACGAGCATAGGTGTGGTCTGGTCAGCCCCTGTGGGCCCTTTCTTACATGCTCTGGGACACGTCATCTGCCACGTGCCATGATCTGGAAAATCACCGATATTGAGCATCATCACTTTCGTTTTGAAGGGGTGGGCTTGGACCCGCCGCAAAACAATCACATAACTTTCATTTCGATTGTGTGGACTTGGACCTGCTGCAAAGCAATTACATAACTTATGTCAACCGAAATCGTTTATGCTCAATGGCAGTTCAATTAACGGATAATATGCCCGTATTTTTTATGATAACAAACACAAAAGAAGCAAGTTTACTTTTGAGTATGCTGAGTGCAATTGACTATGAACATGGATCATAAAGGATGAAGTATTGCAACACAGAATATTTTTTTTTTGTTACGACTCATGAATAAAATATGATGATCAATGAACACAAGCAAAGCAAAGAGTAGAGGTAGTCAAAGGCTTCATATAACCAGATTCCACATAAAGCAATAATTCATTTAAGTAAAACTGCATCGGCTCGATCGAACGAACATTCCCTGTACATGGTCCTTATGGTTTTTATACCGGAGAAATGTGAGTTAAAAAACAGTTCAAGAAATGAAACATTGAATAGATTTAATTAATAAATCGATAACAATGATGCAAATAGCCTCATGAGTAGAACCAATAAAAGCCAAAAATTGTGGAAAGACGCAAAAAAAAAATTGGCACACCAAAGCCTGACAAAGAAGATGAAATTATGCTGAAGCATATGTACAGTATCAAAATTAATTATACATTTAAAACAGCAATGCAGGAAAGACGGATATAACTGATCTTTCATGGTACCAACCCTCCTTAAACTGTGTTCAGATCCTGGGTAACTTGGCTTTGCCATCTGCATCAAAAAATTGCCAACTCCATGAGCTAAAAGATCATGATAACTGAATAGTATAAATGACAAACTGCCATTAACTATCATTGTTTTTCATTAAACTACCTCTAGTTTCTTACTAACAATAATCTCCGTAAAGTCCTTCATTTGAAGTGAAAATAACTCCCCTGATACCAAAGTTCAAAGGTGTTTGGTTTTTAAAAAAAGTCTTGATTTAGTGAGGAAAGAAATTATAGTTAAGGGTAGTCTGGTGTAAGGGGCTAATTCAGAATGAACTTGTCGTAGATTGCGCAAACTGACCTTGAGAGAAGGAACCTTGCAAGTGGGCATAGGCTCGGGTTATCGACTAATTGCGTGCTTGATTGCTTCTTACCCTCTGCTGCTTCTTGGGAAATCTGGCTGCTTCTTCCGAACGCTCGTGTTGCCACGTCTTGGAGACCCTTAACCGAAGGTTCCTTACAACTGGAGAGAACAATTTTTAATCATCAACGAGACAAATAAGTAGCAAAAAAAAATTAATATAGAAAGGGTTATATTGCAAATTGCACCCTTCAATTATATCTCATCAAGCTGTTATAACCCCTTGTCTAGATAATTAGCATTTGCTCTTCCAGCTTCTAGTGTTTTGCTCGTGTGATGCATGTAAAGAAAGTTGTATATTTATATAATATAGAGGGGGAGGAAGAGATGGGAGAGGAGAAAGGTGAAAAATAGTGTTTGTATTTTAATAGAATCAATTTGAAAATTTAAATGGGAGTAATGATGTGTCGAGAGGGAGGGAGAGATAGATGGGTGGGATGGTGTGTGTGTGTGTGTGGAGAGAGGGGGGAGGGAGGGAGAGAGAGAGAGAGAGAGAGAGATGGTTGTAAGATGGAGAGGTGTTTGAAATAAAAAGAGTCGGTTTAAGAAGAGATGAGTGGTGTATCCTGAAATGAAAGTTCAATTTCGGGTTTTTCTCATCTCTTGGACTACTTTATTACCAAATAGTTACCATCAACTGATCACATGATCAAAATCATTTGGAATTTGCATTATAAGAGTAAAGATGACCGAGAGACTACCACTAGGTGTGTTGAGAGGTAGAAGCAATTTAAAGAGTTATAAGTGCTGCATGAAGTATAGAAGAATGGTGGTTATATGCAATTAACCCTTAAACTAATAGAACCTTCCAAGTCGCTGCAGCAACCTCCCAACAAAAGCTTCACAAGAGCCGGACCTCTGGTGCTCCAAATCAATGAGTGCATCAATCACAGAAGGAGCACCTTGGCCTTCTGTTCTATCCCCAGCAGCCTGCATGAGATTGAAGGAATTTTTATTTTGGCGGAGTATATAGTTTGTATATTCTGAATAATAGGGTAACAAGAACAGTCGAAAAGAAGATAAATAACAAAATAACAATTCATGGCATGTTTCTCGGTAAGAAAAGGAGGAGAAGCTCTTTTATAAGCTTTTGGCTTTGGGGTTGCCTGGATGAATCATTGTCTTCCAGTGAGCTTTATTGAGGACCATTGTTAATTGAGTTGAGAACTACCATATTCTCTTTTTAAATTGTCCACCAATGGTTTTTATCCCTACCTCTACTCATTACTCCAATTTTTTCACTCTACCAAACTGGCAGACTTGTCGGCATATATTGTACCAGCACAAAAACTTGATTCAATGAAGTATAACATGGTCACTCCTAAATAATGATTGATAAGTGTGCCGGTGCAACACGTTCTTCTTGATTTTATCAAATTAACGAATATCACTCCTACATATCTTTTTACCACAGTTTGTACTACATACTCATTTCTCACGCTTTTATGGAATGTGCATTCCAAATATTCTATTTTTGATCCACTAATTGTAAATCCATTTAATTTCTAAACCTTCTCTCCACCTTTTTACTTCAAAACTTATTTATATAGATAGCAGCATTCTTACCTCCTTTAATGATGGTATGATCATCAATGATAATACAGGAGAAGATGCTGTTACAGAAGATCTGATACTGCTCTCACTATCACTTGATTGGCATGATCTCTGAACTCCTTTTGGTACATCAAAGCTCTCCAAGGAATCTCTAGGATTTATAGAAAAAAGATTATTGGAAATAAGAAAATCAACATCCAAAAACAGAACAAAATTTTGGTCCCATGAGACTGGCAGCTATAGTTTGCAGCAGATCAATATGTACCTAGAGGACCTGTTACTTGTTCTTTCTGCTATTTTATTTTCGACTTCTTTATTATGTTTTCCCATCAGTCTTTCCCGAGCATTTCCTTTTCTCAGTGCCCCTTGAAGTGCAGCTTTAGCCTGAAATTTTAAGTTCTTCATCACTTGCACGAAGTAAAAAACCCAAAGGAGGGAGAGGGAGCCTCTGCAAGATTGGTTGCACTATCTTCAGATGAGGCACTTGATGCTTTTTCTTGAATTCCCAATCTAGATTTTAAAGGTTGTACAGTATCAAAATCATCATTTTGGTTGCAAAGAACCACCGTGCCACCAATTGATACATCCTCAGAAGAGGGATTTGTACTAGCAGACTGACAAGTAGAGACCAAGATATTAAATGTCAAAATCTATTTTGTAAGATAATTAAATAGTTGCTTCTCAAGGCTCAAACTAAAGTCATACCTTACAGCTTTGATCGCTGAATGCTGTAAACACCTGAGTTGCTCTCGGAGATCGTACCACAACAGTTCCAGATCCGCTCACTGATAAATCCTGGATTTTCAGCACATCAACTTTAGTCAAAATGAAAACTTAAGAGCTCTGGCAACTAGAGGGAAGGGAAGCCTACATCATCTGCTGAATTTTCTATGCTTCTACTGTCTGATTCACTCTCTCCATTTTTCTCGAACATACTTCTGGAAGCTGATTCATCAAATGCACAAGATGACGCAGGCATCCACTGATTTTCTCTACCCGTAAGTTTTCTCATAAGATAAGGGCTATATGTAGCATCTGATTTTTTCTCTCGAATGGTCGCAACATGAGGCGGTTTTACAGCACTACGAACAGTTCCTGTACCCTGTGATGCATCCATGTTCGAGTCCCAACATGCGTTCCTTGGGATCTTTCCTTGACTATATTGAAGAACAATGGGTCAGTTTAAGAAAAATGATATAAAAAAATAATTTCTGAGAAATAGGGTAATAACTCAAAACAACCCTGGGTTTACTGCATATATCACTTAATACCCCCTCAATGCAAAGACCGCCTCTGTTAATCGACCAAAACCGTCAAGACGCTCAAATTAATCATAAACAACATAAACAATTTCTAGAGGTAAAGTAGACAATCATCTGAGTTGTGTAGAGTTAATTTGAGAATTTTAAGGTTTTCTACCAAATAAACAGCGAGTATTTGCACTAACGAATTACATGAGGGGGTATAAGTGCTATAGCTCGTAAACCAAAAGGGGGGTTTATGCAATCGACCGTTGAGAAAATCTAATAACAATTACACCTGGACTTTACAGTTCTATCTCTCACAGCTCTGATGGTGCCAGACCCTTCATTAAGTGAGTTGGGACTATTTCCTACAGTTTCCATGTCAAGCTTTATGTAGACTTTCGGCCGCTCTCTGTGATGCAAAAGAATATAGTAAACAAGGGATAACATAAAGGTGGAAGCTCATAAGCTTCATATGATTCACCTAGATTAACAGTCAAATCAATGAACATAATTAAACTGAAACTTAGTGGTTGTATAGAAGACTTAGTTTCAACCTTATTCTCTTCATAAGACTCGGACTTTTTCCAGCGTTTCTAATAAAGCGATGTCTGAGGAGTTCTTTGGCACTTGGTCTCTGGAAATGTTTAAAACTGTAATTAGACATAATATCAGGTGAAACAAGCAAATATAAATAATCCAAGTTGATTCTAATTCCCCTCTTCCCAATAATGAACAAAATAAAGCAAGTAAAAGCATTGCTTTAAGACAATAATTTAGATCCACAACAAGTTCTAGATAGATCATTCATCATACGGACCATTCATAGATTAAAATAATAAATTTAAAAATAATATTGCTATAATAAAGGCAAATGATAGAAATACATCATAGGAACCAACTCGAATTTGATACTTTATTGTAGAAATAAATTACAGCATGAACTTCAAAACCTGGCAGTAGCTTAACACTGTATAGCAAGCGATACCAAACTCTACTTCAGTCATGTCCATAGAGAATAAATTGTGAGAACTGTATGTCATCTGTAATAAAGAAGTGAGTAAATCCTCACTATAAGAATTGAGTTGAAGCCAAGAGTCTACAAGTAAGACCACGGTATAGGTTATTATGGAAAAAATAGTTCTTTCTTTTTGGATCTTCCAAGTGTGCACACATTACATTTTTTAGTTCAATACACAACCAATCTGTTTCCTGAAAACCTAGATGGCAGTTTCAGGAGATGTAGCGGTTGATCAGCTGGTTTATTGAGGTGCTCCACTAAAGTCATCTTACAACTATAACACAATAGTATTATAGGAAGTGGGTAGATGTGATGAAAGGATTTTTAACTGCTTACACATTGATACAATTCAAGTGCATTGATGTGGTTCAAGGTCAAAATTGCCTAACCCAGCTGGCAATGATTAGGTCAGATTGTGTTGGGTTGAGAATAATATATACCACATCATATAAATTACACAAACTAACATTTTCGCGCATGCTTTGCATGTGATACTAAATTCAAATTAAGATGGGTTATTTTTGTTTGGCTGGATTAATGGATCAGGTTCCCAAGCGACAATTGACACTGAAGGTGGCAATTTTTGTTATTAGGTGAGTGGTCTTGAACATTTCTGAAGTACAGAAACATGGCAACTTATTAGGGCAGACGCTCTCCTTTTAGAGTGCACATGGCACATTCCCACTGCTGAATAAGATTTAATTTCTGAAGTGTGATTGCATACCCCTGAGGGTTTGTCTTATAATAGGTTAGACATGGACAAGCAAACCAACAAGTTTTAAAATCAGGTCAAATATATAAACCCAGACAGACTCGGCACCAATAAATTGGACACCGATACTTGACACTCTAAGTTGATCAAATGTAGGTTGGGTAAGGGTTAGATCACATAAGATTAGTTGGCATTAAGATATAGGACGCCACGCTCTCCTTTTAGAGTGCATTTGGCACATTCCCATTGCTGAATACAATTTAATTTTGAATGTGTGAATTGCATGCCCCCAAGGGATTTGCATTATAATAGGTTAGACAAGGCCAAGCAAACCAACAAGTTTTATACTCAGGTCAAAAATTTAAACCCATATAGGCTCACAGGAATAAATTGGGTGCCGAGACTTGACACTCTAAATTGATCAAATGTTGGGTTGGGTAAAGGTCATATTTAGTTGGCATTAAGTTATAGAACACCATCAAATTTCCATCAAGGGATCTAAATCAGCAACAAAATTAATTCAAATTATGCATCTCTTTCTTAAGCCACAAGTAATGATTCATCGCAACTTCTGATTGAAGAGTAAACATTTGACTGTATTTGGATTGAGAATCACAGATCCATGCCCTTAATGGCTTACTCATTAGTTTTAATAGATTCATAAGCCATACTATTTTCAGAGGGTATAATGATTTCAGTATGTGTAATCTGTGGAGCATCACTACGCTCCAGGTGCAAATGATCTTGCCAATACAAGCATTTGTGATCCACTAATCCTCGGCTTCAAGATTTAGGCCCGGATTGGGTATGGAGTTAGGATAGATGGAATTTATTTTTAAGTGGAGGCAGAGGTGATGCAAACTCTAGTTTGGAAGGCCCTACACCACCTTAAAGTATGACTTTGATGGTTGGCTTCTCCAGTTTGGTTTTCTAGCCATTTGAGCTCCAAAATAAGTGGTTTTTCTTATTGTTTTGGAGTTAGGAAAACTTCGGGTTGGATTGGAGTTTAGAAAACTCCAATTATCTCAACTTTGGAGTTAATACCAGAGTTATCTAAACTCCTAAATGAAAGCCAAACACAGCATAGTTAGGACTTAGGATTTTGGAGTTAGGTTTAGATAACTTAACAAGACTATGGTTATCTAAGCTTAACTCATTCCCAGACAGGGCCTACACAGTTTTATTTGAATCATCAGCGTCCAGATAGATCTAAAGCATAAGTTAAAATGGCACAGAATTATGCTGACAAATAAACTCAAGTATAGTTAACTTGTCATGACTCATGTCATAAGCTGGCAAAGACTGAAGCCCTATTGGCTCTTCTAAAAGAGAAGGGAAACTTCATGGCCTAAGAATCTCATCCCAATCTAAATAATAAATAATGATTTTATAGGTAAAACCATAAAGGCTATATTTCAAATGAAATTAAGTTAACTTGAATTTGTTTTGTCTTGATTTTATTACTGTAGGATTAAATGAAATGAACATAAGGATTCTCTCGTATATCTAACCATGTATTCAATGCAAATTCTGTACTGTGGGTACTGTAGCAAGGATGTGATAGCAAATTCTGTGCTGTGGGTACTGCAGCGAGCACATATTAACCTATGCAATATGAAAAACTCAATCCCCGTCCCAACAATAGAGCCAAAACCATGGAAGTCAAATACAAGCGATGCAACATTGAGTTCGGATAGAAATCATAGTGGATATCTCCTCTGCTTCACACCACTTTGATCTTTTTGGAACAGCCCACATTAGTTTGATGTAATAGGTTAAATTTTATCTAGATCTTCTAGTTTCCAATTGTTTTCTTATTATCTCAAGAATAACAAAGCATGTAAAAAAATTCAGGCTGCAATAATAATTGTGTGTGTGTGTGTGTTCTACTCGAAATGAAAAAAATTTTAATAAAAAAAACAGTCTTTCATAATAACGTTTGCAACCCATCGCTGCTCATAGTAATAATACAACACAAAATTAGCTTTCCAGGAAATCCTCATATTATTTAATTGTCATTAGTAAGCTTCTGCTTCTAAAAAATGATTAGGGACAGTAAAAGTTACCTCTGCAGGAATTTTCCTTAGACATAATGAGACAAATTCTTTCATAGGTCGAGAGAAATGCTCATCAAGCTGCATGATACAACCACAAAGTTTATCAGAAGTGTCAGAATCAAAACAGCCATTGGTTTTGCTGTTATTGCTAACAATAAGATTTCACAATGGCCACAGAGTTATTCCAAGCAAACCTGGGGAGGATTTTCTCGTGGTATCATGAAAAGAACTCTCGTTGGGCACATATCTGCCAAAGGAGGTTCCCCTTTCGCCATTTCTATAGCAGGTATACCTAAAGACCATATATCTGCCTGCATCAGGAACACCCTCCATAAAGAAAAATCATAGGAAGTTGATGTAAGGAATTAAGAATGTAGTTATTTACTCAGAATGGGTTTGCATACCTTTTCATTATGTCCATCTGTGTTTTGAATCACCTCAGGTGCCATCCAAAGAGGGGTTCCTACAAATGTCTGCAAATCTCAATTTATCAGTTAACAAGGTGGCGGAGTTAGTAAATTCATGTACTTCATGACTCCAATAAAATTAAAGCACACTGCAGAGCATCATTGTACATCATGAAATTAATAAAATAGCTTTTCATGCTATATACAAAACAGATGATGAATATGAATTACGAAAAGCAAAAGGTAATAAAACTACATGAATTGGACAAATCAACAGGTAGTCTCTTTTTAACCTTTGGTTTAAATTTCGATTTTGGAGTATAACTAGAGATACCCTTTTTGCTTATTCCCCCTTCTATCACTTCATTATTTACTTCTTTTTCCCCTTTTTCCTTTTTCTTTTATTATGAAGATGGTCTAGAGGAGGGTGTCACCACATGAATGCTTGGTGTCACCTTTAAGCCCTGTTTGGGAATGGAGTAGAGTTTAAATAACCGTAGTTTCATAATATTATCTAAACTAAACTCCAAATCCTAACTATGCCATGTTTGGGGTGGTTTTTGGAGTTTAGAAAACTATGGTTATCTAAACTCCAGAGTTGAGATAAATGTAGTTTACTTAACTCCAATCCAACCAAATTTTTCTAAACTCCAAAGTTTGTAAAGAAACATCCATTTTTGAGTTTAGATAACTCCAAAACAAGATTTTGGAGTTTAGATAACTACAAAGCCAAACAACCCATCAAAGTTAATGTTGTAAATGGAGTTTGGGTCTTGCAAACCATAGTTTGCATACCCTCTATCTCCACTTAAAAACACTCTGGTTATCCAAACTCCATACCCAAACAGGACCGGTAAGATAAGATTGAAGAGCGCAATATCAATTCATATTAATTATTTAGGCATCACAGGAAGATATCCGAAGTCGGATCAATCAAAATTCAACTGTGACGGTTAATTTGAATAGAAATTAGTCATGAACAGCACAAGATATTTTGATCCATTGGATTTCTGTAACTGGTTTTAAGATTTTAAGTACTCCAATTAAAATCCATGAATTAGATTTTCTGACTAACTAGTACTTCTTAATAAAATTGTGAGCATATTTGCAAGCATCAGCATGTTGTCTTCACCACATCTACTGTTGTAAGAATATTCAATCAAATTCATTAAATGCATGGCTCTAGGGGAAGATAAATCAGGAAAATGAACAGAAATGATAGTTCACTTGAAAAGAAAATAATCTTAGCATGCCATATACAACGAAGGTATGGGGAAATATTATGAACCAGAAGGCGCCTGCTAGATTCTAGAGCAACATACTATTGTCTTGTCATCTGTAGAATTAGGGTTGCATTCGGATCGGATACGGATCGGATATGAGCATTATCATATCCATATTCGTTTTCTGGTTTCGGATACGGCTATAGTTCGGTATAAAATTATTTGTATCCACATTTGACAAATTCGGATATGAATACGGCTCAGATACAGGAGAAACGGATATGGATACGAATTGGATATTGATATATAAATATTTACAATATAAAAATAAGTGCATGTAAAGTGAAAATATGCATATAATCGATACATACTTAAAAAAAATTAGGTACAAATTAAATGAGTGCTAAAAGAATAAATATGCACCAAAAATAAATATGCATGTAAATACGTAACAGAATATATTAACAGATAATTATACATATTTATAGCCTTATTATTTATATTTGAAATAAAAATAATAAAATAATATGTTAAATAATATTTTTAATGCATGATTTATTATACATATAAAATAAACAAACTAACATATTGTTTAATTTTAATTTTAATTTTAATATAAAAGTATTAATTAATTAAGCATAAAAATATTTGAAATTTAATTTAAAATGTTGTATTTAACTTAATGTGTCTACGGATATCCGTATCCAAATTTGTATCCGTATCTGCATTCAAATATCCGGATATCTGAATTTGTATCCAACATATTTGAAAAGATCTATATTCTTATCCGGACACGGCTAGATCCGAAAATATATATCTATATTTGTATCCGAGCACGGACCCGAAATTTCATATCCGTATCCGAAAATATATGGATGTCCGAATCTGAATGTAACCCTAGTAGCAATGCATCAAAAGTTTGGCCTCTTGCTAAATATTAGTTCATTGAACATTCATTCTGAAAATATAATAATGTAGGCCTCGCTAACATTAAGTTTGTACAGCATGTCTGTAACGTTTTGAAAATCGTTTCGGTGAAATTTCAAAAAAACGGTAAAATAAGGGGGTTTTCTGTAAAAAGTCAAAATGCAAATATCTTTATTATAAAATTAAATATACATATTCTAGCTATGTAATTGCTATTATTTGGTGTTTATTGAGCCACTGCTGAAATTTCAAATTTTCTGAAAATTTTTCCGAAATTAATTATTTTAATATTATTTTAAGCCGGTAAGAAAATACATTAAATTAGCAATAAATACAAATTTAAATGGGCTAATTTTAATCTTTAAAATCATGTTAATTAAAATCTAGTTGTAATATAATTTTTTAGTATTTTATTTCAAGTTTTAATTGATTTATTTTATGGAAAACAAAAATATAGTTATTTTGAACTAAAACTTGCAAATATGGTATTGTGGGGGGTCTTTTTGCATAGAATTTTTTTGTAAAGTCTCTCACACTCACCCTCACTCCCCTTGGCCGGCCCCACACTATTGTAGCAGCCCAAGAATTTTATTTTCCTCCTTTTGACCTTAAATCATGTGAGAAATGGGTTAAAATAAGGTTTTTATATATAGTAAAGTAGGTGGGGGTATTATGGTAATTTGGGAGGGGCTTTGACTTGGATTCTTTTCCACAACTCCCCCACACCTCTCCCCACTCCCTCCTCAGCCGAAATTCTGCTACAACAGCCCCCATCTTTTTCCCCCATTTTCCATCTCTTTTGCTTCAAAAATTGCCTCAAAATCCATCAAATAAATCCCAAAATCCAAATCCAACTCCTACCCATTTCTCATTAGCCAAACTTACATGGATCTAGAAGCATGGAAGCTACTTTTGGAGGCTAGAATTTGCATGCTAGATCCTTGATCTTGTGAGGTATAAATCAAGACCTTTTGTTAAATTGTTGTTTTAATACCTTAAATCAAGCATTATTAGTTATTAATTTGGGTTTAATTGTATGTTTGGAAAAACTTAGTAAGGGTTTATGAAATTCAAGTTAGGTTTTTGTGTATGTAATTGTGGTTGCAATTGTAGTTCTTCATATTGTGAAATGAAAACCTAATCAAATTTCTAGTTGCAAATTGTTAGTTCAGAATTGTAATATTTAAGCTATATTGCTAGCTAGGTTTTTGTAAACCATGAATTTGATTATGAGAAAAATATAATTAGGTTTTTTCATGACTTCATTAACATTATTAAGTGTATTTTAATACTTTAGTTCATGAAAATCCAAGCTAGATTGTAGTTGTGCATTTTGCTATAAAATTGTTAAAATTGGTTAATATTGCAAACTAGGTTTTTGAAATCGAATTAAATTGTGGGTTTAAAATTTACGTAATGGTTTCTATGGCATAATTAAGATATTAAGTTATCATCTTGGTCACTAGAATTGTTAAAACATCATGTTTTGTACAAAAACGGCGAATTGTGCTTGCTAGATTTTCGGAAAAATGACTTTTTAAGTGAAATTGGGGTTTTTGTGAATTTTAACCTAATTTATATTAAAATTAGTGTTCGTGAATGTGCAAATGAGTGTGTTGGGAGTTTTCTCGATGGTTTGGCATTTGTACGCCGACGTCGAGGGTTTTTGGGTCGATTTGCGAAAGCAACCATAGGTTTTGACCTATGTGGGATTCGTGCGTCGTTTTGGTCATGAGTCGGATTTTAATGCGGTATGGTGCGTTATGATATGTAGGTACCCCATGTGGACTTCGAGACGACAAGCAAGCGCGTGGCGACGTCGGCACCGACGAACAAGGACCAGGTGAGTAGATTTATATCTACGGAGAGAAGTCGGGTGGATGGCGTATAGCACCCCCGCAGTCCGTGGTGGTGTATACGGATGCGTATACACACCAACAATTAGTATATGTTATTTGGGATTAATAACGATGTTTAGGATGGATATTGGTGTGTTGGATTACTTTAGTGTTGCGAACCCTAGGGTAGTGTTGCACTACACATACATTCCTTTTTATATGTGCTCATGAGATTCTTTATAGTTATGTGTTCACATGGGTATGGGACTATGTGTTCACATACGGATTTGAGGATGATACTTGGGATTGAGCTGAGTCGATGAGATTTGTTTTGTGGTTGTGATATCGGTGATATGGCAGGATTCGTACTTGAGGTACGTCCTGATGTTATAGCGGATCTTGGGACGGCGATACGGGTGAATAGTGTTATAAATAAAATGGTCGACATGTGATCGTGATATGAGGCATGATATGCTAGAATATTGATATTAAGCCGTATCGGGCGATGTATACCCTTGATGATGCTATGTGCTGACGGTATCGGTTTGTACGAGATTGTCGATCTGTAGTCAGATCATGGGTATATTGAGGATATTAGTATTGTACTAGACATAGGTCGGTACCCTAGACTATGATCTTGAATAAAGAGAATACCAGAGGAATGGTGTGAGGAATATGATATTGACCCGTACCCAGATTTGGGGATGCCGTACGACGGATTTACGTACGAGCTATATCTTGATGATTGATCCGCACTCTTGACTTGAGATGGCTGATTGTAGATATGGTATCGGATATGATATTATTGAGGCGGGATCACCGACTAATATATATACAGGTATGTATATGGATCGACTCAGATGTTAGGCGGTTTCCTTACCTGTAGTCCAGCTTGTTAGCTTAGCCCTTTAGTTTAGTTTAGTTGTTAGATTAGATTCGATTCTTACCTATTTCAAAAACTAACGAATCGTGGGTATTTTAAAAGACAGCCCAAGGGATCCTACGGATATTTCAAAAGACGTGTCTTCTCATAAAAACACCGTAGCCCCCATTTTCAAAACCCCATGATTCGTGTTATTTCAAAAGGCACCATTTGTAGGACTTATATTAGATTAATGCAGGTTAGTTACAGTTGCGTCTAGTATTCAGCTCCCGCTTATTATTGTGGTTCGCTTCGCATCGCATACTTATGTTATAATTTCTTATTGCAATGTTGATATCATATTGTTAGGACACCAGCACCATTACCGATGATGCGTATGTACCACGTACACTTACTTCCCGGCTCACACACATCTTCATCGGTAATTGCCATGTCACGTACACCTTAGAAAATATTATTGTTTGACTTAGCTTGTTAGTTAGTAATTTGACATGATATTAGTGTGCCTGCCTTATATGCCAGCTTAACATTGTAGTATTTACTTGTCACTTCATGCATACTGTTATTCATTGTTATGCCTATATTCATGGTTTTTACATGCTATTGATGATTTGGATTCGGATTTCCATGAAATTTTCTGGATTTAGGGGGAAAACCGCAAAACTTATATAAACTGATTTCTCTCTTTTTAAATAAAAAGTGCGGTTTTTCCCATGATGTATGAGTCGTCCACCATGAGTTTGCTGATGGATTTCGAGACCCGATTCGAGGAGACGGATGAACCGTTTCGGGTACATGGTGGACCCGGTAAGGTACCCCGGGGCAAGAAGCGCGTGATGATGACGATGTGAGCCTGGCAGGGGAGCACTACCTACCGGTGATTTTACCCGACGCGTCGGATATCCGGAGGATACCGTCGTGGTCTTGAGATGGATGGTAGGGGCCGGTCTGGACTGACGGCGCCCTAGATATTGTGATTGAGACATTGAGATTTCGAGATATTGAGGTACAGAGACTGTGATACAGAGATATCGAGATATTGGGATTACGTTTTGTGCCGATGCTAGGCACTGTTTTATGCTGATTTCATTATGATACCTCATTTTAAAAATACAAAGGAAATCTCACTAAATTATGAAAACAGTTCTTCATTTACATGTATTCTATTTTCATGCATTCATACCTCATTCACATGATATATTGCTACTTGAGGCACTGACACGGGCACATGAGATTACACTCGGGTTAGATATTTACCCTAGCCTTGTTATAGGCTACGTGTTATTCTTATATTTGAGGATATATTATGATCATTGACCTAGATTGCGTTATTTATGCGATTTCTGTGCGTAGATATTTTTCTATTCACGAGTTGGCAACTCACCCCCGTTGTGCCCCAGTTTCTTGCAGGTTTGCCGTACAGGTTTCATTACGGCTTTGCGGGCATAGTTTCCTTCGGGTGATTTGCTAGTAGATGGGTTTACTTGTATCGTACCCCCATTATATATCTTGTATATCATTATTCTGTTGTATCTAGAAGTTACCAAACATGTATTTATTTAAGATAGAGATCAGTGATGTTTATTCTTTCGACCTTAGAGTCGCGCGTTGTATTTATGTGGTTTTCTTGTGGTTTTTGAGTTTCCTTTTGAATTTTGATCCTCGCCCTTGGCGTTGTATATTATATTGCTTGTGTGGTTGTGACCGTCGATTGACGAAGAGCTAGCTCCCACTTGGGGATGCCTTTTTATTGATTTCGTATACTATTCATGTTGTATCCCATTTGGGGGCCAGTATTTTCAAAGGAGACTGCCGAAATTTTCGGGAAATTTTTGATGTTTTTAAAACCGCCTAATTCGGCTTATGCTATTGAAACTACTTGCTTTAAGTTGGTTTTTCCTGCACTCTACATCTTTCTTGGTTTGGATTTCTGGGTTTTCGGTTTACTTAGATTACGTACGCCTCGAGACGTTCGTAGTTTAAGTGCCGGTCATGTTCCGTACTTTCGGGTCGTGACAAAGTTGGTATCAGAGCGTTAGGTTTTACCTTCGGAGCGTAGGATGACTCTTGGTTGATGGAATAGGTGACTAAACTAGAGTGACGTACCGTGGGTATGTTCCGCGGCATATTTACGATACGCTGCTCTACTTAAGAAGCCTTAGGATATACATTTCTTTGCTCAGTATTATATTCATTCCGATCTAACCTCATCAGTACCAGTTATGGTTTTGCTGCCACGATTACGGGCAGGGAGAGCTACGGCTAGAGTTGCGGTCAGCACGAGCTCGTCACGAACGAGGACTGACCAGGGCGAAATTCCGGCGACACTCGATTGCGGAGATGTGACTTTTTACTGTGTTTCCGCGCCACGATCGTTTGGCGGATCGCCTTTATGAGATTTCTCGGACGTGCCGATCAGTATCAGAGGATTGGGCCACTGACAGAGGCCAGCCAAATTTTGATGACCGTTGGTGTGTTGCTTATTAATGATGGTCGAGGCACTGTTCAGCGTGCAGACGAGCGAGCCAGTTATTGCTGCGAACGACGAGATATTGCCCCAGATGCTGGCGTTAGTGCAGAACGAGTTGTACTAAGAGATGATAGAAGGTCGCTAGTCATCGAAGATGGATGACTAGGACATGTGGATCGTTCGCCTACCCCGATGCGAGGTCATCAGATAGATTGATTCCAGCTAGAGACGACTTCACGCGGAGACGTTGGGAGTCGACAGAAACGATTGAATGTCAGAAACCTATTATTCCAAGTTTAAAGTAGTCGGAAAGACATGCAGGCAATTCTATGGTCCCTCTAGAAGAATGAAACCCTAACTCGACTTAATGACCGTGTGAAAGCCTTTGAACCTTCGGGTTTGCGGCAGTTCTACGGCGCCATTAGTGAGGCTTGGGTTTGCCCTTCTACGGCTGGACCACCGATGCTGTGGTATGTACTCGATACTATTAAACTGTGCCCAAGATGATGAGCTCTTGGGGGATTATGAGGTTTTGACGACTCGATCGGATGGCTCGACTTAATTCGGATGCTAGGTGGTGAGATGCATTTCTTGGGAGACTCCAAATACGAGGATAGCCGTTGGAGCTCAGTCCATGCAGCCGCGACGAGACGAGTCCAAAGAAGACGACATTAGAGGAAAGTGAAGTAAGAGGTTCGTACCAGATTTAGATGAGATGACGTTCCACTCCGCCGACATCAGAGATGCGATGCGCATGCCGAGGCATGGTACTTGGATTTACCTTCCAGAAGGAGTCGTGATGAGTATGCAGCCGTTCTGGAACGAGAACAGATCTAGTAAGGAACGATGACTTTCGGATAGTTCGGCAGAGGCGAGATTTGGGAGAGATCTCGACAGGACCTTTATGGGACAAATTACGAGAAGACTTGGACCCAGGAGTAGTCGTGTTACGCACACCAGCAGGCCAGAGTTCATGATCATCGACGAGACGTCCCACTAGTGACCGCGACAGTTGGTCCGAGATTCTTAGAGGATGCACTTGAGCGGTACTATTCCGCCATTATTGATTTCGATGTTTTGGGTGATTGATTCGCATGATTTGATTTTGAAGATTGAGGATTTACGATCTTTGCACAGTGTTGCACTTGATATCGTTTTCGTGCTTGGTTTCACATGTTTGCGATTTTACGGTTTTAGACATTTGAGTTGATTTTGTGCGTATATACGCACACAATTTGGTTTTTGCACGCGGTATAGTTCATATATGCTTGCAGTGCAGTGTTACGTATGTTGTGCATTTAGATGTCCTGGACTTTGATTTCGATGGTGATGTTCGATATTTGTTTTGTGCACCTTGTGCACCTGATTTGATTTTGCGCATATTCGGCACTTGATATTGGATTTCATGATTTCGTGCACGATGGATGCACCTGATTTGGATTTTCGCGCATGTTGGGCGCATGTTTTGAAGTGTGATTTTGGTGCACACCAGATGCACTAAATCGAGATTTTTCGTGCATGTCAGATGCACCTGATTTTGCTGTCAAGCACACATGTTGCCTAGGACAGATGTTTCGTGCACACCCGATGCACTTAGATGTTGTTTCTGTGGATATGTATGGCACATATTTGGATTTTGATTTCCGTGCGCACAAGACGCACGTAGTATTCATACGCGTATTTTGGGGATTGATTTTTCTTATGAAGCAGTACGTTTTTATGATATTGCTATGTGTTTTCGTACTGAGCAGGATTAGCCAGAGGACAGTACCTGAATATATTTTACATGTATAGTTTCGAGTTATATCATATTGGTTTTGCTTTGGATTTGGTATTGATGTCTTCCCCATGACTCCGATGATTGCGGGATGCTTGACGGAGTTCTGATTTGAGTTATATGCTCATTTTTCATGCGCATGCGTTGCGCTACGATTTGTTTTATGTATTTATGATTTCGGAGCCCCGGCGATTTGATTGTTTTGGCTGAAATATTTTAGTATTTGGGGAAAGTTTTAATTTAAATTCGGGGATCGAATTTCTTTAATGGGGGAAGATTGTAACGTTTTGAAAATCGTTTCGGTGAAATTTCGAAAAAACGGTAAAATAAGGGGGTTTTCTGTAAAAAGTCAAAATGCAAATATCTTTATTATAAAATTAAATATATATATTCTAGCTATGTAATTGCTAGTATTTGGTGTTTATTGAGCCACTGCTGAAATTTCAAATTTTCTGAAAATTTTTCCGAAATTAATTATTTTAATATTATTTTAAGCCGGTAAGAAAATACATTAAATTAGCAATAAATACAAATTTAAATGGGCTAATTTTAATCTTTAAAATCATGTTAATTAAAATCTAGTTGTAATATAATTTTTTAGTATTTTATTTCAAGTTTTAATTGATTTATTTTATGGAAAACAAAAATATAGTTATTTTGAACTAAAACTTGCAAATATGGTATTGTAGGGGGTCTTTTTGCATAGAATTTTTTTGTAAAGTCTCTCACACTCACCCTCACTCCCCTTGGTCGGCCCCACACTATTGTAGCAGCCCAAGAATTTTATTTCCCTCTTTTTGACCTTAAATCATGTGAAAAATGGGTTAAAATAAGGTTTTTATATATAGTAAAGTAGGTGGGGGTATTATGGTAATTTGGAAGGGGCTTTGACTTGGATTCTTTTCCACAACTCCCCCACACCTCTCCCCACTCCCTCCTCAGCCGAAATTCTGCTACAACAGCCCCCATCTTTTTCCCCCATTTTCCATCTCTTTTGCTTCAAAAATTGCCTCAAAATCCATCAAATAAATCCCAAAATCCAAATCCAACTCCTACCCATTTCTCATTAGCCAAACTTACATGGATCTAGGAGCATGGAAGCTACTTTTGGAGGCTAGAATTTGCATGCTAGATCCTTGATCTTGTGAGGTATAAATCAAGACCTTTTGTTAAATTGTTGTTTTAATACCTTAAATCAAGCATTATTAGTTATTAATTTGGGTTTAATTGTATGTTTGGAAAAACTTAGTAAGGGTTTATGAAATTCAAGTTAGGTTTTTGTGTATGTAATTGTGGTTGCAATTGTAGTTCTTCATATTGTGAAATGAAAACCTAATCAAATTTCTAGTTGCAAATTGTTAGTTCGGAATTGTAATATTTAAGCTATATTGCTAGCTAGGTTTTTGTAAACCATGAATTTGATTATGAGAAAAATATAATTAGGTTTTTTCATGACTTCATTAACATTATTAAGTGTATTTTAATACTTTAGTTCATGAAAATCCAAGCTAGATTGTAGTTGTGCATTTTGCTATAAAATTGTTAAAATTGGTTAATATTGCAAACTAGGTTTTTGAAATCGAATTAAATTGTGGGTTTAAAATTTACGTAATGGTTTCTATGGCATAATTAAGATATTAAGTTATCATCTTGGTCACTAGAATTGTTAAAACATCATGTTTTGTACAAAAACGGCGAATTGTGCTTGCTAGATTTTCGGAAAAATGACTTTTTAAGTGAAATTGGGGTTTTTGTGAATTTTAACCTAATTTATATTAAAATTAGTGTTCGTGAATGTGCAAATGAGTGTGTTGGGAGTTTTCTCGATGGTTTGGCGTTTGTACGCCGACGTCGAGGGTTTTTGGGTCGATTTGCGAAAGCAACCATAGGTTTTGACCTATGTGGGATTCGTGCGTCGTTTTGGTCATGAGTCGGATTTTAATGCGGTATGGTGCGTTATGATATGTAGATACCCCATGTAGACTTCGAGACGACAAGCAAGCGCGTGGCGACGTCGGCACCGACGAACGAGGACCAGGTGGGTATATTGAGGATATTAGTATTGTACTAGACATAGGTCGGTACCCTAGACTATGATCTTGAATAAAGAGAATACCAGAGGAATGGTGTGAGGAATATGATATTGACCCGTACCCAGATTTGGGGATGCCGTACGACGGATTTACGTACGAGCTATATCTTGATGATTGATCCGCACTCTTGACTTGGGATGGCTGATTATAGATATGGTATCGGATATGATATTATTGAGGCGGGATCACCGACTAATATATATACAGGTATGTATTTGGATCGACTCAGATGTTAGGCGATTTCCTTACCTGTATTCCAGCTTGTTAGCTTAGCCCTTTAGTTTAGTTTAGTTGTTAGATTAAATTCGATTCTTACCTATTTCAAAAACTAACGAATCGTGGGTATTTTAAAAGACAGCCCAAAGGATCCTACGGATATTTCAAAAGACGTATCTTTTCATAAAAACACCGTAGCCCTTATTTTCAAAACCACATGATTCGTGTTATTTCAAAAGGCACCATTTGTAGGACTTATATTAGATTAATGCAGGTTAGTTACAGTTGCGTCTAGTATTCAGCTCTCGCTTATTATTGTGGTTCGCTTCGCATCGCATACTTATGTTATAATTTCTTATTGCAATGTTGATATCATATTGTTAGGACACCAGCACCATTACCGATGATGCGTATGTACCACGTACACTTACTTGCCGGCTCACACACATCTTCATCGGTAATTGCCATGTCACGTACACCTTAGAAAATATTATTGTTTGACTTAGCTTGTTAGTTAGTAATTTGACATGATATTAGTGTGCCTGCCTTATATGCCAGCTTAACATTGTAGTATTTACTTGTCACTTCATGCATACTGTTATTCATTGTTATGCCTATATTCATGGTTTTTACATGCTATTGATGATTTGGATTCGGATTTCCATGAAATTTTCTGGATTTGGGAGGAAAACCGCAAAACTTATATAAACTGATTTCTCTCTTTTTAAATAAAAAATGCGGTTTTTCCCATGATGTATGAGTCGTCCACCATGAGTTTGCTGATGGATTTCGAGACCCGATTCGAGGAGACGGATGAACCGTTTCGGGTACATGATGGACCCGGTAAGGTACCCCGGGGCAAGAAGCGCGTGATGATGACGATGTGAGCCTGGCAGGGGAGCACTACCTACCGGTGATTTTACCCGACGCGTCGGATATCCGGAGGATACCATCGTGGTCTTGAGATGGATGGTAGGGGCCGGTCTGGACTGACGGCGCCCTAGATATTGTGATTGAGACATTGAGATTTCGAAATATTGAGGTACAGAGACTGTGATACAGAGATATCGAGATATTGGGATTACGTTTTGTGCCGATGCTAGGCACTGTTTTATGCTGATTTCATTATGATACCTCATTTTAAAAATACAAAGGAAATCTCACTAAATTATGAAAACAGTTCTTCATTTACATGTATTCTATTTTCATGCATTCATACCTCATTCACATGATATATTGCTACTTGAGGCACTGACACGGGCACATAAGATTACACTCGGGTTAGATATTTACCCTAGCCTTGTTATAGGCTACGTGTTATTCTTATATTTGAGGATATATTATGATCATTGACCTAGGTTGCGTTATTTATGCGATTTCTGTGCGTAGATATTTTTCTATTCACGAGTTGGCAACTCACCCCCGTTGTGCCCCAGTTTCTTACAGGTTTGCCGTACAGGTTTCATTACGGCTTTGCGGGAATAGTTTCCTTCGGGTGATTTGCTAGTAAGTGGGTTTACTTGTATCGTACCCCCATTATATATCTTATATATCATTATTCTGTTGTATCTAGAAGTTCCATCAACCAAACATGTATTTATTTGAGATAGAGACCAGTGATGTTTATTCTTTCGACCTTAGAGTCGCGCGTTGTATTTATATGGTTTTCTTGTGGTTTTTGAGTTTCCTTTTGAATTTTGATCATCGCCCTTGGCGTTGTATATTATATTGCTTGTGTGGTTGTGACCGTCGATTGACGAAGAGCTAGCTCCCGCTTGGGGATGCCTTTTTATTGATTTCGTATACTATTCATGTTGTATCCCATTTGGGGGCCAGTATTTTCAAAGGAGACTGCCGAAATTTTCGGGAAATTTTTGATGTTTTTAAAACCGCCTAATTCGGCTTATGCTATTGAAACTACTTGCTTTAAGTTGGTTTTTCCTGCACTCTACATCTTTCTTGGTTTGGATTTCTGGGTTTTCGGTTTACTTAGATTACGTACGCCTCGAGACGTTCGTAGTTTAAGTACCGGTCATGTTCCGTACTTTCGGGTCGTGACAATGTCAGTCAAATATACACCATCTTGGATAGGCAGATATATTGGCAGTACGTAATTTTTCAATCTCCACTAGCTGCTAGTTAGGCATATTAACTATTGGATATCTCCACTAGCTGCTAGTTAGGCATATTGACTATTTGATAATTGATTCTCATACAATGCCTCTGGTAGGATTAAACGAACGATTATTCTTCTTATGTATATTAGTTGATGGTAGGACTAAGCTAACAATAATTTTCTTACCTTAATATTTAGGGGAAATTAGTTCCACCCATGGTTTAGAATTCGATTTATTTTTACACTGATGTAGTATCTAAACATCAAAAAAATAAATAAATTGATATCTATTTATTATTGAACCACAATTCACTTACATATACTTGTATTACTGTGTAAATCAACTCTTCATCTTCCTCCTCAGATGAAAAGGAAAAAAAATAGGAACAAACTGCACATACTTAATTCGCCGCAACCAGGCTAAAAATCATCCAAACCTCTAGTGATTCATCCTTCTGTCACTTTTAACTCTCTCTTCATCACCACAGAAAATCAAACAGCCAATCAAAAACAATTAGGTTTCGTCCTACAATGAAACTGTATACTAGAATTAATTAAAATTCCCAACCTCCAACATAGACATTCTTAGAGTGTTGTTGCCCACATGTAATTCAAAACGCATCTAATTTCAACGGAACATTTTCATTCAAGGCAGTCTTAGAAATAAAGGGTTTCATTCCCTTTTTGAAGCAAAAGACAATTTCCTACTAGATCAATTTAGCTCAACATTGTCGTTCCATATCTATATATCCATCCGCTATCAAATAATAAGATCTATCATAGAGACAAAATCATGATCATTGGTCTAGTCATGATCATTGGTCTAGTGATAGACGTTGCCCATTAATTAGAAGAAGTTCCTTTAAATATAGAGAGGGACGGAAATCTGAAAGGATTGAGGCAGATCCATGTTTGAATATTCTAGTTGATTCATTTCTAGAGTCCAAAAATTCCATCATTTTATTTTTCATTTTTGGGGCAAATTATTTTTTTAATTGAGGGATAAGTTGGAATTCAAAATAGAAATCCATTTGTATAATACAAGTATGATGTATTGGGCCTGAACATGTAAAATGGATAAAGTATCGGTTTTTAAATCATCTCTCAATTTGGATTGATAAACAAATTATTCTTTATATAATTGATTCTTAAAGCTTATAAATTGTGATAAATAACAAAATATATAAGTTGCTAGAAATGATTGTTTTATATCTATGGCATTCTTAACAATCTAGAAAGTGTATGCTTAAATATAGAAAATGCCCAGAAAAATAGCATGTTGCCAAGTATCATGACAAGTACATATACATTATGGCAGAAAAGCCTCCTATGTCAGAACAACGATTATTCTCTAATAGTCTCTACAATGCATTGTAGCAGATTTAAATATAAAATTACCAAATAGTACCTATGTCATCAAGTCTTCCATAGAATGCAAGCATTAATCAAATGCAAAAATACGGCCTATGATAATTTATGGACGCTGAACCAAATAACAATTTTTGGGGGAAGTACCTTTCTCCTAGAAATTGTCTTTGTTAACTGAGCAGAAACTCCAAAATCCGCAACCTAAAACACAAAAAGTAAGATGAGTATTTCTGAGGGTTGTCTATAAAGATTGCCATCCCATTTCTGCAAGTCAATTATGAGTAGATAACATCACAAACCTTAACATCTCCACTCTCTGTCAACAAAATATTTGCAGCTGCCATACACCACATGATATGTTGAGATGATGAGTTGACATTTTAAAAGCAGAGGAAACAAGATTATTATAATGATAAATAATTTATGCATCTTAATAAATATTGTACAAGTATGCAAGTGATAAAAAGGTGCAATCCAAATTGAAAGCACAGTATGCACAAACTGGTAAGGATTGTGAATGTGACCTTTGATGTCTCTGTGAATTTTCCCTTCACCGTGAAGATATTCGACTGCATGCAGTAAATCTCGCAAAATGCAGGCTATGGATGTCTCATCAAGTGGAGGCCCAGTTTGAAGCTACAAGAGCCAAGGATATGTTAGATATTCAATGCCATTTTAAGAAAGTAACCTTCGTGCTACAACATTTGCCTGTGCAACTTTCCTAGATATGTCACCTATGAAGAGCAACTCGACTTTTCAACCAGATACTTGGGAGCAAATCAGTTAAAACTTATAATTTAAATAAGTCGACTCTTTCAAACTCCAGATTGAGGCACAGTTTTGACTGCGGATGGTTCATCCAGAATCTTTTGGACTTCACGAGTTTGGCTTGAGCTTGGACTAAGGCTACATGTATGTGTATTTGATAAGTCCAGATCCCACATGAAGCCCTCCCACAGCCATATCCGATCGGGAACAAATTAGTCCATGCTTTTGTAATTAAAATTATCAAGGCCGAATATTGAAAAGGGAGATCTCTTAGAAAAATAATTGTTTTAATTGCTTTGTTATAGGAATTCAATTTCAAGCATAAATTGATCTCTGTTTAAAGAGCGTCAACTTAGCAACTAGAACCATTTCAAGACTGGGTAGTTAACTAGTGTCATCCTTTGGATAAATAATTTTAAATATCTGCTTAAATATACTCTGAAATTTTGTAAAAATTCATCAGAAAGTGATGGTTAAGCATGTCAGATGAGTAAAATGGTATGACTACTATTTGGACAGGAGTTAGGGAGACAATGTTATCTAAAATATATAAAATAATTTACTTAAACTGATCATGTGAATAATACAAAGAAGATAAGCAATAAATAAGCTTACTAAGTCAGCAACAGAACCACCAGCCATGTATTCCATAACTATCAATAGTTTGGTTTGATGGAGATAGGAGCCATAGTAGTCAGTGATATATGGAGAACGGCACTGTGATAGAACTGAAATTTCCTGTGAGAGAACAGGGAATCTTTTAGAAGAATTGAAGTCTAACAGATAAATGAGATTATATAAATGGTGTTATTCGTATTATTATACCTTCTGACTGTCTTCTATATCGTCCTCTCTACAAAAACAAAGCATTTTGTGTTAGAAATATTGTCATCTCAAACAAATATAGTTAACATCAAAGCCCGACATTTCTTCAGTGGTATACAACTAAAAATAGATGACCCCAAAATTGTGGGATAAAGACTTGTTTTTGTGTCGTAGTTTTACAACTAAGAATACATCACACCTTTTCCATATGCTACAATTCTCACAGTAAACAGATAACTGACTAGAAAGTTTGTAGCCTAAACCATAATACCATCCAGGAAAAAATGGAACTGGAAATGTTAATAGCATTAGATTGGTAAAGTAAGAAAGTATGAACAGGACCAGTGACGCATGATCTTTTTATGTTACATGGCAATTTGGAAAATAGAATTAGATAAAACTGGACAACAACTTTTACAGTTTGTGCATATAGAATACCGGGCAACTTAAATTGTGCGCAGATTATAAAGAAGTACATCCATATACGTCATTTAATAGAAACTATGATAGGCTCATACATCAACAACTACACGTTTAATCCAATATGTATAACAGGTTTACATGACTTAGTTATGGTTCATATCCTAGAATCGTACATGAATATTTTTTCTTCCATTTCGCTGTGTTAAGGATTATCTTTTACAATAAAATACCGAATATATCTTCTTTGGCGGCCTCCATCTGCATCCTCTATTAAATTAATCGGTGTTGTTAATTTACAGAAAAGAGAAAAAAAGATGGTAGAGAATGATTCAGAAGATGACCCCGGATATCTGCAAAAAGATCTAAATTTACTATAATAGCTGTGTCCAAAATTTCAAGTCACACAGCTCAGTTAAAAGTACAGTTTCCACGAGGCTGGTACATTCAAAGAGCATAGATTAGAAAAAACGGTGATGAAAATAAGCACTCACGTTTCTTCCAAATCGATTGCTTTGATGGCAACATCTTTGTTTAGATCCTTGTCGAACCTGAAATTGCAAGATATCATATATTCCAATACTATAATACAAGCTAATAGATCAAGTTTAAGAGGACTCGATGCCTTGATTCATTAAAAACGCATTATTGAGTTATTTCAGTTCAACTATTTTTAAACCAATATCGAGTCCTGTCAATTCAAGAATCAAACGACCCTAACAAGACAATGTGCAGCGAAACCCTACCAAATTAAACTGCACTTTCAAAAACCTAGGGTTAGGATTCAAGCACCCAAATCAAAATTGAAACTTTATCAAATCACAAGATAAAACTTGCCCTTTGAAGACAACGCCGAACGAGCCGCGCCCAATCTGCTCTAGGGAGCTGAATCGGGCTTCGATGGCCGCAACCATCGACGCCGAATCCGGCATCTCAAAGGCCTTGGGATTGCTTGGATCAATCTATAATTTACGCAGCTCTAACGGAAACATCGCCTACTTGAGATCGAGCGATCCAACTGAAAAGGACCGAGATAGCTGAGATTCAAAGAAAAGGAACAGATGTTGGAGATGAGAGTGATGGGGATTGAGAGAGAGAGAGAGAGAGTGAGGGAGTTGAGGGAGGGGGGGGGGGGGCGGGAGGGGATGGAATTTTGGGACAGGGAACGGGCCGGTTTTTTTGGGGCTGGGGTTAATTTATTTCTGGATCGTTTTAGATAGATTGGGCTTTCACGGTATGAAGTATCGACTGGGCTGGACCTAATTATTGAATAGTAATAATCGTATGGTTAAGATATCCAAAAACAAAGGGGATTCGGATTGCCTGATTATATATATATATATATATATATATATATATATATATATATATATATTGTATTAGTTTAAATTTTTAATTGATTTATTGCTTTGCAAAATCGTAGAATCTGGTCATGGTTTTAAAAATATTTTTTGGTTTTTGTATTGGATATCTTTTATTTATTAAGTATGTTGATAAACATAAATTGTAGATTTTCTATAACCGTTTAAGTTTTTGAAAACCATGATCATCTTCTTGCTTTTCGCATAAAAGTATTTTTTATGCTTTTTGGTTATTGATTCTATAAAAAAATCCCCCAATAAAAGAGTGGATGACAAGGACCGTCTCTAAACAAAAAATCTCTAATATTTGCTTGGAATTAGACGCGAGAGCTTCAAAACAGCTCATATCCCCTGGTTTTCTGTATATAATATAGTAAATAGAGTTCGATACGAATATTTAAAAAAGCACATTTGTTAATACATACCTGCTGAAGAAACGATAAAAGAAAACAATATATAAAAAAACAATATTCATTTTTCTTTCAAAATTATCACGGCAACAGAAACGGTGAAGTTTCCAGCAAAGAAATAATATATATTTTCTCATGCGGTTAGAAAGGCCAAAGGATATATAGTAAATTTAAAGGGTTGGAGGGACGGCATATATCAAAACCACCCAAAAAAAATATCCACGTAATCGTGCCATAAGATATTTTCGTTCTTATTCTATTGACTTTTCTTTCTTATATCACAAATCTCCGAAAACCCCTTTTTTTTCCTTACTCTTTAAGTTTATTAGTAACAAAATCAATAAAATAAATCCCTAAACCCCTCCATTATTTATTTATTTATTTATCTCGTAGCCGCCTCTCTCATCTCTCGTCGTCGTCGTCTCCCATCGTTATTGCGGGAGGCTGCCCTCGTCTGGCGTCGCTCTCATCCGCCACGAGCGGGTGAGGCCGGCGTCTCTCTCTATCTCTCTCCTCGTAAGTTGTTTCTCTCTCTAGAAAAATTTGGAACCAGGGTTTCGATTTTGCAACTGTTTCTTTGATCTCTTCGATTTTTGAGGGTTTTGATTCCGTAGATTGGTGCTAGCGTTTCTATATGAAGAATTTATAAGCAAATCTGCTCTTTTTTGTAAATTCGTATGCTTCTTTTATCGAAGTTGTTTTCTGAATGGTCGAGACTAAAACCCTAAACCCTGAATTAGGGTTTGATCGTGAAATTGTTTGTTTTTTTCATACAGCGAGTAAAAAAGGGTAATTTTTCTTGTGAGTATTCGCATCACATGGAACGCCCAAAACCCTAAACTAGACTTGATTATCTTAACGAGTTAAAAAAGTTTGCCTTTTTTTATCCCTGTTTGTATATTTATAGTGACCCTAAATTAGGTTTGATCATGGGACGGGACTACAACCTAAACCTGATATTTATGGGTAGATCAATAACTAATGTTGTTAAATTTTTGTAAGTAGACAGATGGGTAGAAATAGCATTGATCTGAATAGCCAGAACAAAACCGTAATTGTGAGTATAAAGTAGAGTAGTCTCCGGACCTTCTTCCTAGTTGAACATTTTTATAAAATATATCTCTCTATGTTCTATTATCTGGTTAAATTTACGATATGGGTGCGATAAGAGCAATGAAGAACAGAGGAAATAAGTGGGAGAAAATATGAAGCAACCGGAAATGTAGATACTCTGGTATTGAGCTTGTGTTGCATCCTAGTGGATTGGGGTAAGGTTGTAAAAAGCGCTAGGCAGAACTAATTCTCTCAAATAGCATTCAATTACTTTCAATTGAACAACTGAAAATAGTGCATCATAATATTAAACCGTAAATCTAGCCATAAACCAAAGAGAGCTGATTCGAAACAATCGGAGGAGGATGTAGCGAGGTCTCAAGTTGCTTGCGATCTCCGGTGGGATCTCAGATCCAAGAGGAATGCAGGACCGGCCCTAAAATTTGCCGATGCTTTATAAACCCTAGAGGTATCAGAGTTAAAGGTAAAAGTAACTGGGGTCAAATATCAGTCTCGAATCTAAAAAATAACCATCATGAATCGGGCGAGGCATCCGATTCGCAAATCGAGAAGTATCCCAAAGTTTCCAAATAATTTTTAATTTATTTAAATAAAAAATAGATGATTTGGTTTCCGAGTCACGTTTCCGAGAGTATCGGTATCCGATGCGCATTTGGGGACGATTCGTGTGGATGTTTAGAGTATCCGTGCTTCATGGCTAATATGTATCATAATCTCCAAATAGATATTTCTATGTACATGTGCTGTAATCTCCAACTATGCAAATGTTAGATTAAATGTATTATAATTCATAATTTGCTTTCTATATCATATGTGGTTCTAGCTTTTGGCTATTGGATAGATATGTAGGTGGCTTAAACCTTAAAGTAACTACACCAAAAAAGAGTCTTTGGTAGTTTGGTTTAAAAGTATAGTCTGGTTTGTCTACTGTTTAATTGTACATATAAATGATGAAGAAGCAGAAATAGCATGTTACACTTTTTAGTTTCTACTCTTTAGCCATCAAAGTGAACCATTTTTTTTATCTTACTTGTATCTACCTCTTTATATGAAGATGCATATCCTGGGAAATATGGGTCGATCTTCCTATGACTAAAAAGCAATAAGACTAGGTCCCTTGTCCAAAAAATTGATAAGAGCTCTCTTCTTCTAAAAATTCAAGTGTATAAGTCCTTATACACTAGCACATATATATTTTCCCAATATTCCAACACAATCCTTTTTACTTTAACATCAACCTTAAGAGATGTCTTGGAATCCGCGAGAAAAATATATAGTTCAAGTAAAGTGCTATAAGTATTATATCTTTGATTCTTTGTAGTATAGTCTTAAATTAAATTGTTTCATGACTTATTCTACCTTACCACATTTAATGCCATGACATGAAAATTAATTAAAATTTTAAAAAAAAAATTAAGTTATAAAGACAAATATAGCACAAAATAGCTATATTTAGCAAACTTATGGTTGTTATATATGCTTATTAAGTACTACTTTTAAGTGCATACTTTCTGCATCTAACATAGTATGTTTAAGATTTTTAATTTCAGGAGAAAAAATCTCGGGATCTTTTTTCTCAAATGATAATATATCCTCGAAAAAACATTTAATTTAGATATTTCCCTCGAAATACCTTATTCTATGATATAATACAATATCATTATATTTCTCTTATTCATTTATCTACGCTAACCTTTATTATTCAACAAATTTATATTCAATAAGGGATCCTAAACGATAAGGTCATGCGTTTGAAGTGCTATAGTTTTTACCTGCTACATATAAACTCACAGCTAATGATGACTACTACATATAGTTGTTAAGTGCTACAAATAATGCTACATGTTGCGGTTACCTGCAATAGTTTTTACTGGCTATATATATACCAACAACTATATATAATTGATAACCATTACTTATAATTAGTAAATGCTACTTGTAGCAATTATATAATTGAACAAGTATAATTTTTTATGCTTGAACAATAAAGATTTTTTTTTGAAATCAATCAAGTTTAGTGTAAAAATTAGTTTAAAAAAAGTGTGATTTAGAATTTAAAAAATTATACTTTGTGGCCTACCCCATATGCTTGGGATAAAAAGGCTCAGTTGTAGTTGTATACAAGGTTTGATCAAATTTATCATGTTTAGTAGAAATTCATTAAACCTAAAAAACGAATCAAACAAAGTAGAATGATAAAATTTGAACTAACGAGAAATAAAATTATCTTCAGACCTAAACTTGATAAAAATCATACCTTGATTTCGATATTTGTTTCTTTATACTTTTGGATTAAGATTTTTGATTTCAATGTGTGGGGCCTTAGATCTTTATTTCTTTTCAACCTCTTTTGGTGGTTCTTTCTTTTGAAGACATCTTGTCAAGAACACTTTGAAATCTACAATTTTCGAAATCGATTGAAATTAGAGGAGGAGAAAGAAGTGAGGTAAGATTGTGAGTTTGCAAGGGTTTTGATTTCGAAGTCTTGGGTTTTTTGTTTGTTTAGGAGAAGAGGATGAAAAGATGGGTGAACCAAGAATTGAGGAGAGGAGGAAGTTGAACCAAGAGTTTATTGTAACGAAGGGCACTTTGGGTATTAATTAAATACCGTATACAAAATACCAAAAATATAGACCGGGTCTTTGGATATAAAGTTATAGTGTACCGGGGAGTTTTTAACAGATTTTTTGGAGTCAGGGACCTAATCTTTGTAGGTCCCTAATCCCAATTTTCACTTAAATCTCTAGAACTCTTAGCTGGTATGTCCGATAAATATCCATATTCATATGCTTAGTTTTTACCAGATTCATAATGTAATCCCAGGTTTTTCTCATCAACTTGTTTCCAATTTTAACAAGCTAAAAAGATAGAATAATGTTGCCAATTTAGCTTACGTCCATCAACTGGTTTTGCTTCTTACCTTACACAGACGAGTTTAATTAATCATTTTTTATGCACAGATCTCTTGGCATTGGCATCTTCACTGCATATCAAAGATCTTTCTGGGAAGTTCTTGTAATCCAGAGAAGCGTCATGGTATCTGAAGTTGAACCGATAAATCTTCAAAACACTCCTGTTCATTACACTGAGCTATCAGCCGTGCCGGTTCTTCCAAGGATAATTATAAAGAAGAGGCTCAAGAGTGAGCTTGCTCATATGAGAACCACAATTAGAAGTATAGGGGAAGATTGCGAAAGATTATTGGTTGATGAGTTTCATTCTCCGGCAAAAGATGGCAAAGATCAGGATCCAATGAGCAGGAAGAGGAAATCACCTGAAGCTAGCAGACAACCAAAGGACTCTACGTATGAGAAGTCTGAAGCTATATCTAGCGTGACTTGTTCTTTCAAGGGTGACAAGCACGGAAATTTGGAAAGTCAGAATAGTATGGGCCAAATTATGGATAATAGTAAGAGAACACAGTGCACTAATGTTTTGAGGACACTAATGAACCATCAGCATGGTTGGCCGTTCAACCAACCAGTTGATCCAGTGAAACTGAATATCCCTGATTACTTTTCGATCATCTCCAAACCAATGGACTTGGGCACAATAAAATATAGACTTGGAAAGATGGTTTACTCAAGCACTGATCAGTTTGCTGCAGATGTCAGGCTAACATTTAGCAATGCAGTGAGATATAACCCTCCTGACAATATTGTTCATAAGATGGCCAAGGAATTAAATAGTATCTTTCATACAAAATGGAAAGCATTAGAGGCCAAATGGATAAAGCAACCTATAACCTCAAAACAAGTTCTTCAGAGGGTACCTTCCTGCAATTCAAGTTCATTATCCAGCAAATCTCTAACAGCTGCGGACAAGCTGAAGCTACAAAATCGTTTAGCGAAATTTTCAAGAAGTATTATTCCGCCGCGATTGCATAAATTTCTTCAGAAAGCCTGTTTACTTGAGCAGAGTGGAGAGAGAATCAGTGTTGATGCAGATGCACTTGATGTGGATACTCTGTGGGAATTGCATCAGATTGTTAAAAGTTGTGGGGATGCAGGACCTACAAAAGTAAGTAGCATCAGTGCAATCATTCCGGTGCTCTTGTATTGTTATCATGCTTCCCTAAGGAATGAAATTTCATTCCTGTTGGCTTTGCTTTATGAAAATTTATATTTTCATGTTCATATAGCCTGCAGGTCTATTAAGAAAATCACAGGGCTTGATAAAGTGTAACAAAGGTATGCATGGCATTATCCTTTGGGTAATATCTGCTTCATTCCTAATCTAAGTGCTGATTAGCCGACAATATATGTAGGTACCGGTGGAACTAGTGCAATATCTGGTTCTGTCAACTGTAGAGCCCAAACAACCACTTTGGCTTCGAAGAACATTGATCATGCATGTGTGGGTAATGATCGCTCCTGCATCCGCCAGAGTGATTTTACACCAACTTCAGTTAGCGGTCAGTCTATCCCTCCTTTATTAACTATATTAACCTGTTCTGCAAGCTTTTCTCATCTTGCTGGTGGTGATCTGCTTTAAATATTATTTGCTTATATTTGTTCATCCAATCAGACGCCAGTTCTGAAAAATCATCTGGTAGGCAGATTTCTTCAAGCCATTCCATTGCATCTGATTCGGTATGTGAATTTTTTTTTGTATGCCACCAGAATACTCTTCTTTTATAAAATATATATATATATATTATTCAGTGTCTATGCTTTAGAACCCAACAGTGAGCTCTATTAACACTACACTATTTGATTGGTAGGATGGTGAGAACATCTCAGGGGCACAGGGATTCAATGACAGCTATTGTACCATTAGCAGAATAGGTATTTAAATAACTTCACCGTGTAAACAATGACTTGTTATTTTTCCTCTCAGTTGGTGATTTTCTGTCGTAGTAAAAGATTTCTGCGAGTTTTATGCCTTTTCTATATTTTATTTTTTATGCACTGTGAATATCTCAAGTTAGTTTTCAGGTTAACTTTTATTTTATCGACAGAAATTAGACAGGTATTCTGAAAAAAGTATGTTGTCTCGTAATGCAGAGGTTGAGTTTCCCTGCGAAGAGCTGTCGCCGAACAGAGCTCTTCGTGCAGCAATGCTGAAGAGTCGTTTTGCCGAAACCATTTTAAAGGCCCAACAGAAAACACTTCTGAATCATGTACCCATTTTTCTTGATGTTTTTGCACCTAAATAGTCTATCAAATTGAGTCTGGCCTTTGGCTAACTTGGGTGTTATTGATTCTCCTCAGGGTGAAAAAAGTGACCCAACACGGATGCAGCGTGAAAGGGAGAAGTTGAAAAGGCAGCAGCAGGAAGGTTGGTGTAAAATCTTTATCAAGTCATTTCATAACATTGCAGTCATTATTAATTTCTTCTAGGAGAAACTTGATACACATGACGACGAGCTTGACTATGCTTTATAGGTTGACAACTTGACATACATGTTGCATAAATCAATGGATGTAATGTTATATATATTAAATTTCTTGTAAAAGACTGTTTATAGTTGCTTTATCTGATAGTGGCCTAGGGGTTACTGAGTTAGGAAGTGTATATTTTTGATGTCTTTGATAACTTGCAGCGTCTATTTAAAGGGTAAAACTAGAAGTTATCTCTATTCAAAATCTGCCAGTCATAATTTAGTGGATAGTTAATTATCTACAAAATTGTTTCATTTGCAAATCCAGCAAAACAGGGATTTACTCCCCTCGTGAACCTGGGATCAGTCATATCAAAGGCTTAGTCTTTATGAAGGCCCTTACCTTGTTCATCACTGTTAACTGCATCTAATCTTTTTTGTACTGGCTGGTTTATATTCTCATAAAAAAGATAAAAATAATAAAAGATTGCTTGTTCCTATCCTTTTCTTTTCGCTTTTATTGTATGTGTAATATCCTTGCAACGTGGTTGATGGTTCACAATCAGTCATATAATCTGCTCTATCTGGAAATGGAACCTTTTTTTCAATACCCAACCACAATTTTGCTAGGGAAATGGTGAGATGAGGATGGTAATGATTGCTAATGATATACTTATAACCTTCTTTTGAAAATCTAGCTAGAAAGTATTTGAAAATTGGTGGTTTTCTTTAAAGTCTCCATTCAAACTTATTTTTTTAATATTTGTTTGTAAAAGCAACAAAAATGAAAAAGAGATAGCAATTACCTTTGATGATATAGAATCTGTTGCATTATTATTTACTTCTTTGCTGTGGATTTCCCCCAGAAAAGGCAAGGATTGAAGCCCAGGTTAAAGCTGTGGAGGCTTCCACCCGAATGAAAGCGGAGGCTGAGCTCAAAATGCAGCGTGAGAAAGAAAGGGAAGCAGCTCGCCTGGCTCTTCAGAAGGTCATTTTACAACTTCTCTTATGCTCTACTCATTATTCTTTTTCTTTTTATTCCAATGTGACTCGCATGTAATCCTTCTTTCTTTTTGTTCTTAGATGGAAAAAACCGTTGATTTTGACGAAAACAGTCGGTTCTCTAAAGATCTTGAGACCCTGGCCTTCTCTAAACCTTTGCACGCCGACCCGCTTGATGAGATGATGACGAACTTTATGAATGTGGTTGAACAGCAGTCTGCCCTCGTTAATCCATTGGCAAAGCTGGGTTTGTTCCTCAAAGAGGAGGATCTTGGTGAGGAGTTGGACAATAGTCATGCTGAAGAAGGGGAGATTAGATCATCTTAGAGAACATTATTTTTAAGTTGCTAAAAGAGTGCGAGTGTACATAGATTAGAGGAGTTAGGTATTTATTTTCTTGCCCCCAGAAAATTTTGTGCCGCTTCTCATTGTGGTGCCTAGAGAGCTACGCTCTCTTATGTTTTGTTGGATTTGTAGATAGTTACTGAAAGAAAGTTTGCAACAAGACTGCACTGCCTTTGTATCTGATCGCATAATCAGGATGTTAATTTTCCATGTCATTAATTTTGTTATCCAATTTAATCAAAGCCATTGTATTGCAATTTCGTTGTGGAGAAGTTCAATAATTGAAGTTTTTTGGTTGAGCTTCCGTGGTACACTTTAGAGGTTTCCAACACTATTGTCATCTTTCTTCGTGAAAGCATGGCTGGTACTTTGCAGTCATGTGGAATCAAGAGATGTGTTAAGAGTGCTACCATCACTGGGAAATTAGGTCTCCTGTTAACTGTAGTGCTATTTTATTTGTTGGTTCTAATGCTTGTAAATTAACATCTAACATGAGCTTTGTATATTCGGCGAGGATAGAGATGAAATATATTTCTCATCGACCATGAAATGGTTGACACTAAAAACCAAACGCCCTTTCCCTCCCACTTCAAAAAAATGTTTACCAAATTCATATTTAGTTGTAGATAAAATCTAGTCGATTAAAGAAAATGAAAAATTAATTATCTCCTCAAAAGCAATATATGTAATGCCAAAATATCATATAAGAACATAAAATATTAGCTTAATGATGACTATGCAAGGATCTGTTGCCTGCGCTGGTGGAGAATTATGATTCGATAACAGCCTTTGTCAATATTGAAAGTTCTTTTCGTTGATATTATTATTAACATGTGTTGTATCCATGGAGAAAACGTAATAGAATTTTACTGGTTAAGTTTATTCTTAGATTGAAAGATTCTTAATATTATTAGTGTTTATGCATCACAGATAGGTCTTGATGACGCCAGTAAACGTCTATTTTGGGAGGATTTAGACGAGATGGTGCAAAAGATACCTGGTGAAAAGAAGTTATTTATTGGTAGTGATCTCAATGGACATGTAGGTACTAGTCGTAGTGGGTTTGATACTATCCATGGAGATTTTGGTTTTAAACAAAAGAATGAAGCAGGTAGCTCGATTCTAGATTTTACCTTGTCTTATGACTTAATCATAGCAAACGCTTGGTTTAGGAAAAGAGAGCCTCACCTTATCATCTTTAGGAGCAGATCAAGTGCAAGGCAAATAGACTTTTTCTGACGAGAAGAATAGATAGAACTTGTTGTATCGACTGTAAGGTAATACTAGGTGAGAGTGTAACCACTCAATATAGACTTTTAATTTTAAATTTTCGATTTAGAAGAGAATCTAGAAAGATTAGATGTAAAGTAGAACATAAAATTAAGTGGCTGCGACTAAAAAAAGGTAACCAAAAGGATTTTATAAATCGTGTAGTTCAAGAGGCGGATTGACAGTCTGAAAATGATTCAGACAGAACATGGAACAAAATGACTAGTTGTATCAAGAAGATAGCTAGAGATCTGCTTGGTGAGTCGAGAGGTGGTGCTCCACCATCTAAGAACACAATATGGTGGAACGAAAAAGTAAAGTCTGCTATTAAAATTAAAAGAGATTCTTATAAAGATTTGAAGAAAAAAAAAAAAAGATGAGGAAAGATTTAAGAAGTAAAAAAATGGCCAAAAGGAAGGTAAAGAAGCTATTCGGGAAGCTAAAACCAAGATCTATAAGGAGGTGTACGAGAAGTAGGACACTAAGGGTTATATTGGATTGCTCGGATGCTGCAAAGGAAGACCAGAGACTTATATACAGTGAAGTGTGTCAAAAATGAAAATTAAAAGATTTTAGTTCGAGATGAGAATATTAAGGAAAGGTGGAGAGATTATTTTGACAAATTGTTCAATGAGAGCCTTACTAAGAATTTGGATGGACTTATCATTCAATCTTAATATATAAACCGTGATTTCATGTGTAAAATAAGAATACCAAAGGTTAAAGAGGCTTTGAAGAGAATGAGATCAAGAAAAGCGGTTGGTCCAAACGGGATTACTATCGAAATTTGGAAATGCTTAAGAGAAATAGGCATTAAATGGCTGACGGATCTGTTTAATAAGATTTGGCAGACCAAAAAGATACCAAATGAGTGGAGAAAAAGTATTCTTATACATATCTACAAGAACAAGGGTGACATCAAAAATTGCTTAAACTACCGTGAAATAAAACTTATGTATCACATCATGAAGTTTTGAGAGAGAGTGATTGAATACAGGTTAAGAAAAGATATTAAGATAACAGAGAACCAGTTTGGGTTCATTCCTGAACGATCGACGACGGAGGCTATTCATTCGCTTCGTCAACTTGTCGAGCATTTTCGAGAGAGCAGATGAGATTTGCATATGCTATTTATTGATTTAAAGAAAACGTACGACAAAATATCTAGAGAGTTATTATGGGGGGACAATGATGAAGAAGAGGGTCCCCGTCAAGTACATTGACATAATCAAGAATATGTACGATAAAGTAGTGGCAAATGTCAGAACTTGCGGCGACCTAACGAGTGATTTTCCGATTACAGTTGGCTTACATTAAGGATCTGCATTAACTCCATTCCTATTTACCATCGTGGTGGATGAGCTTACTAAAACTATCCAAGATGAGATATCTTAGTGTATACTATTCGCTGATGATATTATTACAGTAAATGAGACGAAAGCAGGGGTTAATACCAAATTGGAGCTATAGAGGCAAACATTAAAATCTCGGGGGTTCAGATTGAGCAGGTCCAAGACAGCATATATGCATTGTAAATTTAGCAAACAGAGAAGTGGAGATCACATTGGTATAACAATGGAAGGACAAGAGATATCACCGAGCGATCAGTTTAGATGTCTAGGTTCCATCATCCAAAAGGATGGGGAGATCGATAACGATATTAATCATAAGATCCAAGCTGGTAGGTTGAAATGGAGGAGTGCAATAGGGATTTTGTACGATCGTAATTTTCCATTAAGGTTGAAAGGGAAGTTTTATCGGAGTGCTATTCGGCCTGCTTTATTATATGGTACAGAGTGTTGGGCTCCTAAGAAGTATCATACACAAAAGATGCACGTAGCGGAGATGTGCATATTTCGTTGGATGTGTGGCAACACTAGAAAAGATAAGATGCGAAATGAGGATATTCGTGTAAAAGTTGGTGCAATATCTGTATAGGAGAAGATGCGGGAAAACCGGCTAACATGATTTGGTCATGTGCGGCACAGACCTATGAAAGTACCGGTTCGACGAATAGATACTATCAATATAGACAATGTCAAAAGGACGACAGGGAGATTGGAGAAAACATGGATGGAGATGCTACGAAAAGATATGGTTGCCAAAAACCTCAATGAAAGTATATTGTTCGATAGAAGTGGGTGGAGACGGAGGATTCATGTGCTGGACCCGGCGTGATTCTCATGTTGGTTAATGTAGCCTACCCTATGTGCTTGGGATAAAAGGCTCAGTTGTTGTTGTATCCATGGAGATTAGGAAAATCACTGACACTGAGCGCTAAACATGATTTATAAAGCTAAAACAAATTCATGGTTTTGGATGAGATTAATGATCATTGATGTGATTTTTCATGAGCGTCTCCCATCTTCATCCTCCTCCTCCTTACATGATATCTTATTCTTTGAAGTCAAATATACTGAGCTTTTTCTGAAGAATTATTACATCTTTGATCAACACTTCACTTTACTTATGAACACCAATTTATTTAACATATCATTATCTTAAAATTCTTTTGATTTCCTTCGGCATCTTAATTAACAAAAGAAATGAAATTTCTTTCATTTAAAAGCTTTAGCAAGAAACGTTCAATTCCTTGAGACTTTACCTTTGTATGGATTTAAAAGGAGGCACTATTGAACATGGTAAGCAAATGGTTTTCCACGTGAAAGATTATTTTCCATCATGCATTGCACGGCGTCTAGCTGTAATCGTGCATGATAAAAGTATAAGCTAAAAAACTAGAATTTCTTTTTCATATTTACGAAAAAACGTAATTTTAATAGTTTTCTAATTATTGTAATTTATGAAATGAACAGTCTGAGACGTTATTTATTTTATGTGCCATCTAAAGGATGTATTTAAGAGTTTTCAAAATTAAATGGAAAAAACTTTGGTTTGAATTGAAAAGGGCAGAAGGCATGAATACATCTCTCTCTCAACATACATGCAATCATAATTTATACAAGGCTTAAATTCACAAAACTACCAAATAATTTCACCGTTTTATAACTACCTACCAAATACTTTCATAACAACCAATAACTACCGTATCTAAAGGTCAACGTCGGTCAACGGTTGAGGTGCTAATTATACAAGTTAAATGACATTTTTGTCCTTTTAATCAATTTATTGTTAATTATTTCATTAAAATGGTTATTACTAAACACTTTCCTATGGTCGACGATGTGGCGACGATGAAAGTGGACGGCGGCCAGGGGGCAGGTGGTTGCGAAGGAAAAGACCAAAAAGGGAGAAGATGGTCGCAAGAGAGAAGCCACGGTGGAAAGAGGTGGTTGGAAGAGCAGATAGAGGGAGAGGTGGATAAGAGAGAAGCAGAGGCACTGCAGTGAGTGGTTGGAAGAGCAACGAGTGGAGGCGGCGGAGGAGGTGGGCGCAAGGTCAGGCGGACCAGGGAAGGAGGTGGCTGTGAGGAGTGAGTGGAGGAGGTGGGTGTGAGGGAGAAGAATGAAGAAGATGAAGGGCGCGGCGACGGCAACGATGCCGCCGGAGAGGAGATGTGGGCCGCGACGGTGTCTGCGATGATGATTGGAGGCTAAATTACGGCTAAGGTTTATGGGTTATGTTAAAGCTATGATTCTAGAAGAAGAAGAAGGTGGTTTAAGCATTTTTGTAGTTTTTTTATGCGTGGCAATTTTGATGAGATGGCAGTGACATGATGCCAACATGGCACCGCTGGTCATGGTAGTTATTCATAGTTTCGAAAGTATTTGATAGTTAATTGCCAAATAATGAAACTATTTGGTAGTTTTATGGATTTATCTAATACCATATGCAGTAAACAAATCCTACATGCTAAATGGAACAAGAATGATAATTGGAACAGAGATCATAAAGCATGGTAATCGGAACAAGAATGTTATGAGGTGAAAACATGCTACAAGAGTGAAATATGGAAGAAAACTGGACAAAATCAGCATAATTAAAAATACGATTACCGGTGGCTTATAAGCATCTCAGTACTAACATCAATTCTGATAATCAAACAGAAGCACCATGCCACACTAGCATCGTGCATTCATCAGCATCAGGGTAAGGTAAATGATGCAGCGGTAAATACCAAAACAAGTCATCGCAAATATGATTAAAAAATCAGAAATTTTCAAGAAGCACTACAACTTTTCACAAGCAAATAACAATACTTGAACAGCAAGGAACAAAATACCAAATGACAGTAATGAGAAATTTTCAAGAAGCACTACAACTTTTCACAAGCAAATAACAATACTTGAAGAGCAAGGAACAAAATACCAAATGACAGTAATGAGAAATGAAAAGAGCTTTTATGTACTCTAAATAGCATTCATGTTCATACTGAACCAAAATTAAGATCAAACAACACCAAGTAACACAACCACCGTGCAAATTCTTCATTCTTCAATAAGAGAGACACTATTATCAAGTTCTCAACAACGCCAAACTCGATAGCACTAAAACATCTTTTACGAAGTAAAACCCAAACTGAACCACAATTACTAATTATACTTGATGTCTTCATCGTCGTCATCATTAGCCTCCACCAGATCCGTATTTTTTGCCGAAGAATATCACCTGCAGCTTGTCATATCCAGCAAGAACACCGGCACCTGCAACTGCACGCAGAATGTTTGCACCGGCACCCTTGAATAGAGATTTTGCACCTTCTTTCTCAACTATCTGTTTGAACGCGTCGAATGAGCTGCTGTACTTGACGGCCTCGCCTGATGTCATCATCATCCTTCTACGAACAGTGTCTATAGGATAGGATGCGAGACCGGCGCCTATGGTGATTCCCCATCCCAGTAGGAAACTGGCAAAGAAATTATCCTGTAACAAATACATACATGAGTGAATATTCTTTTCCCTGAGTACAGTAAGAAATAAAACCACCCAAATTCAAGAAAGTTTTGATGCCATCGAAAGCATTTGCAAGCGGTTCATATCACACATTTCAATATGCAGCAACTATTCATTTCTAGAATGCCCAAACGTTTGGTATAGCCCTTCAACAAAAAAAGAGGAAAAAAGAGAACACTCCAACATATAAAAGTATAGAGGAAGGCATCAAAATAAGATACATTAACAAAAGATAATAGGGTATCTTAAACAAGATAATTTGGATTACTAACCTCCAGGGATCCAACCAGCACAACTGGTTTCAGAGAATCATACATTCCGAAGTAGAGCCCACGATAAACAATAATACCGACACAGGAGATATTAAAGCCCCGGTACAGTCCAGCAACACCATCAGATTTTATGGTTTTCTTATACACATCAATAAGACCGTTGAATTGCCTTTCACCTCCCTTCTTCGCAGCCTTTGCATCATTTGCAAGTCGGGTCCTAGCATAATCTAGAGAATACACAAACAGGAGAGAGGACGCACCAGCTGCACCTCCAGATGCCAAGTTACCAGCAAACCACTTCCAATATCCGTCCTTGTCCTTTTTAAAGTTGAACATTTTTTTGAAGTAATCTTTGAAAGCAAAGTTAAGAGCCTGGCAAACAATACAGAATTGAGGTATCAATATTAAAAGGATCAAACAATCAGCAAAAGACAAGCGCTCTATTATTGTGATGCAAACTCTTGGAGGTTTGCCTATCATTAGATTTCAATCATATTCAGTTATACATCCTAAAGTGTTTTTATCAGCAAATGGCTCCTACATCCTAAAGATTTCAATCATATTGACCAAAACCGTATGTTCATTTGAGCTTTCTTAAGGAATCTGGTCGATGAGTAGAGGAAACATGCACTAATAAAACCCTTGAGTTGGTATAAGTGCCATACGACGTAAATTCTATGGGGGTTTAATGCAACTCACCCTTTTCTAACGCTAAAACCAGAAAAATGATTAAAATGACATGATTATGATAAGAACTGTAGGCAGTTTTTACTGTACATCTATTGGAGTGGCATGTCAAAATAACAATCCAATGGTCCACATCAATCAAACCCTGGTATAAATTTGAAATAGAAAGATTTTACATTAAGCTATTTAGCATTTTTTTTTATTTTGCTCAAATACCCTAAAAATTAAAAAAAAATAACAACCAATTCTAAAGGTACTTTTTTTCGCATGGCGGTCACGTGTCATGTACTGGAAATTAGTATAATTTAACTGACTAACCTGAGTGGGAAAATAACGGATAACATTGGCAGTGTTTCCCCTCCATAACGCAAGGAACCCTTCATCCTTGATCGTTCGGGCAAAACAATCTCCAATCCCTTTATAGGGCTCTGAGAGCCTACCGGCCTTGATCATTTCATCCTGGTTCTGAATCAAGAGCTTCACTCGTTCAATGGGAGCAGCTGCCGTTTTCGAGACAGCAGCAGAAACTCCTCCCATCAAGAAATCTATCATAAAGCCAGTAGCGCCTTTCTCCTTGGGAGCATAAGCATGGACAGGGGAGTACAGAGAAAGGGATGAGAAAGCAGCTGTTCCTTGAAGGCCACCATTGGAGCAAGTACTCGGAAAGTTGTGGATAGCATTGTTCCTAGCGATCGAGTAGGAAGAGAGCCTAGAGGAGTAAGAATTGCCATAGATCTTTTGAATCATGGTCGGATGATGCCACTCTTCAGCCATTTCTCAAAACCTCTAAGCTGACCTGTACAAAAATAAGAATTATGGACTAGTAATAAGCAAAGGCATACATTAAAGCTCATTGTGTCAAAGAAATTAGGAGTTGCAGTAAAAAAGCAAAGGCAATAATTATACATCAAGGCTTCAGGTATCGAAGATCAGGCTTTGGAGTTCAATTGTTCCGCAATCAACATAAACTATCTCAAAAATTTTGTCGCGTCCCGCTTCCCAAAATACGGAATACGAGAGTGGCTAGGTCAGCCATACTCCTACGGTCAAGAAATAATCCTGCCGTAATCTCACCTCGGCTTCTAACATTACATGGTAAACGGTAAACACGGCACTAACAAAGAGAAATATAGTCACTAAATCCATCATAAGTAAATGAATCAGAGTGCAACGGATACAAGGCTGTAACATCAAATAAGATAACTAACCAAATAGAGTCAAAGGAAAAGATAGCACTGACGTCGCTGGTCTAGATCTCCGCAATATACTCAAAATAGGATAGGTCTTGATCTGGGCTAAGTACACCTCACTCGGAGCATGCACACTCAAGTCGTTAGGACGACATAATAATATAACAATATATCTTATATTGCAGAACAATAAGCATGAACTAGAGCTTTTAAAGAAAAATCACGAAGATATGAGACAACACGAACATGCGGGTAATATAACATGTGCTATGATCAAGTATCATAAGTCTGACAATTCTATTCTAATGCGTTTGTTTATTTGTAGTTCAACAATGAAGGTATGGGTGTATACGAGAGTAGTCCGATATAAACGCCACATACTAACGCCACATTTAGTACAAGGCCCTATAAACCGCACGGGACAACGGCACACGGAATTCATGTTAGGTGATTTTTAAATGGACTCTCCCGCCACGATATGCATTCATTACCCAACTACCCCTTATCCCAGATTACAAATATATGTCCAAATACCAGATTGGGTCCAAGCAAATACGTATCAATTTTACTGTCCAATCACGATTTCACTCATATATCACTTTTCGCTCATAATCACTTTCACTGACGTACTAGTCATCCCGAAATGAAGATATGGGTGTATACGAGAGTAGTCTGATATAAACGCCACATACTAACGCCACATTTAGTACAAGGCCCTATAAACCGCAAGGGACAACGACACGGAATTCATGTTAGGTGATTTTTAAATGGACTTTCCCACCACGATATGCATTCATTACCCAACTACCCCTTATCCTAGATTACAAATATATGTTCAAATACCTGACTGGGTACAAGCAAATACGTATCAATTTTACTGTTCAATCACAATTTCACTCATAGATCACTTTTCGCTCATAATCACTTTCACTGACGTACTTGTCATCCCGAATCGATACTACTTATCACTCGATAATGCACCACAGTCACTTAAGGTGTCAATGCAAATGATTACTAATCACTGAGTGTACAACATTTGTGCAATATGATAAAAAATGCAGTAAAATAGAATACGAGTAAAATATAGGCAACCAATGTCATTCAGGTTGGAAAATTCACAGTAATTCATACGTGCATAATCAAGAAAAACAATATAAAAGTCATAATCAGTAAACTCAATTATCTAGACAATAAAATTGGTTTCATACCGATCAGGGTTTTGGTTAAAAAGATATGATCGTTTTAAAACAGACATTCACAGCTGAAATTCCAATTTCTGAACTGAAAGTCCATTTTCGAACGTATTTTTCCATTAGTTACATTCACAATTATGCGTTGCTACGGTTCAATGTTATTTAGGGTTATCAGTTCAGGTTTCAACACAAAAGATGGATCAGTAGTAGCCGTCATGCGGTTAGAGTTATGTTCATGTCAAGTTCGATGTGTAAAGTCTGTCGCAGCAAAATGCAGCCAAACACGTCGGCATTATCAATTGCTTTATAAATATAAAACTGTAATGAAATTTGGTAAAACCAGTGGCATATGAAAGCGAACTCAATTTTCTACGTATCGATATAGGATTCCGCACATATGCGTGTTTGAACAGAGTGATGTAAGCATTCAAAAACAGATGTTAGCTGTTCTCTTCAGTTTGCGTTATCGAAACATAACAATTTTCAACCATCCCTATAGATTCACAGTCTTCTTCGTAGCGAGTCTAAGTACGCCACGATACGATTTTTGTACGATTTACTACAATTTTAATACGGCGATATATGCAGTAATTCTAGATTCCGTGTCGGTTATCGGGGGTATCATTTGCAGTGATTCCAGATTCTGTGTCGGTTATCGAGGGTATCATTTCATGGTGTAAACATCAATAATTTGCGTTCAAATTTCTATACGATATTCATAATCAGTAAAGGAGAATGCATCACAAGTTCCGTCATTTTTAAACAAGTTTTCGTTTATGGTTCGTATCAAACACCTAGGGTAATCATTCGATTATCGATCGAAATACACGTTTCCTTTAACTAATCAAAACTAAATGTTGTCCATATAAATTCTATATGATACCAACACGGTAGAAAGCCCTAGTCGAGCTCCAATTTAACAGTTGCCTAGCTTAATCATGTCAGGTCATAACCCTCGGTTTGTCGGTGGTTCCAAGCCCAAAAGTTTGGGTCGGGCATTTGTCGAACACGTGTGCATGTAATAAAATCAAGTTTTGTTCAGTCAAACGAAGCAGGATTCCATTCCCACAAGTTCCAGATGATTCTTACTGGGTTTAAGACCCGATGCCAATCAAACCCACAACAATTTCCCTGCGAACTACAAGTTGTAGTTTTATTTCGGTATTTCGCTAAATTGAAAATAATAAACGTAATGAGTCCTATATCTATAGCATGATAAGCAAGTTTTCATTTGCCTACGACGATCGGCAGCACGGCAACGACAGTGACGGATGGCGCGGACACGGCATGACACGCACGTAAGCTACAGCTAGGGTTGGCTTCGAGGGCTTAGAGGCAAGTGGTCGGCAGTAGGTGTAGGTGGCTGGTGGGGCTCGTTGCAATGGCTCAGGGGTGATGCTGGTGACGAGGAGCGGTGGTCCTGGGGGTGTCACCGGCGGTGTGAGGTCTCGAGGTGCAGTGAGGAGCTTGGAGTTTGTTTGAGGAGGAAGTGTAGGGATGTGCGTGGAGTTGTGGTGGTGGAGGTGAGGAAGTGCAGTGGGGTTGCAGTGGCTACGACAAGCTGGTGGCTCGATGGTGGTCACCGGCAATAGTGTTCGGCAAAGGAGGTTGGTGGAGTGGGTTGTGGTGCACTGGATGCTCGGGAGTAGCGCAGAGAGAGGAAGGGGGTTGAGGGCTTGGTGGTGTAGCGGTGGAAGTGGAGAGGTGCTGGCGGTGGTCTTGGCGACGAGGTGAGTGGGGAGTAGTCGCCGGAGGGTTTGTCGGCGAGGGGAGTTCATGAGGGGGAGGGAGAGAGAGCTAGAGGGAGAGAGATTTAGAGAGGGGAGAGATTTAGAGTGATGGGCGCGGATCTCGTGGCAAGGGGGGCATGGCCATGGGTGGCCGTTGAGGGAGCGGGTCATGGGGGAGTGTTGGCGAACGAGGCGGAGGACTGTTGGGGGCTTTGGTATGAGAGGAGAGAGAAAGAGAATATGAAAGGAGAGAGAGAGGGAAGAGAGAGGAGGGTTAGGTCGAGTAGAGTTTAGGGTTTGGGTTTTGGGCCAGGGTTTTATGGATTGGGGTTTAGTGGGAATGGGCCCATAGGAAAAATAGAAAAGAGGAGGAGATAGAATTAGGATTTAGGAAAATTAAATAGGAAATTGGGATTTAGTTGGGAACGATTAAAAGGGAAAAATAGAGAAATTATTTGAGGCAACTAGAAAAGAAATATTTATTAAAATACGAGAAAAACGTATATAAAAAACTTGTTATTACAAATTTTGTGCATGATCTAGTTATTTGTGATTTCACAAAGAACTTAAACATATAAAATAACAAGCACAAAATTGATTGAGCATAAACAATGACATAAGTTGCAGATCACCAAGTAAAGGTGCAACTTCATTTTCAGTTCTGTGAATATCTAGCATATCGTATTCAACAAATTGTGGAATTTGAATGCAGTTGCGTGTTTTGATGTAGTGTTTAAATTTTGCAATGTGCAACAACAACAAGCCTTCATCCCAAATTCTTGGGGTCGTATGTATAATCCTTCTCTTCCATTCTACTCTGTCAAGGACCGTCTCTTCGTTCTTAATTGCCTCTATCTAGGTCTATCCATACACCTAGTTATGCCAAGAACTACAATTTTGTAGGGCATTGATTGGTCTCCGTTGCACATGCCCAAACCATCTTAATCATTTCCCCCACATCTTGTCCTCGATAGGAGCCAATCTACCTTGTAATGAATAGACTCATTTCTTATCCTATCTAGATATTGCCTTGTAATATAAGAAATTCCCAAAAAACTATTTTATTGCGAGACAATCATTTGTATGTAGCAAAGACCGACGTCCCAACACGCATTTAGGTACTCATATCACCATACCACACTTTTCTCACAAGTATACAGTCAACAAACAGATGATCTGATCACAAGTAGCATATGCAGCAAGCTTACATTTCTCACAAACAAAATTTACTCAACATTTCTCGCACACAAAATTTACTCAGGATGTCCTCGACACTGATAAATAACATATTTACCATGAAAAACATATTGAAGAAAGTTAATAAAAAAATGTTCAACATCGACGAAGATCTAACTAATCTAATGCATACGAACAAAGAAATCGAGGCTGATACTAAAATTGAACATGGAGTTCGAATAAAAATCATTTTTTTACACAGATCCTAAGCGATGGTAGCATAAAAATCAAAATCAACCTAAAACAACATCAGATCTAATGATCGTAACAATCTAAATCAACAGTGGAATCAGGGTTTCCACAAGTGAAAATCGATACTTCAAGAAACTATTCGATTGATTTAAAGCATAAATGTATCAAAAATTACTAATTTGAAGTGAAATTGAGGACCTAGACACGAGAGGGAGATAAAAACGATACCTTTGAAAAGGCCGCTGAGTGAAGCGAAGGGACTCGATCGAGGAGGCTGCGAAATGGGGAGAGATGAAAGCGAGAATTTATAGTGTGAGAGTGAGAGTGAGAGAGCAAAACCCTCGAAGTTGGGGGGCTAATTGACGAAGAAGCCCTTATCTTTTGTATAATTACATATTTAGACTGGATTTTTTTTACAGTTGTGGGCGTCGGTTATTGAGGCCTCCTAAGCTGCCCCCTCACAACTCGAGATAAGATGGAAGAACATAATAGGGTAAATAGTCAAAAGCCCCGCTCGGGAGTTGTCTAAATGCTCCAGATAATTTCAAAATCGTTGGCAATGACTTACTGTTCAAAATCTTTATGAAAAAATCCATGGGCTGTAACTGCTTAGATATTACAGACGGCTTTTTAGATATTACATGCAACTGCATAGATATTACATGTGTGTGAAGAGGTTTAATTGGACCTAGCGGCTTTTTAACAAAAGCAAAAGGTCCAGTGGTTTTTAACAAGTTTGAAGCAGGCCGGGGGCTTTTTGACAATTTGCCCAAAATTATAAGATTTATTTTGAAAAAAACATACAACTCCATGAATCTTGTGTGAAAAAATAAGTAAAAATAGGCCATGAAACTGTAGAACAAATTAGCATAGACTGTGTTCAAACAATGAATTATGGGGGGAAATTTGTCAAAAATTGATTAAGGTGAAGTACTAGCATTTTTTTTTTTTAAAGTAAAATTAAAATTCGAGGTTACGATTTATTCTTACTTGGATTTATAAATTTCGTATTTATTTGAGATGTACATTATTTCTTCAATTGAAACGCATAACCTTGAAATCATATATCACAAGGCTTAAACAATCATTTTCGTTCTTTGAACTTCCAAAGAATAAACTCAAGGGGTATATATGCTACATAACTGCTGAAGTTGAAGATTGCAGACCTTCGTTGTTGTTTTTTTAAGTAAATTTTAAAGGTAATGCAGTTTTGAAACATAGCAAGCATGAACAGAGAGATAATGCGTACATCCAAACCTAGGAAAGGAAAAAAAATAAGTTTGATAAGAGAAACCTCATTTATTCACATCTATACTTCATCAAAATTACAAATCTCAAAATCTCTCATGATACATTACTTTTCAACTCCTGACTTATCAACTCCAACCGCATCAAGCCACACAACCACCTCATCAATCCCCGGCCTCCGCCTCGGATCCGGCACGACACACCTACATGCCGTCTCGAGCACCACCATCATCTCCCTCTCATTTCCCTTGCACCAGACCTCCTTATCGAAAACCTCCGTCTCTCTCCCCTCCGCCTTCATCTTCAACACCCAAGTCACCAAATTCCGACACCCTTTTCCTTTGCACACATCCACTGGCCTCCGCCCCGTCAGCAGCTCCAGCAGGACCACCCCAAAGCTGTAGACGTCGCCTTTCAAAGTCGCCGTCAGAGTCTGGCTGTACTCTGGCGGAATGTACCCCAACGTACCGACTAAATCGGTGGTCACGTGGGTGTCATACGGGCGTATCAGTCTGGACAGGCCGAAATCCGCCAGATGAGCCGTGAACAGCTCATCTAAGAGGATGTTGCTCGACTTTATGTCTCTGTGTATTATATTCGGCTCGCAAACCTTGTGCAGGTATGCCAGCCCTCTAGTGGATCCCTGAGCGATTCTAAGCCTGACGTCCCAACAGAGGTGGGGCCCACCATCGTCAGGCTTTTCGTGCAGCCAGTAGTCGAGACTGCCGTTCTCCATGTAGGAATAGATAAGGAGACGATCATTACCGTAGCGGCAATAGCCTTTTAAGGAGACGAGGTTCTTGTGTTGGGCTCGAGATAAGGATTCGACTTCTGCTCGAAACTCCCTCTCCATTTGGCCGCAGTCACCAGAAAGCCTTTTTATTGCGGCTTTGGTGTTATCGGGGAGGATTGCTTTGTAAACTAGGCCGAAGCCTCCGCATCCGATTATGTTGGCTTGGTCGAAATTGTTGGTGGATTTCAAAAGATCGTTGATGGTTAGTTCTTTAGTTGAATCGGAGTTTTGAAAGAAGATCACAGGCTTTGATCCGGAGTCAGAAACACGATTCGTTCCTTCTTCTTCTTCGAATTCCTCATCTGAAGGATCGATCACATCTCTTCTTGACAAGTTGAGTAAGAGAACGACTAAAATAACCGAAACTCCGACCCCGAGGCTGATGGTGATTCCGAGAATGCTGCTTTTCCCAATTCTACCACTCATTCTAGATGAAACTTCAGGAGTCATGCCAACAATCACACCAGACTTATCACAAGGGCCCTGTGCCCGACACAGACCCGCATTGCCCTCGAAGCTAGAATTCGAAAAGCTGAAGAATTGACCCCCGGTTGGAATTTCGCCAACCAAGTGATTATTTGCTACACTGAACTTCGACAGGAAGGTGAGCTTGCTTAAAGATTGGGGAATAGTCCCGTTAAGATCGTTGCAAGAAAGATCCAACACCTCCAAATTCTCCATGTCTGAAATTGTATCGGGTATCATTCCTGAAATCTTGTTTTTGCTCAAATCTAATACATGAAGTGCCTTCAACTTCCCAAACTCCGGCGAAATCGAACCATTGATCTCATTGTCATTCAAGTATAAAGCAGGAGGAAAGCTCGAAACTTGGTTATATTGAAGGCCAAGAACACTTTGGTTTCTCTTAACATAGAGTGGCATGACTATTGAGCTACCGTTCAATGAGGTTTGCACAAGAGTGAGGCTTTTTAGCTGAGTTAAGCTCTTCGGAATTTCGCCAGTGAGAGAATTGTTAGAGATATCCAAATAGATTAAATTTTCGAATTTTCCGATCCATAAAGGAATCGCACCATGGAAATGATTCCACGACAAGTCTAAAACCCGTAGCTTCTTACAATCCATCAACCAAACAGGAATTTCGCCATCGAGAGCACAATTGCCAAGTGCAAGAATCTCAAGACTTGAGAACTCAAGCGAGAACTTAGGAACCTCTTCGCGAAGAAAGTTCTTGGTGAGGATCAATGTGGTTAGATTCTTACATTTTTGGAGCACTTCCAATGCCGAAGAAATATTATGGAAGCTATTGTTGGACAATGAAAGAAACGAGAGCGATTCAAGATTACCAAATTCAGTAGGTATTTGACCAGACAATGCATTTTTAGCAAGGCTCAACGTTTTCAATTCTGGACAATTCGAAAGGCTAATAGGAAGAGGACCCTTCAAATAATTACTAGCAAGATCAAGAGATCGAAGCAGAGGCAAGCCAGCGAAATCAAGATCAAATAGACCCAACAAAGAATTATTCCTCAAGTCAAGCTCTCTAAGCATCGAACACAATGACAAAGAACTCGGGATTTCGCCAGTAAAAGAATTTGAAGGAGCAATCAACTGCTCAAGCATTGTCAAATTCCCAAACACATTTGGAATAGGACCAGACAATCGATTCTCCGACAAAATCAAAGATTTCATACCAGAAAGCTTGCTCAAGTTTCCACTCAATTCGCCCGAAAATTCATTGAATTCAAGTGACAACGTCTCCAAAGAAACCAAATCAAAGAGCTGGTCAGGGATTTTACCTGATAACAAATTAAACCCAAGATTAAATTCTTGAAGAGAACCACTGCAATGAGCAAAACCCTCACCAGAAATCGACCCCGAAAGCGAATTCATCGAGAGGTCGATAACCCGAATCGATTTCGACCCAATGCAGATATCATGGCCAAGTGAACCAGTGATTGAGTTGTTGCTAGCATTGAAGAATGACAAAATGGGCAAGCCAAAACCCAAATCAGAGAACGACCCATTGAAGAAATTCGACGAAAGATCCAAGCTTTTGAGTGATGGCATAGAGCTGAAGCTGGTGAGTTCCCCTATGATTCCATTGTAGCTGAGGTTGAGAAATTGAAGGCCGCGGAGATTGGAGAACTCAGCAGGGATGTTTCCAGTGAGAGAATTACAAGAGAGGTCTAGTGAATGGAGCTGTGTGAGATTGGCTAGAGAGCTTGAGATGGGGCCAACAAGGCCAAGGCTTGAGAGATGGAGCTTTGTGACCCTACTATTTGAGCTGTTGCTGTTGCAAGAAACACCATACCAGCTGCAGCAAGGGGTTTTGGTGACCCAAGTGGAGATGATGGAGCCATTGCTGAGGTTGCTAACAAATGACTTGAGAGCTTCAAGGTCATTAGAATCACAAGAGAGGGCTGAAGAGGGTTGATGAATGAGCGACAACAAGATTGCCCATTTCAAGAAGAGGATGAAAGATGAAGAGGAATAAGCCATTTGGATTTTATTTATTTATTTATTTTTTGACTCAATGTTCATCTAAGGATGCCCATTTGAGGAAGAGAGGAGAAGACGAAGAAAAGGAAAGCAAATTTGTACTCATCTTTTTGGTGTTCAACTCAAATGACAACAAAAGACTGAATGGCCATGGCATTGGAGGAAGAGAAGGGGGGAGAGCTTAGAATAGAAGGGAAATGAGTTTTTGGATTCAAGTGGAGCTTTGGTTGTGCTTTTCAAGGTGGTAATAAATGAGAGGGGGGCGGCTGAAGCTTGAAGCTGACACAAAATAAGGTACGTCTTTGAGTGAGATGTTGAAAAAAGATTTGAGTGAGAGCTTGTTTCTTTCAACTTTCTTTGTGTTTTCTTTCTTTGAATTGAGGGAGGGTGGGGACCATGGTAGGTTTTTAGTGTGGAATGAGAGTGGAGTGGGTGAGTGATGAGTTAGAGAGAGAGAGAGAGAGAGGAGAGAGAGAGGTCCTCAAGATGTCTGCTTTGGTCACAGGGATTTGCCTCTTTTTTTAAATGCTTCTTCTTGTCTTTGATGACTTTGGCGGGCCTCACTTGTGAGTATTTAAATGGGGGAGGGTAATTAATGAGGAGGGAGATTTGGTGGGATTTTTTTTTTTGTGGTGGGGGGGCGTGGGGCGGTGTTTGATAATGGTTTAGTTTGGGTTTAGGGTTGGATTGAAATAAGCTAGACAGCTCAAGTGCTCTGTGCATCATATGTCACCATTAACCTTTGCTGATTCATCTGCTGTGCTGCTACGGTAGAGATCCGTTCTCCAAAATAAGATATTACCGGCTCGATTCTAGATTTTAGAAAGGAATCGGAAAAAGTAATCTTTATAGGTGATCGGGCCAATTTTTTATTTATCTAATGAAACTATGTTTAAGAGAATTCGATAAGCCTAGCAATTATGATGTTCTTTGTATTATGAAAACTGCTGTTGGTTTGTTTTTTACTTCATTTTTTTGGCACTGGTCCGTAAGTCCTAACATATGCATACAACACGCATGCTCAGAAGACCCGCGAATTTGCCCTGAAAGGGTTCAAACGTGGTCATTTCCGCCACCGGGAATCGAATCCATGCATTGTCCCAAGAGAGGGAAGTGTCTTATCCACTGAGCTATTGCTTCCCTACAGGTTCACTTGCACCGGTATCTTATTTCATCTCTTTGATCTTAGACTTATAAAAAATGTAGGAGTAATGTTCATCCTCCACTATAAATTCTTCATCTTTTCTTTTTCTTTTGGGGTGATGGCAGCGGAGAGCAAAAGCATTAATAGAGCCTCGGATCACTTACATTCAAACTCTTGGGAACCATAAACAAAAAAACGTTGCGTAGATATAAGTTTCTTCTTCACACTCAACGGTGATTGTTGACTGCTGTTCCCAATTAACCCATTACATTTTCCACATCAAAATAAATAGATACAAATACATTACTAGTACTGTTTTAAAATCATTTTTTCTTCTTTTACTGGCACGTGGGTCCCACACATCGATGTAAGTTCACATGCAAAAAGCACGAAGGAGAGAAGGTGAAGAAGCAAAGGAGTTGACCCTGAAACTTGGGGAGTTCACTGGCCTACTGCTGCTGCTGGCTTAACAAGGGTGACGCTCACTTTACGCTACCTAGCACATAGCACAACCCTCGTGACTTTAGTTCTCATAATTTCTCTTCATTTCTCTCTACCATGTTCGCTTTATAGCCGTTCTTTTGCAGTACGATTTTGCATAAATGCGTTAGCGATCTTACGTCTCCCCAAGATTTTAGACTCAAAACTCGGAACATTTGTTGCATACCCAAAACACTTGTTTGATTAACTTTACATCTTCAGTCGGATAGGATTTTCAATCCCGGCTACTTTTCATTTTGTATTTGGTCGAACAAAAACTTGAGGAAAGAAGGAAAATAATGCAACATGTATTGCAGATAGTAATTGTTATGCTCACAGTTCCAAAAGTTGCAAAATTTATTGCTTTTGGACTCCGTTTCAATTTCAAACCCATGTCTTTTGCTAATCAAATATGGAAAATAAATATATTTTATAATAGATGTTGCATACATCTCTAATTCCAACCAATCAAACAACCACTTAATAAAATCTCTTGTTAAATAAATGAAATGACCATACCATTTGCTAAGTTTGTGAAACATACAACTTCCCATGACATTTTGTATCAGAACATGAATATAAAATCAACGTCAAGAAATCTAAGAAAATTTAACCATAGTCAAGATAGCAAGAAAGGAAATGAACACGAATGCTCATCTCATAGATTAACCCTCTCACATGAGAAATGGATGACAATGGTATTTTGTCTAGAGAAGGCAGTCGAGCTGAGCCTGCAGGTCTTGTATGGACACCATGCCAATGCTCTGCATTTCTTCTTCAGAGTAGTCAGATTTTATCAATGTTTGCAGTTGTACATGAGCTTCTATAATATTTGTCCTGCAATGCAATAAATAATAATCATTAAAATTTATATATAAAAAAAAAGGGCAGTGTTGCCATGCATTCAGAACTATAGGGCTAGGGCTAGGGCTAGATAAATGCAGATGTAAATAGCTTAATACCAGATGGCCCTCATTAAATTTGCTCCAAGCACTATGAATGCATGCTATCTCAAGAATGGATCCAGTGACACATCCATTTGGATTCACAGTGGCTATGTCAAACAAATAACCCACAGCAGGAATGTGAAAATCACCCTCCATAATGCAACAATGGAGTCACCATTAAGAGCCCATCATTAGTCATCTATGTGTTTCTAGATCAAGATTGGGTATGGAGTGCATGTCTCCATAAAAATTTGATAAAGTTGCAAAGTTCTATTAACCCTTTCTAAATCAGAGCCAAATTCCTGAATGAGGAAATTAGGACCAGGAAAAAGGCTTTCCAGAATTATAAAACCACTTTGCTTTTGTCTAATCCCCCTCAAGTCAGAGAAATGGTTTAGAAGGGAAAAATCATAGTTCTGCCGTAGGAAATTGCATTGAACATTCAGATGCAAAGATAGCCAAAACCTGACATCCCAATTGAAGCAATGGAAAAATACACAAGGTAATCTATCCGATGAAGAAAGGCATCTGGCTTACTTAACTCGAGGATATCTTTAATTTGTACTTTCGAAAATTTTGTGGTTTAGCAAATCACAGATAAAACAAACCGAGCAGATGAGTAATGTACAAGAAATTAATCTGTACAGACTATATGTTATGACATTAGGGATTGACTTTTGGAGAGAATGTTACAGATCTTGCTTGTTTTTACGTACCTTGAATCGTCCTTCTCTATATTGAAAGATCATATATTCAAGACTGCTACCTTCCATAATTATGTGTATGAAGACCCCTACATGACAAATTCAAGACTCCTACCTTTATAATTATATGTATACAAATTATTTGGTGTCTGAGTTCATTAAGAGAGGAGCCTAACGAGCAAAGACTGCGTCACCTTGAACCCTATGAGGATTTCATTTCAAGGAGAGAAGTCAGAAAATTCTAAACTAAATACAATCTGCAATATACTTTCACTGTTCCTTTAATTCCCCTAGATACATGTATATGTATGGAGAACACTCACTTGATTGGTTTGAATAAGATCATCCTAGTTGATGGGTTCTGTAGATATAGCTTCATCTTGACCATCACTTTCGGCAAATCTTGCTGAATAGCAACACTAACCTGTTCCAATAGAATCACATGATTAGCATTTGATAAGCAAGCCACTGAGTTGTTAAGATATACAGCAAACCTTTTGAAGAAGCTCAGCCACTTTATCAGGGGTGGCAAAGGCCTGATCCTTGAGGGGTTTTGCCAAAACCGAGTTGACTTTCTTATCCTGCCTACCAGAGGATAATGCAACTTTTACGGCAGTAACCTGAAAAATATGTTATATAGGGTATAATATTATATGATTTTCATTTGAAACATCTTAGTGCTTTAAGTTATTTGGTAGACCCAAGTTGCTAGCAGGTGTGACTTCAGAACTTTTTGTTCAAAAGATCACCAGGAAACTCAACGGGAAGCAATTATCGATAATGGACGTGTTCAGTCAAAAGAAGAAGAAGAAGAAAGCGCTCATCCCTTCTTTCTTCCATTTAACAGTCTTGGAACTTTTTGACGCTGTTAGATAGTTCTATGATAAGAAGTTGGCTGTCTTCGTAACTAAAAATTGACAGGAAGCAGCTTTTGTTTATATGAACATTCCATAATGTTTGATTACCTTGGTGACAAATGATAGCATTGGATCCACAACCGACTTTGTGACGGACATAATGAATTCCTCACACGTCGCTTTGAGACTTTTTTCTAATTCCTGCCAATAAAAGAATGTTAGATCATAAACCTTACCCACATATTGAATTGTTGCATTGAAAAGATTGTCAAGAACGTCAAGCCCAAGCTCAAAGGTTTGGTTGCACGCCTCACAAGCACATCCGATTAGACTAAAAGTGAGTCATTCCTTGCATCAACAAGTTTACAATTGCCAGCATCATAGGACTATTAGATATAATGTCACTAGAATGTTGTGTACTGTATATAATTACAAACTAATGGAATATAAGTATATAACAGATGTTCCATTCTGATATTTACACGTTATTTAGTAAATTTGATTATAAAGAATCAAATGAGGCACAGTGAGTGAGTGTTAAAAGAATATGTGTGTCCGAAGGAATTGTGCAGATATATTGTTTATAAAAAGACTGTTAAAAGGCAAGCAGTAAGTTATGCAAACAAAAGCCCATATTAAACAAATAATTTTCAACGACTCATCCAAAAAAAAAAGATTTCAAACGATTAACAATGAAGCAGAATGTAGGAAGCATGTTGGCCAGTCTCCTCAGGGCCAAAGACAAGCGCGAAATTTTCAAATCTTCCATCTGGTTCTTTAAAATAACATAACTACACGTCTACAACTCTGTTTAGCAAGAAAAGAAGACTGTAAAATAAGCTCCTAATTGCAGCTCCAAATCTCCATACCACTGCCATCCGCACCAAAAACCAACTGTAATGGTACTCATTTTATGCCAATGTTTCTAAAATCTCAAGTCAGCTTATTTTCTTGAAATTCCTCAAAAGGGTTTTCAACCGTTCAAACAGATCTATTAGCAAGATTGAGGTTTATACAGAGCAATCAACAGTTGTTCCGGTTCTGCTCTAGGCTGGATGCACTATCAACTGGCCAGGCTGGAGGCCCTTATGCCATAAAACATCAATGCAATTCCACACTGGAGTAGAGAATGCAGTTATGTTAAACATCAACTGGCTAGGACTGGAGGCCCTCTATGCCTAAAAATAGCTTAATGTTGGACAGCCTAGAAGCATAAACTACAATGAAGATATGGGCATTAATAATAAGGGATGTTTATCCTTTTGAGATTCATTATTCAATGACATTTAAACTTAAATAATATGTTTGTTTCTTATATGTAGGATAAATTCAGTAACTATATTATTAAATTATTGTCTCTATTCTTCACAGTTCAATCTTTTATCATGTTTCCTTTCATAGTAATTTTTCAATATACGCAATTACATGAACTGCTGAACCACTAGATATTTGGATAGCAGAAAGACATTAAATGGATTTTCCTGGCCAGGGCCCCAGCAGCCAAAAATCCTCGACTTCTTTTGAAATCTTGCAAAGCATATACCGGAATTTGCAAGACACAGTATCAAGAATTATAACAACATACATTAAAATGACTGCCTAACCTTTCTAGCATCTATCTGACTTTCCAGGACTCGAGGAGAGAAACCCCGGGCCAACGAGGTCGATCTTGACCAGTCAAACAAAGAGGCCTGACCTCTGAGAATTCTTCTTAAATGCTCCTGCAAGAAGGAAACAAATTTAGTTCACTCAATAGTCATACCACTGCTTTTCATATTTTATATGAAGATCAGTTTTATACGCCGTTAATGTTGTGGAATAAGCAAATATTGCAAACTTTTATCACCAAAGTTTTGAATATAAGATAAAATCCAAAATTATGTAAAGCAAGACAATATGCTAAGGAAAACACTTTTTCTGCTCTATTAATTCGCAGATTGCAATAAAGTAGCATTAAGTTCTCCTGTCCTTACAGGTAACACTGGCTAATACAAGAAGTTATACTGATAACACCATATTCAGTCTGAATTAGAATAAGCATGCTCATCCAAAATTCCTCGATAGAAGGAAACAATCATTATCATTGAAAGGAATATATACTTCGAAGATGCTAGCAATTTTTTTTTGCCAGCCTGGGAACTGACTGTATAATAAAGCAAACAAAACCACATTGAAACTCTTCTAACAAGTTGTATACGTCAATTTGGTTAATTTAGTTACTGTTATATGTGCAATGGCGGTTAAAAGATTCAGAATATAAGATAGATTATAATTAGCCGTAAAAGATTTACAGGATCAGGTAAAGGTTTTACTTATTGATTTGAGCAATGAGAAAGTTCGAAGGAATGTAAAACACCAACAAAAAGTCATTACCAGACCAAGAAGTTAACTAGCAAAAGATGTATTAAGTTATTACTTGCACTCACCAGCAAATGAGAGAAATCCAACTCCTTGTGAGTAACAGAAAATTCAATATCAAATGGAGCAATCTGAACACATTTGGGATCCATAGTTAGTATAGTTGGCCACCAATCCAACCAGTGTCCAAATACATTATGGATATATTTAAATTTCCTGTAAACTTAAGATATTTGCAGCACACCTGTTCCCTCAAGATAAGGAGATGTTTAACAAGGAATAGTTGTCCGTCCATTGTAGATGATCTTTTCGCAACAAGTTTACTTGCATTCTGCAAGTTAAGAAAAGCATTTAAGGATAGAAGTCATGCAACCATCAGAAACATTTCACAATCATACCTTATCTTCTTCTACACCCTTTTCAACACATGATAATTAATTTAATGCATCTCATGAGAAAAACTTTCCTTGTGGCTTCATGAAAAGTGCAGACTCAATTTTCCAATAAATAGTATAATAAGAGTTAACTGCACAATCTTTCTAAATATTTAGATACACAATCTACCATATATTTAATTCAATCGCTAAGAAAGCACCACGCATTAAGCTAATCGGTATTTTGCTATCTCTTGGAATCACTCCAGCAAATGCCAAATAGCTAAAACTGGATATTCCGAAAGAAATTCTGACGTATTTATAATGAAAAGAAGTTGCACAAAAATACGAGCATCACCAATTGTTTTTAAATTGGGCTTTTTACTAAAAATCCCCTCCATACTTCACTAATTACTAAAACCCCCTTCATGCTTCATATTTACTTAAAAGACCCCTCATACATTTAAGTTGCACACGATAAAAACTCGCTAGTTTTCCATCCAAAGTTAACGCCCCGGTAGTGATTTGGAGCTTGATCTTGAGCTACTTTCTAACCCTTTAGGTATTTCTCCCGCAAAAAGGAGCCTACATTCTCGCTTAGTTGAAGATTGAGATTTAAGAAAACTAAAGAACCACTTTCCTTTCGAACGAGATTGCCCACTAACTCGAAGCTTGTAATTGAAAGGACAACGACACTCGACAACAAGCTCATTATTGGAGAAGGTTACGGAAGAAAACAGGCTGGTTTCCATGATTAATTTGAGAGGTTTTTTTATCGAAAACCTAACCCTAAATCCAATTTGGTAAAAAAAAAATTGGGAATTTTGGAAGAAGAAGAGGGGTTGGGAGGTTTTTAAACCCTAACCCGATACTCGCTGTTAGTTCCTTAACGGAATAATGAAAGGTGCCAAAAAGATTCTATTTTTGGCTTGTTAAGGGGCTTTTTAGTGCAACTTAAATTTATGGGGGTCTTTTAAGTAAATACGAAGTATGGGGTGATTTTTAAGTAATTAGCGAAATATGATGAGGCTTTTTAGTAAAAAGCCTTTTTAAATTATACTAATATAAATTAAGTTGTTTAGACAATATATGCATTTAGCTACTATATCCAGTATGCTAGGTTACAACACTAAGTGACACTCCGCGCACACGACGTTTTCAATATGCATTTTCAGTCTCAAATGAAATTAAGGTTTCTATGCAGAAGTTTTTCTCCAACATGATGCTTTAAGATATGATGGGAAGCATCAATGGAAGATGGGACCATATATAACAAATTTACTTCATGGATCGACAGGAAGAGCGAATGGTAGCATAGCATGAAGAGTGTATGGCAGCAAAAATAGGGAAACCAGACAACTGTGGTGGAATGAGAAAGAGGATGCCTCAACATTAATGTATGTGACGTGTGTGCAGACACATAGTATTCAAATTATCGATTTAAGGTATCAATTTCTTTTTATGCATTTTTCACTTTAAAGTTGACACTAAAAAGAAAAGATCTTGTCTATAAAATTCTTTTTATGCTTTTCTTACTTTAATATTGACACTGAGAAGAAAATGATTTGTTTATAAAAATCCATAGGGAACAACATAGAAACCAACACAGTTTTGAAGCCTTCATATCAGGTTCTTAAGAAATGAATCATAGTAGGGCGAAAAAAAAGGTCATGCATGTCACGCCTCTCATTGAAACCAACTATCTTACTTGTGTTATGGAGATGTGTCTGAAAACTATAGTTACCAGCATCAATGTTGTAAAACACGTATTCGTTCATCATTCGTTCGGGAGGTGTTTAGCGTTTAATAGGATTATTCGGTGAATAAACGTTTTATACAGATTATACGGCCACATATATTTTATATTATTTTGGTATAATTATTATATATAAAATTATGACAAACATATAGGATTATAGATATTGAAAATTTGAAATATATCCATGGCCTAAATGGCAAGGCGTAAGAACAAAATCGGAAGATTGTGGGTTTGAATCCCACCGGATAAGCATTCTTGTCAATGGAATTTTTTGAAACACAATACATAATGTTCGCTATGCAACAAAAAATAGCTCATACCAAAAGACAAATCACACCACAATGCAACATGAAATCCCATAAACATAAACAAACACTAGAGCATACATGCTAAAGCCTAAAAGCATAACACCAAAATAACATATAAATATATTATGTCAGTACTCACTGTCACATAAACATAAGCAAACGCAAAAGGCCTCCGGGCTATAAATAACTTCCAACTCAACAAAATATCAAACAGTATAATCACCGTTTAAAATTGGAGAAACAGCGTTTAAACACCTTTAAAATTTGGACAAACACCGTTAAAATTTGGATAAACACCGTTTAATCACTGTTTAAACTGTATAATCACTGTGTAAATGTTTTGACTGCATAATTGACCGTTTAATGACTTTACTGTTCGTTTTGTCACCATTTACGTTTAAACGGCCGTATAAACTGTTTTTTTAACACTGACAAGTATTAAGTTTTGAAGCATTCAGTTCAGGATTTTAAGAAATGAATAAAACTAAAGCGAAAAAGGTCACAGAAATTACACTTCTCATTGAAGCCAACCAGTTTACTCGTGCTATAGAGACGTGTCTTAAAATCTATAGTTCACATAGGGCACTTTTAACCCGAGCTATATATATTTGGGTTAACAAAGAAATTAGTGTTGTAATTAAGAAAGAAAAAACTCCCAGCAACATTTTGTTTTCATTGAGTTAGAACCATTTCAAGATTAGGAAATGGGTTTTAGGTTACATGATGACATAGTGAAGAGGCATTGCTCATTCTTCATGTCGAAACCTTCCTGAACGACATGCCAACATATAAAAAGAAGGAAAATTAAAAGATCATAATATGTTAACCAACCTGTATGGATATTGAACAGAATTCTACAGCTTCCTGTGTAATGAAAACAAATACAAAAGAATTGAATGAATACTTATCAGCAGAGTAACAAAAGAAACAACAGCTGGGTCACACACCTGAGCTAACCCAGTAAAAACTGCAGGTTCCAAGCAATGATATAACTTTGACAGACATGATATTGTTTTCTCCAATGGAGGATACCAGGTTTTGAAAATATCGGAGGTATCATCAACCTGTAATTCAAAGATAAATTATAGGCAGCTGTAAATTCTATGCTTGTAATAATATGAGAGAGAAAGAGAGGGTTAAGAGAGATTGTTTTAGGGAAAGATAATGGATGGCTGGGCCTAAACCTAATCCTCCTCTTTACATAGGCAAAGCCATTTGCTGTTATACCCCTATAAGTATCTAATTATATATAATAAATCCGTGTACACTACGGGTATTCTAACACTTCCCCTCAAGCTGGAGTATACATATCAAACATGCCCAGCTTGTTACAAATAAGCTGTACTCTATTCTTTCCTAAGGGCTTTGCAAATAAATCTGTTAACTGATGAGCAGATTGAACATAGTAAGTATCGATGATCCCATCTTCAACCTTCTCCCTCATAAAGTGGCAATCCACCTCAATTTGCTTTGTTCGCTCATGAAACACAGGATTAGAGGCAATATAGATGGCAGCCTTATTATCACAATATAGTCGCATAGAGGAAGTCGGCTCAAAACCAAGCACTCCCAGCAAAAAGCGAATCCATACAAGCTCACAAGTGATATTCGCCATGGCTCGGTACTCCGACTCGACGCTGGACACTACGTTTTACCTCTTACTCTTCCAAGAGACCAAGTCACCTCCTACAAACACGCAATATCCTGTAGTGGCTCTACGATCGGATGGAGACCCGGCCCAATCTGCATCAGTGAAGCCTGTTATTCAAGAATGTCCATGATTTGAGTACAATAGACCCTTCCTTGGAGCATTCTTCAAATAGTGAAGTATTCAAATCACCGCATCCCAATGAGCCACTCGAAGAACGGACATAAATTGGCTCACAGCGCTAACTGAGTATGAGATATCAGGTCGAGTGACGGTGAGATAATTCAACTTACCGACCAACCGTCGGTATCTTCCGGGATCTTCAACTGAGTCACCTTGTCCCAGAAGTATTTTGGTAATAGGATCCATTGGAGCCTTTATGAGTTTGCACCCTGACATCCCCGCTTCAGTCAGCACACCAAACACATACTTCCGCTGTGAGATATAGATGTTATCCTTCGACCGAGTAACTTCGATACCCAAAAAGTATTTTAGGCTCTTAAGGTACTTCGTCTGAAACTTTGTTTGAAGGTGGTGCTTAAACTGTGCAATACCAGCCGCATCATCGCCAGTAATCACAATATCATCGATATATACGGCCAAAAAAATGTGAAGGCCATTGGTGTTATTACGATAAAACACTGAATGGTCATGTGCACACCGTCTGAGGCCAAACGAAATAACCACCTCATTAAATTTCCCAAACCACGCTCGAGTAGATTGTTTCAAGCCATACAATGACTTCTTAAATAGGAAAATTAGACCACACTCTTCTTGAGCAACAAAATCAAGTGGTTGTTCCATATAGACCTCGACTAAAGATTCATGAAGAAACACATTCTTCACATCAAGCTGATGCAATAGCCAATAATGGATAGCCGCAAGAGACAAATAGACGAACATAGGTCATCTTAGCCACCGGAGAAAAGATCTCATAATCAATGTCGCAAGTTTGCAAATACCCTTTGGCAACCAAACATGCTTTCAAGCGGGAAAGGGTCCGATCATGGTGAAGCTTCACAGTGTATACCCAGCGACACCCTATCGCCTTCTTCCCAGCCGAAAGAAGAACCAAATCCCACGTCTGCGAGGGCAAGCATCTCATCGATTATAGTCTCGGTCCACCCTTTATGAAACAGAGCATCAGAAAAGGACTTAGGTAGAGCATAAGAGTCAAGAGAGAAGATAAATGCTCAATATACCGAATATAAGTGAGAAGTGGCCACATGATGAGCTATAGGATGAGAAGTGCAGTTCCGGATATCTTTCTGTAAGACAATAAGGAGATTAATGTCAGCCTCTGGTGGAGCTCGAGACTCTGGAAGATCAGCACCAGGAGGCTGAAGTTCAAAAGCTGTACAGGCTCGACAAGCATACATCCATATAACCGGTGGTGTAGGACCCAACGGTAGGAAATCAGGGGTGGAAGGTGGGTCAATAGGAACGGTACAGATGATTTCCAACACAAGAGGTGGAGAATAAACCAGCTCAGAAGGGATGTCGTGTGATGAAAAATATGAGAAATCTAAAGGAAAGTCACTATACATGTCTACAGAAGTGTGGGATGTAGAAAGGTATGGGGTGGACTCATGAAAAGTCACATCAGGCGATATAAATCAACGGCGTAATCCAGAACTATAGCAACGATATCCTTTTGGAGTCCGAGAATACCCAAGAAAAATACACTTAATGGTCTTAGGATCTTGTTTAGAACCTCTGATTGTAGATCATGGACAAAACAAGCACATCCAAATACCCGCGGAAGGACAGAAAAAGGGACAACCGACGGGAACAATATGAAATGAGGAATATGTACATCAAGGACAGAGAAGAGCATATGATTGATCAAGTAATTGACAGTAAGGACTGCATCCCCCAAAAGAATTTAGGCAGTCGCTTATGAAACAAAAGACTTCGAGTGACCTCTAACAAAGGCATATTCTTTTCTGCCACCTCATTCTGTTGGGGGTATAAGTATAAGAGGATTCATGAATAATGCCAGGTTACTTCACATCTGCCCTAAAGGGTCTACTAAAATACTCTTTAGCATTATCACTCCTCAAGGTACTCAACAGTGACTCCAAATTGAGTCTTAACTTCAGAACAAAAGGTCTGGAAATGAGAAACACTTCATTCTTAAATTTCATCAAATATAACCACAAGATTCGAGAAAAATCATCAATAAAAGCCACAAAGTAGCGAAAGCCTCCTTGGGCAACAAGGCATGGCCCCCAAATATCATAATGTACTAAATCAAAAAAAAAATCGGCTATCTTATTAATATGAGATGGGTAGCTAAAGCGATGATGTTTACCCATCTCACATGATTCACTCTAAAGTAGACAAAAAACCAAGAGATGAAACTATCTCTTCAACGTTTTAAGGAAGGGTGACCAAAACGACAATGAGTATCAAAGGCTGATGTAGGGCTCGATGTTGGACAGGCTATATGGCATGGGTGCTCATCAAGGTGATATAACCCATCAACCTCTATCCTGCTGCCAATCGTTCGCTTTGTCCCAAGCTCCTGAAAAATACATCCTCTAGAGAAAAAGACGACGCTACAATTCAATTGTCGAGTCAGTTGGCTAATAGATAACAAGTTGAAAGGGAATCGAGACAAGTATAGAACAGAAGTCAGGGGCAATTATGATGTAACCAGAACTAAACCCACTCCCTCTATATCAGCTGTAGTACTATTTGCTAAAGTTACCGGGATGGTTCCATGTCTCGCCTTATAGAAAGATAATATATTTTGCTCTCTTGTCATGTGATCGGTAGCTCCAAAATCGATAATCCAAGGATGTGGAGCATGTGTCGACGAGAGTCAAGATATATGATCGCCTCTTGCCTTGATCAAATCTGAAGTGAGTGAGGGAAAAAGAAGACGAAGTCTATGTATTTCGTCATTTATCGATGCTCCTTCTCTGAAATAGGAGACAATGTAGTTGACGCCATCGTCATGTCTATTCGCAAACACCAAAGATGAAAGGGGCTTCTCAACAAGATGAGGAGGGCATCACAAACATGGATAATAAGGAAAGGGATAACTTGTATCGTAAATGAGAAAACTCTGAAGATCGAGGCAAAATCTTTCCGGATCATAAAAACAATGTGAGGCAACAGCTCTCAAAATAAGGCATGTATCTTCAAACAAGCTTGAATTCACCCACCAAAAGAAAGAGATCTAAGATCTCGCCCAAATATAACCAAGAATGTCAACCAACCAACAGAAAGGAATCAAGCAAGATTCCACCCAAAAGTGTCGTGATTGATCTCCCAATATCTGATCCACGATCAATCAACCACAAATCAATTCAATCGGATCCGAACACGGACTCCAACGACTCCAAAACTCCAACGCAATCAATACTAAATCCACACTTTCATATCAAAAAATAGCTAGAACTTGAACAATTTGATGTTTTGGATAGGTTATGAATATTAACATAACTACTACCCTTGCTTTGTATCTCGTGATGCTATCATTCTCTTCTTTGATCTGGTAAACCCATTTGTTCTGCAAAACCTTTTCATGTGATCCTGAATTAGTACCCATGTTCTATTTTTCTAGAGAATCCATCTCATCTCTCATGGCTAACTCTCACTTGACAGAATCTTTCACCTGCATTGCTTCATCAAAATATTCTGGTTCACCAGCATCAGTCAACATTAAATAATGTAAGGATGAAGAATACTATTGTGTAGGTATAGACACCCTTTCCGATCTCCTTACAACCACTTGAAAAGTGGTTTGATCCTGTTCTACTTCCTGTTATGTTGTAGTGTTTTCAGGATTTGCTTAAGATCTCATAACTACATCACTATCTGTGATCTCTTCTAACACAACCCTTTCACGTTCTTCTGGCTGTTTTTCTGAACTATCAAATCCTGCTACAGATCTATCTTTATACAACACATTTTCATTGAAAGTTACATCCTTGTGTCGTGTGATTTTTCTATTTTAATCATCTCAAAACCGATAACCAAAATAGTCAAAACCATATCCAATGAAATAACATTTTCTAACAATAAGATCAAGCTTGTCTCTTTTATCAGAATCTATTTGTACATATGAAACACAGCCAAAAACTTTCAAATGAGAAAGATTTACATCATTTCCAGTCCATACCTCTTTTAGTACCTGGAAATCCAACAGAACTGAAAGTCCTCAATTTATGTTGACTATATCTTCCCAAAAATGCTTTGTCAACCCTAAATGTAGTCTCATACTTCTAACACGCTCGTTCAAGGTTCTGTTCATTTGTTCAACGACACCATTCTGTTCTGGAGTTCCCGGAACCGTTATCACCCTGATTCCGTTTTCTGCACAAAATGCTTTTAACTTCATACTGTCATGCTCACCACCATTGTCAGATTTCAGACACTTGATTTTTTAGTCCAGTCTGATTTTCCACTTCATCTTTCCACTTTTTAAAAGTAGCAAACACATTGGATTTATTTTTCAAAAAATAAACTCATACCTTTCTAGTGGAATCGTCAATGAAGATGACGTAGCAGCGAGAGCCTCCAAGAGACTGCGCCGATATTGGCCTCTATACATCTGTATGCATCAGCTCCAACTTCTCTTTCTTTGGTGGCCTTCCAACTTTTGAGAAGCTAACCCTTTTCTGCTTGCCATAGACACAATTCTCACACAAGCCGGTATCGACAGTCTTCAATTCAGGTAGTCCCTTTGATGCTAGCAATTTCATTTCTTTCTCGCTCATATGCCCGAGCCTTTGATGCCATAGTTTAAAATCACCACCGTCTTTGGCCACTGTCACTGTGTCTTTGCATTCTGCAGTCATATACAAGGTTCCCAACTTAATGCCCCTTGCTACGACCATAGCAGATCTTCCAATCACCACCTCCAAAAATTGTTGCATATTCCATATTGTCTAACTGACTCATGGAGATAAAATTCTGACATCCTGCAACTTCCACTGGGTTCCATTGGCAATCTTTATGTTAACATCTTTTCCCAGTAATCTCTAAAGGTTCATCATGAGCCAGATAAACCTTTCCAAACCTCCCTGCAGCGAGGTGCAATAAAGTCTTTGCGCAAAGTTGAATGAAACGAAACACCAGAGTCCAGAGTCCAGGACTCAATAGAACTGTCAACACTAATATAAGAGCATCATGGATCTCTTCGGTAGCAACATTTGCAGAAGAAGACGCTTCTTCCTGATGATCATTTTTCTGATTCTTTTGAAACTTCTTGTTCTTTGGTTTAGGGCAATCATTGGAGAAGTGGCCCTGAATACCGCAATTCCAGCAGTTGATATCTTTGCGAGGCTTTGATTTACTCCTCCCTTTGGACTTAGATCTGCCATTGCTCGGCCTATGTTCTCGTTGAAAACTCCTTCCTCTACTTTGGATACTCAAAGCAGACCCTAAAAATTCTCCCGACTTTCCTGCGAACATTCTCGCTGAGAATCAAATCTCGAACCTCATCGAGTTTTAATTTCTTCCTCCCTGAAGAACTGCTCACCGCGGTCACAGTTGCGGCCCAGCTTTTCAGGTAAGGAAGGTGATAGGATCTAAGATTTGATCTCGTCATCAAAATTTATTTCCACGGAACACAAATGAGTTGTAATCACATTAAAATTATTAATGTGATCTGCAACAGATGCGCATTCTCTCATCTTCAAATTAAATAAATGACACATCAAATGTACTTTGTTAGAGACAGATGATTTTTCGTACATATTTGATAGCGCCTTCATCAGATCCGTTGTAGTCTTCTCATTGATAATGTTGAATGCAACATTCTTCGCCAACGTCAGACGGATCACAACCAAGGTCTGATGATCTAAAAGATCCCAATCTTCTTTCTTTGAATCTGCTGGCTTCGTACCCAACAAGGGTTCGTGAAGCTTTTTCTCATACAAGTAATCTTCAATCTGCATTTTCCAGAACCCAAAATCCTTCCCATCAAATTTATCGATCTTCACTTTTACTTCATCTGACGCCATCTTTCGTCACAGTCGTAGCAAACTTAACTTCTCCTTCGGATTTGAACCAACGCCTTCAAAACTACACTACACTATAAGAAAATAGGGAAGAAAACAAGTGTCGTTACCTACCATAAACTTAGACCGTAGAATCGAAGACCCTTTTGGTTCCTCACTCTGATACCAGTTGTTGGGAATATAACGTACGCGGACGGCAAGGCGATATCACGTGGGGAGGCATGACTATTATCAAGACATTAATTAACTTGAAAGGGACAATGGAAAAGACCACTCTTAAATTTGTCGATGAAGAAGGCAGTTGTCTTTTTTGTGTGACCTTTCAAATTCATGAATGGGCGGCTTTTCATTGAAGAGGGAGGTAGCCACAAACATGAGCATTTAACACTCTCTCCTATATATTAACATAATTCCCACAACGAAGCAGAGGCCAACATGCATCCATGGTTGGGCCTATTGGGATGGGCCCAAAACCAAGTTTAATATGATATCAGAGCTCGAGTGTTTGGTTGTCCACCTTACATAAAGGGCTTGAGTCCTCATTGCACATGAAATCCTTGTTTCACATGAGGTTGAGTTTCCTCCCTCACATGAGGGGGAGTGTTGAGAATGTGGTAAACATAATCTCACATTGGAAAAAAACTATAGGAAGCATATAGGTATAAAGTGGAAAAAAATATAGGTAGCATATGGGTATAAGAAATAAGATGTGATAAATCTCCATAAAGCTTGAGTCTTTTAAATGGAGTCCCACTATATTAAAAACCCATGTGCATCCATGGTTGAGGCCCGTTGGGATGGGCCCAACACCGAGTTTAACACTTGTCTTACAGATCCAGCAATCATTTCACAATATGAAAAGTGCTGATAGAGAGTCGGTAACCAACTTTTATCACAGCATAACATTTTCTTGTAAAGTGTCGGAACCATGTGGGACCCACCTCCCCTAAATAAATAGGGATGGTCTCCTTTCTTTTTATAGTGGTTACATGCCTAGAACTTGTAACCACCTTGTCACCTAACAACTCTTCCACCCCTGGGGGTAGAAATAAAGCATTTTTCTGGAATATAAACTAATTTATTCTCCTGCACATAAAAGATCAAAGATGTACGGAGAAGAAACTATGGTTAAAATCTGGCAGAAGACATTCTTTAAAAGTAAGAGGAAATATACAACATGAGAGGAGGTTACTGACTGAAGCATCGGATGTTGTCTCATTGGATCTCTCCAGTCTAGTAGGGTAATCTAGATCTTCTTCAGAAGGACGGTAATTTGCAATCTGTTAAGAAAAAAATTTTACATGATCAATATGTCAGAAAAACAGCTGTCTGATGGAGAAGTCAATAAGCAGTAAAGTATCTGAATAATCAGCAGCTGTTTCTATTTCCATTCCACACATTATAATTAGTAAAAGTAATGGTCTGCTTGTTAGTAGTCAGTTTCTCTTTTTTCCTGGCATGTGCATTTATATATAGAAGGGATGAGTTTCTGGGTTGATCTTCCTATTAAGTCCTGGTCGAAAACAGATACTTAATTTGCACTTAAAATTTGGAAAATAAGACTTCAAAAGGGGGGACAAAGACCAGAGAATATCACCAAACAATGTTGAGATCTAATATAATTAGATAAAACAAAATCAACTGGATATAGAATTTTGTTAAACTCAACAGTAAATGAAAATGGATGATTAACATCTGTAAATAGTTCCGCTCACCACCACAGGATCAACTTCCATGCATATATCAATTGATTTCTGTGACAGATGTCAACATTAGAACCAAGTTTGCAAATGGCGAGCAAAAAAAAAGACAGACAAGATGATGGATTCTTAAATAATTTGCCTGAGCATTCTTGTACTGTAATCTTACCCGCTGGGATTTAAAATGCTACAACAATCAGAAAAGAGGTTGTTCAATAATTTGACAAGGATGCAGAAAACAACCGAAGGTTGTGCTTCATTTATATTCCCATTTAGAAGAAAAAATAGCTTTCCTACACTTTCACTCAATGCATTACCTGGCCATGCAGACTTATTTCAATCTTACAAAGATTATGAATTATTCGTAACATATTAAAAGAGCAGCACGCTATTTTTGTGGTGTTTAAATAATAAATGAGTTGGTAATAAGAGATGAATATAAAATTATTGCTACTGAAAAAATTATAGATATTGCGGAAAAAAATGAAAAAGTGTTAACTAAAGCCTGACAGCAAGCTATGCTGCCTGGAATTAAAGAAATTCCACAATGATACCTGATCACGAATGTGTGTCCGAGCACAGAATGTCAATCTCTCGTGAATGTCTGCTAGAATTCTTTGAAGGATGGGCCTCAATCCTGCAAGTGATTCACTATGTCTACTAAGTTGTTCTCCTAGAACTTCAACTTTCAGTATGTCCGCAAGTTCACACAGAGAATCAAGATTTGCTTCATGTATCAGTTTAGGACGTAATATGTCATACAAATATGTGCACCTGCAAGTTTCACAGTACATTAAACCAATAAAAAATAACTAATAGCATTGAAAGAAGTACTGTAAAAATGGGAAGATATTTAACCTCTGTTCTATTCACATTGAGATTCACAGATTTGACCAAAAGGATAGAATCCATGAGAAATGAAGAAGAAAACCTCCAATGAGGAAAAATACGTTTGAAAAGGATAAACTCTCAAATTGACAGAATGTTTGTATCTAAATTTTATTATTGATGAGCAACCCAATCAGCAAAAGCTCGGAAATATCAACTAATCAATCTTTGTCAGAACTAAGCATTTGAAAACATTTCTTAACATATACATATCAAACCTCAAAGTGGGAAGGCATGTGATCCAAATAAATCCTCCATAGATCAGGTGGCTGTATATACTATTCCAGTAATTCTACCTATAAGTGAAACTAGGGGGAGGGCTCTGAAGTTTAACTAAGCTAACCATGTAAATTTCCACCAATTATCCAATGTTTGCAATATGGAGAAAGGCCAGTTTTCTTTTACATACAACTTTAATTGTCATGATGCACGTCGGCTACCATCAATTTAGGATGGCATATTGAGTGCAACTCAGTTTTAGATTAAATTTTACAATTGGTTGTGCAAATGATGCCATCAGCACTCCAAGCTCCTATGCCAAATTCTGGAGTATTAAACCAAGGAGATGGGGGGAAATGTTAGGGAGCCAAATGAAGGACATCAAACTACGGATTCAAAATTCAAACAAAATATACTTTGTAAACATTAAATACATCCGAAAGAACAACCCCAAACAAGTTCCGTGATATAAAGGTAAACGGTTTACTTCAATATGTAAATTCCAGTCAAGCAGGAAGAAAATGCGTGCTCGAACAGGAACCAAAACTTACAGAGGGTCTATTAAAGGAGCAAAACTCGCGGTCTCCTTGGAAGAAGAAGGGAAAAAGTGATCAAAGAGTTGATGCTCAAGCTGACAAACCTGAGAATGAAACTGCTGTCAGTAAATCATGGTTTAAAAGATAAAAACAAAAGGTAAAATATTATCACTTCATATAAAGCAACATCCACATTAAAGTAAACAATAGCACATTCCAGGTACACATCAAACATATACTATTTAATTCCCAAATAAACTGTTCAGAACACGTTTAAAAAGAATACCGTTTTCAAATTCATTCTGATTTTAGATTCATATAACATTTCCAAGGTGATCATCACAAATTTTAATGTACCATACATTTGATGATAAACATGTGTTTCTTGCTAGTTGCTGCTGCTGCTGCTATTCCTGCAGCAGCAGCAGCAGCAGCAATAGCATTATAACAGTGGCACCCATTAGGTGATGTAGTGATCTCGGACCATTGGCCGACAAACCAGGGTACCTGGTGCTCCCTAGATTGTGGATAGAAGGGTGATGATGATAGCAGCACTAGTAATATTACTGCTAGCAATAATAATTGCAGCAGCAATACTGAAATAGTTGATACTGACAGAACACTAGGTTTATGTGCTCTTTACATGGGTCGATTATCTTCCATCTCCTTTTTGGAAGTCTTCTTGTGAAGTTGATTAAAAATACTTGCAGGAAATCATGGGTACCTTCTATTTGTAGGGAAGCAAAACTAAGTTGTGTATAAAATTATCAGTGTAAAATGGCAAACATTGTTTAAGATAATGAAGTTGAACAGGTGGGGTTAGTTATTGATTTGAGGTAGCGCCGAAACAACAATGATAAAGGAAATGATTCACAATAAAATGCTTACTGCGACATCATCTAAGGTGTATGAAGGCATTTAGAAGGTAGCTTAAGTTTGGCAGTTGCTTGATGAAGATTATCTGGTGGGCCTTTACATAACTTTTCATATACCCTGTAATCCTAAAATCTGCTTATGCATCTACTGTCTTCCCATGTTGTCTATGAACAAATTGGTTTAGTTAAATCTCATGTTGTTTAATTATGACCTCATAAAGAGCAATTTAAATAGCTATTTTAATACAACAAGCCATAACTTCCATAAAATTTAGTCTCTATTCAAACACAGGACAGGTTCAGAATAATAGCAACTACTTCCACAACTTTTTTGGCAAATAAATAAATAAATAAATCCTAAGAGTCCCTTGTTAACATTTTCAACCATACAAGGTTCTAACTAATTGTAACATTTTGGAAAATTATAAATATTAATTTATAATTTTAAATATGAGTATAATGAGTTTACAAAAATGATATCGCATAAAAATTTTGGTATCGGATTGATATCTGCAAAAATGTAATTATTTTAATAAAAATGAAGAAAAAGGTGTGATATCATAAAAATGATATTTAAATTATTTTAATATGATATTAGATTTTATAAAAGGGTTATGGTATTTAAGTATTATGATAAGTGTTTTATTTCTTTTAAAAAACATGAATTTAGAGTTAGTGTGACATGAGCGTATTTATTTAAAAAGGTTTTTATGTTTGTAATGAGGGTGGGAATATGTTAAGCTAGATTAAACACTCACAACCAACACACCCTCACACACTCTCACCTCCCTCCACCTCCTTATTCCTTGACACCTCATTTCTCTACACTAATTCTTGACACCTCCTTCTTCTCTCAAATTATCACTCTCAACTGAACAAACACGTTCCTTCAAGCTCCAACACAAATATTCCAAGTATTCACCAAACCAAAAGAGAAAAACCTTAGTCCCTTCATCAAATTTGAGCATGTCATCAAGCTGGAGCCACTACAACCTTTAGGAGTCTCAACCATGCCTTTCTTGAGCTGGATTTCCTTGTGCACTATCTCCATAGGTAAATCTCCTCCCCTCCTTGCAAGTTTCTATTTGGACATATATCATATTTTAGTGTCACATGTCTGAAAATGAGTTATTTTGTGATATCAGTGAAGATAAATTTGAATCTGGAACTATTAGGTTAATCCATTAGAAAAACTAACAATACTAAGATATGGTGAGATCACTAGGAGACCACACCTAAAGCCCGAGCCCCTAGCTCCCCTGTTCACCGGCGGTTTTCTCAATTTGGCCGGCAGCGCCGTTTTTCCCCTTGAGTTGTGTTTTGGGTTTTGTTCAATAGCTTTAATTGGTGATAATTAAAACTACTATATTGTTTGTTTTATCCCAGATTTTATATAGTGAAATCTGAGAGTGTTCTAATATGGTTTTAGCAATGTTTCCGATATTTTTATGATACGGTTTTTCGTATTTCTTTACCTCGTATGAAATATTGATGTTCGTACGTTAATGCCAAGCATATGTGGTCGTATTTGAAATAAGCTATAGCTTCTAACATATGGGTGCTTAGCTCCTTGTTTTGGTTTTGATATGATATTTACGCCGATACGTTATAATTACGATTGTAGGTACGATCGCGGAGGTTTCCGAGACGGCAAGGACGGACAAAGCAATCGTGGATTTTGACGAGCTCGACAAGTTGGTGAGTAGGTTTATATCTACGGGGAAAGTCGGGTGGATGGCGTATAGCACCCCGCAACCATTTAACTAAGATAGTTATGCTATCTAGTTAGTTGTTAATGATATTTAGATAACTTAGCTAATTGTATTGATATTATTTCGCAACCAGTAAGTTATACATGTGGTTATATTTGATATATGGTTATGATGACATACGTACGTGACGATAGATCCGTACGATATAGATATGATATTGGATGGGTATTGTACGAGGGATCATACCGTACTTGTGAGAATGTGGAGCGTGTGCCGTTTATGGCCAAGTTTCATTTGGACTTGTGGAATCATGAGTTATCCCGACTTGAGACATTACGTTTGATTGAGATATACTCTTTTAAAAACCAACGATTCGTTTTTCCTTTTTAATAATAAATGACAAGGATGCGATACTATTTTCCAAAACCAATATCTATTTTAACTTAATGCAGTTTCCTTATTTCAAAAAAAGGTTTCGATCCATTTGCAAAGATAACGGTACTCATAGCAATTAGTTACGTTAATAATTACGAGATACACTTACCGATTGTATACGTCATCTTTTATACGAACACATTGATACAACACTGCACAACTACCAATGAGTACTATGTTGCACGAGCACAGACGCATATGTTACACTACCCCTCATTGGTACTGTTAAACCACTGTAGGACCGCTATACCACGCGATGTGTATGTAAAGACCGATACGAGGCGCATAAATTCCCTATATCCAGAAATTGGATTGTAATTATATGCTACAGATATGGGTAGAATTACATTCTGCTTTAAACACTTATAGAACACTTGCACAAATACTAATGATTGCCATACTGCACGAGCACAAACGCGTATGCTACACTACACATCATTAGTATTGCCACGACATAGTAGAACTGTTGCAATTGTTTGCACGACTGACGATATTTACGTACGATGCCTTTATTACTTGTTTAATTGCGAATACCATTACCATGAGTATTCGTATTTGATTCTTATGAGTTTTTATAATGTTTTTACTTCCGATGATATATGTCAGTGGTATGGGACGCTGCTAAATATATATATATATATATAATATCTTCAGAGTGATACTTGCAATTATTTTTCTTCTTTACTTTGATATTTCTGAATACGATGAGTTGACGTCCACTGTGAGTTTTATGTTTTCTGATTCGATTTTATTCCGAACCAAGTGGGGGGCTATACGGTTACGGACGTGTTACATATCCGGGCTGAGTGGGAGAGATATACAGTCGGATACATGGTGGACCTGATCGAGACCGAGGGCAGGAAGGCCGCGATTGAGCCGGGGAGTCTAGCGAGGACACTCGATACCGGAGATAGATATGAGCACGGCGGTTATCCAGAGGATACTGACCGGGGCTAGGGATATTGAGGGACGACCGATCTGTTGAGACGGTGTCGACTATATTTGGATTAGCGTGTCGGAAATGGACACGAGAGATGATTTAGGGTGTCGATGCTGGACACCCATATATTGATATTTTGCGATCATTCGAGATATGTGTTATAGTAGCCGACCAGGACTGATCCGGGAAACGGTACCTGAATACTATTTTACCGATTGATCCATATAAAAAGGGTTTCTAAATGAACTATAGTCTCATTATTTTGACAAGTCTAGAATGACACATAGATTTTTAAAACTGTAAACCTTTTAAAACTCTTTACTAAACAGCAAGACGTATATCTTAAATAAGATATCTATTATATTTCATACTATTATGTCTGCTTTTATGCCGTGACATACATATTCCACGGCTATTTTAAGAAGAGATTTTACATACATATTTTTGGCTACCTTATAGGTTTATATCTGGATACATGTCATATACATATGAGAAGATTTATTTTGGGTTTACGTGATAGATATTATTGCATTTATTGAACTTATGCATTTTATATTTATATTAGTACAGGATTTAGTAGTACTATACTTATGACCTAGGATATCGTTATGCATTTCGATTTTCTACCTTGTGATATATGTTTATTCACTGAGTTGGCAACTCACCCCATTGTGCTCCAGTTTCTTGCAGGATACCGCTCGGATCATCAGCGGCTTGCGGCATATATTTCTTTTTCTCGATGATTACTTTGGTAGGTGGGTTACTGTTGTATCGTACCCACTTGTATATATATATTTTTTGTATCGAGTTAGAACTCCATCAACCCAGAATTTGTATAATTGTGGACTTAGAAACGAAACTTAGAGTTTATGTATTTGTGGACGTCGCACTCGTTGGAGTCGACTTTTTATACTTGTTGATCTTGTTTCGCTTTTCTTTTCTTCGCCATTGGGCGTCATATATTATCTGCGTGGTTGCACCACCGTTTGGACGTGGAAGCTAGCTCCCGTTGGGATGCTTTTTATATATTATGCTTGTGTCGGGTTTTATTCAAAATTTTACAAAGGAGATGCTGCCAATTTTTTTTAAAATGTCATAGATAATTTTCAAACACACTTATTTAAACATAAATGTTTATTTTAAACTGATTCTATCTAATGACTATTTTTAAACCTCATCTTCAATATTTTCGTAAAAAGGTTTAGATTCCGGGTTTTCGGCTTACTTGGACCGCGTCGACGTCTTTAGATGTCACGTGATTTAAGTGTCGGTCACATGCCACTTTCGGTTCATGAAAAAGTTGGTATCAAAGCGTTTGGTTTAACCTTTATTCGAGTCTATGTCTGACTATGTGGAGTCTAGGCATACATTTTCTTTACCTAGGCTTGACGTTACTGAACTTAGACTTGACTTTGGGGGTCTTATACCCGAACTTTCGTTACGTAGGTTGATCTTGGTTGATAGAGTAGGTACTAAGTAGAGTGACGTACTGTACTTATGTTTCGCGGCATAATTACGATACGATACTCCGTCTAAATTACCTTAGAATATATATCTTGAGATCTTTTCTTCTATTCGTTTAGTTGATCTATTCTCATTGATACACATTGGTTGTTCCGGTCACCAGTCTACGCAAGCCGAGAGAGCGGCGATTAGAGACACGGTCAGTGCAGACTTGTCTGGAACGAGAACTGACCAGGGTGATATTCCGGTGACATAGGAACATGTTTATTCTTATATGATCGGATTTCTAATTTTTAAGCGAGTCTCTTTGGGATCCGTACCAGATGGTCGGGTCATCGCTGGAAACCGGCCGGGCTTGGAAGCATGATAATGTTTACCCTACTCCGAAGATCGTTGTGTTGCCTACTGTTCAAACATTTGTACCAACCGTTGCTGAGATTATCGAGGTGTTACTTCCAGAGTTCATGAAACTAAAAGTCGCCGGTGTTTACGAGTATAGATGGACCAGAGGATTTTTTAGTTATTCAGGGGTGTGATGGCTAGGATATTTAATTCATTGTGGTGCTCCAATACGAGATCAGTGAAGTTGACTAGCTTCTTTTGATGGGTCTTGCTCAGACCTGATATGAGTCGCTCGAGAGAGACCGTGTAATAAGTTTTCCTCCGACGAATTGGAACGAGTTCTTGAAGGTGGGCTTAGCCAGATTCTTCCACAATGTCAGAAATGCCGGATTTGTATTTTCGAGTTTTTGTGTAATACTCCGGGCTTGATCATAATCGAGTATGACTTGCAATTCGTGTAACTATCGCGATACGCATATTTGACCGATACCGAAAAGTAATGGAACAGGAGATTAGTGCAAAGTCTCAATGCGTCGTTTTTCCCCATCGATACTGGAGATTCGATATGTATACAGAGGCATTGTGTACGACCACACTTTCAGGGGAAAATCTTGATGAGATTGCAGTTATTCCGAAACGGAAGTGGATTCATCATGGAGTGCTTGTTCCGGACAGATTGGATAGATGAGATCGGCAGGAACCATGACGGATTCTTTCCATGATTCTATAATGATTGAGATTGGACCCAGGGTCAGTTGCTTGGCGTGCTCGCAGAGGTTAAAGATCGTCGTCGTTGACATGTGGTATTGCGAGAGATTGGAGTACTTAGCAAGGAAGTGTCTTGAGAAGCATCAGCATATGACTGTTTGGGTCGCTGTTCCTAACCAAACGATTGTATAAATAAGCTGTAGTGTTAGTCATCCGCAGAAAGAACAAGAATTCAAAGACAGAGAACACTAGACCGTAGGCAGATGGCAAGTAGTAATCCTTGCTCTGCCAGTTCCGGGTGTATAGACACCTTTCGACATGGAAGAAGGCGTACTTCGATGTCATTTGTTTTTTATTTGTGTCTTCATGATCCGAATATTGCGTTTCGACGTTGAAGAAACGACTCGACGTCCGTTATTGACTTATGTGTTTTGAGAATTTGAGGGTCACAAATGATTTGTGCACATCAGGTGCACTTGTTTGAGATTTCCGTGCACAGTGACTGCACTCGATTGGCGTGTTGTGCACATCAGATGCACTAGAGTGATATTTTCAAGCACGTCAGTTGCACTTGATTGAGATTTTTATGTACTCTAGACATACTATATAGGATTTTGTGCACTAGTTGCACGTTTTGATGATTTGTGCACCCCGATGCACTTAATATTGATTTTGTGCATTCCGATGCACTTGATGTTGATTTTGTGCACCCGATGCACTTGATGTTGATTTTGTGCACTCTAGATGCTCTTGATATTGGCTCCATGCACATTCGATGCCGTGGATGTCACGCACACCTATTTCTGTTTTTGTTTTCATGCACACCAGTGGCATGTAGTTTGGATTTTCGTGCAAACCCGTTATTGTTGATTTCGTTTTCGTATATTGCACTTGATAAGATATATTATAGATTTGATTTCTATATTTTTTCTTGATCGTGTGCCATAGATATTGCACTACGGCTATGGCAATGATAGTGTACTTGATATACACCGTTGATTTCGTATTTGGAATTTTGCATCATAATTGGTGTAATTCTCATAGCAGCCGCTAGAGTTACAGTTATACAAGCTTTATATCTTTTTGAGTTTTCACGCATACGGGTTGCGTTATTATACGTCTTAGCTCGTGTAGGACTTCGGAGTTCCGTTAATTTAAGCAGACTATATGTTTTTAAAATTTGGCCCTCGGCGATTTGATTTGAATTGGCTTGATTTGATCTAACTGGGAAAAATGTTTTTAAATGGGGGTTAAATTTAAATTCGGCGACCGAATTTCTTTAAGGAGAGGATATTGTAACATTTTGGAAAATTATAAATATTAATTTATAATTTTAAATATGAATATAATGAGTTTACAAAAATGATATCGCATATGAATTTTGGTATCGGAATGATATCCGCAAAAATATAATTATTTTGGTAAAAAGGAAGAAAAATGTGTGATATCATAAAAATGATATTTAAATTATTTTAATATGATATTAAATTTTATTAAAGGGTTATGGTATTTAAGTATTATGATAAGTGTTTTATTTCTTTTAAAAACAAGAATTTAGAGTTAGTGTAACATGATGGTATTTATTTAAAAAGGTTTTTATGTTTGTAATGAGGGTGGATATATGTTAAGCTAGATTAAACACATACAACCAACACACCCTCACACACTCACCTCGCTCCACCTCTTCCTTATTCCTCGACATCTTTCTGTACACTAATTCTTGACACCTCATTCCCTCAAATTATCACTCTCAACTGAACAAACACATTCCTTCAAGTTCCAACACAAATATCTCAAGTGTTCACCAAACCAAAAGAGAAAAATCTTGATCCCTTCATCAAATTTGAGTATGTCATCAAGTTAGAGCCACTACAACATTTAGGAGTCTCAACCATGCCTTTCTTGAGATGGATTTCCTTATACACCATCTCCATAGGTAAATCTCCTCCCTCCTTGCAAGTTTCTATTTGGACAAATATCAGTTTTTAGTGTCACATGTCTGAAAACGAATTATTTTATGATATCAGTAACGATAAATTTGAATCTAGAACTATTAGGTTAATCTATTAGAAAAACTAATACTAGGATATGGTGAAACCACTAGGAGACCACACCTAAAGCCCGAGCCCATAACTCTCCTATTCACCCTGCGGTTTTCTCAATTTGGCCGGCGCCGCCGGTTTTCCTTTTGAGTTGTGTTTTGGATTTTGTTCAGTAGCTTTAATTGGTGATAATTAAACCTACTGTATTGTTTGTTTTGTCCCAGATTTTATATAGTGAAATCTGAGAGTGTTCTAATATGGTTTTAGCAACGTTTCCGATATTTTTATGATACGGTTTTTCGTATTTCTTTACCTCGACTGAAATATTGACGTTCGTACGTTAATGACAAGGGTATGTGGTCGTATTTAAAGTAAGTAAGCTATAAGTTCTAACCTATGGGTGCTTAACTCCTTGCTTTGGTTTTAATATGATATTTACGCCGATACGTTATAATTACGATTGTAGCTACGATCGCGGAGGTTTCCGAGATGAAAAGGACGGACAAGCAATCGTGGATTTCGACGAGCTCGATAAGTTGGTGAGTAGATTTATATCTACGGGAGAAGTCGGGTGGATGGCGTATAGCACCCCCGCAACCATTTAACTAGGATAGCTATGCTATCTAGTTAGTTGTTAATGATATATTAGATAACTTAGCTAATTGTATTGATATTATTTCGCATCTAGTAGGTTATACATGTGGTAATATTTGATATATGGTTATGATGACATACGTACGTGACGATAGATCCGTACGATATGAATATGATATTGGATGCACATTGAACGAGGGATCATACCGTACTTGTGAGGATGTGGGGAGTGCCGTTTACAGCCAAGTTTCATTTGGACTCGTGGAGTCATGGGTTATCCCGACTTGGGACATTACGTTTGATTGAGCTAATACTCTTTTAAAAAACAACGATTCGTCTTCCCTTTTTAATGATAAATGATAAGGATGCGATGCTATTTTCTGAAACGAATATCTATTTTAATTTAATGCGGCTTCCTTATTTCAAAATAACGTTTCGTTCCATTTTCAAAGATAACAGTATAGCTCATAGTAATTAGTTGCCTTAATAATTACGAAATACGCTTACTGATTGTATACGCCATCTTTTATACGAACACATTGATACAACACTGCACAACTACCAATGAGTACTATGTTGCACGAGTACAAACACATATGTTACACTATCCCTCATTGGTACTGTTATATCACTGTAGGACCGCTATACCACGCGATGTGTATGTAAAGACCGATACGAGGCGCATAAATTCCCTATATCCGGAAAATTGGATTGTAATTATATGCTACGGATATGGATAGAATTACATTCTGCTTTAAACACTTATAGAACACTTGCACAAATACTAATGATTGTCATGCTGCACGAGCACAAACGCGTATGCTACACTACATATCATTAGTATTGCCATGACATAGTAGAACTGTTGCAATTGTTTGCACGACCGACGATATTTACGTACGTTGCCTTTATTACTTGTTTAATTGCGAATACCATTATCATGAGTATTCGTATTTGATTCTTATGAGTTTTTATAATGTTTTTACTTCCGATGATATATCTCAGTGGTATGGGACGCTGTTGTATATATATATATATAATATCATCTGAGTGATATATGCAATTATTCTTCTTTACTTGATATTTCTGGATACGACAAGTTGACGTCCACCATGAGTTTTATGTTTTCTGATTCGAATTTATTCCGAACCGAGTGGGGGCTATACGGTTACGGACGTGTTACATATCCGGACTGAGTGGGGAAGATATACAGTCGGATACATGGTGGATCCGGTCAAGACCGAGGGGCAGGAAGGCCGCGATTGAGGCGGGGAGCCCAGCGAGGACACTCGATACCGGAGATAGATATGAGCATGGCGGATATCCGGGGATACTGACCGGGGCTAGGGATATCGAGAGGCGACAGATCTGTTGAGACGGTGTCGACGATATCTGAATTTGCGTCGGTAATGGACACGAGAGATGATTTAGGATGTCGATACTGGACACACATATATTGATGTTTTGTGATCATTCGAGATATGCGTTATAGTAGCCGACCAAGACTGATCCGGGGGACAATAGCTGAATACTATTTTACCGATTAATACATATAAAAAGGGTTTCTAAACAAGCTATATTCTCATTATTTTGACAAGTCTAGAATGACACATAGATCTTTAAAACTGTAAACCTCTTAAAACTCTTTACTGAACAGCAAGACGTATATATTAAATAAGATACCTATTATATTTCATACTATTATGTCTGCTTTTATGCCGTGACATACGTATTCCACGACTATTTTAAGAAAAGATTTTACATACATATTTTCGGGTACCTTATAGGCTTATACCTGGATACAGGTCATATACATATGAGAAGATTTATTTTGGGTTTACATGATGGATATTATTGCATTTATTGTACTTATGCATTTTATATTTATATTAGTACATGATTTGATAAACTATACTTATGACCTAGGATATCGTTGTGCATTTCGCTTTTCTACCTTGTGATATATTTTTATTTACTGAGTTGGCAACTGACCCCCGTTGTACCCCAGTTTCTTGCAGGATACCGCTCGGATCATCAGCGGCTTGCGGCACACATTTCTTTTCCTCGGTGATTGCTTTGATAGGTGGGCTACTGTTGTATCGTACCTACACTTGTATATATATATATATATATATATATATATTCTTTGTATCTAGTTAAAACTCCATCAACCTAGAATTTGTATAATTGTGGAGTTAGAAGCGAGACTTAGAATTTATGTGTTTGTGGGCGTCGCACTCGTTGGAGTCGACTTTTTATACTTGTTGATCTTGTTTCGCTTTTTTTGTCTTCGTCATTGGGCGTCGTATATTATCTGTGTGGTTGCTCCGCCGTTTGGGCATAGAAGCTAGCTCCCGTTGAGATGCTTTTTATATTATTATGCTTGTATCGGGTTTTATTCAAAATTTTACAAAGAAGGTGCTGCCGAATTTTTTAAAACGTCATAGATGCTTTTCAAACACGTTTATTTAGAGACTTAAATGTTTATTTTAAACTGATTCCATCTAATAACTATTTTTAAACCTCGCCTCCAATATTTTCGTAAAAAGGTTTAGATTCCGGGTTTTCGGCTTATTTGGACCGCGTCGGCGTCTTTAGATGTCACGTGATTTAAGTGCCGGTCACGTGCCGCTTTCGGTTCGTGACACTAATCAATAATCATTGGTAAGAAAAGTAGATGATGTACATGTATTCTTATCATGAGAGAAAATAGTAATATCAGAATAAGTAGTGAAACCTATTTAGAAAGGAAGGACATGGAAGTAAATCAGTAATTTTCCCCATTCTTGCTATGGGATCTTTTAAGCTTAGTAAGACTGCAACTGAACAGATTAATAGCAGGTGTGTCGATTTCAGGGAATAAGAAAATGTCAGTTTGCCTTAGGTGGCAAGCAAGTTCCTAGAAAAGACTGCACAAGTCAATAACACATTATAAAATGAATTGTCTACAATGGCATGAAAGAATACAGGACTGGATGCTTTCTGTTCACAGCAAAGATAACCGTGTTGAATATAATAGGATATTTAGTCACCTGCAAAAGGTATGCACATCCCGACCGAGTCAATGCTGGCAATGCCTCTTTCCTTGCAAACTCAGTGATCCGGTGCTGCACTATACTTCTTATCTACAAAAAAATTTAGAATATTCAAAAAAAATAAAATATAGTTAGGTAAAAAAAGAATAAAATTGGATATTGATGAGAATTAGAAACAATAAAATAATAAAACAATGCCAAATACTCACCAAGGATAGTCTCTGCTCACAATAAAGTCTGTGGCACTCTGAAAGAATCTGGACATATTCTTTCCTTGAAGACCTACTTTCAATTTCTTCTAGTATGGGTTTGGCCTGCAAATTGCAAAGTTCATAAATGCATCTCGACTGTGCCCTATATAAGATCAGGAGTATATGCGGTGGCTGAGAAGAACTAATATATACTCTGTCTAAGAATTTGACTTTTTCGTAGGTAAATCATAACTAATTAATTGATGTATTAGTTTGTTTCCAATGTAATATATCCAGATAATGAATGAAAGAAACTTAGAAATTCTGTCAAAGAAATAAACGAAACCATACCTCACTAGCTGCAGCCTTGAAGCGAACATAGATAACAGATGCTTCAACACCCTCTGAAAAAGACGTTTTGCCTGAACCACTACCTCGAAATGCAGCTTGCACCTGAAAAGAGAAGTAACATGAATCCAATACTGGTAAAAAACAATTTCCTCTTCTTCAAGGTGCATGCCGATAGGTGTGTTAAAGTTACCTGGGAAGAGGCACTTTTCAGAACTGAAAGCACATGCGATCGAATCAAACCTAATGCTCGAGACTGTACAAAAGAGAAAAGGAAATATGAAATGTTTACAGTTTCGATTTTTGAGCGGAACAAACTATTCGTCAAGATTCAAGAATGGGTAGCCAGACATTTAAAGGTAATACTCAATTACCTGGAGTTGCCGAAATTTTACCATGTAAACACCAGATTCCAGATACTGTGGGTTGCTTTCAACATAACTGGGCTTATCTCCACAAAAGACGATACAATTATTTTTTAAAAAGCCTTAAAGGTACAAGTCTTAACAAGTCCAGAAAGGAGACCAAACTGCAAACGATGGAGATAAATCTTACGAGATACAGTCATCAAGCCGTCTCAGCAAAGGAAGGAACTTTTCATTCCCAATATTCATGTTTGTAGAGTAGAAATTGGTAGAAACCTATACATGAGCATTTAAACAACAGAACAATGAGCATATAAAAGAATAATATATCTGCTTGCAACAAGATTATAAATGAATGTTTTTATATGAAATGGTCAAAAGGCATCTAAGATGTACATGAACACTGTAGACATACCTATCAATTAGCAAATAACTCACTAATCTAACCTGTATGACTAAAGTCGTGAACTTACTTGGTTGTAAAATCATATGGGCCCTACATATAAATGGTTTAAATGCAGTAATTTTGTTCGTTAAGCAAAATCATATGGTGCAGCTATTTTGTTTGTTAATCATGAACTATTAAACATGAGCATAATTCATCGGCATGAATATAATTTCTTTTTTAGCAATTTCTATTTTCAAATATCTCAATTCTCCTTGAATATAGATGGGGTCTTTAAATAGGAAAAAGGGACACCCTCACCCAAATTTACAACAGATTATTCGCTTTTTTAAGTGAAGTGCGAATTTATTTGTCTGGATTTGCTTTCTTCTTTTTGGTTCTTTTTTGTAGGTTCTTTTTTCTTTTCTTTTTTTTTGGGGGGGGGGGGGCTTTCAATTATTAATATTTCCAGGTTTTCATGCAATGAATGAATCTAGATATCAATTATTAAGTGCTTTCAAGTTTCCATCCAATGAATAGTTCATTATATTTATGAGTAGACGCTTGAGAGTTTCCATCCAATAATCTTAAGCTTTCTACCAACTTCCATCCAAGAGACTAATTAGTTATGGCCGGGCTGCACATACACATATAAGAACTTCAGAGATCACCAAATTGTACCAAGACTTGTGACTTTTTAGTTCTTTCAAGAATTTAGTTTCAAGGATAGCTTACAAGTTACATTTGACTTTAAGATCACGAGAAAAGTAACCTTGGGCTAGCGCAGTGCCTTAATTGGCAGAAAGTGACGACTTAGTAACCTCAGATATTGCAGTGCACTCATACCTGGGGTCATTTTACTTTTCTTAAGGGAAACTCCTATTAGCTGCTAGTGGTTATGATGAGAACTTGGCACCTAATGCTAACATCACTGTACAAATTTTTGTTGCTATCGTTCTGATTCATCTTTAGCAGATATGGATGTAAAGAATAACTTCCCAAATGCTAATCATGTTGTGGAGATATGTCATAAAATACTAAAGTATGTTAAAGATGAATGCCCGAATGTCCAATACTCCAATTATATACAAGGGTCCTACATTCATGCTTGTAATGGAATGCTACAGTAGATATTGAAACACCCAAGAAAAAAATGTAAACCACGTAGAACAAAAACCTACTGTTTCTTTCTTATAAAGGAAAAGGACCAGCCTGATTTGAACCCACAAACCGCCTACATTCCCATTATAATACTCCTTTCCAATCAGCTACCCTTGCATTGCCAATAACCTAAATTAAGTCAACGCTTGTGCAACACGTCATTCTTCTAGAAATTATCAAAAGAAGTGCTTATCTATCTAAATTTTAATGGCCATATAAAATTATCAAAAAGAATATACTGGTAAAGTAACTTGTAGCAAGGGACACAGCTATCAAACCTTACATTCTCCAATTCATCAAAATAGTTGAGTTTGCTTCGAAGTGCCTCTGCAAAATCTATCAATCTCTGTTTTTCTAGTAACTGCAACATAAATTTGAAGAATTTTTTTTTATAATGGATGAATAAAATCATTAAATTTGATAACAGAATAATCTCATGATGATTCATCTACTCATCTATACATACATAGAAAATGAGAGAGGGAACTATAAACCTGCATCTGAGAATACTTAGCACATTTTCAGTGTGCTTTAATTACATATCCTACGTCTTCAATCCAATCTTTCGTGGAACTAAAGTACTATGCACACATATAACGTTTTAAGTTTGCTATTTAAATTTAGCTCGCAGCATTTTGTGATTCAAACTCCTGGTTTTTAAGTAATTTGGTCCCAATGGCTCTAGGTGTACCAGACCCGGTGTTCTCATGGCATATTTCATATAACTTTATTGGTGTTTCTTGACTCTCCGTATCAAGAATTTTTTGGTTATTTCTAAGAGGATCACTTGTAAAGGTTTAAGAAACTATTATTTGGAGAGGGGGAGAAGAGGAGTGATTGAAACTTGTGATGTTTGAATAACAAAAAGTTGGCATATGCACTAAACGTGGACACCATCCAAACATAACCCAACCACGGCTAAGGTGCCTTGATTGAACATGTTCCATCTAGGGATGTCTTGCGGCCAAAGCAGACCTGAACCCAATAAGGGCTCATGTGAAGGTTGGTTAAGTCAGTATCCCCGGAAAGAAACACTTTGTTGAGCATGTTCAATATTGCTATCACCATGTTAGGATGCACATTTAAGAGACACGGGGTAAGGGGAAGCTGGCAGTTTTCAATCTCGCTAATGACGTTCACATAGCTTATGTTAAAAATTGCTTCGCAATGCAAACAATAACATATCGCACAGAAAGCAAACGCGAAGAAATGAGGACATACCAATCGATCACAGGCATCGTGCAAGGTTTTAGTTTTCGTAGCAACACTCCGGTGGAGCATTTCTAGTTCATCAAATAAATTTAAGGTATCATCAACCTGCATGAGTAAAACAACAAGGTAGAGGCAAAATTCAGCTGCTCTCAAACATTAAATTATTAAGGAACAAAGAATTGATTGATGAAATATATATATGCCTGATTAAGAATTCCATCGCATATCTGAACACGCTCCACCAATGTATTGACATAGAGATTATACTTCTCCTCAGTCTATTAAAGAATGAAACATAAATCTTATTCGACAAACAACATCAGATATTTCTAATGAAGATAATAAATAACAAATCGAGAGGCAAACCTCTGACTTCATCGCCGATTCGAGATCCGTAAACCATGTGTAGAACTACAAGAAGAAGAAAAAATCAACAAAACTATCGATTCTTCTTTCTGATGAAAAAGCATCAACTGCATCTCTTTCAAGGGGGGAAAACCTGGTGAGTGTTAACCAAAACAGCATCCATGGCTGCAGAATCATTCATCGAATCGTTTCTACCGACTGATACATCGTTACTGTTATCCTTTCCCACGATCAGATCTTGAGACTGGAAACACAAAATCAGATCAAAAACGATATAATTAAAGAGCAGAAAATCGAATCCAAAGAGTTTTAATTATCATCACCAGATTTGGCGGGAACGGGCGCTCGGTGACGGCATTGGAGAGCGCCAAGATCGCGGACTGTTGTTCATCCGTCAACGGAGCGTTCTGGTGTTACGATTAGAGATTGGGATTAGAGAGATTTGAGATGGAGAGAGGTTAGGGTTTTGAGAGGAGTTAAGTTACCTGATCCCAAGTGGAGGCGAAGTTGTAACCTCTGGAGACAGCGCCGGATTTGGGGAGATTCGCCGTCGCCATTAACGAGAAAAGGGAAAAGGAAAACTGAAGGGATCGAGTTTTTAGATCTGTGAGGTATTCTGTTTGACGTTTACGCAATTTTGTTGAAATTATCAGAGACCCCATTCAATTACCGCGATTTTTAACTGGCCCATTTTCTGCCTGACCATATTTCAGCTTACCCCTCAGCTTAGCTATCGATTACAAATTTTAATTTCTTTTTGCCTTTGTCTTTTACGCTGGCTGTTAGAAATGGTGGGATTTATGATCATTAACTACTTTCACGATTTTTGAAATAATATCGTTGAACTTAAAAATGTCATGAATATCCTTTGAACCGACAATATTATATGAAAATGTTACTTTTCTTGACTCGTTTAAGACATTAGTGGGTCAAATGATCGTAAAATGATCTTGTCCATGTACATGGATTGAATAGCATGAAATGAATTGAATATGTCGTTTTTAGAGAAGATATCCGCACGAAAATACCCTTCAAGTAGGGAATTATGAAAATAAACCTTGAAAGTTCGACTGTGCTTTTATGAAATTTACCCTTTATTATTTCTTCCAGTTATATAAACAAAGCAGAGATTTTCTTTTGGGTTAATTAAATTTTATTCTCCATCCGATTTTTCAGCAAAAGCCTAATTTTTTAAATCAAAGCTGCCGATTTTTTCCTTTAGTTCTTGGCTTTTTTTCTATGGTGTAGGAGACTAAAATCTAAGACAATCAATCTATTAATATATAATTGCAAATTGCTCTTCTAATCATAATTTCTCTCCTGCACTAATCAATAGATTGTTAGCTCCAGTCGCGACACTGTCAAATTTGTCCAATCTTTTACGAAATCTTGATACCCTGTCAAATATGTCCAATCCTTTACGAAATTTTGCTCCACAGCCGATTCCACTTTCACAAAGAAAAAAAATGATTCAGTTATGATGCCAGACTAAAAATGTAATACAAGATCAGCGCAAATGAATCTAGGAGAGGATAGGCAAAACCATGCAATGCAATATTTAGCTGAAATATTATAACACTCAAATTTCTCCTTTCTAAGTTTTTGTAATCAACAAGGTAGTAGAGTTTATAAGATAGAATCTCCGCCTTCATTAGTTTACAACAATCCACCAACTACATTCATTTGCAAATCTCTCTCATTTTTCAACTTTAGTTTACATATATATAACTACCCGAGATTATATTTATCAAAGCGAGGACAATGAATTTCCTGCTGAGAGCTTTTTCTTATACAAGTATACACCGATTCCCCTCTTCTTTCCCAATCTGCCGGCGTCAACATATTGGGCAAGGAGCGGGCACGGACTATATTTGTCGTCTCCAAGCCCTTGATGAAGCACTTTCATTATGTTAAGGCAAACATCCAACCCGATAAAATCCGCAAGCTCAAAAGGGCCCATGGGTTGGTTCGTTCCTAGCTTCATTGCTGCATCGATGTCTTCTTTAGTTGTCACTCTGATGTATAACGTGTGAAACGCCTCGTTGATCATTGGCATTAGGATTCGGTTCACGATGAAGCCGGGGTAGTCAAGGGAGCAAACTACGGTCTTCCCAAACCTATATACCACGTGGTGGGGAGGGGGGGGGAGATAAGCGCATGTTGCCTATGTAGATTATGATTAATACAAAATTCTGACGAACATTAAAAAGATGAAAATGTGAAGACAAAATAACCTTAGGTTACAGTAGGGCAACCTTTAAAAAGTGCAGTTAGGATGGAAAAGATATCAGGCTTACCTTTCTGCCAAGGCCTTTACTGTCTCAAAGACCTCATCAGATGTGTCTGCTCCTCTCACTATCTCTACCAATTTCATTATAGGAGGCGGATTCATAAAATGCATACCTATAACCTGCAGAAAAGTTTTTCTAGAATAAAAATGTAATTGCCTATAAGATAATATACAAGAACAAGATGAACAAGCTAGCTTAGATTAGGCAAAGAGAAACGCATTTTTCGGCATGTGATCGCTCTAAAAGGTTCTACAAGCCTGATTTGTTAGCTTAGAACGAACTGGTTTCATTTCCATCGTTTTCATTTGATTAATAGAATGCTGTTGTTTATAATTGAGACAGTCAAAGGTTACAATGGTGTTGCTATCATAAATAATTAAAAATTACCATGTGATCGGAGAAGTGTACCTGTGATGGGCGGCTAGTTGCTGAAGCAAGGCGAGTTATTGAGATCGAGCTAGTATTGGATGCGAAAATCATTGAAGATTTTGCAATCATATCGAGTTGAGAAAATAGTTTCTTCTTAACTTCTTCGGACTCAACAATGGCTTCAATTATAACATCTGCATATCGCAGATCTTGCAAGTTTGTCGTACATCTGAGACAATTCATAGCATCAGCACCTGCTACCTGCAAAATTAGTTAAAGACAAAACAAAAAGAATTAGCCTTCAGTAGCAGCATGGCATGTATTTACATTAGGAAACGAGCATGACAAAATAACATGTCTTGATGGTTCTGCCAAAATTTATTTGACTCAAGTACCATGATCTTTTCTTTCGAGGAATATACCATGATCTTTTATTAAATCGTATGAATCTGAAAGGTATGATTTTGCCATGGAACATCAAAGCCTTTTTGGGGACGGAAAGGTATGATTTCACAAATCTAATTCCAAATTGGGGGCCAGATCCCAGGGAAATCCCTTCATCGTACAATTATTCATGCAACTAAACGAGAATTCTGCGAATTTCCCCAAAATGCAGTCATGTGTGATTCCTTCAACAGGAAGGGGTGAAAAACAAAAGATACAATACCCTTTTGCTTTAACTTTACTGTTTCTCGATCTTTTGATCTTTCTCATCCGGTCAAGGGAGCATAGTAGAAATTGTCCTCCTAGGGCGCTGATGATTACATCGCCTTTCATTCTTTGATATCATCAATTGTCCAACATAAATAAGAGTCAATTGCTTTCTGTTGGGATCAAAAATTACACCCCACGGCCGAAATCAAAAGGTCAAAAAAAGGTGACCCAAAAAGTGCGCCCGGGTCCGCGTCCAGGTCCAAGTCGAGTGGGCCCATGCCCGAACCCAAGCCAAGTGGGCCCAAGCCCGGCCCAAACCGGTCCAAGCTCAAGCATGGGGTTCAGCCCATGCCAAGAAAAGAATTAAAATGCAGCAAGTATACGTAATACGTAATAAGTGGGAATAATATAAGAAAAATAAACAAAAATCCAATTTTGTAAACCCAAGGGCTTAAGTACAAATGTGTAAGGGTATTTAAACCCACCATATGAAGAAATGAACAACTTTTTTCTCTCCCATAATTTTTGCTGGGTTTTTGAGCCTCCATCACGAAAAAGGCAAGGCTCTTTCTTCTTCATCTTCTCCCTCTAAAAACTCACAAAAGAGAGTTCTAAATAAAACTAATTCAATACCAAAAATAAGAGAGCCTTTGCCTTTCTTCATCAAATCTAAAGAAGAGAGAAGGGGATCTCTTACGGTGAAAGTCATGGATCTTCACCTTAAGCAAGCACCATGGATGATGAACCGCCATCAAAACTCATAAAATAAATGAGTTTGGGGTGAAAATGCATGGCTTTCACCTTACGAGATCCCCTCGCCGCTGGATCTCCTAAGAGATCCATGGGAACATGGGCCGCAACCCATGTTCCCCCCATCAAATGTGAACACGGAAAACACCCGTGTTCAGCCTTCGAAACCCCCCAAAAGGAGGATTCCCACTTCGGGACCCCCTCCTAAGGGTTCCCGCCATCAGGACCCCCTCCAAGGGGTCCCCCATTTCGAGATCTCCTCAAAAGGGTTCTCCTTTCGGCCTTTCGACTCAATTTCTTTCTCTTTGTCTTCCCCTTTGGGAGCATTTCGACATACTCAACTCAATCTTCCTCAAATAAAATTTTATTTCAGGGCGATGTCCCGAGCCCCGTAAGAGGGTTGCTAGCCCTCTTGACCCCAGCCAGCCGACCGGACAGCACGACTCTCATGTGATGGCCCCCGATATGTTCAAAGAGGTATAAAGATCGTTTTCAAACACAAAGTGCATACACACAAAATGAGTTCGCATGATACGCGTGACCCGTCAATCGACGGTCCCCCCGAGTCAAAATGATGGGTAATTAACAGCAGTTTTGTCCGCATCTGCCGGAGATTAGAATCCCCACAATCAATAAACCCCTGCATATCATGGGGCAGGGAGAATCTGTACACGCCTGACACACGGGCGCATCCATCTCCATGGAGTGACAAAAAACATTCTCCACTTTCCAGCAACTGCATTGTGCTCTCCAAACATAGAGATATTATCTACATAATTGCTAACAAGTGCTAATGTGGGGACTTGCTTAATAAAAGAAATAGGAAAAGAACTCAAACAAACAATCAATTAGACTTTTTTGCTCAATATCTTGCATATTTTGCAAGTTCAGCATGAGAAGTCAAATACTGTTCTTTCATTTTGCAGGATGGATATCTGGTCCGAGTGCCGACAACTACACAACATCTACTTACTATTATAACTAGAAACAAAGGATTCCCGTGGCCTCCTTTCCTCAAGAATCTTCACATTTTTCTTGATGTTTGGGATGCCACCTCACCCCACCCCCGCACCCCCCCCACCCCAAAAAAAACACACACGTCCCTACCTCAAAAAATGAGATCCGTGCATCCCTGCACACAAAGTGGGGAAACAAAATGTAAGCTTCCACATTAATCCCATAATTAATTATATTATTTATATATGTTATAGGTTTCCCAAATCTATTCTATACGTTCTTCCTAATTAATGCATTTTTACTAACAATTAAGATAGAAAGGAAAGTGAATCAGCATCAAATTAAATAGAAATTAACATTCTTTGATAAACAATGTTAAAAGTTATTTTTCCGCGCCATAATCTAGTATATACAACTACTGAAAAATGCTCATCAATCACTTCGCCCCCTTTGCTATATACGAATTCTAATATAGAAAAAGGTAACAACACACTGATATCAGAACACATGGTTAGAAATTCATATAACATTTCAGCTAAAACTCCAAAATACTTACACTGTAAAGTTCATAATTTTTTTACGATTAACAAAAAGAAGAACAAGGAGAGTGAAGGTGAAGACCTTTGAGAGCTGGCCTTTTGAGACGAAGCGATTGATGGAAGAAGAGATGCTTTGGGTTGTGTTCACATCATAATATTGCATTATTATATTCCTCATTCTTACTCTTTTTATAAATAAACGGGTACTTTTGACGCATGTCTGCTACATGTTACAGGTTACAGGTTCTTGGACATGAAACAGTGAAAACGATGTAAAGACGATGAAACTATGGAGTTTGGACCAACAAATGGGAGGATCTTAGTCAAGCCTATATCGAAAGACAGTTCACAATTAACAAGGCAACGCAAGATCCCAAAATGTCAAGGCAAACGGTTAAAAAGCCATTGCAGATTGTTCGCTGAAGATCTGGAACCAACCTAGAAACCCAAATGGAAAAAGACATATATAAACAGGAAGACAAAGTCACCAGAAGGCAACACAGAATTTTTCACAGCCCAAATCATCAGAATGGCCGCGGAACCGCGGCCAAACCCTGGCTGCGACCGCTGTTCCACAGTGGGGTCAGGGAATCAGGGACTAAAAATTTTACCAAAATATGGCGACGGCTTTGACTAGTCAACTTAGGGTTATTTTTGTAAATATAGACATGCGGTTCAAGATGTAACCCTAGGGTTTCCTATTCTCTATAAATAGGAACTCTACAGATTGTAATTCTTTATGCCTCCTTTTAATAAAAATTCAGAAATCCTTTTGGAGAGCATCAAGTTGTAAGTTCTTTATTTTCTGCCCTAAATTAATTTTCTATTCTTGCCCTAGATAAATTTAATTCCTTGCCCTAATTAATATTTTATTCTCTGCCCTAGATAAATGTATTTTAATTCCCTGATGAGTGAGTAGTCTCCTCGCTTGTTAGGGTTAGATCTGGGGAAGGTTTGAGAGACGAAGATCTCTCATCCCCTTTCTTGCCCGTCATATATTTTCATAGGACTTCATGCATACATGCACATACCGCTCCCTACGGCATCCTATCCATCGAGGTAGCGGTGATACCGTAGTATAAAGGCCCGGTTGTGATGTTTTCCATGGAGGTTAGGGTAAGGATTGATAAAGGAAGGACAAGAAACTAGAGGAAAAAAACATCTTCCCGATGATTCTAATCCTTTTTATTAATAATTACCATAACACCTAATTAGATCTTCATATGGGTATAGAAAGCAGTGAGATTTATAGACTTTCCAAACTTAACCTAGACCTAACCCTAGCAAGACTTAGATATAGATTAATTTAGTTTTTAGATTTAATAAATCAATCCGAATACCCATCGGAATTAACTCGTTAGAATGAATAGGAAATTCACAACATCCATGTGGACCGACCCGTACTCACCGGCTAGCTGCAAAGCGACGCCGTTCTTGATTGCGGTTACAAATATTTTTTATCTATCTTTTAAAAAGCGCAAGCACGCTAAATCATTCAATTAAATGGATATGTGAAACCCCCTCACCACCCAAGTCTAGTTTGGAAGAGTTGTTGGAGGCTTATATTGCTGCAACAAACAAAATGGTGAGGAATGTGGAAGCGTTCATGGCCGCCCTTATGCAACCGAGTGAACCGGTAGCTAGTGTCCCGCTAGCTCCAAATTTTTCAATGTATAAGGCGGCAGTTGGACAGAGTGAGAATGAGAGAGGATTTTCAAGTCAAACCTACCCTTACCCAATTGAAGCCCACAACTCCTGTTTTCCATCGATTGCCCTAAACAGTTCACCTGTTGAAAATAAAAACGAGTTGTGTGGTTTTGTAGTGTTTGATTTGCCAAATTGTGAGGAACCCCTTTCGAGTGAAACCACACCTAATCTTTTCGATCTTTACACCTCCCATCTAGAACCTAAATCGATAAATATCCATGCTTTTGATGAGGTGTCTAAGAAATTTGATTTTCACTTGATTGAGAATATAGACGCCAGGAATATTTCGGATGATGAACCTGTCGATTTAATTGAGATTTTATGTTCAAATCATCATCCCGAGTTATTAAAGGTTTCTCCTGAATCTAATATGCGTCTTGAATTTGATGATAATGGCATGGATGAGTTAAATATTGAGGATAGTATTGAGGAGAGTCTTGAGAATAATATTGAGGTTGAATCATTTTTGTTTGATGCGTCTGATTTTCCAATTCATCCTCCTGAACCTTTGACTGTTATATCACCCTCCCTCCTTCCCATCGTTCCGACCCCGCTTGAAGACTGTGAGCTTGAAACCTTTTCCTTTGAATCCGACACAATTCTTACAGACGATAACACCTACAACTGTTTCACTTTTTCGGACGATGTTGATGACTCACCGCCCGAGTTTGAGTCCTTTACATTTTCAGATGAGCCATCAGACTCGGTTGATTATAGTAGTTTCGAACCATTAATGGACTCTTTCAAGTTCGAGACAGTTTACTACGGTGAGAATGATACTATCCCTAAGTCACTCCCTTTCGTCTTTCCCATTGATTAAATACCCCCAAACTTATCTTTTGCTCGTCCTCGAGCAAACTTATTTTTATTCACTAAAATCCTAACCGCACTTTCGCAGGGAAACGCGATTACACTGAGCACGTGCAACAAGCCGTTAAACCTCTAGGTGTCCCTAGTAGGAGGAGTGTTGTCTCCTGAGGGTTTTCAGCAGATTACACCCACAAAATCCTATCAATTCGGCTCATTGACTTTTGTTCTCCAATTAGGTTTTCTAACTAAGAATTCTATTATCATTGACCCGCAAATTATCCACCCATATTCTTCACACTTCCTCATTATTTAACTTAAGATTATATATGTTATGTAGATCTACTTAGCTTTCGGCATCTCTTAAGTCTTCCTTCTAGGGTTTCATCTCCACTAGGAATTTCTATCAACTCTATTAAAAATATAAGTTCTATTCTTCATCCCTTTCTCTTATCTAAACTCTAATCACATATCCCCACGTGTGTGTATAGATCACCCCTACACTTGGAAATTCAAATCAAGCAATCATGCTCTTGTCCGTTGTCCAAAATACTTATCAGTAGGTGAATTTTTAATTGAATTTCGCTTACACATCCTTCATGCGACCGTTAATACTTCTTGAGGTACCAACGACCGATTACAAAATGTGTTTGCACAATTAAGCGTAATTCCTAGTCTTGCAACACCCAAGGCTTTTAGCAGTGACTCCCAAACCAGTTGGTCTAAGGCACTAGGTGATGAAGCACCCTCGATAAATTTTTTAATTTTTTTTTTGCAGCCTTAAGTAATCACAAAAACTAGTGTCCATTTATTTTTATTCTTTATTCACACTTTTTTTTTCTTTTATTTTCTTCGTACTAAGGACTTTAGACAAAAGTATTTCAAGGTCTCTTCTACTATTCCAAGTTTCAAGGCTCGTGATTGTGCAAATTGTAGGGTATACGTTTTCAGAATCTAGACTTAAGCTAGGAACTATTTTTCAAACTTATACTTTAATAAGAACATCAATACTCTTCCCTCATTTTGACTTAGCCCAAGAAGTGAACCCAAAATTTGCCTATTTCTAAATAAACTACAAGGCATATACTTTCCACCGTTAAACTTTAAGGAATGTTATCTTTAGGGTTTTTAATTTACTAAGTCTAAGATCTAGTTATTCCTAGCCAGTTAACCTATTTGTCAAACTCGAGTCAAATAAGGCCAAAATTGAATACATTAATTTTTATAATTTTTTTTAAATTTTTCAATTTTTATGGGTTTTAAAATAAGTATGCAAATGCAAAAATATGTACAAATGAATGCGAAGGAAGAAGACGTACCGAGCATACCCCCAAACTTGTACTTGACAGTGTCCTCACTGTCATACTAAACCAAGAGGGTCAAAATGTCGGCACACCCTTGTTTATTTATTTACAATTTTTTTTATTTTATTGTTTTGAAATTTTTTTGTTATTTTATTTTTATAGAAAAAGAAAACAAAAATATATATACATATATACAACGGTTCCCCCCTCCCCCAAACTTAAGCTTGGCCTTACACAAGCCAAAAGTTAGCACCAACCATTCAAAAATCTTATCGTGGTAATGGTACAGTTGGTGCAAGAAAATGAGAAACACACGAGACCGTGTGGAAAGAAGAATGGTAGAATATGGTCTCGGTAGGGGAGAAGAAGGGCGGAAAGGAGAAAGAAGAGTCGCGCGATCTTGAGGGTGTAAATCGAGTGAATAAATTAGCGCGATTTGTGATGACCGATGTGTTATAAGCGATTGCGCTAACCTATCAACTCGTCGTGAAATATGGTCAAATCTCTCAAGATTCGCAAGAAAACATGGGTACGCCGAACTTGGTATAGGAGATGAAAACGTAACAGTCATTTGTTCGGTCGGAACAGGTTGCTTTCGTGAGGGCGTTGGGGTCGGAATCAAGGATCCAGACGTCGAAGCCGGCGACGGCAGCGAGCTGGGCGATGCCGGAGCCCATTTGGCCGCCGCCGATGACTCCGATCACTTTTAGGGTATCCGCCATGGCTGAGCTCTAGGGTTTGGTGAGGGACCACTCAACCGTCGTCGTCTTCTTCCGCTTTTATGATGACTGGCTATCTCGATAAGATTCCACTAAAATACCCTTAACTATCAAGGTTTTTCACTAAAGTGTTTTTATTACGGTTAAATACCTTGGTTTTCAAGAGATGTTTCAATAAAAAAAAATACCCTCAAAAGTCAGCACTTACTGTAACAAAAAAACTTTAAGGTATTTTAGTGAAAATACACTATAGTCTATGACTCTATGGTATTTTGGTGTAATTTCCCTCGCTTTCATTTTGTGGTTTTTGAAAAGGCGGCTTATTTCCGTATTTCACCCATAAAATTTATATTTTCATATATCCCCCTTAAAGGCGTAAGTTTCTCTAAATACCTCTGTGGTTAATTTGGGAACACAAAAGTTGTTTTTTTAAATTCGAAGCCTTCACAGCTTGGAAGGGTAAAGTTTTACCTTCAGTTATTTGGGAATAGTCACAATGGTCGATTTGTATATGTTAGCAACCGCGTTGGTGCATGTAGTGCATGAGAAAAATCATATCAAACCAATCATAGCATACAAAGAATTTTGTCAATTCCGTCGATGACTACCCTCCAGCCTAAAGGGAAAAAAAGGAAAAAGAATAACACCAGCTTTATATGGTACATATTACATGAAATATTAAACAGAATAAAAGTATCGTACACACACTCCAACAGCTCAACCGAGTTCATTGTTAAAAGTCATGCGAAAAGACTTTGTTAGTGGGGATGCGTTGGCGTTTCTCCACATAACCTGACGGAAACCACCCAGCCTTGCCTTTACATTCTCCTTCCGACCACCCCGATGGAGTTACCTGCATTTGGTTATACAAACAGCATCAATGCACCAAAACACGAAGAAACCATCGTTCGATACCAAATAAACAGCAAACCAATCACAGCAGATAAAAAAAATTATACGTTCAAGCATCCACACAAGCATTTCTTCCTATGCAAGGAATATACAATCCAAACAAAAAGTAATCCATACTTGTGACGACAAAAATTTTAGGAAAAAAAATAGCAATCTAACCTGTCGAACAACAACATAATCTCCAACCGCCAAACTCAATTCTTTCTCGGAAGCAGCAGTAAAGGCATGTATTGCCTGCAGCACAAAGTAAAACACGCACGGAAAATGACACCTTAGCAAGTAAATATATATTATCATCCTTGACATTTAAGATTAATACTTACCTCAGCAAGAAAATACGATGCTTTCTCAGCACGTTTCGGTATTGCTGGAGCCGAAGGAAGTGAAGATTCTTTCCGTTGTTTTTCAGAGTTCATCTGCACGTCCAAAAAATAAACAGGGGCATCAGAAATAGATAGATAAACAAATTGTTTAAAAGTTTGACAAATGTGAAAGGAGAGCTACCTCAGCTTCTACATCATCCAGAATAGCAGCTAGCCTTAGGTGAAACGATTTTTCTGCCTCTACCTTCAATGCACAAAAGAGCAGAAAATTGTGATTTTTCGGTTGTGAATATAAGTTCTTATCTAAAAAAGCCGGTAAATTCGTACTAGTGCAAGCAATCGTTGATTAGTCAGTCTTTGCTGCTGTGATTCAACAGCTGATAGTGCTGCAGCTGCTTCTTTTCCCAAGACTGCCATGTTTGCTTTGTGATCTAGCATTTTAGCTTCAGAGGCCTGAAGCTTTGCGGTGTTCTCTAGAATGGGTGCTTCTCTTGCCCGAGCTTGCCTTCGAGAAATTTCCACAGCCTATATGCAGTTTCAGATTAATCGAAATTGCATAAATACGATGAAGGTGAAATCTAAAGGCATGAGCCAATACAATAAATAAAGATAAAAACAAACAATAAGTGAAAATAGAAGAAAGAGAAATGTAAAAGAGAAATGCAAACCATTTGTTCCGCTTCATGTCTCATTTTACTGTAACGCTGAGCAAGGTGCCGGGCATCTTCTAAGGGAGCACCAGTGGCCATAGCCTTTAGAGGTTCCATAATCTAGAACCAAAAGAATGGAAATGAGCATAAAAGAATCATATAGTACGTGTTAATAAACTTTATAAGGAACCACACCTGTGAAACAAATAACTTGTTTAAGTCTTCGTACTCTTTCTCAATATGTGCAATTGCACCGCCGTATAAAGTTGCTGCTTTGGCTAGATTCCCCTCGGTAGCACTGTTCTCACCTCCATATTTGTAACAGTCTTCAGTTAGTTTTGTACCTTTCGGAGACACAGGAGAAATCATTACTTGTGTTATTTAGAAATGATTATATAATTGCCGGTGAAATTACTATGAGAAAACAATGGCAGAACAGTTGGAGCTTACCAACTTCAATATGTTTACTGTTTATTATCGCAAGAGATTCAGTTGCTCGAACAATATCCTTCTGGAAATCCTAAAGAGAAGGAGATATAATTAAACTCAGTGTGCCTATAAAACTCAGTGAAGCCTTCATTGAATTTATGCCCCATGGGTAAATCCACTTTTCTCAGACATAGGATTCGCGGTTCTTGTTCTCATGCATTATTATGCAGAGGTGTTGCTGTTACTCAAATGACATAAGCAAAATTGATTGTGTTGGTAGGGCATTAAAGATCTTTTTCTTTTCTTTTCTTTTCCCCTTCCCCTTTTTGAATGTTAAAACTTCTCATCTAACCAATCAAAAGCAACCTTGTTATTGTTCTATGTTACATGATAATTTTACAAGTGGTAGCCTCATAAAGCAATATTGCATATTAGTCCCTTTTCTATATTTACTCTAACGAGCTCGTTGGTTATTTTTATGCTAGAACCAGTAATGAAATATATGTAAACTTCTCAAATGCATCCTTAAAATAATTCCATAGTTCTTCTGATTAAAGACTACCTATTTAATTTAATATCATTATATTTATATTTAAGTAAAATCATGTGGCCTGATTCTTTCTTACTCTGGTTGCACGAGTAGATTTATACAACTTTTCCAACTGTTGATGCCTCTGCAGTTCAACTTCATCTATGACCATCACATCAGAGCTCTCATAACCAGTTCCACCAAATTGTTTTATTACCACCTGAAATAAAACAACAAAACAAGCTGAGGAAAAAAGTTTTTGTTATGCAGATAGTCTTTTAATATTAGAGTAGAGAGATAATGGATCACAATGACAAGCAGAAAACTCAAGGGTCAAGGCATACGAATACATGAGTTAATTAAGGTATTTGCATTAGCTGAAACGACATGCCGCCAGTCGAGTGCAATATCTTATACTTGTTATGATGACACACTTGATGCTATGAGGTACATAAGTAAATATGTCAATATTTCTAACATAAAAACTAGCTATTAGTAGTAGAAGTAAAACTCTTCTATTAATCTTTAATTCACATGATCAACATTAGCTAATGACTTTAGTCTATAAGTAAAGTAGATAATCCGGTAATCCTTCTTATATCATATGAACCTTCCATTCATGTTTCAAGTACACGGGTAGTTTCTAATCTAAATTCTTCGCATGAATTAGAGGATGCGGAGTATACGGTGATTGGCAAGACACATGGCAACACACTATTCATTCATTTATGTATCTTTACATTTTTTCCATGCTAGTTATAAAGATTCTTGGATTTGCGAAACAAACCTACACATTGAATTATAGTGGGTTGCCGTGTGTCCCGCAACTGAAGGAAACTCCTACAGTGGCGATGTATACTCCGTTTTCTCATTGAATTATAGCATAACTTAGTAAAGGATTACCAGTTTAGACCGATTAAAACTTTCTTAACTAAAAAATGATGTGCAGATAATGAAAACACTTCAACCAGTTAATATCAATACCCTACCCGCTTCTAACTATGTGTAACCAATTAAGAAATAATACATGCATCTGTAAACAAGAGGTGTGAAACAAAGGTGAGCACTTCCTTCGGTCAGAGCAAGTAAATCCTCTACACCCTTGCCATTCTCTGAGTGTATGGCGAAAATACTTGCGAACGTGTGATAAAAACATAGACAGATAAAGGGAACACTCATGCTAGAGCAATTAACAAGAATCGACTGTCATACAACTTTGGGTTTTTTTAAAAAATAATATTAATTTAAAATTATATTATAAAAATAGGGGAGAAAAATTTTAATTCGCAAAATAGGGTGGTTTCACCCCACCCCGCTGGCCCACCCCCACCGCCCCCTATACAAATGTATAGGGGGCGGGTTCTGGGAACCCGCCCCCTATACATTTGTATAGGGGGCGGGTTCCCAGAACCCGCCCCTTTTTTTAAAAAAAAATTAATTTAATTATTAATTATAATTATTAATTATATAATTATAATATTATTATTAATGATATAATTATAATTATAATTATAATTCTTAAAAATAAAATAAAATTAAATAGACAAAAAAAAAACATTTAAATTAAATAATAAAATTTCACTATATCAATGTTTCTTACAGAATGAATCCGTCAAAATTTACAATGTAAAAAAATTCTATCTATTTGTAAAATGTAAATACTATTTTTTTCCTTTTCCTTTTCCTTTATGAAATCCGAGAAGGCTTGACATAAGCCTATGCCTCCTAGGATGACTGGAGGAACCACCCGTTTCTTGGATAGATGGCGGCGGCGGCGTCGTCGTCTGCTCTGCTGCTTCGGGTTCTGCTTCAGCTTCGTCTTCAGCAGCGTCTTGGACAGGCTGTTGATCCACAAATCCTGAACCTAAATGTGGAACAGGTGTCGGATATGTGCTGTTTCCCAACAAATTTGCGTAGGACGCTAAATCCGTGTCCTAACTGGGCAGTTGTAGCGAAGAACCTGTCCCGGTTTCATGCGGCTGATGTTGCACAAAACCTTGGCCCCATGGCTGCGCAAATCCTGACCCCCAAGGGTGCTGTTGTTGCGCAAAACCTGACCCCCAAGACGGCTGTTCTGCAAAACCTGATCCCCAAGACTGGTGTTGTTGAGCCTGTCCGGTATGCCAGGGTTGCTGCTGACGGTATGTTGATCCAAACCACTGATTCTGCTGCGCTGGATCTCCTTGATGCTGCGGCTCTGGTGCCGGGTCATACTGCGGCTCTGGTGCCGGGTCATACTGCGGCTGCGGTGCCGGCTGATACCGCGGCTCCGGTGCCGGCTGATACTGCGGCTCCGGTGCCGGCGATAAATGTTGAGAAATACCATATGAACCAAATACATTACCAATTAATTGGTCGACATTTGAAAATCGAGCCTGAGATGCCGGACCAGCATCAGTCGGATATGGTTCCTGCACCATTGTTTGTACGAGATGCAACCCACGAGCCTGTCGTTACATTAGAAATAAGAAATAAGTATTGACTCATACCGCCGGATGTTAAAAAGTAATATGATATAAAGAGGGCGGCTTACCAAATCTCGTTCCATGTGGCCTCTAGGCTCGTACCGCGAGATGTTTGGGAAGTTTTTGGGAGGAGCAGAAAGATATCTTATGGTGACACGCTTATACCACTGTAGATATACTTTGGTAGCGTCAGCAGCTGTGTGGTCACTGCCTATCCTCCCATCTCAGCAAATACTGATGATGATGCTCCCTCCAATCACGCTCCGTATTTCCTCCTCGCATGTCTCCCTCTACTGTCATAGGCGAAGGCGGCGAGACAGGAATATGTTGCAATCTATCAAACTGCCGCAATACCCTATCCGGGAGGTGCATAACGACGACATTAATGCAGAGGAGTGGGCATCGAGCCCGCCAAACCGGCTCTCCTTCGAGACAGATGTCGGGTAAGTGTTCTAGACGATCTGCTGTATAAGGCGTCCACAGAAACTGCGCAAATAACATAGTAAAAAAATTGTGATTTAGGTATTTCAAAATTGTAAAACAAATTTAATTACCTGAGCCGCCTCCATGCGATCCAACTCATCTCTATAGCACCTAAGCACTCGACGAGGAGCCTTATACGCTTTCTTCTCATTCCACCAGCAGCCGAGCGGCTTTCCGGGGATATCCAAGCCAGTTATTTTAATATTCTCTGGTCTTCCTATATACATATGCTCCCACGACCAGATCTACAAATAAAGTTTCAGATTATAAGAGAGAAAACCAATATTGCAAAATTCTAGCTGTGAAAAATAAAGAATTTACCTGAAGTAATGTACTGCATCCACAAATTTTATTCTTCGTAGGAGCACATGCTTTATCGAGTTCCTTATTAAGAAAGGCCAGGACCCCTGCTTCGCAAGCATATTGGCCAAAGACATCAAAATCCGCTAGGAAGCCAAGATATAACGGATGGACATGCGTTGCTGATTGGTCCGGCATCAACCAAGAACCGATCATGTACAGAATGTAGGCACGTGCATGTCTATCCAAAACTTCATCGGTGGCTTCATCAGGGATATTACTAAATGTATCTCTTAACCAGTTTAAATTGATTTTATACCCCTTACTGTGGCCTCCTGGTGCCTGATATTAGCATTTTTTTTAAATATTAAAGCTAGAAATAATGTAAAACATAAAATAGGTACACTAAATAGGGAAATCAGAATGAAATTGTTTACCTATCCGAGAGCAGACTCGGCATATGTATCCCAGTATGGGTGGTCGGTATCTGAACCAACAATTTTTCCTCCGACCAACCCAAGCCCATTGATCCGTAAACCGAGTGAGAGACCAATATCCTGGAGTGTGATTGTGGCCTCACCCCATCTTAGATGAAAGGTGTGGGTCTCTTTTCTCCAACGTTCGACCAGAGAGGTGACGAGGGCGTGGTCGATTTGGATATGACGAATCAACGACGCTTCATAAAATCCGGCCCGTCTAAGCCGATGGTTTATTCGTTGGTCGCTAACTACCCATTTGTCTGAGCTTTGCGTGACGACGGTGAGATTATCTCTATCTTGCAAAATTAAATAATGTTATTTTCAACTATTAGAATTAAATGAAAGATGTAATTAAAAAAAATTAACTAAGTTTAGAATATTTCCTCCCCGTGTAATATATTGAACGATCTGTGTTCGTTTTGATGCACAAGCAGAGATTTGTCGAGTGGTTGATTCTCCATTGAAATGTACTGGAGCAGAGATTTGTCGAGAGTTTTATCAAGAGATTAGAAGCAGAGATTAGAAAGTGTGGTTGATGGAAGTTTGGATGCTCGGCTTTTATAGAGGGTGAACGGGTTCCAGGAACCCGCTACAGTCTTTGTTCTCAAAGAGGGCGGGTTCCAGGAACCCGCCCTCTTCAATAATTAGTCAAATCAATTACTAATTAATGAAGAGGGCGGGTTCCTGGAACCCGCCCTCTTCATTGATATATTCTTAAAAATAAAATAAAATTAAATAGACAAAAAAAACATTTAAATTAAATAATAAAATTTCACTATATCAATGTTTCTTACAGAATGAATCCGTCAAAATTTACAATGTAAAAAAATCCTATCTATTTGTAAAATGTAAATAATATATCGACGGTCAAATTTATAATAACAAAATGAATCCGTCAAATTTATAATACAAAAAAATCTGAGTGCACTTGTCACGATCTTGAAGGTCCCGCCCCTGATGCATATCCTGAACATCTGGTCCTATAATGGCCTGGTTGTTTGCATAGGCTACATCTGGATTGCCTTTGCTGAGGATCAGCATCCATTGTCATTCGATCTCGACGCACCTTAGGTCTTACGGGCCTTATATTTTTTTCCGGCAGTAATACAGTCGGTGTTTGTCTGTTGGCAGTATAATAGTGCCAATAGCGACTGTCCGGTATAGGATGAAATTTTGGATCGTATGCACCTTGGTAATTAGAAACTGTATAGTAATGGGAAGCAAAATTGTAATGTGAGGTATGCATGGTGCTCGCAGCAGCAATTGCGTGGGCACAAGGTAAATGTTGTTGCTCGAAAAGACCGCATGTACACGAAGAGAGCCCTTCATCTCTAAAGTTCACGGTATATTGATTCCCATTACCGCCCGTTACCTGAAACTCCGCCGTATCAAACCTTTCGGATCTGTAGTATTGTGCTCTGCGCTCTCTTTTCCGAAAGATATCTTCGTAATACGCGGTGAGCGGAGTGTCCATCGCCAATGACTTTTCTCTTCTGTGTACAAAATAAGTATTCATCCGGAAAAAGGTTCGAACAATCAACCCATGTATCGGTAAGCCTCTAACCCCTTTAAGGACCCCGTTGAAGCTTTCAGACATATTAGTCGTCATTAGAAGATATCTGCACCCATCATCATATGCTTGTGACCACATGCGTACTGGATACTCATCTAACCACGCTTTCGCGGCTTGACTCATCTCCCCAATTTTCGTCATGTATATGTCATGAACATTAGGGTCAGGCGTTTCACCGGCTCTGTACATAAGTTTATGTAAATCCGAATTTTTAAATTTTCGATCAAAATTTTGCCTGAAGTGTCGTAGGCAAAACCTATGTGGGGTCGTCGGAAATACAGAGCTCATTGCAGCTAGTATTCCCGGATGTCTATCAGATATGATGCATAAATCCGTTCTATGAAGAACAGATGGGATATTTTTGAGGTTACGGAAAAACCATGACCAGGATGATGTATTTTCACCCTCGACAATAGAAAATCCCAACGGAAATATACCGTTATTAGCATCAACACCTATAGCAATTAACATGCAGCCTCTGTACTTACCGTATAGATACGTACCATCAACGCACAATACCGGCCGACAGTGTGTGAAACCAGCCGCACATGGACCAAAGCACCAGAAAATTCTTTGAAACCTGACAGAGCCCTCGACGTCTGTTTCTGTGGTTTTTAACCGGTATACGGTCCCCGGATTTAATGCTTTCATGGCTTCCATAAAAGGGACTGGTGAGTTGTACGAGCTTTCCCAGTCCCCGAATATCTTGCACAAAGCCTTTCTACGAGCATCCCATGCCTTCACATACGAAATCTGAATTTTATGCTCTCCGCTAACCAAGAGCCGTATCTCTCGGGGAGTCATCGCCACATCTGTACGGATCAGGGGCATGATTAGCGAGCAAATGTAAGATGAAGTGCAATTCCGGTGATCCTGTAACATAATAGAATTGATGCAAGTGTGTTCTTGGCTGTATTTCGTGACCTTCCAAGCCTTGGCTCTTTTGGAACAACATGTATGCAATCTCCACTGACATTCAGGAGCTTTCGTACATATCACAGTATAGTACGTCTTATTTGACTCTTCGGTTTTAAATGTAACGTTTTGCTGAATGGACCACGACTTCAGCTTACAAATAAGATCTCCTTTTTCCTGAAACAAATCCCCGACGCTGATGCAATCTTCGCTTGCTGCTGTCGCGTCCAAATAGGGTGCCGTATTTACTTCTGTCACGGCTAAGTCTACCCAACCATCATCTTCCAACGGATCGAGACCGGGATCTTCTAGTTCGACAAAATCGTTATTCGCAACCATACCATCAAAGAATGCTACCTCATTCAATCCAGCAGCATATTCCACGCTATTCTCCCCCTGATGACCTTCACCGATTTCATCATCATCACTGCCACAAATATCAATATCATCCGTAGCAACATAAGGCTCGGGTGCAATATATGATGGTTGTGGTCGGTGTAATGTGGATGGTTCGGGATGAGAAGTCCGGAAAGATGTGGACGGACATGCTTGGAATGCGCTGCTTGGATCGTGTTGGAATGATGCGGAGGTGTGGGGAAATCTGCGTTTAGTATATAAATTGTTGTTATAATATTATTCCTTAATATTTTCGTAACTAAATTATCACTTGTTTCAAATTTATTTACCTGTCGAAGGCTGTGTATGGTAATTGTTGCTGTTCTTCTGGGGTGCATGTAACTGCAGCAGTCGACTGGAAGAACCTGGATTTATGGATTTTATTAAATGTTTGAATATTAGTATATAGGTATTACTAAAATATTTAAATATGAGTTTATAAAATGTTTACTCATGAGTTTGAAGGTTTGAATAATGTTGTGTATAGTCATATCCACCGGCACTGACGGTATCATCGTTGACCATGTGACCGTACCCCCAAGAACTATCTCCAGTATTACCATCAAAATTACCCGTTGGAGGGGCATCTGATACTTCCAATTGCTCCTTCTGAACCAAAAGTTCAAAAGAATGCTGGGTGCTTGAGAGACCGAAATCTATCATCGAAGATATTGATGCATCGTCTATAATTTCAACCAATGCATTTCCACTGAACATAGACCATATACAACTTAACTTAACCCTACTTTCACGGGGATCGTATTTCGTAATTTTGAACACTTTAGCCTCTAGTTCATCATAAGTCGTTGATGCTTCCAATCGTATGATTCGTGCAGACCCGCCCATATACTCCGGACCTTGTGCACTTGTGATAACCTGGCCATCGTATTTACATACAACAAATATACTTGGGGATGCCATAATCCTGCACAAAAAACAGTTATATTTTTTATGTTGTGTTGAAATTGCAACAACTTTCAAACTCGAAGATTGCTTACTTCCAATACTTTATGAACTGTTCTACTGCTCGAAGATTGCTTACTCGCAGACTATGGTACTGAACTTCACCTTCTTCTAAAACTCCATACTTACACAAAATTGATAGCGGAGAAGAATTGATCGAAGTAAATGGATAGTGACCGGTGTAGGATGAAAATTTGACAGAGATGAAATGAAATGGGTAGTGCGGAGACATATTTATAGCGGCAAGATATTGAAGAGGGCGGGTTCTAACAACCCGCCCTCTAATTGACCAGAGTCGCTGACCGACAGTAGTACAAATAATTATTGAAGAGGCCGGGTTTTAATAACCCGCCCTCTTCAATATGATGTAAAGTGATTTGACAAGAGGAAACAAAATTAATGAAGAGGGCGGGTTCCAAGAACCCGCCCTCTTCAATATGATGTTCTGCACACTTAGATATAATTTTAAATTGATTTGACAAGACAATATAAAAAAACAAAATTAATGAAGAGGGCGGGTTCCTGGAACCCGCCCTCTTACTTTCTGAAAACTCTCGTAATTACAAATAGTACTGAAATAGTATTGATGTGACATATCAAGATTAATTGCTAATTGACAAAGGACAAATAAAATACACATATCAAGCTACTGACATTGACAAAGGACAAATAGTACTGAAATAGTACTGATGTGACATCTTACTAATTAATGAAGAGGGCGGGTTCCTGGAACCCGCCCTCTTCTTTGTGAATAAGAACTGATTTGACAGCTCTCTGTAATTTTTGAAGAAGGCGGGTTCCTGGAACCCGTCCTCTTCATTAATTAGTAATTGATTTGACTAATTATTGAAGAGGGCGGGTTCCTGGAACCCGCCCTCTTTGAGAACAAAGACTGTAGCGGGTTCCTGGAACCCGTTCACCCTCTATAAAAGCCGAGCATCCAAACTTCCATCAACCACACTTTTTAACTTTCTAATCTCTGCTTCTAATCTCTTGATAAAACTCTCAACAAATCTCTGCTCCAGTACATTTCAATGGAGAATCAACCACTCGACAAATCTCTGCTTGTGCATCAAAACGAACACAGATCGTTCAATATATTACACGGGGAGGAAATATTCTAAACTTAGTTAATTTTTTTTAATTACACCTTTCATTTAATTCTAATAGTTGAAAATAACATTATTTAATTTTGCAGGATGGAGATAATCTCACCGTCGTCACGCATAGCTCAGACAAATGGGTAGTTAGCGACCAACGAATAAACCATCGGCTTAGACGGGCCGGATTTTATGAAGCGTCGTTGATTCGTCATATCCAAATCGACCACGCCCTCGTCACCTCTCTGGTCGAACGTTGGAGAAAAGAGACCCACACCTTTCATCTAAGATGGGGTGAGGCCACAATCACACTACAGGATATTGGCCTCACTCGGTTTACGGGTCAATGGGCTTGGGTTGGTCGGAGGAAAAATTGTTGGTTCAGATACCGACCACCCATACTGGGATACATATGCCGAGTCTGCTCTCGGACAGATAAACAATTTCATTCTGATTTCCCTATTTAGTGTACCTATTTTATGTTTTACATTATTTCTAGCTTTAATATTTAAAAAAATGCTAATATCAGGCACCAGAAGGCCACAGTAAGGGGTATAAAATCAATTTAAACTGGTTAAGAGATACATTTAGTAATATCCCTGATGAAGCCACCGATGAAGTTTTGGATAGACATGCACGTGCCTACATTCTGTACATGATCGGTTCTTGGTTGATGCCGGACCAATCAGCAACGCATGTCCATCCGTTATACCTTGGCTTCCTAACGGATTTTGATGTCTGTGGCCAATATGTTTGGGGAGCAGGGGTCCTGGCCTTTCTTTATAAGGAACTCGATAAAGTATGTGCTCCTACGAAGAATAAAATTTGTGGATGCAGTACATTACTTCAGGTAAATTCTTTATTTTTCACAGCTAGAATTTTGCAATATTGGTTTTCTCTCTTATAATCTGAAACTTTATTTATAGATCTGGTCGTGGGAGCATATGTATATAGGAAGACCAGAGAATATTAAAATAACTGGCTTGGATATCCCCGGAAAGCCGCTCGGCTGCTGGTGGAATGAGAAGAAAGCGTATAAGGCTTCTCGTCGAGTGCTTAGGTACTATAGAGATGAGTTGGATCGCATGGAGGCGGCTCAGGTAATTATAATTTAGGTAATTAAATTTGTTTTACAATTTTGAAATACCTAAATCACAATTTTTTTACTATGTTATTTGCGCAGTTTCTATGGACGCCTTATACAGCAGATCGTCTAGAACACTTACCCGGCATCTGTCTCGAAGGACAGCCGGTTTGGCGGGCTCGATGCCCACTCCTCTGCATTAATGTCGTCGTTATGCACCTCCCGGATAAGGTATTGCGGCAGTTTGATAGATTGCAACATATTCCTGTCTCGCCGCCTTCGCCTATGACAGTAGAGAGATACATGCGAGGAGGAAATACGGAGCATGATTGGAGGGAGCATCATCATCAGTATTTGCTGAGATGGGAGGATAGGCAGCATAGTATTGCCTTACAGCAAATAGGTGACCACACAGCTACTGACGCTACCAAAGTATATCTACAGTGGTATAAGCGTGTCACCATAAGATATCTTTCTGCTCCTCACAAAAACTTCCCAAACATCTCGCGGTACGAGCCTAGAGGCCACATGGAACGAGATTTGGTATGCCGCCCTCTTTATATCATATTACTTTTTAACATCCGGCGGTATGAGTCAATACTTATTTCTTATTTCTAATGTAACGACAGGCTCGTGGGTTGCATCTCGTACAAACAATGGTGCAGGAACCATACCCGACTGATGCTGGTCCGGCATCTCAGGCTCGATTTTCAAATGTCGACCAATTAATTGGTAATGTATTTGGTTCATATGGTATTTCTCAACATTTATCGCCGGCACCGGAGCCGCAGTATCAGCCGGCACCGGAGCCGCAGTATGAACCGGCACCGCAGCCGGAGTATGACCCGGCACCAGAGCCGCAGCATCAAGGAGATCCAGCGCAGCAGGATCAGTGGTTTGGATCACCATACCGTCAGCAGCAACCCTGGCATACCGGACAGGCTCAACAACACCAGTCTTGGGGATCAGGTTTTGCAGAACAGCCGTCTTGGGGGTCAGGTTTTGCGCAACAACAGCACCCTTGGGGGTCAGGATTTGCGCAGCCATGGGGCCAAGGTTTTGTGCAACATCAGCCGTATGAAACCGGGACAGGTTCTTCGCTACAACTGCCCAGTTGGGACACGGATTTAGCGTCCTACGCAAATTTGTTGGGAAGCAGCACATATCCGACACCTGTCCCACATTCAGGTTCAGGATTTATGGATCAACAGCCTGTCCAAGACGCTGCTGAAGACGAAGCTGAAGCAGAACCCGAACCCGAAGCAGCAGAGCAGACGCCGACGCCGCCATCTATCCAAGAAACAGGTGGTTCCTCCAGTCATCCCAGGAGGCATAGGCTTATGTCAAGCCTTCTCGGATTTCATAAAGGAAAAGGAAAAGGAAAAAAATAGTATTTACATTTTACAAATAGATAGGATTTTTTTACATTGTAAATTTTGACGGATTCATTATGTAAGAAACATTGATATAGTGAAATTTTATTATTTAATTTAAATGTTTTTTTTGTCTATTTAATTTTATTTTATTTTTAAGAATTATAATTATAATTATAATTATAATAATAATTATAATTATAATTATATCATTAATAATAATATTATAGTTATATAATTAATAATTAAATTAATAATTAAATTAAAATTTTTTTTAAAAAAGGGCGGGTTCTGGGAACCCGCCCCCTATACTGGGGGGTGGGGGTGGGCCAGCGGGGTGGGGTGAAACCACCCTATTTTGCGAATTAAAATTTTTCCCCCTATTTTTATAATATAATTTTAAATTAATATTATTTTAAAGAAAAACCCGCGAAAAACCACCCTATTTTGCGAATTAAAATTTTCCCCCTATTTTTATAATATAATTTTAAATTAATATTATTTTAAAGAAAAACCCGCGAAAAAATCCCTATCTCCCCCGATAGTAGGCTAATTGCATATCTAAATTAACAATTGTAAAGTCTCATAAAGTGAGAGCTTTATCAAGCGATGCAATTGCAAATGTGGATATCCCTAATCAAAAGCAATTTGTATTATGTAGACAAGACAAGACGAGAAGAAAGCTTTAATTAGCTCTTAAATGTCCTTGCTGCTACATCAAAACTCCAATGTTGTTATGAGGGGTTAGGGTTATATTTTCTGACACGCCCCTATAGGTTGAGCGCCCTTTTAGACCAAAAACTAGACTCGAGTGGGGTACTGTTAAATCTGATATTTCAATGCGTGTTTAGTGGGATTCAAACTTATGTGGCTTTAATACCGTCTTAAGATCCTGCCCCTGCACCAATACCCGAAAGTCGTGAAGAGTGTGGAGGTATATATTTTTATATTCTAAGTCTGTCCACCAAAATTATGCTATTCGCTTCAATTAACAAACGGATTGGCTGGAAGTCATTGGGCTTACTGAAATTGAGAACCTTCGGAATGAGAGCAATGAAGGTGGGACTTTCATTGTAACACTCTAGATCATTTATACCGGTTCAATTTTTTTGGGGTATTTATTTAATTATGATATTTTCCTGATTTATTGTGTTTTTGGTGCGAATAGTGTATTTGACATTTGTATTTGCATCCGACCCGACCCGCTTGCTGCAAACCCGTCTTGATTCCTGTTTATGATTTATCATGGCTTGTTATGTGGATCCGTGCATTTTCATTTTTATGTACCGCATACTGGCATTATCTGGCATATGCATTTTTCAATATAACATTTAAAGTCTAATAAAATATTTTAAAAATATATAGCATGGCCTGCATGATACCCCTAACCCTATGATAGCATCCGTACATCGTGTTCTCGTCCCGTTCGGTGAAACGGACCAGTTTGGATCGCTACGTGCACGCTACGTGCATCCGTTCTTGGGGGTATGCATTTTCGTTATCCGGATATCCTATTTTAGTTTTGGTCGACACGTATATTTTCCGTATTTTAAAACTGAATTTTTAGACCCGACCCGGGCGTGTTTTGAACTATTTTTGTATTAGCCAAAATATCAAGTATTTTATTAATATAATATTTTTATTAAACGGTTATACTTAAAAAAAATTAGTAACGAAAATATTCTTTCAAATTTTTAAAGAAAATCTTTCTCAAACGGACTTTCTCTCTCTCTTTCTTTCTCTCTCTCTCACATCTCGCGAATCCTGTACATCAAGGATCTCGTCACCTCCGTCCTGCACTACGCTCACCTCCCTCCTTCATTTATTTTCTTCTTTTTAACCCCGCGACGAGGAACCCACAGAACCCTACGCCCTCCACGAGATTCCCATAAAACCCTAACCTTAACCCTAGCCGCCTTCACCCCGACGCCTTCATCGTCATCAACCTCTCCTCCTCTCCTCGACCTTCTTCCTCTCCCCTCTGCAACCCATCAACCGAACCCTAGCTTCACCAACCCAGCACCCATCGCCAGCGCACTCACTCCGCCGATCTCATCCCGGCCTCTGCACCTTCCTCATCCCTCTCTCCACTCCCTCTTCTCCTATACCCTCTCCCCTGCACAACCAGAAACCCCTTCAACCCTAAACACCCATCACTGCCCATCGCCGTGAAATCTCACAGTCGACGAACCAGCGACCTCGTCGTCGTCACCCCTCTATTCTTGTCGTCTCTGGCCTTGAGCACCAATCCCAGCCAGCGTGGTCGTGTTCTTGCTTTACTTAGTCTTGTCCGTGGACGCGTGTGGATATTGCGATGTTTACCCGACGTCGGACGTGCCATACGTACCCGTCGTGTGATCCAGTCGAGACAAGTTTATCCTGCTACATGCTATACTACTATATCTTGCACCCATGTGAATAATAACATTACATATTGTTTAGTTATGCATCCCACATTACCATTTTACTATTTTACTGTTTTCGGATACCCGTGTGCATCCATATCGTTATTTACATATCTAGTCGCATGTAAGTTTATCTTGCTACATGCTATAATACTTATCTTGCATCCATATGAATACAAATATTACATGTTGATTGCATTATACATCCATATTAAAGTTTTACGGTTTCTGGATACCCGTATGCATCCATATCATCTATTATATATGTAGCTGCATCTACAGATCATATTAATTCATGTTATTGCTATAGTAACACCCCATGCTTAATAATGTGCATCCCACTTAGTCTTGGAGCTGTAAATGTAACCCCTGATCGATATTTGTGCATCCATGTTTATTGTGTATCCATACCATTAATTCTGCATAACTAGTAGCATGCCATATTATATTAATTCATATTATTGTTACGTTAGTACCCCATACTTGATAATGTGCATCTTACATAGTCATGATGTAACCCCTGATAAATATTTGTGCATCCATACTTTCACTGTACATCCGTACCTTTAACGTGATTCTATACTTGCTACATTTTACTGTTAGGGCACCCATTTGATACATGTACACTACCTGACCTGATATACCACTACTTGACATGTTACCTGATCCTGTTACTAATGCCAACAATCCTGACATGTTGTCCCTACGGACGTTTCCTGTTGTCTACATAGACAAACCTATACCTGCTTGATCCTGTGTTGGCATTAACTCCAGTTTATCAATACCCGACTCGAACACATAATCTTGGGAGTATGGGGAAATCAAAGGTGGAACCGAGTGTAACTTAAAAGGATATTACATGATCCGTGATCCCGGGGGTAACGGGACAAAATCATTCGTGATTCTTTTTTATCCGTGGTCCCGGGGGTAACGGGACAGAACCATTCTTGGTTCACATATCTTGATCCGTGGTCCCGGAGGGTAACGGGACATATTCTTTGAGTTACATGAGTAGTACATCAATTGATTTCGAATAACTTAGAATAGATAACCCAGTAGCACAGTTTAGATTATTTATCGCACTCCACCTGCACGTATACACTTCATTGTTCATACACGTGTTACTGTTATACACTCATTACTGTTGCTACTCATGCCTGCATATCTTGTTACCTCCTGATTATATTTTATTGTTTGATATTGTGACGCACTGACGTCTGGGTTTTACATGGCCCAGATCCTCTATCTCTGTCGCAGGCCGTTCAGGAGTATTTCAGCCAACAGGCCGAGCAGTGAGGATCCTATTAGTATTTTAGTTTAGTTTTCTTTCAGCATTTTTATTTCTTGATATGAGCCCGTATTTGGGACGTACTTTCCAGATTGTTATTGTTTATTGGATTTATTGCTTCCGCATATTATTTCTTGACTCGTTTATTCTGGCAAATAGACATGTACTAGATAGTTTATTTTATTTCTACTGTTCTTGATATCTTATAGATAGTCGTAATATGACTGTGGAGGGATGTTTCCTAACCATAGGTAGCATGGTTGGCTCTGTCACGTGCCGATCTTAGCACACTCTGGGAAGCGGGGCGTGACAGGGTTTGTTTGGTATCAGAGCTATAGGATTTAGGTTAATCGGGTTTGATTCTTTTGTAGTTGGATATTGGACCCAATACACGAATTAGAAAACCTGTAATTAGGAGCATGTCCTGCCACATTGTTATCGTGATTCTTGAATCATATCTTTCTCTTAACCCTGTCTTAACGATATGTAAACAACTTTACATGTCGACTTGAAACCTTTGGTTCCCTATTGTTTTTCTCTATTCTGATACTAGGATTTGGGCGACTTGGACGGAGTTATATGATTGTAACTATGAACTGCAGTATGGTTACAATGCGGTACTCTATTTAAGTAATTTGTAGTCCTAGTCTTGATTCACTTCCTTATTTTTTAGTCATTGCTTACCAGTTCATGTTTTATCGTAAGTTTTGAATCTTGTTTATCTTACTGATCCTCTTCGGTGTCTTGGTATCAGATCATGGCGGATAGAGAAATGCGATCGTACCAGAGGCGTGTTGATGACGCCACATTGCTTGGAGTAATTCGTGGGATGCTGGAGAACCAGAAGCGGCAAACCGAGCTGAACCAGCGGCAAGCCGAAGCTTTTCAGGAAGGTTTGCGGACCGTCCAGCAGCCGTAAACAATGTTGCGGCCAAACCAGTACTGCGTGTGGGTACCGTGGCAGATTTCAGGAGACTTGGTCTGTCCATTTTCACTAGTTTGGAGGAGCTATTGCCAGCGGAGCAGTGGCTGGTCGATACAGAGAATCTGCTTGTTGCAGCACAGATTCCGGAGGACCAGAGAGTGGATGTTGTACGCATCCAATTGGTAGACTATTCCCGTGAGTGGTGGCTGGTCGAAGAGACCCGTTTGCCCAAGCCGATCAGTTGGGCAACTTTCTCGCAGAGTTTCTTGGAGTGCACGGGAAGAAATGGAAGAAAAGTTTATCAGTATGAAGCAGAATGGCGGATCCGTGGATGCGCATGCGGCTGAGTGGACACGGCTCAGTCGATTCGCTGGACCTTTGGTGGCCAAAGAAGCTGATAGGGCACGAAGGTTTATGCGCAGTTTGGATGTGCAAATCCAGAGGCACATTATATCTCTGGGCTTGATCACTTTCTCGTAAGTTCTTAGAGCGGCCCGTGAGCAGCGAGCTTATTAATGAAGACAGGGGGTACGCAGCAGCAGGCAGTTGTGGTATGGAAGCCGACGTTTACGCCGGACCGAGCGCCTATACGCAGAGGTATTCCGGTGAACCGACGTGGCGTAGTACCGATGAAGAAGCCCGTCGTACCCGAGCAGAGATGAAGGATGTTTTGTGACTTTTGCCATCTACCCGGACGTCAGCAGAAGGATTGTCGGAGGAAGCTTGGACTTTGTTTGGTTTGCGGATCAGCCGATCATACTGTCAGTGTTTGCCCGTCGAAGCTACGTTTGAAGAATGATGTTCAGAGGCCACCGCAGAGGTAGATTCAGGGGCAGAAGCAGATAACTTATGGACCTAATCAAGCTCAAGCCTTTACTCTGACGGCTGAAAAGGTCAAGGCTTCAGATGAAGTTGTTTCAGGTATCCTACTTGTTTATGATTTTTCCGCATTAGCATTATTCGATTCTGGTGCATCCCATTGTTTTATGTCGTCCAAGTTTTTTGCTACACACTCGATTTTTTGCACGACCCTGTCTAGTTGTTGGGACATACACACTGGGAACAGAAAGATCATATCTAGTAGTGAGTGCAAGGATTGTTCTGTTGTTATTTGCGGACGAGAGTTATTTGCAGATTTCTTGGTGATCGATACAAGCAGTTACGATGTTATCTTGGGAATGGATTTTCTCGGCACTTTCCACGCTCATATTGGTTGTAGAGCAAAGAAAGTGATTTTCCAGATTCCCGGACATCCGGAGTTTGTTTTTGCTGGAGGTAGCAGTTCTGTCGGGCCAGTTGAGTTTAGGGCTAGGCCGACAAATAGTGTTCTTTCGTCAATGGAAGTTGATAAGGAGGAAGCGCCAGCTGTAGTTCGAGAGTTCATGGACATGTTCGAGGACATCTCGGGTTTACCGCCAAAACGAGATATGGAGTTCGCGATCGATCTTGTTCCTGGTGCAGCGTCAATCTCAAAGATGTACTATCCAATGACACCAGTGGAGTTGGAGGAAGTAAAGAAGCAGGTTACCGAATTGCTAGAGAAGAGTTGGATTCGCAGCAGTAATTCACATTGGGAAGCTCCACTTCTTCTAGTCAAGAAGAAAGATGGCACAAGGAGGATGCGTATCGATTATCGAGAATTAAACCGGATGACTATTAAGAAAAAGTACCCGATCCCTTGCATTGGCGAATTATTCGAGCAACTCAGTGGCGCGAGGGTATTCTCGAAGCTGGATTTACGATCCGGATATTATCAGGTCCGAGTTAAATCAGAGGATATTTGCAACTGCGTTCCGAACTCGATATCTTGATCCGTGGCCCGGGGGTAACGGGACAGAACCATTCTTGGTTCACATATCTTGATCCGTGGTCTCGGAGGGTAACGGGACATATTCTTTGAGTTACATGAGTAGTACATCAATTGATTTCGAATAACTTAGAATAGATAACCCAGTAGCACAGTTTAGATTATTTACCGCACTTCACCCGCACGTATACACTTCACCGTTCATACCCATGTTACCGTTATACACTCATTTCTGTTACTACTCATGCCTGCATATCTTGTTACCTCCTGATTATATTTTATTGTTTGATATTGTGACGCACTGACGTCTGGGTTTTGCATGGCCCAGATCCTCTATCTCTGTCGCATGCTGTTCAGGAGTATTTCAGCCAAAAGGCCGAGCAGTGTGGATCCTGTTAGTATTTTAGTTTAGTTTTCTTTCAGCATTTTCATTTCCTGATGTGATCCCGTATTTGGGACGTACTTTCCAGATTGTTATTGTTTATTGGATTTATTGCTTCCGCATATTATTTCTTGACTCGTTTAATCTGGCAAATGGACATGTACTAGATAGTTTATTTTATTTCTACTGTTCTTGATATCTTATAGCCAGCCGGTGACTGTGGAGGGATGTTTCCTAACCACAGGTAGCATGGTTGGCTCTGTCACGTACCGATCTTAGCGCACTCTGTGAAGCGGGACGTGAAATTCATACAGACTGCATCCATACTACTAACCTACATTTGTCTTAAAGACACGGCGAATGGATGTTTACTACTCATGGGCAGATGAAAAATTACAAGGCATTTGTGTATCGGATATATCAAATGAGTGATGGAGGTCAATGACACACAATAAGTACTCAACATCAAACTGATGCCCTAAACAATCATGATTAAACGGATTTTCTCTTCCTGAAGTACATTACATGAAAAATTTATAGTTGTTCCCCTCAACTTCATTCTATCATCAACATAACCAATTGAAGCAAACTAATTTTAGTGATTGTAGCACCTTGGAGCACACATCTCGATCTAGGTCATACCAAACTTATCTACCAACTAACTCATAATAAAACTAAAAAAATTACGCTGCATACTGCTATACAGATCCATACTTGATCATTATCAAAGCTACAAAAGTTACGAAACACCGAAATACAAAAAAAGCTGCAAAATTGCTTCTTGTTCTCCTCTATCGTCCATGGAGTGAAAGATCAAACAAAAACCTATTGAAATTAACAATATTAAAACTAAAATGGAACCAACCAAAATCTAGTTTTGCCACTATGCTACTAACATTATTCCAGTCCCAAATTACCCCAAAATCAATAAAATCCCTAAAATTAAAAATGGGTTTCACGCAGATGGGGTTTTGAATCTACCAGATGAAAGAAAAAGGGGGATTTTTTTTACCTGCTGCTGCTTGGCGACTTGATCTCTGATCTTGCTCGCTTGTCTCCTCAAAGCGTCCATTGGTTCTCACAGTCCCTTCTCAATCCTCGAAGGAGTTGAAGAATTTTGCACCCTTTTTTACCCTAAAAATAACACCATTGAGCTTTCTCCTCCCCCTCGCCCTCTTTCTCTCTCTTCCCTTTTGAAAAGGATTAAATTTTAGGAGGAAAACGATTGGTTATTTACTGTGAGCTTTTAATTTTTACCGTTGTGTGGATAGCGGCTTATTCCTGTTCTTTCTCCCCGCAAAAAAGCTGACTGGTTCTTTTGCTCCTTGGAAAACCAACTGTAACATGGAATATAATAGTAGAAGTTATTGGACGGAGATAAAATTGGTGTTTGTAGTGGAGTTTTTTCTGCTTAAATAATTGTATCAATAAATTGTTAAGATGCAAGGTTTTAAGGCATGAGACATGGTAATATTTTTCTTTTCTGTCCACGGGACACTCACACACCATTAATTGATAACGATTTTTTCAAAATAAAAAAGGTTAAGTTGGTGATTGAGATAAGATCATATAATCTTCAATTAAAATTTTCAATTTGGCATACAAGATGTGCATTTATTAAAATACAGGAGAATATTATTATATAAACTTAAACAGCTCTTTATTAAAAAACTTAAAATTGGCATCACATTGTGGTAGATCCTCTTAATCATCATATATGATAATATAATATCGTTAATTGTTTGTATTATTTTCTATCAATTTAAATCTAAATTGTGTCAATTAAAGTGTCTGATTTTCATATCTATCCACTTGATATTCATATTCAATCTTAAAGGACATAATTTTATCGATGTTTGCTAACAAATACTGATCCAAGCACTGTAAAATGTAAATTTGTGTTAATGTCGGATCATGGTTAACCAATGCTTGCTTTTCTTATTCAATTTTAACATATATGATTTTCAAAATTTTACCAACAATCATTAATATAAAATCATAGAATTTGTCTCCCCCTAGTAATAATCAATCAGTTCAAAATTTATATAAACTATTTTGTTATGTTATTGTGGTCGCCCGCATCCTCGAAAAAATTTATATACCGATATAAGCACGTACGATCGATCTCAGCCTGAATGATAATTACTGCTTGAGGCGGTCATGCACGGCACGTGCAGAATACTATGAAGTTAGCTTTCGCAAGATGAACCCCCACTCTAATTTCCCAACATCACTCGTGATGAGAACAAGATTAGCTCCCTCCCTCCCCTCTCTTGCTCTCCCTCGCCTCCAATGGCCTCCATACTTTCTCTCTCCTCATTCTCCTCCCTCTCTCTCCTTCCCTCCTCCTCCTTCATCCCTTCTCTCCCCTCCCAAACCCTAACCGATAATGCTCGATATCGGCGATCTCCCAGATCAGGACACGTGACAGATGACGTGTCCCAGTGTCACGCCCCGCTTCCCAGAGTACGCAAGATTGGGCACGTGACATAGCCAACCATGCTACCTGTGGGTAGGAAATATCCATCCACAGTCACATTACGGTTGTAAGGATATCAAGAACAAGATAATGAACTAATCTAACACATGTCCAAATCCATAATAATAAGAATCAATAAACAATAAGTGCGGAAGCAAATGATCCAATACAATAAATAAACAGTATGTCCCATAATGCGGGCTCACATCTGGAAATGAAATGACATAAATAAACTAATCACTAAGGACTCACAGTTCAGCCTGCTAGCTGAAGGACTCCTGCTCGGTCGTCGACAGTGGTAAGGAATCTGGGCCATGCAAAACCCAGACGTCAGCGCGTCATGTCAACAAAATAATATAACATAAACACGGTAATAAGCAATGCAGGTATGAACATGAAATAAGCAATATTATGAAACAACAGTGCAGGGTAATGTGCCATGGGTAACTAAACTGTTCTATCAGGTTTCTACTGTAAAGTCTTTGAAATCAATTGATGAATCGTCGATGTAACTCAATAGTATCCCGTGCGTGCCCGGGACCACGGTCAAGGTCCTCGGGGCTGAATCCGAGACGTGCCGCTAAGCAGTAATAGGTAGTAGGATGGATGAGTGATGTCAGCATCATCACTCCCGGACTGGCCAAGCCCGTAAGACTAATCAGAACAAGTATCGAACTGTTGAGTTACAAGTCGGTTTCACCTTTGATTTCCCCATACCCCCAAGTTATGTATGTCAGGTCAGGTATTCAATAGTCAAGGACTAATGCCAACACAAAATCAGGTGAAAATAGGTCTGTCTGGATAGACAGCAGGAATGGTCAGGTTTGTCGGCATTAGGCATAAAAATCAGGTAACAGGTCAGGTCACGTTTTAACAGGTTGAGTCGATATGTACAGGATGTCATGTCCGGTGTATCAGTACATGTGTCAGGTGTATCAAGGTATCGGTCAATATGTAGTGCAATCAAATGTATGCTGATAACAGGTATAGTAACGAATAAGGGACAACAGCAGGAACAGCAAAAACGATATTATTCCATGTAAACACAGTGATGCTTTGTACTCTCTTATTAACAGATTCAAGCACCCGTGGGGTGCAATAATCACAGTGTAGCGCAATATTAATAACAGCAGGCAATAAATATATAAGTGTGCGACTATTATCCTCTAAATATTAAAATGATTAGCAGGTAGTTGTTATTAAGGTTATGGTGGCAAAATACGATTTAAGTGGCAGTATTATAATGTACATCATATTTCGTCCAATGAGATAAGTAGCAATACTAGTTAATATAGCAAGTTTGTGAGTCAAACATTTAATTAGTTTAACGTAGCATGTAGCAAGAAATCTTGCCTCGACGGTTTCGCAAACCGGAAAACACGGATGCGATGTCGGCAGAAAACACGAGACGGGTGCACGGGCCACGGATCGAGTCCCAACAGAGAACAACGGGATCACACGGACCAGGGTACTTCGAGGGAGACACCAGGGGCAACCACGGCGGGCTCGACGGCGCTGGAACGCCGGCGAGGCAGCGACGGCGGCTGTGAAGGCTGGACAGCCTCGGGGTTCGCTGGAGAGGGTGGTGCGACGAGTAGAGGAGGGTGGTGGTCGGCTCAGGTGATCGAGGGGGAAAGGAGGTGGTGCGGGTGACGTCGACGAGGGTCGACGGCGCGTTTCCCGGCGACCCGGGAATTGGTGCTAGGGTCGGGCTCGGGTCTGGTGGTGGTCCGGCGAGGGGAGGAGGAAGGCGACGACGAGGTAGGGACGAGGAGGAAGAGAGGGAGTCGCAGGCGTCGTCGGTGACGGGAGGCGGCGTCGACGGCGAGATCTGCGGCCGGTGATGTCGTCGGGGTTGGGTGCAGGCGCGGAAGAGAGCGGAGGAAGGAGGAAGAGGGTGCAGTAAGGCTGAGGAGGTGTTGTCGGCGACGGCGAGGTCGCGGTGGGGGTCGGCGGCGCACGCACGAGGAGCTAGGGTTAGGGCTTGGAGTTCTCGTGATGGAGGAGGCGGCTGCGTAAGGAAAAATATATATAGAGGAAGAGAGAGAGGTATTGGAGAGAGAGAGAGAAGGATTTGATGAGGAGAGAGATAGAGAGAGTTTGTTAGAGAGAGAGAGAGAGAGAGAATGGAGAGAGACAGAGAGAGGCGGAGAGAGATAGAGAGGGAAAGGGGGCCCACGAGTCGAGTTGGCCGCTCGCGATAGGCTGGGGAGGTTAGGTAAAAGGAATTTAAATGATTTAAAAGATTTAAAGAAAGGATTTAACGTTAAAATATATTATCATATACATATTCAGCTTCATAATATTTTATTAAATGGGCCTTTTTTGGCGCTAAATGAAACATTTTCAAATCGCGTCCGGGTTGCGCCCAAATGTTCCAAATTTAAATTATAGGATTTTAAGCGAGTTCCACATTTTGAAAAGAGGTGTTTAATGATTAAAATGCATGCCCCCAAGTCGGACACTTGTGCGCGTGCGTAGGCGTCCAAACTTGCCCGTTTAACCGAACGGAAAGAAATCTCGACACGCGGACGCTACCACGCGACTAGTGGCGACGAGTAGGCCAACATGGATATTTTTAATTTCATTTTCGGTGTTAAAATTTGTTATGTGCCAAAATGACTTAACCGGTTAAAATTTAGCAATAAGTACCAAACCATTAGGATAATCGAAATGAGCAATGTATAACACTCAACTAGAAATAGAAATAGTATTATTTGGGCTCGGGTGTTACACCCAGGGCTCACAGGAAATGACCTATAGTGGCCGACCAGATCACTCCTGTGCCCGTCCTACAAGCAAACGCTAGCTCACCTCCGAGCCCCCAACACAATTGGCCTCGTCAACCTCACAGCTCGTCTCCGAGCTATCACGGGCCCTAGCCTCCTCGGCCCTCTCAGCTCGCCTCCGGGCTCGAGCAGAACCAAGATACTTCGGCTCTCCCGCTCCTCCGCAAGCTCTCCCGCCGAGGTCATCTTCCTCGGTCTCATCGACCGACCAACAGCACCGCTTGCAGGCGTAACCGCCATCCCGCGAATCTCGCCATGCGCGAGATCTCCGCCGGCCGCATCCCACGTTCTACGCCACCACGATCCCCCATTAACGAGCCTGTCTCGACATTAATGGGAGGTCCCGCTCATCACGCGAGCGTGACGTCGGGAGCGTAACGGCCGGCGTGATTCTCGCGCCTGCTTCCACCACTATATAAACCCCTCCTTTAGACGGTTCAAGTAAACCATTTTTAATCCACTAAGCCGTTACTCTGCTCGGATTTTCTCTCTAACTTGACCGTCGGAGGGTCCTCGGTGGTACAACCACCCCGGGACTTTCTTGCAGGTAGCTCGGCAACCACAACCTCAAATCCATTGAGATCCACACGCTTCAGGAGCGATAGCCTCCGGATCAAATCTCAGCCACCCATCGCCGCCATCAGCAGTTCAATGGAAGGTTACATCTGAAGGAGATTCAGCCCTCCATCAGCTGGCGCCGTCTATGGGAACCCTTGATTCCACAAAAACAAAAGTTCACTTTCCGATCTCAATCCAATGGCGAGCGATCATCACGACGATCCAAGCACCAGCCACCGCTTCCCCCTTAACGGAGGTGAGCCTCCTCCGCCGAATGCCATCAATACCCTCACCGGCCGCATAGACCGACTCGCGTCTGTTGTGGAGGCGCTGATCCGCGTCCAAACGGCAGGGCAAGATCACCAAGTCGCCGATCCCCTACCTCGGGGCCAGGACCCCTACAGGGGGAGAGAAGGCTCCGTCCGCGTCGGCACCGCCGACCACTGCCTCGCTGCCTCCCACGGTCGTAGATCTCCTAGGACGATACGTTCTAATACCCGCTGGGCGCCCCACAGTTCGACACCAAGGTCCGTCGCCAGAGCACCACGCCCCGAGGTCCTCCGCGCATCTGTCCCTCCCGAGGAGATGTCTGTCAGCTCGCCTGTTACCAGGCATGACCGACACCCCCTCCCTCGACGGGGTCGCGCGGATGGGACTCGCCGCGGTGACTCGAAGGCCACCTCGCCGGGGAATCTAAGGAACCTCATTGAGAGGAACCGGAGCCACGGCCGGACGTAGGCCTCTAACAGCAGAGGCCTGGGATCAGAATGCGCCGAGTCGTCGGGATACCACGACCGACTCGACGCTCTCGAGAAAAAGATCGAGGGTATGCATCGGGAAGGGCACCGTTCGAGCGACGGGGCTAAGTACGTCGCCGACTCGCTCACAAAACCGTTCACCGAGGAGCTGCTCGCCATCCACGTCTCCTCCTGCAATAAGCCCCCAAAGGTCTTCCTCTTCGACGACAAATCTGACCCGAAGGACCACTTGGATGCATTCACCGCGGGAATGGGCTTCCAAGACCACTCCGATGCCGCCCAGTGCCGAGCTTTCCCGGCCACTCTCATCCGCTCCGGGCGAGACTGGTTCCGAGGACTCAAGCCGCGCTCGATTTCAACCTTCGACGAGCTGGCCACACAATTCCTCGGCCACTTCGTCGGGAACAGGCGGCAGAAGCGCACAGTCGACCGTCTCTTCACGATCAAGAACAGGGACAAGGAGACATTCAAAGTATACGTCACCCGCTTCTACAACACCCTTCTCGAGATCCTAGAGCACCGGGACGAGACGGTCATCACGGCTCTGAGGTCTGGTCTTCGGCATAAGGAGTGGTTGTGCTCTTTTGCATTAGCGCAACCTAAGACCATGGCCGAGGTAAAGGCCTGGACCGAGCGTGAGGTCCAGCTCGAATCCGAGGTAAATGCAAATCTCCCCCGGCAGAGCAAACCGACCAAAAGAAGAGGACAAGAGAAGAGAGAAGGTGTCACGCCCTGCTTCCCAGAGTGCGCTAAGATCGGCACGTGACAGAGCCAACCATGCTACCTGTGGACAGGAAACATCCCTCCACAGTCACATTACGGCTGTCTATAAGATATCAAGAACAGAAAAGTAAAATAAACTATCTAGTACATGTCCATATGCCAGAATAAACGAGTCAAGAAATAATATACGGAAGCAATAAATCCAATAAACAGTAACTTCTGGAAAGTACGGAAATAACTAAACCAACTGGATACTAACGGGATCCTCACTGCTCGGCCTGACGGCGGAAATAGTCCTGCTCAGCCTGCGACAAAGGTAGAGGATCTGGGCCATACAAAACCCAGACGTCAGTGCGTCATAATATCAATCAATAATATAATCACGAGATAACAAGACATGCAAGCATGAGTATAAACAGTAATAAAAGTATAACAGTAACACAAATAAGAAACAGTGAAGGATACAAGCACACGTGACGTGCAGTGATCAATCTAAACTGTGCTACTGGGTTATCTATTCTAAAGTTTGTTTGAAATCAATTAATGTAATACTCCATATAACTCAAAGAATACATCCCGTTACCCCCCGGGACCACGGATCAGGAATATGTGAACCAAGAGTGGTTCTGTCCCGTTATCCCCCGGGACCACGGATCAAGTAATACCCTTTTAGGTTACACTTTAGTTTACACTTTTGATTTCCCCATACCCCCAAGCTTATGTGTTCAAGTCAGGTATTGATAATCTGGAGCTAATACCAACACAGGATCAAGCAGGTACAAGTTTGTCTATACAGACAACAGGATATGTCCATCGGGACAACAGGTCAAGATTGTCGGCATTAGGAACAGGATCAGGTAACAGGTCAAGTAGTGATATATCAGGTTATAACAGGTAGTGTACATGTATCAAGTCATGTCAAGTAGTGGTGTATTAGGTCATGTCAATAGTGCATAGGCATTAAGCGGATGCTCATAATAAAACTGTAACAGGTACCGGTGCACAAATAAAGGCATGGATGCACAAATATTTATCAGGGGTTACATCATGACTGAGTAGGATGCACAATTATCAAGCATGGTGCACTAATACAACAGTAACATGAAATAATATGGTCTCGGCGTGCAACTAGATATGTAATAAATTGTACGGATACAGACGGATACTATAAAACTGTAAATCGGTAAAAATTGCTGAATATTAAAACACAAACACTATTATTTATTAAATAGATATTGATATAATAATATTAACATGGATAACATATTCGAACCGATTAATAACTATAAAAGTGGTATTGATTAACCATGCACAAGAAAGTTCCGTTCAGAAATTCAGCGTCGTCCTGATTTGTAAAATAGCTTAAAAATAGCAAACGTTCTCCAAAAAGGACGTGTCTTATACCAAAACAAAGATAATTCAATAAGGTTTTCATTTTTATAAGTTGAAGTATCTTAGGTTATTCTTACGAAAAGTTATGAACATTCGAAATTGAAATTTTGCTGCTGGAATTTTCCTGGACAACAGTTTAGAGATATTTTCATTTGCATTTTACGTTATTTAAACAATTTATTTTGCAAGTAAATATTTCATAGAGTTATAGTATTCTGAGTTAGCTTCGTAACGAACTAAAGAACGTATACTAATGATTTTTCTATGATTTATAATGAATTTTATAAGGTAAAGTGTACAGTAAATTTCAGATTTGTCGTATCCGCTTTGCAACGACGTTTCACATGTAAACTATAATATTTTCAAACTATATTTTGTATAACATTATAAAATGCAGATTATAAACTAATTAAAGATAATAATAAGAAATATTACGATGATATATATTTTAAATGATATGGATGCAAACGGATATCCGAAAACAGTAAAACTTTAGTATGGATGTACAATGGGATGAACAGGTAATATTTTACTCATTTGGATGCATAATACTATACCTAGCATGTGTCAAGATGATTTAGCATGCGAATACTTATGTAAATACTGATATGGATGCATACGGATGTCATATAACCGTAAAATGATAAACTGGTAAATGTGGGATGTACAATTAAACAATATGAAATGTTATTATTCAATTGGGTGCAGTATATTGTAGCCTAGGATATATCAAGATAAATTTGCATGCACTAGATATAAAATAGCTTGTACGGATGCATACGGATATCCAAAAACGATGAAACATGCAAAATGATAATGTGGGATGCATGATTTAAAATACAAGTGATATATTTATTCAAATAGATGTAAGTAACATAGCATGTAGCAAAATAAACTTGGCTCCATCGAATCACGCGACGGATACTCACGGCACGTCCGACGTCGGTAAATCGTCGCAACGCGCACGCGGCACGCGGGACGGATCCAGGTAAGGCAAGAGGGTGATCACACAGGTAAGGTACGTTCACTGGATCACTCGAATCGTCAGCGACGAGCACGGCTTCAGCGGTGATCACCGGAATCAAGAAACAAGATCAAGAAGAAGAAAGAAGAAAGAAGAAGAAGAAGTAAGAAGAAAAGGCTGTGTATTAAATAAGGAAAGAAAAAAATAAATAAATAAATATATATAAATATATATATATATATATGCAGAGGAGAGAGAGAGAAAGGGTCTGTTAGTTTGTTAGGAAATTAGTTTAGATTTAAATTTAAAAAATCTTTTATTAGTTAACTAAATTTTAATTTTTATCAGTTTATAAAATTAATATTATATAAATAAAATTTGACATTCTGATAAATACAAACATAGTCCAAAACATACCCGGGTCGGGTCTAAAATTCAGTTTTAAAATACGAAAAATATACATGTTGACCAAAATTAAAGTTGGATATCCGGGTAATGAAAAATGCATACCCCTAAGAACGGATGCACGTACGTGCGCATAGCCATCCAAATAAGTCCGTTTCACTGAACGGGACGAGAACAAGATGCGCGGATGCTGTCACAGGGTTAGGGGTATCATGCAGGCCATACAATGTATTTTTAAAATATTTTATGTGACTTAAATGTTATATTAAAATGCAGATGCCAGGTAAAATGCTAGTATGAAAATGAAAGTGCACGAGTCCACGTATCAAGTCAGGATAAATCATAAACATGAATCAAAACAGGTTTCAAGCAAGCGGGTCGGGTCGGATGTAAATATAGATGTCAAATACACTATTCGCACCCAAAACGCGGTAAATCAGGAAAATACCATAAATAAAGAAATACTTGAAATAGAACTGGTATAAATGAATTAGGGTGTTACAGAAGGGGACCTGAGCGGCAAAAGCCCTATCTCCCAAAGTTCCAGGAGTACACCCCGCTCAACGTCTTCCAGGCGGTGCTACTAGAGGAGGCCAAGGGTAAGGGGTTCTTCAAGCTTCCCCCGGTCCCGTGAATAGCCTCAAAGCGAACCCGGGGCCCCTACTGCGGCTTTCATAGGTCGCTGGGTCACTCAACGGAGAGCTGCAAATAACTCCGAGACTATATTGAAGAGCTCATCCGTTCGGGGCACCTCGCAGCGTACCAGGGGGACAAGCGGCAAGATGACCGCGAGCAGGAGCAGCGTCCCCCTCCAGCCGAGCTGACCATCGGCCAGATCACGGTAGTGTCAGCGGAGGATACGTCCGGTACCCACGAAGCTCGGTACCCTATGCCGGGCATAGATGCCAACAGGCATCCGGGGGGCTCGAGCTGTACAAATAAGAACATCTACTAGCATGTATTTTCTTACCAGAGCAATGTACATCTCTCTTGAGATCTTTTGTTTATATAATAAAGGGATCAATAGAGCATTGCAGAAAAGAAAAAGAAAATCTTATTCATTTCAAAGATACTATAGGCTCCTCAGCCGTATAAAAAAAAGTTGTCTTCTGGTTGGAGTACATCAGGAGATGAAGGAAGGAGGACTGCCGGAGAAGCAATCGGTCGAAGTGGTTCTCGATCCTGCCTATTACCAACTGCACCATGTCCTCAGTGCAGTACGGGCCGTAGAGGTAGACATCCTGAAAGTTTATGATATCTTCGATGGTGAAAGGGAAGTCCTGCATTTTTGCGTTCCGGGTGTGAGGAAGGGAGTAAACAATTACCCTCTCAGTTTTATAGCCTCCAACGCCCCCCGGAGTTCAACGGTCGCCCGTTTTCACCCACAACAGTGCCGCCACACGGTAAAAGTTGTGCCGATCGATGTGAAACTGAAACGACACTCCGTCGCTTCGCGTTCCCCACACAATCGCGACACGTGTCGCCAGTGACCGGTGCGCCGACTGGCTATCAACGTCAAAGCCCTTATGAAGAGGCAGCCCAGCAGCTACCCTGCTCGGCTATCCCTGGCTGGTAGCTTCCCTACCCCACAACACCAGGGATCAAAGCCCTCACCAAGAGGCAGCCCTGCAGCTACCCTGCTCGGCTATCCTTGGCAGGCCTCCCACGGCCCCTCCAACGCCAAGGATCAAAGCCCGCACGAAGAGGCTGCCCAGCAGCTACCCTGCTCGGCTATCCCTGGCCGGTAGCTCGCCTACCCCACAACGCCAGGGATCTGAGCCCTCATCAAGAGGCAACCAAGTAGCTTCACTGCTTGGTTCATCTTTGGCAGGCCTCCCATGGCCCCTCCAGCGCCAAGGATCCAAGCCCTCATGAAGAGGCAGCCCAGCAGCTACCCTGCTCGGCTATCCCTGGCTAGTAGCTTACATACCCCACAAGGCCAAGGATCAAAGCCCTCACCAAGAGGCATTCCTGCAGCTACCTTGCTCGGCTATCCTTGGTAGGCCTCCCATGGCCCCTCCAGCGCCAAGGATCAAAGCCCTCACGAAGAGGCAGCCCAGCAGCTACCCTGCTCGGCTATCCCTGGCCGATAGCTTGCCTACCCCACTACGCCAAGGATCGAAGCCCTCACCAAGAGGCAACCAAGCAGCTTCACTGTTTGGTTCATCCTTGGCGGGCCTCCTACAGCCCCTCCAGCGCCAAGGATCAAAGCCTTCACGAAGAGGCAACCCTGCAGCTACCCTGCTCGGCTATCCCTGGCTGGTAGCTTCCCTACCCCCACAAGGCCAGGGATCAAAGCCCTCACCAAGAGACAGCCCTACAGCTATCCTGCTCGGCTATCCTTGGCAGGCCTCCCATGGCCCCTCCAGTGCCAAGGATCAAAGCCCTCACGAAGAGGCAGCCCAATAGCTGCCATGTTCGGCTATCCCTGGTCGGTAGCTCGCTTGCCCCACAACGCCAGCGATCTAAGCCCTCACCAAGAGGCAACCAAGCAGCTTCACTGCTTGGTTTATCCTTGGCGGGCCTCCCACGGCCCCTCCAACGCCAAGGATCAAAGCCCTCATGAAGAGGCGGCCCTGCAGCTACCCTGCTCGGCTATCCCTGGCTGGTAGCTTCCCTACCACACAACGCCGGGGATCAAAGCCCTTGCCAAGAGGCACCGGACAGCAACCCTGTTCGGCCATCCTTAAGGACAAAAAGCCCTCTCCAAGAGGCACCGGGCAGTAACCCTGCTCGGCCATCCTTAGTAGGCCACTTACGGCCCTTTCCGTGCTAAGGATGAAAAGCCCTCGTAAGAGACAACCGAACCCGCCCTTGTTCGGTTATCCCTGGTTGGTATCTCCCTGCCCCAACAAACCAGGGATCAAACTCCTCCCAGAGGCAACCGGACCCGCCCTTGTTCGGTTATCCCTGGCTGGTAGCTTCCGACCAAACCAGGGGTCAAAGCCCTCGCCAAGAGGCACCGGGCAGTAACCCTGTTCGGTCCGTCCTTAAGGATCAAAGCCCTCGCAAGAGGCAACCGGGCCCGCCCTTGCTCGTTTATCCCTGGCTGGTAGCTCCGTACCCTAACAAACCAGGGATCTAAGCCATCGCCAAGAGGCACCGGGCAGCTACCCGGCTCGGCCATCCTTAGTAGGCCACTCACGACCCCTCCCGTGCTAAGGATCAAAGCCCTCGCCAAGAGGCACCGAGTAGCTACCCTGCTCGGCCCCATCCTTAGTAGGCCACTCATGGCCCCTCCCGCGCTAAGGATCAATGCCCTCGCCATGAGGCATCGAGCAGCTACCCTTCTCGGCGCCATCCTTAATAGGCCACTCACGGTCCCTCCAACAACTAAGGAGCACGAACTCAACAAGAGGCATCCGGTCTACCAACGTCTTAGCAATCTCCATATCGACTTCGGGGCCATGGAGATACCGTCTTCCCGCCGGTCCTCGCACACTCGGCAAGTGATCAGATTCAAGTCGACAAGTAATCGCTAGACGAGGAACGTGTCGAACATAAAAGCAGTACTGTGCAAATACAAGTGTCTGCCAACAAAAGGAAGTACAAGCACAAAACACAAACACTGCTGCGAAAACAAAAAAATCTTTATTCAAAGAGCCAAGAGTCTTTACAAGAGTATTATGGGCTCCCCAGCCTTACAAAAATGCCCGAAGGCCTACAAAATACCCGAAGCAACAAAAAGAAGAAAAAAGCATGAAGGCAAGGGGCTTCAGGCCTCAGGGCCGGGCGCGATACCGATGAGCTCGACGTCCACCACGACTGGGGATGCATCCGTCACACCCTTTCCCGGCAGCGCTCTCGGGGGAATCCCCCTGCTCGTCATCCCCGCGGGCATATTCTGCTCGGAGCTCTTCATCAGCAAACTTCGGCACCTGGGCCTTGACGGCGTCGAGAGACTTGTGCCAGATGAGGGTGGTGGCCGAGGCTAGGACGGTGTAGAACTTTTCCGATTTCTCGAAGTTCTCCACCGCCTCCGCCGCCCTGAGGTCGGCCCTTTTCGCCGCCTCTACCGCATCCCCCAGCTCCTTTCGGAAGGTGCTCACTGACTTCTTCATAGTGCCGACGAGCATCTCGGAGCCCTGAAGATTGGCCTCGGTGGCCTCGCGGAACCTCGCCACCTCTTGCCTCGAGGCCGCCACCTCCTGCTTCGCGGCCACCGCCTCCTGCTTAGCAGCCGCCGCCTCCTGCCTCCCGGCAGCCACCTCGTCCTCGAGGGCAGCGACCCTCGCCATCGCCGCCTCCAGCTCCCGCTTCGAGCTCTCCCCCAGCGAAGAGAGCTCGCCTGCGGCTCGCATCGCCGAGGCTATCTTCTCCTCCTCCATCCGGGCGACGATAGCGACGTGCTGGAGGACCTGAAGAAATCGGAAGGGGATCAGAAAGAAAAAGGGGCACCAAATCTCCCAAGCAATGAGACGATATACGAGCGTCAACTTGCAGGGCCTCTTGGGGGATGGACGCCATCTGCGCCTTCAGCGTCCCCCCAGGGACCCGACCCTCTGCCGACCTCTCCATGTCGTGCAGCAAGCTGTCAGCGACGGAGAGCCCCGAAGGCATATCAAAGCGGTGCTCCCCTTCGTCCACCAAGATCGGAGAGGCTGGGGTACGCGGAACTATTCGGGGGAACCTCTTGAGAGACAACGGCGGAGAGCTCGTCTCCACCTCCGAAGCTCGGGCGTCCTCTCCCCGAGCCCTTTTCCTGCTCGGCACCTGGCTGGGCCCCAGGGTGCGATCCGTACTCGAGCGCTGGGGCGGGACAGCCGCTAGGGAAGCTGGGACCGGTGTCTTATGGAAAGAGCCCAGCTCCAGCCTTCGACCCCTTCTTCGGCTTGCGCATGGCTGCTCGGAGGAGGCCTGCATCCATGGTTTCTGCACAAGACAAGATATAACGGAGTCAACGACACAAACAAAGAAAAAACAAATACAAGCTCCTAACTTACCGACGAACTGGGCGGGGCTGAGCCCGACCCAACTGAGGGCCCACTCAGAAAGCAGCACATTAGCCCGAGGAATAGGCTCCCACGCCGCCACTCTCGCCGCGTCGGGGTCATCGGACGGATTTCCCTGCCAGCACTTATCCCTGGACCACTGGACGGTTACGGGCCAATCCTCACCCTCTGGCGTCCCGACGAAGAAAAACTTCTCCTTCCAATCATGGATGGAAGAAGGCAGGACGACAACTCCTGACCCGGCTACACTCCCCCGCTGCTTCCTAAAGGAGAGGTAAACCCACCTCAGGTCGCCCGCGCGAGTTCCGGGATGACTTTTGTAAATAAGGGAGGAGGCAAGGATGGACAGGCTAAAGGGGATCGTCTGCAACTTCAACCGGACCAGAACCCAAGGAGAATCCTCCAAGAGTTCGTCACTAGCTGGCCCTGAGCTAACCCAAAGTAATTTAATGCAACTACAAGCTCGGGAGAGAAAGGTAGGCGCATTCCGGCCCAAAGGGCTTCCGGGTACAAGGCGATCTCTCTACCTCTCACCTGATCTGCCTTCTCTCCTTCCTCGACCAATCGTAGCGTGTAGCCGGAGGGAATATGGAAACGAGCCCGAGCGGTGACAAGCTCGTCCTCATATCTTACTGAGGACGACTCATCAGGGGCGTCCGCCGCCGCCACTCCAGGAACCGCCCCAGACACGCGACCCCGGAAAGAGGATCTGACCCCAACTTCCCGAAGGGGCTCCACCCCGGGGGAAGAATCCCTAGTATCTACCACTACGACATCTACAAACTCCTCATAGCAAGACATCTAACCTGATGGGAGGAAATCCTCGAGAAGAGAAAACGCTGAGATTCGACCTAAAGGGGAGAGCGCCGAGCTAACAAGACTCAGAATGAGGAAAGTGGAAAGAAAGAGAGACCCCGAATCAGGCCTCCCTTCGATTTATACAGCCCGCGTCCTCATCCAACGGCGACGGTCGACTCCCGCCAAAACGATTCAGTACACTCGGCGGCCACGATCACTCCACCCTTCGCAAGCGCATTGGCAGCATCCCATCGGATGCCAGAAGCCTGCGGCACGTCACATCAGCCAACCGGCACCCAACACGTGGCCTGTCGCTTCAGCAAAATGGCACACGATCCGGCGCACCCTCTTTAATGCGGAAATCTCGTCCTGATCCGCTGACATCACCCGGAAAAACAACCGATCGCCCAGGGACACGCCCGACGATATCTTCGAAAAGAAGCTCACCTCGGGTGACCCGGCAAACCACTCTCGACCCGACCTGTCATCTGGTCAGGACGAGAGTGGGGGGCTAATGATAATGCTCGATATCGGCGATCTCCCAGATCAGGACACGTGGCAGATGACGTGTCCCAGGGCTCATAGGAAAGGGCCTACAGTGGCCGACCAGACCACTCCTGTGCCCGTCCTATAAACAAACGCTAGCTCTCCTCCGAGCCCCCAGCATAATTGGCCTTCTCGGCCTCACAACTCGTCTCCGAGCTATCACGGGCCCCAGCCTCCTCGGCCCCCTCAGCTCGCCTTCGGGCTCGAGCAGAACCAAGATACCTCGGCTCTCCTGCTCCTCCGTGAGCTCTCCCGCCGAGGTCACCTTCCTCGGTCTCATGACCGACCAACAGCACCGCTTGCAGGCGCAACCGTCATCCCGCGAATCTCTCTATGCGCGAGATCTCCGCCCGCCACATCCCACGATCCACGCCACCACGATCCCCCGTTAACGAGCCTGTCTCGCCATTAATGGGAGGTCCCGCTCATCACGTGGACGTGACGTCGGGAGCGTAACGGCCGGCGTGATTCTCACGCCTGCCTCGCCTGCTGCCACCGCTATATAAACTCCTCCTTCAGACGGTTCAAGTAAGCCATTTTTAATCCACTAAGTCGTTACTCTGCTCGGATTTCCTCTCTAACTTGACCGTCTGTCACGACCTGCAGGGTACGGAACGTGACTGGCACTTAAGTTTACGAGACGTCTCAAGACGTCCGTAAAATAAGTAAGCCAAAGCCCAGAAACTAAAACCAAATAAGCAAAAGAGTGAAGAAAACCAATCAATTGAAAGCGAGTTTATCAAATAAGTCATATAAAACCTTTTTAAAAACAGTATCAATTTTTCCGAAAATTTCGGCAGAGTCTCCTTTGTAAATACTGGCCCCCAAAATGGGTACAACAAGAATATATATGAATCCAACAGATAAGGCATCCCCAAGCGGGAGCTAGCTCTTCGCCACAAGGCGGTCACAAATCCCACGCAATATAAAACAACAACATGCACAATAATCATAAAGAAGCATAAGAAAAACCGCATGTCGACTCAAGTGAGCTCGACACCAAAATACAGCATAAAAAGTCCACAAATCTCACAGTCTCATCTCTAGGTCAATATACAACAATACTGGTAGATACAGTAGATGGAGTACACTAGATACAAAGAATATACAAGGTGGTACAAAAATAGTAATATAACCCACCTAAGAGCAAAACCTCGAGTCCAGGCAAAGGAGGCAAAAGAAACAAGTGCGCCCGCCGCTACTGTACTGACGGAGCGGACCTGCAAAAGACCGTGGCACAACGGGGGTGAGTTGCCAACTCGTGAGTAATAAATAACATCTACAAAGGCTATCGTATGCATGCACACAAGCATCCTAGCATCTAAAATACAGGTATGACTGGATGCACTAGCAGGTGTGTATACAACATCAGTATACTAGCAGGTGTATGTATGCAACATGAATATCTGAGGTCTCAATAGGTATATATAAGAAACATTTTATCTCTTTTTGTTTTTTTGAAATTCTTTTAGAATGCCAGCATAATACTCATAGAATCGACAACAATCTGTGTCCAGCAACGACACCTAAAAACTGTCTGAAATCTCATAAATCCATATCATAGTGTCTCTGGCCTCAGCCATCCGGCTGACCCATCTCAATATCAATATCTCATTGTCACGCCCCGCTTCCCAGAGTACGCAAGATTGGGCACGTGACATAGCCAACCATGCTACCTGTGGGTAGGAAGTATCCATCCACAGTCATATTACGGCTGTAGAGATATCAAGAACAAGATAAATAAACTATCTAACACATGTCCAAATCCATAATAATAAGAGTCAATGAAAAATAAGTGCGGAAGCAAATGATCCAATACAATAATAGAAAGGTACGTCCCATAATGCGGGATCGCACCTGGAAATAAAATGCAATAAATGAACTAACCACTACAGAACTCACAAATCAGCCTGCTGGCTGAGGTACTCCTGCTCGGTCGGCGACAGTGGTAAGGAATCTGGGCCATGCAAAACCCAGACGTCAGCGCGTCATGTCAACCAATAATATAATATGAACATGGTAATAAGCAATGCAGGGATAAACATGAATAAAGCAATAATATGAAACAACAGTGCAGGGTAATGTGCAGTGGGTAACTAAACTGTTCTATCAGGTTTTCTATTCTAAAGTCTTTGAAATCAATTGATGACTCGTCGATGTAACTCAATAGTATCCCGTGCATGCCCGGGACCACGGTCAAGACCCTCGGGGCTGAATTCGAGACGTGCCGCTAGGCAGTAATAGGTAGCAGGATGGACGAATGATGTCAGCATCATCACTCCCGGACTGGCCAAGCCCGTAAGACTGATCAGAACATGTATCGAACTGTTGAGTTACAAGTCGGTTTCACCTTTGATTTCCCCATACCCCCAAGTTATGTATGTCAGGTCAGGTATTCAGTAATCAAGAACTAATGCCAACACAGGATCAGGTAAAAGCAGGTTTGTCTGGATAGACAACATGAATGGTCCATGAGGACCCCAAGTCAGGTTTGTTGGCATTAGGCATGAGATCAGGTAACAGGTCGGGTCATGGTACAACAGGTTGAGTTGGTAGTAAAGGGTACCATGTCCGGTGCATCGGTGGGTGTAAATGTCATGTGTATCAAGGTCAGGTCAATATGTGACGCAATCGAGGGTGTGCTCACAACAGGTATATAATCGAATAAGGAATCACAGCAGGAAATAAAGTAAACAACAATAACAGTTCATTTAATCACGATGGTGCATTACTATAGTGCAATTGTATTATCATATTAACAGGTTCGAGCACCCTTGGGGTGCAATAATCACAAGGTAGTGCAATAGCAATGACAGAAAGTACAAGAGCTACATGGGTATGACTATCGTCCTTTCAATAGTAAAAGAATGATTAACTGGTAATATTGTTATAATAATATTAATATGGATAGCATATTCAAAGAGATTAATAACTATAAAAGTGGTATTGATTAACCACGCACAAGAAGGTTCCGTTCAGAAATTCAGCGTCACCCTAATTTGTAAAATAGCTTAAAAATAACAAATGTTCTCCAAAAAAGACGTATCTTATACCAAAACAAAGATAATTCAATAAGCTTTTCAGTTTTATAAGTATAAGCATCTCAGGTTATCCCTACAAAAAGTTATGAATATTCGAAGTTGAAAGTTTGCTGCTGGAATTTCCCTGGGCAGCAGTTTAAAGGCATTTTCATTTGCATTTTACGTTATTTAAACAATTTATTTTGCAAGTAAATATTTCATAGAGTTATAGTATTCTGAATTAGCTTCGTAACGAACTAAAGAACGTATACTAATGATTTTTCTATGATTTATAATGAATTTTATAAGATAAGGTGTACAGTAAATTTCAGATTTGTCATATCCGATTTTTCAACGACGTTTCATGTGTAAACTATAAGATTTTCAAATGTATAACATTATAAAATGAAGATTATAAAAGTATATAGCATGTAGCAAGATTAACTTGCCTCGATGGGTCGCGAATCGGGAAAACGGAACGTTAACCGTCGGCGGGGAAAACTCGCAACGGGCGCACGGTTCACGGAATGAACCCAAACGACGAACAAAGGAACCACACGGGTCGGGATACCTTACTGGAACGTCGAGAAGCGTCACCGGCACGACGGAATTCCGGCAACAAAAGAACAGTTAAAAAAAATGAAAAACGGAACATGAAGCAAGAAGAGAAAGAATGATAAAGAGAAGTACGAGAGAATATATGAGGGAGAGGGAGAGAGAGAAAAAAATGGAGAGAGAGAGAGAAAGTGGGGCCCACAGGGTTAAAGGGGAGGTTGCGATTGGCTGAGAGAATAAATTAAGAAGGATATAAAGATTGTAAAAATATTATATGGTTAACTTAAAGATTTAAAAGATAGATAATGAACAGTAAGATATCAGGTTAGTTAGAAAAAATATATGCGATGGTTTTAATAATATTAAAATTTGGGATTTTGGCGCCAAATAAAACATTTCCAAATTGCGCCCGGGTTGGGTCTAAAAATTCGAAATTCAAATAATAGGATTTTAAGCGGGTTCCAAATTTTAAAATGAAATGTTTTATGATTAAAAAGCATACTCCCAAAACGGACACACGCACGTGCACGTAGCCATCCAGACTCGCCCGTTTCACTGAACGGGACGAGAATACAATGCACGGACGCTACCACGAGGCTAAGGGTGTCAAGTAGGCCAAGAAGAATATTTTCAATTTTATTTTAGGTGCTAAAATTTGTTATATACAGAAAGACTTAGCCGGTTAAAATTTTGCAATAAGAACCAAACAAGCAAGATAAATGAAATGAGCAATGCCAAACACTCAACCAGTAACAGAAATAGTATTATTGGGCTCGGGTGTTACATCATACCCAACTACAAAAAGAATTTCGTCCTCGAAATTCCAAGAATTCAAGATAGATAACTACAGGAAAAGGTGAGGAAACTTCTGCCGGATCTCGTCTTCTCGCTCCCAAGTGGATTCTCCATGCGATCGATTACCCCAAGAGACTAGCAAAAGGGGGATAACCTTGTTCTTAAGAACCTTTTCCCTTCGATCCCCGATTTCAATCTGTCGCTCCTCAAAAATCAAGTCTTCTCGTACTGTTAGCTCCGAATGATCCAAAACGTGTGTTTCATCTCGAATATACTTACGGAGTTGAGATACGTAAAACATATCGTGCACATTTGCCAAGGACTGCGGTAACGCCAAACGATATGCTAACTCACCAACACGCTCCACGATCTCAAGGGTCCAACGAATCGAGGACTAAGCTTTCCTCGACTTCCAAAACGAATCACCCCTCTAGTCGGAGATATCTTCAAGAACACCAAATCACCCACGGTGAATTCTAGAGGTCTTCTCGACGTGTCAGCCCAACTCTTCTGTCTGTCTTGTGCTGCCTTCATATGATTTCTGATAGTGTTAACCTTCTCAACTGTCTGCATCACCAAATCTGGTCCCAACAATTTTCGTTCACCGACATCATCCCAACAAATAGGTGAACGACATTTACGACCGTACAAAGCTTCAAACGGAGCCATCTGGATAGTTGCCTGAAAACTGTTGTTGTAAGAAAACTCCACCAAGTGTAGATGATCCTCCCACGAACCCTTGAAGTCCAACATGCATGCTCTCAACATATCATCAAGAGTTTGGATCGTTCTCTCCGACTGACCATCAGTTTGAGGATGATAAGCTGTGCTAAACTTCAATCGAGTCCCCAAACTTTCCTGTAAACTCCTCCAGAAGTGTGATAAGAACCGAGTGTCCCGATCGGACACGATGCTCACCGGTACGCCATGCAATCTTACAATCTCCTGCATGTACCGCTCTACCAAAGTCTCCGTTGGTTGACCAGCCCGGAAAGAAATAAAGTGAGCTGCCTTGGTCAATCGATCGACAATCACCCATACTGCATTGTTGCCCTTTGGACTTCGCGGTAAAGCCGTCACGAAATCCATGGTTATATGTTCCCACTTCCACTGAGAAATCGGAAGTGGTTGCAACAAACCAGCAACCCTTTGGTGTTCAGCCTTGACTTGCTGACATACCAAGCACTTAGCCACGAAGCGAGCAATCTTCCGTTTCATGCCTTCCCACCAGAAATGCTGTCGAATATCTCGGTACATCTTTGTACCTCCTGGATGTATAGAATAAGCTGAACTGTGTGCCTCCTTCATAAGCTCTTCACGAACATCCCCCTTTGGCACACACAAACGGCTACCATACCTCAACGAACCATCTTCGTAGACCAGTAAATCTGTTCATAGTCCAGCCTCAACCTGCTCTCGAAACTTCTGCAGTCTAGGATCCTGCGATTGTGCCGCTTTAATCTTCTCAACCAAGGACAACTGTACTTGCAACTGCATCAACTGTCCCGTAGAATGTGGTAGCACAACTTCCAAGTCAAATCTTCGAAAATCTGCAATGATCTCCCTCTGTGTAGTTAACACCTGAATTGCTGGTAACCGACTAAGCGCATCCGGCACAACATTAACCTTCTCCGGACGGTACTTAAGATCAAGATCGTAGTCAGCCATCAACTCCAACCATCTACGCTGCCTCATGTTAAGCTCCTTCTGTGTAAACACATACTTCAAGCTCTTATGATCTGTAAAAACTTCGACTCTTTCCCCCAAAAGGTAGTGTCTCCAAATCTTCAAAGCGAAAATCACAGCCGCAAGCTCCAAGTATGAGTTGGATAATTCTTCTCATGGGTCTTCAACTGTTTCGATGCGTATGCTACAACCTTCCCATGCTGCATCAAAACACATCCCAATCCTTTCCCAGATGCGTCGCTATGAATCACTAGTCCTCCGGAATTGTCTGGTACGGTCAGGATAGGGGCGGTTATCAACTTCTGCTTCAACGTCTCAAAAGCCAACGCACACTTATCCGTCCATACAAAAGGTACCTCCTTGCGCGTAAGCTTGGTCAACGGTTCTGCCAAACGAGCGAAGTTCTCCACAAATCTCCTGTAGTATCCGGCTAATCCAAGGAAACTTCTTATCTCAGCTACATTCCTTGGAATAGGCCAATCTCGAACTGCTGCAATCTTTTCGGGATCGACGGCGATTCCATCGCCCGACACAACATGCCCCAGAAACTTTATTTCTTCCAGCCAAAATTCGCACTTACTCATCTTCGCATACAATTTCTCCTGTCTCAATGTCTGCAGTGTGATCTTCAAATGCTCAGCATGCTCCTCCAAACTCTTCGAGTAAACCAGAATATCGTCAATGAATACCACAATAAACTGGTCCAAGAATGGTGAAAAGATTCGGTTCATCAAGTCCATGAATACTGCCGGCGCATTCGTTACTCCGAAGGGCATCACTAGATACTCGTAATGTCCATACCGAGTTCAAAACGCCGTCTTGCAAATATCCTCTGCTTTCACTCGGACCTGATGATATCCGAATCGCAAATCCAGTTTCGAGAATACCCTCGCGCCACTAAGCTGCTCAAAAAGTTCTCCAATGCGAGGGATCGGGTACTTGTTCTTAATAGTTACCCGGTTTAATTCTCGATAATCGATGCACATCCTCCTCGTGCCATCCTTCTTCTTTACTAGAAGAACCGGAGCTCCCCAAGGCGAGTTGCTGCTTCGAATCCAACCCTTCTCAAGCAATTCAGTAACTTGTTTCTTAACTTCTTCCAATTCTACTGGTGCCATTGGATAATACGCTTTAGATACTGGCGCTGCACCAGGAATAAGGTCAATTGCGAACTCCACGTCTCGCTTCGGCGGCAAGCCCGATATATCTTCAAACACATCCATAAAATCGTGAACAACCGCCGGCTCTTCACTATTATCAACTTCCATTGCTGCAAGAACATTGTTAGTCGGCCTAGCCCTAAACTCGACTGGCCCGATAGAACCGCTTCCTTAACGCAACTGCTGTCTGCTGCTAACTCCCTTTCATCCCAGATAAACTCTGCCGCTCTTGGCTGCTGCAAGTATTTATGAGAAAGTGGTCAAACCCAGAGAGACATTCTGCCTTTGGATGTCCACGTCCAGCCTGCGCATGAACCTCCGTGCCCTGTCTGCATCGTTGGCAACTAAAGGTCTAGCGAAACTACTGAGTCTCGTCCATTCTGCTACATGCACATCTACGGGTGCTCCCTTCTGCTTTAGTCCGATGAACTTCTCTTCCATTTCCTCCCGTGCAGTCCGCGGGAAGAACTTCTCCAGGAAACTCTTAGAAAAAATCCGCCCACTTGATCGGCTTGAGCAAGCGGATCTCCTTAACAAGCCACCATTCTTGGGCGTAGTTCACTAGCTGAATGTGTACCACAACAACTTTTTGTCATCTGGAATCTGTGCCGCAAAAAGCAAGTTCTCTGTGTCAACTAGCCACTGCTCCACTGGCAATGGCTCCTTTAAACCAGTAAATGTAGACGGACCCAACCGCCTGAAATCTGCTACGGTCCCTACTCGGTCAACTGGTCTAGCTCCAATATTGTTCACAGACTACTGAACGATCTGCAAACCTTCCCGAAACGAGTCCGCTTGCTGCTGGATCAGCTCGGTCTGTTTCTTTGATTCTCCAGCATTCCTCTTATCACTCCAAGCATGGCGGCTTCATCCACACGCCTCTGGTACGTCTTCACATTCTTACTTGCCATAATCCTGAACTCAAAACACCCAACATTAGCATGATGATAGATTCTGAATATAGATCAAGGCTAGAACTCCAAGATACTTAAATAGAGTACCGCATTGTAACTATGCCGCGGTATCATAGCCACAATTACTTAACTCCACCCAAGTCGCCTAAGTCCTAGGGATAACAAGAAATCAGGTTTTCGAGTCGACATGCAAAGTAAGTTTGCACGTCGTAAAAGATATAATCAGGAAGAATGTGATTCAAGAATGGTAAAACGGTCAAGGTGGCAGGACATGTTTCCTAAACACGGGTATTCTGATTCGTGTATTGGGTACAATACCCAACTACAAAAGAATTAACCCGACTAACCTATGGCTCTGATACCAAAAGAACCATGTCACGCCCCGCTTCCCAGAGTGCGCAAGATTGGGCACGTGACATAGCCAACCATGCTACCTGTGGGTAGGAAGTATCCATCCACAGTCACATTACGGCTGTAGAGATATCAAGAACAAGATAAATAAACTATCTAACACATGTCCAAATCCATAATAATAAGAGTCAATGAAAAATAAGTGCGGAAGCAAATGATCCAATACAATAATAGAAAGGTACGTCCCATAATGCGGGATCGCACCTGGAAATAAAATGCAATAAATGAACTAACCACTACAGAACTCACAAATCAGCCTGCTGGCTGAGGTACTCCTGCTCGGTCGGCGACAGTGGTAAGGAATCTGGGCCATGCAAAACCCAGACGTCAGCGCGTCATGTCAACCAATAATATAATATGAACATGGTAATAAGCAATGCAGGGATAAACATGAATAAAGCAATAATATGAAACAACAGTGCAGGGTAATGTGCAGTGGGTAACTAAACTGTTCTATCAGGTTTTCTATTCTAAAGTCTTTGAAATCAATTGATGACTCGTCGATGTAACTTAATAGTATCCCGTGCATGCCCGGGACCACGGTCAAGACCCTCGGGGCTGAATTCGAGATGTGCCGCTAGGCAGTAATAGGTAGCAGGATGGACGAGTGATGTCAGCATCATCACTCCCGGACTGGCCAAGCCCGTAAGACTGATCAGAACAGGTATCGAACTGTTGAGTTACAAGTCGGTTTCACCTTTGATTTCCCCATACCCCCAAGTTATGTATGTCAGGTCAGGTATTCAGTAATCAAGAACTAATGCCAACACAGGATCAGGTAAAAGCAGGTTTGTCTGGATAGACAACATGAATGGTCCATGAGGACCCCAAGTCAGGTTTGTTGGCATTAGGCATGAGATCAGGTAACAGGTCGGGTCATGGTGCAACAGGTTGAGTTGGTAGTAAAGGGTACCATGTCCGGTGCATCGGTAGGTGTAAATGTCATGTGTATCAAGGTCAGGTCAATATGTGACGCAATCGAGGGTGTGCTCACAACAGGTATATAATCGAATAAGGAATCACAGCAGGAAATAAAGTAAACAACAATAACAGTTCATTTAATCACGATGGTGCATTACTATAGTGCAATTGTATTATCATATTAACAGGTTCGAGCACCCTTGGGGTGCAATAATCACAAGGTAGTGCAATAGCAATGACAGAAAGTACAAGAGCTACATGGGTATGACTATCGTCCTTTCAATAGTAAAAGAATGATTAACTGGTAATATTGTTATAATAATATTAATATGGATAGCATATTCAAAGCGATTAATAACTATAAAAGTGGTATTGATTAACCACGCACAAGAAGGTTCCGTTCAGAAATTCAGCGTCACCCTAATTTGTAAAATAGCTTAAAAATAACAAATGTTCTCCAAAAGAGACGTATCTTATACCAAAACAAAGATAATTCAATAAGGTTTTCAGTTTTATAAGTATAAGCATCTCAAGTTATCCCTACAAAAAGTTATGAATATTCGAAATTGAAAGTTTGCTGCTGGAATTTCCCTGGGCAGCAGTTAAAGGCATTTTCATTTGCATTTTACGTTATTTAAACAATTTATTTTGCAAGTAAATATTTCATAGAGTTATAGTATTCTGAATTAGCTTCGTAACGAACTAAAGAACGTATATTAATGATTTTTCTATAATTTATAATGAATTTTATAAGATAAGGTGTACAGTAAATTTCAGATTTGTCATATCCGATTTTTCAACGACGTTTCATGTGTAAACTATAAGATTTTCAAATGTATAACATTATAAAATGAAGATTATAAAAGTATATAGCATGTAGCAAGATTAACTTATCTCGATGGGTCGCGAATCGGGAAAACGGAACGTTAACCGTCGGCGGGGAAAACTCGCAACGGGCGCACGGTTCACGGAATGAACCCAAACGACGAACAAAGGAACCACACGGGTCGGGATACCTCACTGGAACGTCGAGAAGCGTCACCGGCACGACGGAATTCCGGCAACAAAAGAACAGTTAAAAAAAATGAAAAACGGAACATGAAGCAAGAAGAGAAAGAATGATAAAGAGAAGTACGAGAGAATATATGAGGGAGAGGGAGAGAGAGAAAAAAGTGGAGAGAGAGAGAGAAAGTGGGGCCCACAGGGTTAAAGGGGAGGTTGCGATTGGCTGAGAGAATAAATTAAGAAGGATATAAAGATTGTAAAAATATTATATGGTTAACTTAAAGATTTAAAAGATAGATAATGAACAGTAAGATATCAGGTTAGTTAGAAAAAATATATGCGATGGTTTTAATAATATTAAAATTTGGGATTTTGGCGCCAAATAAAACATTTCCAAATTGCGCCCGGGTTGGGTCTAAAAATTCGAAATTCAAATAATAGGATTTTAAGCGGGTTCCAAATTTTAAAATGAAATGTTTTATGATTAAAAAGCATACTCCCAAAACGGACACACGCACGTGCACGTAGCCATCCAGACTCGCCCGTTTCACTGAACGGGACGAGAATACAATGCACGGACGCTACCACGAGGCTAAGGGTGTCAAGTAGGCCAAGAAGAATATTTTCAATTTTATTTTAGGTGCTAAAATTTGTTATATACAGAAAGACTTAGCCGGTTAAAATTTTGCAATAAGAACCAAACAAGCAAGATAAATGAAATGAGCAATGCCAAACACTCAACCAGTAACAGAAATAGTATTATTGGGCTCGGGTGTTACACTCATCCTCTCGCGGCCCCGGTCGGTATCCTCTGGATATCCGCCGTGCCCAATGAAGTCACTGGTAGGTAATCCGTCCCCTGCCAGGCTCATCGTCAGCAACACGAGCTTCTTGCCCCGGGGTACCTTACCGGGCCCACCATGTACCAGAGACGGTTTATCCAACTCCTCGAAACGGGTCTCGAAAACCACAGCCAACTCATGGTGGACGACACTTACATCACTGGAAAACCGCAATTTACATATTTTAAAAATATAATAAGTTTAGAAATTTTGCGGCTTTCCCCCGAAATCCAGAATATCACAAAATCTCAAGAAATCCTCATAAATGCATATGCCAATGATAATGAATGCATATGGTGTCAATAATCAAGTTGCGATGTATGATTGATAGATGATGCATGAACAATTAATATGATGAAGTACATGCATATGAATAGCAATCCTGCGATTTCATTTTAAGGAATTAAAGCAATAGCGCAAGTTTAAGTATCAATTATAGTAAAAGGGTTCAATTTAAAGGTTATCTAGTGTGGTGGCATGGCAATTACCAGGGTGTGTGTGTAAGCATGAATAGTGCTCGTGCTGCATATAAAAACCCCGGCAATGGTGCAGGTGTCCTATAGAATGGGTTCGTATGTGTATGTCAATATAAGGCATGAATGTAGCAAATAATCATACAAGTATTACAACCCTAATTACTAATATTACTAAGAATCTTTTTAAGCTACTAAAACTATCGGGCGACTTGCGCCATCCAACGATAGTCCCCCGTAGATGTTACATCTACTCACCGGAATCCCTAACTAGTCACGTCCAATCACCGCTTTCCCCTTTCGTGCCGCGTCTGACGTCTCCGCGACTGAACCTGGAATTTACATCAATACAAACATAAGGTTACATATCAAGAACGACGCAATTCCCTAACGAAAATACCATAGTTCACAAGCTAGGTACAACGTGCACAAAGTGCGCGGAACACACGCGAAAATCGCAAAAACCTACTAAAATGTCGATTTGGTCGCCCGGAAAAACTAAAACCCGATTACTCAAAAATCCGCACTCACACATCCTAAATGTCATAGGATATGCCAACAATAATATCTAGATATCGCAATTAATTCGTCACAATAACTTACATAAAAACCTAGTAAGTTAGAAACTTGCAATTTGGAACAAATATCGAAACTTAGCGACAAAGTTAACACAATCCAACACAACAATCCAAACTAACCCACTAGCTAGCCATTACACTAATTTTAAACCATTAACTATGCATCAAACCATAATTCCAACACAAACTCTTCTCTTGATTTTTGGCAATTGGCAACAACAATGAATATTTCACACAAGTTAACTTAGATTAGCATAACATCAAGCCGCTTAAGCAAAATAACCATATAGATCGGTTAAGTAAACAACTAGATTAATTAAAAAGATTTAATTAACTAAAACATGGTTTCAAGAAACCCTAGTTAACTCAACCATTAACTTTTAAAAAAAACTAGATTAGGATTAACATTAAAATTAACACTAAACAACTAGATTAAAAAATTCTAACCATATCAACTTAAAAGAGTAGAAATTATACCTCAAATTTTTATAGATCTAGCAAGAAGAATTTGCCTCAATGATGGCCTCATAGCACCATGATCCCAAGCAAGAGAGCTGAAGGAAAAAGGGATGAAGGATGGGGTTTAAATTGTGAGGTTTAAGTTGCAATTTTTTTGAAGCAAACTTGAAGAAATTTAAAGAAGATGAAAAGAAAAGAGATGAAGGGGAGGGGGCTGCAGGTTTCGGCCAGAACAAGGGAAGGGGATGGTGTGGGGTGTGTGGGAAAAGTCTTGGTCAACTCCTACCAATCCACAAAAGACCATACCCAAATAAAAATTCAAACCTTTCTCAAAACAAACATCGTTTCCACACAATAAAACAAGTCAAAGAGCATGGAATTTTTTCTGGACCTGATGATGGTGGGGCCGGCCTAGAGGTGAGGAATGAGTGAGAGAGAGTGCACAAAAAATTTTTATGCAAAAAGACCCCCTACAAGTCCAAAATTGCAAGTTTAAGCTTAAATTCAATAAATTTCGTTTTCTATAACAAAAATTAGTTAAAAATCAAAATAAAATACTAAAAATTTATGTTACAACTAGATTTTAATTAACATAATTTTAAAGATTAAAATTAGTCCAGAAAAATTTGTATTTATCGCTAATTTAATGTATTTTCTTAACGGCTTAAAATAATATTAAAAATTGAAAAATTAGGGAAAAATTTTAAACGACCAGAATTTCATAATTAACTCATTTGCTACTAAAAACTAGCAATTACCTATCCAAATTAGGTATAATTAGTTCTAAACAGCAAAATAACAAAAATGACGGTTTTCGGAAAAATACCGAATTTTCACCGATTTTCAGGAAAACACCAAAACGACTTTTCAAGGCGTTACACCGTCGAAGGGTCCTCGGTGGTACAACCATCCCGGGACTTCCTTGCAGGTAGCTCGGCAACCACAACCTCAAACCCATTGAGATCCACACGCTTCAAGAGCGACGGTCTCCAGATCAAATATCAGCCATCCAATCAAATCGTAACATCTGGAGGAGATTCAGCTCTTTATCACTAACAGCAAAACCTCCAAAACCCCACCTTTTCCTCACCCGCGCCTCCTCCTCTCCCCAACAACGAGATCAACACATCCTTCTTCGACAACGTCGACCCCAACCAAGACGTCCCCTTCGAACCCCCGTCCCCCCCCGAGGGCTACGTCCCGCCCTCCTCCTTCGACGAGCTGCCGCCGGAGACCGAGGACGAGATCGCCGCCGCCTACGAGGAGATCTACGGCCCTGCCTACAGCGGCGTCAGCGTCCTCGGGAACGACGTCTACGTCATGGACTCCAAGGCGAAGAAGGGCAGCGGGGGGAGTGGGTGGTTCAGGTGAGGAGGGTTACCAAGGTGGTCAAGGGAGGGAAGAAGATGAGCTTCAGGGCCATCGTCGTTGTGAGGGACAAGAAGGGGAGGGTCGGTGTCGGGCTGGGGAAGGCCAAGGAGGTCGTGGACTCCATCGCCAAGGCCGGCACCAACGCGAGGAGGAACATCATCGCCGTGCCCATGACCAAGTACTCCACGTTCCCTCATAGGTAATGTGGTTGCCATTTCTTCAAATTTGAGGCAATATATATTAATGTTTGTGACCGTCGCATCAAAATGTGGTTGGCTATTGCTAGGACTTGGGTGTCTATCCACTCCTTTTGAATTTGTAGGTGGATTATATGTGTAGAAGGGGTGAAATGGGCATTTTTAGCTTTGTCGCATCAAAATGGGGTTGGCAATGTCAGGAGCCGAGGGTGTGGAGACACCCAAGCATCTAATCTCACCATCCATTGATAAATAGCCGGTAATATGAATTTTGTACCTGACATTAGGTGAAGGTTTGTCTCCACTAAAATTATTAGTGGATACACCCCGAATCCGGATTGGAAGTGATACTCCATGAAAGGAATTTGACAAAAAAAATCCATACTTTTGTATGACCCGACGGCAACCATACTTTTATTAGTGCCAATATCCTAGCAAGGAAAAGTGGAAAACCATGAAGAAGAAATGAGGTTGATGTAATGCTATATGAGTATATGACCAGTTGCCGTTCCCAAATTCTCCTAAACTTTCGAAAGTTCAGAAAGAGGAAAAAGATAATAGATCTGCCATAGAAGTAATGGGGGGATCATCATATAAGCCTTTTCTCCCATGAAAATGGGGTTGGTTATGAAATGCTGACAAGATCCTGACGAGGTTCTTGACGTTTGGCATTTCTTCAATTAAGGTGTGCTTTTGTGTTTGTTAGGAATTAGGATCATGTTTGGACGTGCAATATGTATAGCAAAATGAGGAGGCAAAATTCATCATATTTGTCGTTTAAAATGCGGTCAGCTATGAAGCAAGCCTCCAAGAAGATACATGACAACGTTTTATGATGAGCTGTTGGCTTGGCATCAACCCTATATTAATTAGTGTGGAAATCGTGGCTGAGGAAACTATCAACAAAATAGTGGCTTGCCATTACTTACCACGTTAAGTCTTGAATTTGGAGTGGAGATAACCGAAATATTCTGAAACCCACTCCAAATTCATTTAATCTCCTAAGGATGGAAGGACAAGGGTCAGGATAACTCTAATAAAGCCAAAAAAAACACCAAGTTGAGTGTTCTTTTACGCAGATGTGGACCCTTGCAAACTAAAGTTATGCAAAAACTATACCTCCACATAAATCTAGCTCTGGTTCCTTACCCAAAAGCATAACACGGCCTGAATAACCAATTGACGTACTCTAACATTGTCCTAAACTGAGGGTTTTTCTTTACACAACAATGCATGTTCACTTACTAGGAAATGTGTGGGTATTCTGTCACAGGTTCCTTATGTTTATTTCACCTAGGTCATGATTCTAGATAATTCTAGCTACTTCATTGACTTCTTTACTTTTTTGTGTGCAAGATTCAACATAATTTTCTGTTAGAGATGGATTTTGATTTCATTATTTGTTTGAGTATATTTGTATGTTTATGAGGTGGTTTGGTATGTTAATATTTGTTTTGAGAGCGAAGTTGAATTGTTGAATATATAAGAATTTTTTTGTCGTAATAGCATGGCTCCATAATTTGGACAGGTGGTATATATCCAGAAGCCTCTTATATCAGAATGCTGTCACCCCTCTAATTTTTGATTAATTTTCTGGCACCATGGTGGGTGTGTGGGTGTTGGGGGGTTACCTTTACCATACCATGAAACAACAGGAATTCCTAACTTAATAATTTGATATTTCAAAATGAAAGAATGTTAAAACAGAAAACAACGAATTGAAATGTTAATGATGTCTGTTTCAGAGAATTCAATTGGTAGATTCCCTTCTTTGATAATTGGATGTCGTAATTTGTATTGGTCATGTGATTTGCTGAGTGACCTTTTTTCTTTCCCAATGGCGGTTTCTTGTATAAATTGATCATTTTAAGGCCTGCAATCCTTCTACAGGGCTCTCTCCACATGAAGTTCTCCCATTATTGGCCCCATCATAACAAGAAGAGACCTGGATTGATAAGTGGTTTTTATTAGATTTTTCAATGTAGGCACTTGCATCCATGCTTAGTTAGTGATTTTCTTCGATGTTAAGTCTACTACTCTACCTTATTAGTTATTTGCCTCCCACGTAGCAATGTCCATTTTCACTTGTCCAGACTAGGGCTGCTACTGCTTACACATTTTTGGATGAAATTTTGACAAAATTTGAGCATGAAAGGAATGATATGGTTTACCTCAAGCAATTCTCGTGTCTTACACAATCCCTCATTTTCTAAGGTGCAAACAAGCAAGGAGTCTGTACTCTTTAGCATTTACATCAAGAACACAAGTCAAGATAATTTATTTAATCCGTCAATGCTGTAGATCTGAATCCATTAGAAGTAGCAACTGTTTCCAACCTACATTCGGAGCATCTAGCAGTTTCAATTATGCGATCTGAAAATTTACCTAATCCAATGCCTCCAGTTGTTTTATCATTTATGCCTTGCACCGTTATACTGTAGGCGTTATGATTCTAGGCAGAGTCTAGATGTTCTTCAAGTTTTGGCTTTGCATAGCTTATACGCAGTAGGATTAATGCATTTAAGAACTTATGGGATATTCTTTTATAAATAAAAAATCAAAAAAATATATTGCTGGGTTGCAAGGATAGATAATACATATTTTTAGCCCATGATACAGTGTTTTGAACTAAACTAGATGCTTATGCAAGAGAGGCCATCACAAGTTTATTTCCTCTCTTTATTTGAAACTAATGCATTCCCAAATTCCTTGTGTAAATTTTGGAATTCCAAATTAACTAGCTGCATATTCATAGACTTAAATTTTTATTTGACATGTAATTGAAATGTGATATATTTATCTATTTTGTAGACACACAACATGATACATATCCCAAACTTTCGGCGTCTTTCATTAGAACTGCTATTGTTGTTATATATAATATTTTAGGCTTCATTCGAGCTTTTAGGCTTCATTCAAGCTTTTCCTTTTCCCATTTGGCACCTTGCATTCAATTTAATTACTATGTTGTGCTCAACTTAAATGTCATCAAGCTTTTCTTTTGTCTTCATGCACGGAAAATTAGGATCCATCCTTTTAGTTTAAGAAATTTGCTTTTAGCCTCCTTATTGCAAGAAATTAATCCTCCGCCCCCTATAATTTAAGTTAATATGCATTTGGCCCATTCTAAGCTTATCTTCAGATTCACACAATATATTTTATGATGAATTATCTGTATTTATTTTCATATAAGGTATCACTATTCAACTAAATTATACTGTAATATCTATGAAAAATATTCTCTCTGAACACATGTGGATGGAAAATTAGATGAGATCTTTGATATCTTTTGAAAATTTCAATCAATCAGCCCATTATTAATTTGTATATATACATGCGTGGAAAATTAGCTGAGGCTCAGATGTATTTTGAAAAGTTATCGTCAACACTTTCACTATTACTTTGTATACGTTCTCATGGATTGGATCTGTTACTTTGCATAATTACATGCATAATTACGCGCATGGAAAATTATATGAGGCTCAGATATCTTTTGAAAGATTGGAATTAACACTTTTACTATTACTTTTGTATTCTCATTGATCGGATATGGATCGGATGTAGATGTTACCATATCGTATTATGTGGTCTTTGACCAATGCATATATGAATATGGATAGTTATAAGTAATGAAAATCTGTATATTATAGGTCAACTACCAATAAGATTATGAAATATATATTAAAAGTTCTATACACTTTAAAAATATATATTAAAAGCAGTGAGCCAAACTATATAATATGAAAATTAGTAAGAGAAGAGTATATAATGAGTAAAGATAACCGTCGTCTGAAGAAGGACGGAGGTTAAGAGCAATCAATGATGATGGCTTGAAGATTCCGGAGAAAATCTTTTAAAATTTCAAATGCAGTTTGTGATGATAGCATGAATTTTCAAATGCAATTTGCCATCTGTTGAATACATGCAATAGGTAGAAATGTATAAAGACGGATACTTTTCTGAAATTATTTTGAAAAAAAATTAAAGAAGTTCTAAAATGTTTCGAAAAGAACTCGATATAGATTAGGTTTGAAAGATTTGCCTGCAATAAAATTTAGTTAAATTTCACTCATTTATGCAATAATATATTTTTTGGGCAACTTCTCGAGCCCGTGCATAGCATGGGGGCACTTGCTGGTTACTATAGATAATTGTTCAATCTACAAATTTTTTCCCATCAGGGCCTGCTAGTCAATTAGAAGTTTTAGATAAAATTTGAACTGAAAACATTTTTATAGTATTGTTATAGGACAGAGACCTTTTTATGATATTATAGAACCACTAGAACTAAGTTAGAACCAAAGATTGAAATAATACTCGGGCATGTTATGAAATAACACTGTATTCTATTTATTTATCCAAATCAAACATTTATTTTTAGTTAGCGCTACAAACAATAGTTTATTTTAGAAAGCACAAGATCGTGCTATTTATGAATAAACTGTGTTGAAAAATGCGTATGCGGCCGCATATGCGAATGCATCCCCTCGGCATATGAAAACGGGTGGTTTTCTTGGTATATGCAGTGAAAAAATATGACTTGATACATAGAAACTATTATGTGGCCGCATACTGCGTTAATACGGCCGCATAAAGCGTATAGAAACTTAAGATCGAGTTGGGTTATAAAATGGGGATGTGGATCATATTATACTCGTATACAAATCCCAAACCCAGTAACTTAAGTACATCTTTAAATCTCTCCGAAAGCGAAATAAATTATTTATACTTATTCCTCCGATAAAAACTCCAGCAACATATCGTTCTTTTAGGCAATAAACTTGAAAAAGCTCTTCAGCTTTTTCTCAACAAAAATGTATGTTTTTTAATTTTCATATTTATTCTTTTAGAAACCCTAAAAATTATTGTATTTTAACAATTTTTTCAACAAAAAATTGATTACTTAATAATTCAATAATATTCGTTACATTAAAATTATGAACACTATATATTTTGGACACATGTTTAGCCTTTTTTCCATATTTTTTCTAATTTTTTAACAATAATATAATTTTTTTGGATTCTATATTTTAAATAATGCAAATCGTATATGAGATGCATAACCGCTTATGCGCTATGCGGTCCTTAGACGTATGAAAACGTATATCGCATCCGATAACATTATGAATAATTACTAATAAATGTAATACATATAAACAAAATATTATATAGTAAATAAAAATATTGATATTAGTACAAAATTTAAAATATGAATAAAGTCTGTCACCAATTAAATGAATTTTTTAATTCATTATAAATAGTTTTCAAAATTAAAAAATATTTAAGATGTTTAATTTTGAAAAATGAGCTATTATTAAACTAATAATACACTCAAGAGATGAATTTCCCATCATTCCATCCATATGTCGATTATGTATGTTTGAGTGTCCCGATATGTTTCTTTATACTTATGTATAAATGCTATTTCAAAATGATTTATATGTATGTTGCTTAATAAATTTAAATGTGTACATTTTTTTGATTTGTGTATTCCAATATTGATCACATAACATTATATATTGGTTGCGGTCAATATAGAGTTTCACAAGATATATAAAATTTTCTTTATACAATGTTTCATTTCATGATTACATAAGAATTCATACTTTTCTCTGATTTAGTTGGTTTAGATGAGAAAGAAAATTTGACTTGATTCAGTTGGCTTCTATATATTTGGGAGGGGGGGCAGGGGAGGCTTTATAGTTCTGCCTTTTTTTTTGTTCCATCCAAATAGGCAAGATAATTTTTTTAGGAGGGAGCTCCATTTTTTCTATACTAAAAGTTCTGGTTGGAACATTTTTTTGAAAGGTCCATGCTTAATTCTAAACATGACTAACGCCAAACTTCTGAGTTCTAGTTCCAGTTCTAATTCACTAACACCAACTTTTTAATTATCCCACCATGTTCTAGTTCTTAGTTACAGTTCCAATTGACTAACCCCCTTTCTTACACCACATTTATTTTTATATTTACAAGGTTTCTTTCATTGATCTTTGTCTTTGATTTTTCACTTAATGTTGGATTTTTAAGTCCGGCAAAATTCAACTCAAATGTCCTTATATGCCTCTTTGTTGAAATTCAACTTAATATACTGACAGTGATCTTGAGTTCTCCTCATTCTTGTGGAATGATTCGTTGAAAAGCTCTGTAAAAATGGTATCCTGCTATACTAGCAATAGTGAGAGGGTTTCCTTTAATCTAGCTGCTTTTTACAGCAACCTTTTCTTATTTTCCGTTTTCATGCATCAATTGATTTGTGCACTCTGTGATAACAGAGCCGATGGGGACTACGGAGCAGCAAAGGTTATGCTTAGACCGGCTTCACCTGGTACCGGAGTCATTGCCGGTGGGGCAGTACGTATTGTCCTGGAGATGGCAGGCGCAGAGAATGCCCTTGGGAAACAGCTAGGAAGTGACAACGCCCTCAACAATGCGAGAGCCACAGTAGTTGCCGTCCTAAAGATGAGGCAGTTCATCGATGTTGCTCGCGAGCGAGGGATTCCAATGGAGGAGCTCTGGAAATGATTAAGAGATTTGCGGAGGTTGATATCTTGTTATTGTTTCATATTTTCCTTCCTTTTGTTGGTGTATCTTGTATTGTTGTTAAAATCTTTCTATTTCATGTGATGAAAATATTTTTGAAGGATGTTCAAAAGGAATTTAAGTTTTCCTAAAACAGCCAAGTCCTTTTGAACTATTTTCTCTGTGGTTAGGTTCATGAGCTGTACTTATTCAATCCACTGCAGAGGCAGTACTGTAACTTTTGAACATATATGAAACCTAGGTCTAGAGATAATATCAAGTTCTAACAATGAGAAACCTTCTTATGTCTCAGCAAGTTAGCAAGTTACTAAATCTGTGTTTGCTTGACATATATAATGCAAAACATGGTGTGTAGATACTTGATAAAGATTTGTGCCACAAAGATTCACTGCAAATATGTTCTATTTTTTGTGTTGCCCTCAAAAGAGAATTGATTCTATAACAGAAACAGGTTCTAAAATATAAGCTCCCTTTGTTTCTTTTATTAGCCTTTTTTTTGCTTTTATCCTTTATGCGCATTTATTTAGAAAAATATAACTGCTCTGAAATCTAACTCTAAAATCTAAAATGTCATAAATGAGAAATCTCAATTTTAACATTATGATGGTGTTCATTTATTCATCCGATCAGTGATTAATTTGGCCCTTCATAGTTCATATATAAAGTGCATTTGTTTCAGAACATGGAGTGAAACGGGTTTCTCTTGGTGCTCTACAATGACAAGTAATTAAAAAAAAATCAATAATGAAAAACAGACTAATAAAATAAAAATAAAAAATCAAAGCATGGAGTGAAACATTCCTTAGTTCGCAGCGAGTGAAGTCCACATGGATGATTGCGTTTATTAATTTATCGGGGCCGTGCATATTCCCATGACGACGGTCATTGGGACAGCGGCCGCGGCTGCGGGCTGATGTGGATGTTGGACAGAAGATACATGGAAGATGTTGGATCACGAGTACGATATTGTAAGTTAGAGGTGCCGACGGTTGAGTCAACCAGCTATCACAATGAAGTCATTTTTGGCTGTATCGCGTCCTTAAAGTTGCACTCGGGATCGATTATTTGTATTCTGTAACAAATTACTAATAGTTAGATGCATCATTTAAAATGAAATTAAATGGTGCCAAATAATTCATGTGCGGTGTTGTATATAGTTCATCACAAAAGATTAATCAGCACACTTTTTTTTTATGAAGATTTAGAACAAATAACAATTATTTGGGCCAAAAAGAAAAAGAATAACGGCCCAGTAATAGAGGCCTGTTTACAGAGGCCCAACCCCTTAGTGTAAATTGCCAAAAAGTGCCCAGTCAAGTTTTCCAGCTACAAGAAAACCCTGGCTAAAAGACAGTTGTCAGAAAATTTTCGAGGAGGGTTTGACTGCTTTCGAGGCCGGGGGCTTGGGGCTTCTTCAGAGGGAAAAACTGTTTTGGGGTTTTGACTATTTACCCATCAATGGCTCAAGTCAGCTAACCCTGCTCTCTCTCTCTCTCTCTCTCTTCCCCTGAGATCCCAAACCCTAGCCTCCAACTCGATCGATTTCGCCTAATTTCGCAATATTAAGGGTTTTGTGATGAATTCCCATAACGAAAGGGCGTCGGATTTGCGATGCGTAAACTGTGGATGCAGAATCGAAAGGCTTTTTGTTCAATACTCGCCTGGAAATATTCGATTGATGAAATGTGTAAGCCTTTTTTTCTCTAAATTTTTTTAAAAAAAACTTTAAATACCCAAAAAAAATAAATTTGATTTTTACTTCGTTTTGGTAATTATTTGGTTTTTTATTAAATTGATCAGGAGAGTTGCAAGGCTGTAGCCGATCCCTACATTGAATGTGAATTCATGGTAAATAATTACCTCTTTCCTAATATAAATTTAGGTTCCTGCATTGCTGCCTGCATAAATGCAAGTGTTTTTTTACCTTTGATTTAGATTGGTTAATTAGATTGTTGAAATATTGCCAGAATTTTCAATTGTACCGTTATCATTGTGCCTGGATGATTCAATCAGTTCGCAATTCACGATAATTTGATACTTTAAACAAATATAAAATTCATATTTTTTCTTTGTTTTTTGGAATGCTAACACTAGTTGATCTATATTATAAACTAGAAATTATACTAATAAATAGTCATTTACTATAGTAACACTACTTGTTGCTTTAGTTGATTTGGATCTTCAATCGAATTCAGGACATGGAAATTTCGTAAAAATGCCTAAGCAACTAATGCATATTTTTTAATTGCCTTGAACTATATAGTGAAATTACATTTGTGAAATTGAAATTATGTGAATGAAAGACTAACATGCTTTTTTCTTTTATTTTGCATCATACGGTTAATTGATTCTTTAGCAAATTAAATTGGAAGGCTGTTATGTTACCATATCCCGGATTTGCCTCAAGCGCGTATCATTTTCTTAAAGGTTATTTGTTTGCTGGTCCATACTGAATATTGCAATTTATTTGTGTAGATTCTTCTGATTGATCTGATTCTTCACAAGACGAAGGCTTTTCGTCATTTGCTATACAATAGGTTCACTCTAGAAGCCAACGACATCCAGGTACTCAAACTATCTATATTACTTAATACCGTTATGATACTTATTTCAAAATGCTCGTCCTGTTGATGAATATAGAACATGCCTTTTTCATTACATGGTCTTTATCATTGCATTAATAAAAATATTGACATTCTAAATAAAAGAACGCTGATTCATTTTTTCCATATATCTTTTATTTCATTAAGATCGACACACTCCACGTATACAATTATGTGTTCATGTACTCTGCAGCATTTCCCATATTGAATTTTAAAACGAAAATTATATAGAAACGCACTATTTGTGTTTTAGCACTTCAGCCTTATATGCTTACAGATGCCATATTCCAATTCGCAGGGAATTTTTTGGAAGTCAAGCTTACTCAATCTTCTTCTAGATGCTTGTATCCTTCCAGTCTTGATTTGAATCCTGATTACTCCCAATAAATACTCATTATGCTTTCTTGAAGGACCTTAATATTTAAAGATAGGATTTCTATCATTAAAGGAAGCAAAGGTGATTGGAATTCATCTAGAGGGTTATCATTGACAATTTGGACATGTGGAAAGGTGAACTTTTCTTTCTCTTGAATATACAACACAACATATGTTTATGATACCTTGATACCTTTAGTAATTTCCCTTGTTATGCTCCCTAACTCTTGTTTCTGTTAGGTATTTGTGGATGTAATTTTGGGAACCCTTCTGTTTATTTCTGTTGTGCTCTTTGGGACAAGAGTTTTGCTCAATTCAACCTTAGCAAGTACTAGGTAAAAGATTTACTTCTCTTGTTCCTACCCTGCAGTGCTTAGTCTCAAACCCTGACCTTTGAATTTACAATTTGAAACCATTTGAATTAATCCTTATTTGGAACAGCTCAACTTCTTACCATCTTCTTACTGTAATTAGGCACAAAGATGTTTTGCTGGCCATCCAGGTTTCAAGCTATTTCAAGCTATTTCTCATGGCAATTATGGTAGCTGTTCACTCAATTAAAATAGAAAAGTACTGTTAAAAGTTGCTTATTTGCATGTTCATCTTTGCAGTTTTGCATTTCATTTCTGTCACATTTTTGTGGACAGGTATGGGAATTTCCTCCTTCGGTTATATTCATTGTTGACATATTTGTTCTATCATCAAATTGTGTTGCATTAAAAGGTATGGCTTTGAACTTATGAAACATGAAAGATCACTGTTAGGCAACATCTAATGTCACCATAAACATGCCCACATTTGTGTTTGGGTACTTTGCTTTATTTCATATTTCCTGACATGCACTCAATCTCATGCCCGTTTTAACCCTGTAATTGGATTTAATATGCTTGTTTATCTTTATAAAGACCCTCTTTAGTCTGTCGAAGCTATTACTGACTGCTATTTCTATACTTGCCTATACATGTGTACTCACATCACATGGTTTAGCTTTTCTATATCCGTTATCAAATTTGTGTATCTTCATGCACACACACAAACATGCTGCATGTCCATAGAATAATTAGATTGTGCACGTTTTAAGTTCCTTTTTAACAAGCTGCCTAAAATAATGTAAAGAGAGTTTTCCCTTTGCAAAATGTTTATCTGCTTTAATAGGATTCTTACAGTAGAATCTTATCGATTTTCCAATATAGCTACTGCTTACCCACAAAAATTGGAAATTATTCTAGCCAAACAAGCCTACCAATTTATCCATAATTACTTGCATGCCTCACCTAATTATATTACAAGCCATACATTTAAAATGAATATATGAGGGGTTTCGCGTTATCAATATATGTTGAAATTATTTCCATATGAAAACCAAAAGGTGTCCTTTTCCATGCTGGCTATGTCCCGAGGCCAAACATTCCAAGTAAAAACCAATAACAAAATCAACACAAAGTAGATATCATCATCATCCACCATAGCAGCAGCAGCAGCAACTTCAAATTTGCCGTCATCAAGCACAGACAATAACCTAGAACGAACACCTCCTAGGCCACTTTTATTGCATATTGATATCATCTCCTCCACTGGTTGATTCTTCTTTTTTATGAGAGTGGCGATGCCCTCCAGTCATGTATCCAACAGCACATTAAATCCCTTCTGATTCTAAACTTCCACCACTTCCAACAAACATAAGATATACATAAGCTGTACGTTTTGGTCTTCGTTCTTATCCTTTGATTACTGCTCATACTCAAATCCCCCTTGCGTCAATAATACAGTCTTTTCCCAGATCAATAAAATGGTGCATCCAATACCAATCAATTACCCCCAAAAACTTATGTAATGTCCATCTCTAAATTTCCAGCACGCATCATGCCTTAAATTGCTAAATTTGCCCAAAATCACCCGCCTAGCAGCTCCGTTCAGCAGTCCATCGGTAATATTCAGCAACAATGATTTCTATCCACCCATAGCGTTTTAGCACCCGAAACCAATTTGGCTGCCTGTTTAGCACGTAGAAGTGAATTTGACTGTGCAACCAATCTCACTTCTGGTCCACCATACCTGTATGGTAAGTAGTCTTTCTTCCAGCTAATATACTGGATTTCTTTCCCACCTCCCCAAAAGAACCATCTCATTATTCTATCAATGTTAAATAATACTCTTTTGGGAATGAACAACTGATTGAAAATAGGAGGGGATCATTCCTAGCGCATATTTGATAAGCGTCGATCTAGTGCGAAAGTAAGCAAGTTTGCTTTTCTCTGCATCTTCATGATTTGATGTTACTGATGAGGTATTGAGGTTATCAAAGTCCGTTCCCTGAATCCTCCATCGACGATTTGGATGCCTAAATAACAGGTATCATCTCTTGGGACATTACACTGCTGTTCGTCTTTCTGAGCAAGAACGAGTTCAATGGTAAACCTTTCCATGTTCACATGTACCTCCGTTGTTCCCCAATTAATACACTGTCTTCTCAGCGTCCTGCATGCGTGAATGTTTTTGGAGTTTGCTAGCCAGATTCATAGGATAGGATTAACAGGGACGTAATGAAAACCAAAAGCTTTTGATGGCTAATGTAGATTGTTCTTGTTCTTCTACTCTTCGCCTAATGGTTAAACCTCATTCATTAAACGCGTGTGTGCTCTCATACCTGCATGCGCACATATTATCTTATCACTTCATGTTACATGTTGAACTGTTTAATGTTTAAAATAGTGGTTATGTTACCATGGCATAATAATGACTACACAAGTGATTTAGGGATAGTAATGAGATAAAATGAGCAGGCATGCACAAAGGCACTTTCATTATGGTGCAAATAACCACCACATCTGCTGTTATAGACCGCAAAATTTGCTGCAGTTTTTCTCCCACTGCATTATTAATCAAAATTTACTATTTTCGCATATCATGATGTTCATCAAATGAAAATAGAAGATTGGCTATGGTACATGCTGCTACAGCCTATTTCCATCCAACCAAACTACCCCTCAGATATATACTGCACTACACTTTTTATGATTCATTCAGAATCTCGTTGGCTGCATTATAGCATTTAAATTCGCAGATGAGCTTTACAAGACATTATTCTTGCGTTCACAGTGTTGACGCAGTCGAGGATGGCACGATGTGTTGGGGTCTGTTTCAGTGCGTATGTTGCCAAGTTTTTGGTGATCCATTGGCTACCATCCCTCTTGTCTGGCTCTTTTTAGATCAATTTAGTGATTCAGGTCTGTATTATTTTCTTTCGGCTTGTTTTTATTGTTCTGTAATTATATCGGTCTGGAGCTTGATAACTGTGAGTTCTCAGTAATATATAAGGTTTGCATCAAAGCTATCAAAATTTTACTACAGCTAATATCATATAAGAAATCGACAACCATATTGCTAACAAGAAAATAGTATGCTCCGTATGAATCATATGACATTAATTAGCACCCTTGGAACTCCTTATCCCTTCATAGTTGCTTAATGATAAAACCTTGCATGAACTTCTCTATCATCTTCTCATGTTGGATTATTGAAACTCCATCCAATATCAAGCGTTGGCACAATAAAGAGCAAGTTCAAATCACATATGTGAACTTTTTTTTTGTGTGTCACAAAACCTTCAGCCTAATATAATAGTAGAAATATTTGGCTAAGGTCGACTTCAACTACATCAATTTCTGATTAATAATAGGTTGTAACGTCATGCATGTGTGTTTGAACCTTAGGTCTTTAGCTCAACTACAAAGAGGCTTTAGCCGTAGGCTATAGTGGCGGCTATAGTGGCACTTGGATTGCACCCCAATTGTTTGACGTAAGTTGGATGCATCCAGAGATTTAACTGAACTTTAGCGGATACAACTGTAGCCATCGATGAATGGGTATAAAAGAAACATGGAGCATAAGCAGCATGCCATATTAACCTAGGGGCAGCCTCATGCATCAACTACACCTTATAGCATCAGAATCATTGGACATTTGGAGTGTTGTTAATAGATATATTGGATACAACGTGGGGTTGATTCATTTTATTTACATGTTAGCTTTGAAAATGGGATAATTCTATATTAGTCTTTGTGGTCATTATTTGATATATAGTATTAGTTAGATTATACCACTAACACATAGACTTGTTAGTCGTCAATAGTTGCATAATTTCTCCTAAAATAACACCTCATCAAAAAATAAGATAAAAATAAATTGATTTATTAACTCTGAGGTGCAATCGTCTTTCTTCAAGGTTTCTTTTTCCCGCTCAACTGAGTTTGCCTTCTTGTTTGCATACAAGGATGCTTCAGGATACTACAGAGTTCGGTTCATATATTCAACAAAAATTGAAAGAACTCTGAAATTCTAATTGAAACGGTTAAGGGAATAAAAGAGAGTAATACAGATTACTTTGAAACCTGGTTCTATTTATAGATTTGGAAAAGACAGATTTCAAAAAATCACAATTGCTCAATGAAATTGAATTTTCAAATTCAACTTTAATAAGTACTTCTGATCAACTATGGGTCTGATTTTATTATGGGCCAGCCCAAAAAATAAATCGGCCTGAATAGGCTAAGCGTCCAAGAGCCGAGGACCTTGGGGGGCCACCTCAAAAAAGACCGCTGATTGCACTCACGCCTTGCCCGTGCGTGTTGGTCCATGACGAACATATTACATATCGCAACTAAGCTAGGGACATGTTTATATTTAAGGAAATGAATTTTCCTTTCCTCTTTCTACACGAGTTTAAACTTCCAACCCATAAAGCTCAAAAACACCAACATAAAGTGTATTAGTTTTAGAAGCATGGAGTGAAACATGGTGGGTTCTGTGTTAATACATGAACATGAAGGAGACAGATGAAGAACTTTTTGGGGACCGTTTGGCCAATTTGGTGGGATCTTTGTTCTTGTGTTTTCTCTTTCATAACTGGTTTCATAGCTGGAAACACTATAGAATATTTACCCAAAACACATGCATGCACCAAAAACCCATGTAAGCACACCATCCAAAAAATCTCTCACGCGCCAAATTTGGCCCGATCTCTATTTATTTTTCACCACAACCTCTTAGTTAAAAACTATCTAAACATATTACGGCCCTTATAATTAAATTAATGCAAAATTAATCAAGTAGTCATGGGCAGCTAAAACCAAGATCTAACCAATACAGAATTTAGTTTAGCCGCTCTCACCTTAATTATCCTTTAACTTGATTAGCAATATTTTATCTGCTTACTGAACACCAATTTGAAATTCAAGATTCAATGCATCAATACAAGAAAAAAGATTGGTTTCTAAAATATCTTTAGACATCTTTCTGAATATCACATATAATTTTGTAATTTGTTGTGTGTCTCGCTGACACATGCATGTGTTTGAATTTATTTTAGCTATAATATCTCTGACACTTGGATAAGAAATGAAGTGTGAGAAACACAACTTTGAAAGTTTATATATATGCTTATAGCTTGAATATATGTTCTTGTCATGTCTGTCTTATACAGCTTTCTTTATTATAGAAGATCCCGCAACATTTATCAAGGGTATGCTGTAATATGTGTCGTACTATACGATTATTTGGTATGAGTACTTTTCTTCTTAGAGAGAGTACTGGATTCGAACTCCGAAAATCCCAAAAGGGAAAGTGGTCACAAATTAACGCTTTTGGAACAAATTCGTTGGTCCCTGGTGTGTGTGTGTTGTGTGTTTGTGTGTATAAGTTAGGGCTTACGAGCCAGTGCCAAAAAACAACGAAACATGTGTCGTCCTATACGATCTGGCATATTTCAAAGCGACGATTCCTTTAACCTGACCGTGCAGGATATTAGACAGTCGATCAATTCGCAAAGCATTAAATATAAACAATATTATATTCTCTCAGAAGGGGGAAAAAACAAATTTTATATTATCAACTTAATTAGTTTATTGCTTGATGCAAACTCCATGGCTTGCTGTTGATCGAGTTGGTGGTTTAGACTAATTATATAACAGATCTGGAATCTCCATGGCTGGCTGCTTGGGTGAGATATCGTCCCCACGCTGACCTGTCATTCCTTAGTTCACATTCACAATGAGTGGAGTCCACGTGGATGGTGTTTATTTATTTATCGTGTTCCGTGCAGATTCTCACGACAACTGATGCGACAGGTCGGTGGGAAGGCGGCCGTGGGTCGATGTGGATGTTGGATCACGAGGGAAGAAAAGATTAGATACAACCTTCGCTGAAATTATATGGTGTCAAATATTTCTAGTGTCATGCGACTCATGTTGCATGTAATTTATCACAAAAAGATTAATCAGTAGTCATGAGACCTATTTACATAAAACAAGAGTTTAAACGATGATTTTAAGAGACAATTTGCTAAAATGATTGCTAAATCATAACTCAATTGATTTTTATTGCAATATTTATTGTAACCAATTCAGTTGTCTTGGTCGAAAAACATAGTATTAAAACATTAATATTTTCTAGTTCTTTTGCTACAATTGACAATTGTTATATTTTTGCAAAATTTTGCATGGCTCGCAGCTAAATATTGCACAAATAAGTCTAGGCAAGTGATGATTGTTTGTGGCTAAGGTTTATTTCGGTAAATAAAACATGTTTCAACGTTTCCAACCGTAATCCTGTAACCCTTTATCCAGGACAAAGAAACACGTGGTATAAGACGAACCATGTTAACTGACAGTAAAGAGTTGGAATACAATTTTTATTTATTTTCATGTAAAATTTTGGACGAGAAATTTAGACTTCATTTTCAAAGGCATGATTATATATTGTGATCAACACATGCAATATTTCAAATGTTGACAGAAAACACCAAGAAAAACAAGAGGATAAACGCAAATATCATATATTCCCCTTGCTTGTTATCTACTAAATGCCAAGCAGTAGCACAAAGAGTTTACAAGAAATTTCACGAGCAAAAATTAGTTGTCATCTCAATTATATATATGTGGGCCCTTCTCTTGAGAGTTTTGGCAAAATGGATAAATGTTGAGTAGAGTCCAAAATGGGATGGAACTCGAGGCCGAGGTAACCCATTACACATTAATGAATCAATTAATCCATAGAGATACATGCATGCATTTGAGAAACGATTAAAAATCATGCATATGAGATGATAATTCTATGACATGTGACAATTATATAAACTACTATTATTCTGCATGTTCTAGACATATGTGTTTATTTCAAACAACATACACATTCAAGACGTGCCCATGTAAATTTTTTCGCTGAAAATTACATGAAAATTTCTAAAGATATCTATAGTTTTTCTAAATTTAAATTAAACGAATGCGGTTAGTGATAATATTAGAATTGAAAAATTTATGAGTTATAAAAAATAACAAATAAATAAAGTCTTATGTATAAATTTATAAGACATGTCTCTTTTTGGGTTTTTAAGTATGAGAGAAAATGTGTATCAGATGAGTGAGAGAACGAGGGTTGTTTGACCTCTCATCTTTTTATTTTTGTTTTTTGTGGTGGATGAGTTGGACGTCTCCAATTCTCTGCCTTGGCTAATAGAATTTTGTCTTTTTTTTTCTATTTTTTATTTTGTTGAATAATGACATAATGTAAGAACTTCTTAGTATAATAGTAAAGATTAATTTAGCACATTGTTGTTGAAATATTGATGCAGTTCCAGGGTTTCCTAAGTTTGAAAAACTTATTAAATTTCACTCAACTCTCGAATGGTGTTGATGCAAATTAATTATGGATTATACCCTTTAATAATAAAGCATCATTAATTCAAACCCTAGTTTCATAATAAAATTCAAAGTTATATTTTCAAGAAATTTAGAAAAAAATAAAAGCATCGAATTATATATAGTTAGAGATAAAATCTAAATAACCATTTTAGAATTAAGGAATCTTAACTTTGGAGACAGAGAAAAGCAATTGATGCATGTAAGCTTAATTAGATATATCTATGATTAGGGGTTGATGATGCTCAATATCGGCGATGCGAGATTAGGACACGTGGCGGATGACATGTCCCAAGACCCTGAGGGAAGGGCCCATAAAGGTCGACCAGGCTACCCTTGACCTGCAAGCACAAGCTGGCCCTCCTCGGGGCTCCTTGCAAATTTGCCTCCTCGGCCCCTCAGCTCGTCCCGAGCTGCCACAGGACCAAGACTCCTCGGCCCTCTTGCTCGGTTCCATGCTCCCGGCCGAGGCCGTCTTCCTCGGTCCCTCCGACCGACCAACTCCACCACCCACAGGCGTAACCGCCGCTCCGCAAATCTCGCCACGCGCAGATTCTCCGCCAGTAACGTCCCGCGCTCCACGCCATCACGATTCCCATTAATAGGCGATCCGCTCTTTACGCGGGCGTGACGTCGGGAGCGTAACTGCCGGCGAGATTCTCGCGCCCGCTGTTGCGTTCTGTCGCCGCTATATAAACCCCCATCACAGAGGGGTCGAGTAAGCCATTCTTGATTCCACTTAACCGTTACTCTGCTCGGATCTAGTACTAACTTGATCGTCGGAGGGTACTCGGTGGTACCAAACCACCCCGGGGCTTCTTTGCAGGTACTCGGTGCTAAACTCCTCAAATCACCAATCTCCTCAAAACCCATTGAGACCCACACACAACGGAAGATCACCGCCGAAATCCACCGGGAGATCAACGGAAGACAACATTTGACGGAGACCCGAAAAGGACCTCCATCAGTTGGCGCCGTCTGTGGGAAAGCAAACTCCACAAAAACAAAGTTGGCTTTCCGATCTCCGTCCGCATGGCGAGCAACCATCCTGAAGATTCCGGTACCAGCCGCCGCCTTCCCCTCACTGGAGGCGTGGATGAGCCTCCTCCAGCGACCATCATCAGCGCTCTGCCAGCCGGATAGATCGGCTACAGTCCCTCGTGGAGGCGCTCGTCCGCGTCCAAGCGGCCGGGCCTGGGCCCCAGATCGCCGCTCCACCGCCTCTAGAAGGCTCTGCCCCCGCCGGGACGACTGACCACCAGCAAGCTACGACTCCTGGCCACATATCTCTCGAGCCGATACTCCCTGAGGCCCGCTGGGCGCCCCACGGCTCCACGCCAAGGTCCGCCGCCAGAACGCCTCGCCTCGAGCCTCCTCACGACCCTTACCCCCCTGAGGAGATGTTAGTCACCTTGCCTGTCCAGAGGCATGGTCGACACCACTTCCCTCGGCGGGGTCGCACAGAAGGGGTTCACCGCGGCGGCTCGAGAGCCACCTCGCCCAGGGATCTGAGGCACCTCATCGAGAGAAACCGGGGCCGCTCCCAGACGCAGGTCACCCGCAGCAGAGGCCAGGGATCCCAAGGCGCCGATTTCTCGGGATACCACGAGCGACTCGACGCCCTCGAGAAGAAGATCGAGGGCATGCGCCGGGAGACTCACCTCTCGAGCGACGGGGCTAAATACGCCTCCGATTCGCTCACAAAGCCGTTCACCGAGGAATTGCTCGCCGTCCACGTCTCCTCGCGCAACAAGCCCGCAAAGGTCTCTCTGTTCGATGGGAAAACCGACCCGAAGGACCATTTGGACGCTTTCACCGTGGGGATGAGCTTCCAGGACCACTCCGACGCCGCCCAGTGCAGGGCCTTCCCAGACACCCTCATCCGCGCAGGTCGGGACTGGTTCCGAGGGCTCGAGCCCCGCTCAATCTCGACCTTCGACGAGCTGGCTACTCAGTTCCTCGGCCACTTCGTTGGAAACCGTCGGCAGAAGCGCACGGTCGACTACCTCTTCATGGTTAAGAGTGGGGACCAAGAGACATTCAAGGCCTACATCACCCGCTTCTACAACGCCCTTCTCGAGGTCCCCGAGCACCGGGATGAGACCGTCATCACGACGCTCAGATCTGGTCCGAGGCACAAGGAGTGGTTGCGCTCCTTTGCGTTGGCACAATCTAAGACCATGGCCGAGGTCAAGGCGTGGACCGAGCGCGAGGTTCAGCTGGAATCCGAGGTGAACGCAAACCTCCCCCGAGCAGAACGATCCGACCAGAAGAAGAGGGCTCGGGAGGAGAGGCCGGAGCGTCAGCAGCCCTATCACCCGAAGTTCCAGGAGTATACCCACTCAACGTCTCCCTCGCAGTATTGCTAGAGGAGGCTCAGAACGAGGGGTTCTTCAAGTTCCCTCCAATCCCGCGCCAGGCCGCGAAGCGAACCCAGGGCCCTTACTGTGCTTTCCACCGGACGCTGGGCCACGCCACGGAGGATTGCAAGCAACTCAGGGACTACATCGAAGAGCTCATCCGATCGGGACACCTCGCCTCATACTTGAGAGACAAACGGCAGGCCGACCGCGAGCAGGAGCAGCGTCACCCTCCCGCTGAGCTGACCGTCGGTCAGATCATGCTCGTTTCGGCGGGCGGGCGGCACGGAACTCAGGGATCCCCGTACCCTGTGCCAAGCACGGAGGCCAACAATCCTCCAGGGAGCTCGGGCCGAGCCAATAAGGTCATCTACTAGCATGTACTGTTCTTTTAAGGCAATGTAAACTCTTCCTAGGGTCTGTTGTCTATTTAATAAAGATCAATGGAACATTGCAAAAAAAAGGGAAAGATCTCATTTATTCAAAAAAGGTATTATAGGCTCCTCAGCCATACATACAAAAAGAAAAAGAAAATTACAACAGTGGGGGGAATGGGGTGCAGAGAGCACTGCTCGTGATACTCGGTAAAGATCTCTGCCAGCCGAGACCTCACGAGATCCAACCTCATCCCTCGGTTCCCCCCGCGCGCGATGGCCCCGAGCCTCAGCTTGTAGCACTTGCGGACGAGTGCCTCTGAGCAAGCCAGCCGATTCGCGGAGATCAGGACGAAGCGCCTCAGAGACCGCAGCTTGCCCACGGCCTCGTCATAGTGCTACTCGGACATGGGGCTGTAAAGCCCCGGCGACGCCCTCCAGATGGAGTACATCAGCAGCTGCCGCAGGGAGGAGCATTAGGGGAGCAGCCGGCCGAAGTGGTCCTCGATGCTCCCGTAGACCAACTGCACCGTGTCCTCGGTGCAGTTCTGGTCATAGAGGTATACATCTTCGAAATGGATGATATCGGGGATAGTAAAGGGGAAGTCCTGCATTCTCAACGGTCTGTTTACGAAGAAAAGAAGGACCAGTGCTCTTTCAGGCTTATATAGCTCACTACGCCCCAACAGAACTCAACAGTCGCCCGCCTTCGCTCAAAAATTCGCTGCCACACGGTGATCAACGAGCCTTCCCTGGCGGAATTGAAACGACGCGACCCTGGCGCATCGCCTCCCCCCAAATTCAATGCGCATGCTGCGCGCGTGTCCGCCGCGAGCGTTCCTGTTCCCCATACCTGCGACTGGATGATCTGGCGAAACCTCATGAAGAATCAGCCGAGAAGCTACCCTGCTCGGCTATCCCTGGCGGGTAGCATCCCTACCGCAACGCCAGGGACCAGAAAGTCCTCCCAGAGGCAGTCGAGCCCGACCTTCACTCGGCTATCCCTGGCGGGTAACTCCCCTACCGCAACGCCAGGGATCAGAAATCCCTCCTAGAGGCGGTCGAGCCCGAGGATCCCTCGCTCGGCTATCCTTCAGGACAAAAGCTCTCACCAAGAGACACCGGGAAGTAACCCTGCCCGGCCAAGGGTCCTTGGTAGGCTTCTTACAGCCCCTCCCGCGCCAAGGACCAAAGTCCTCCCAGAGGCAGTCGAGTCCTTACTCGGCTATCCCCGGCTGGGAGCTTCCTACCACAACCGACAGGGATCAAAGTCCTCGCCAAGAGGCACTGGGCGGTAACCCTGCTCGGTCCCCGTCCTGAAGGATCAAAGCCCTCGCAAGAGGCAACCGAGCGGCTGTCGTGCTCGGTCAACTCCGGCTGGTAGCTCCCTACCCACGACGCCAGGGATCAAAGCCCTCACAAGAGGCTCCCGAGCGGCTACCCCGCTCATTCATCCCAGGCCGGTAGTTGCCTACCCATGACACCAGAGATCAAAGCCCTCGCCAAGAGGCAACCGCGCAGCTTCACTGCCCGGTCATCCTTAGTGGGCTTCTTACAGCCCCTCCAACGCTAAGGATCAAAGGCCTAGCAAGAGGCAACCGAGCAGCTACCCTGCTTGGTCGTCTCTGGCGGGTAGCTTCCCTACCGCAATGCCAGGGACCAGAAAGTCCTCCTTAGAGGCAGCTCAGTAGCTTCCCTACCGCAACGCCAGGGATCAGAAAGCCCTCCCAGAGGCAGTCGAGCCTGAGGATCTCTTGCTCGGCTATCCGTCAAAACAAAAGCCCTCGCCAAGAGGCACCGGGCAGAAACCTTGCCCGGCCAAGGGTCCTTGGCAGGCTTCCTACAGCCCCCCTCCCGCGCTAAGGACCAAAGTCCTCCCAGAGGCAGTCGAGTCCTTGCTCGGCTATCCCCGGCTGGTAGCTTCCTACCACAACCGACAGAGATCAAAGCCCTCGCAAGAGGCAACCGAGAAGCTACCCTGCTCGGTCATCTCCGGCTGGTGGTCGATGCTCGCATTGCCAGAAGTCAAAAGATGGCACCCCCATGGGCCACCGAGCAGCCTCCCACTCACGCTCGGCACAAATACGGTGAACAACGCTCTGCCCGTCACCCGCAGAGGATCCGAGACCCCAGTAAGGGGCATCAAGTCTATCCAAGTCTAAACGATCTCCCCTCGACTTCGGGGCCCATGGGGATACCTCCTCGGCAGCGCTTGGCATGCTCGTCGGCGAGTGATCGAAATCAACTCGACGGACGATCGCTAGACAGATGGACAACCTGACATGAAAACACAACGGTGCAAGCAGAGATATCTTATGAGCATTCTTCACAAACAGATGATAGAGCGTGATTCGATAAAACTAAAGAAAAATTTTATTACTACCAAAGACAAAGGCTTTACAAAGGGTATTTTTTGGGCTCCCAAGCCTTACAAAATTCCAAAAACAAAGAAATAAAAGGAGGAAGACGGCGGCTCTAGACCTCGGGGCCAGGTGCGACCTCGGGGTCCTCGACATCCACCACGTGACGCGCGGAGTCCTCGGCGGTTTCCTCGTCAGGAACCTCTTCCCCCTGCTCATCGGCGTCCGCGAGGGGGAATTCGGCTCGGAGATCTCCGTCGGCAAACTCCGGCATCCGGGCCTTAATGGCATCGAGGGCCTCGTGCCAGATGCGGGTCGTAGCCACGGCCAGGTCATCATAGAAAGTCCTTCGACTTCTTGTAGCTCTCCACCGCCTTCGCCGCCTTCAGGTCGGCCGACTTGGCCGCCTCGGCCGCCGCCCCAAGCTCCTTCCGGAGGGTCTTCACCATCCTCTTCAGGTTGCCGGCAAGCACCTGAGCATCCCCAAGCTTGGCCTCGGCAGTCACGGCAGCCTCACGGTATCGGGCTACCTCCCGTTTCCCGGCCCCCGCCTCGCCTTCCAAGGCGGCAACCCTCGCCGTCACCGCCTCCAGCTCCCGCCTGGAGCTCTCTTCTAGCGAGGCGAGCTGACCCGCAGCGTCCAACGCCGGGGCTACCACCTCGGCTTCCATACGCACGGTGAGGGCAACGTGCTGGAGAACCTGGGAGATACGAAAGAGATCAGAAAGATGAAGGAGACACCGAATCTCACAATGAACCAAACACTTACCTGCACGGACTCCTGGGCGATGGACGCCAGCTGCGCCCTGAAGGTCCCCCCGGGAACTCTACCCCCGGCCGAGACCTCTATCTCATGCAGAAGGCTATCCGCAACGGATAGACCCGACGGCACCGCGAACCGGAGGCCCCCTTCCTCCACCATGATCGGCGAGGACCATTCCCGGGAAGATCTCTGGGAGCTCCTCTTGAGCGGCTCCGAGGGAGAGCCGATCTCCTCCTTCGAGCCCGGGTCCTCCAGAACCAGGGTCCGCTTCCGGCCCGACACTCTGCTGGGACCCGGGGCGGGATCCGCCCCCGAATGCTCGCGGGACACCACCGCCGGAGCAGTAGGAGTCGGGGCGGGCTTCACGCGAGAAGAGCTGGCGCCCCTGCCTTCGTAACCTTCCTCGGCTGGCGCATGGATGTTTTAAGCGAGTCGAAGTCCATGGATCCTGCACAAAACAAATACCCAACAAGTCAGCGACACGAGCAGAACACAAGCCAAAAAGCAAGCCTAACTTACCGACGAACTCAACGGGGCTGAGCCCGGCCCAACTCAGAACCCTCTCAGATAGCAGCACGTCAGGCCGGGAGATAGGCTCCGGCGGGGTCATAGGACTAGTTCCCTGGCAAACATTTCTCCCTCGACCACTTGGTAGGCATGACCAGTCCTCGCCCTCGGGAGGGGAAACGAAGAAAAATTTCTTCTTCCAATCATGAATAGAAGAGGACAAGGCCACGACCTCGGTCCCGGCAGCGCCCCCCGGCCGCTTTATGAAAGAGAGATAGACCCATCTCGGGTCGCCCGCTCGACCACCAGGGTAACTTTTGAAGACGAGAGAAGAATCGAGAAGGGAGAGGCTGAAGGGAACCGCCTGTAACTTCAGGCGGATCAAGAACCCGAGGAGGATCCTCCACGAGTTTGGCATTAACTGGCCGGGGGCCAAACCGAAAAAATTCAGCGCTGCGACGACCTCAGGAGAGAAGGGCAGGCGCATTCCGCCCTAAAAAGCTTCCAAATACAAGGCGATCTCCCTGCCCCGTACTTGATTCGCCCTCTCTCCCTCCTTGGCCAGTCGGAGCTTGTAACACGAGGGGATGTGGAAGCGAGCCCGAGCATTAGCGAGCTCGTCCTCATGCCTCAACCAACACGAGGTGCCAGGGGCCGCATCTGCCGCCTCCTCCCTGGGGGATGCCCTCGCCGCACGATCCCGGGGAGTGGATCCGACCCCTGCTCCCCGGGGGGACTTGGACACAACTAAAGAGTCCCTAGAACCTACTCCTACAACATCTACTGACTCTATAAAGGAAGACATCTAACCTTGAAAAAGGGAATCCTCGGGAACCGAAAGCGAGAGAAAGAAGACGAGCGCCGAGCAACCAGAATTTAGAAGAGGGAAATATGAAGGAGTAGGGGCCCAAGGACGGGTCCCACCCCTGTTTATTGCTGCAAGCGATCTCATCCAACGACGCCCGTCATCTCCCGCCAAAGCGACTCCTCGCGTCCAGCGGCTCCAATCGCCCCCCGTGTCGATCCTGCGCTGGACCGCATCCTATCAGACGCCGCGGCACTGCATACATCGCGTCGGCCAATCGACGCTTGACACGTGGACCGTCGCTTCAGTGGCAGAATGCACGAACCGGCGCACCTTCCTTAAATGCAGAGATCTCGCCCTGTTTCACTGACAAAAAAGACAACTGACATCCCGAGGACTCGTCCCGATGAAGCCTTAGGAAGTAGCTCACTTCGGGAGGCATAGCAGTCTACTCCTGATCCGACCCGCTAGCTGGTCGGGACAAGAATGGGGGGCTAATGATGATGCTCAATATTGGCGATGCGAGATCAGGACACGTGGCGGATGACATGTCCCAAGACCTAGAGGGAAGGGCCCATAGAGGCCAACCAGACCACCCTTGTACCCGACCTGCAAGCACGAGATGGCCCTCCTCGGGTCCCCCTGCAAATTTGCATCCTCGGCCCCTCAGCTCGCCCCGAGCCGCCACAGGACCAAGACTCCTCGGCTCTCTTGCTCGGTTCTGTAAGTGCACGGCGGCGCCCCGGCCGTCTTTCCGAGGCCAAAATGCGGAAGCGATAAAATACTTTAACTTTTGAACCGGCACCACCGCGCACAAAAATCCCGGATCGGGCCATTAAACTAAATCTAGCTAACAAGAGAAGGGGTAGAGAGATATACCGAGCGATCCGTATCCTTCGGTCTTCTCGTCGTCGTCCCGATCTCCCCGCGAAATCTCCGGTCTTCATCTCCTCGCCGGAAGGGCACCTCGTCACCGGGTTCTTTTACGGGCTCCCACCTCTTGACCGAGGCAACTCGGGCACGAAGTTGGCGAGTCGACGTGCCCACGATTGCTATAGGTTGACTGTAGAACTCATGTCTCATTTGGGGTATTAGAAGTTGCCTTTTAGTGGAGGGATGAACTATGGAGTTGAACTTGGGATTTTTGGTGAAGCAAAAATGATATGAGATGAACAAACTCTCCGCACCAAAATGGGACATCCCCTCTCCCTTTGGCCGGCCATGACATCAAGGAGAGAAAAAGAGAGGAGTGTGTATGTATCAAAAGAGAGTGAGTCAAATAAATCAAGAGAGAGAAAGGGTTATCATGAGAAGAAATGATCACTAGCTTAATCCAACACTCCATCAACAATCATCACTTCCAAAAGTCAAGTAATCATGAAGATAGAAGTCAAGCAATGATGCAGTGAACAAGTCAAATGATGGTGCAACCATCATGACACATCAATATGCAAAGACAACCCTCTAAAATGCTTATTTGCACAAATGCAAATAAGCCCTCCTCCACCAATCTTCAGCTAATGAAAGATACAAATGAAAATGGTCGAAACGGAAAGCAAACTGGCAACTTCATAAAACTGATCCCGTAATAAATTACAGGAGACCCCGCTACTGTATATACATACCCGCATTTGTATTCCGACCGAATACAAATGCAATGAGACAAAATCTACACTGTACTATACTAGGATGTGGCTTAAACCAAAGCCCGCTAGTATAAACCGTCCGATCGTGATTCGTGCAATCCCGCACGTATCTGATCGAACCCTGCCATATCTCCATATGGCCTCTACAGCGTTTCGCCCGAAACTTGAGTAACTGAATGTGGGGGACTCTAAAGACTCGTCAATACTATGGCTGTGGATTTAACCACTAGCACGTCAGAGGTATTAGCCATACGTGACGGGCTACCAGCTATTGACCAAAAGGGACGTCGATGAGCGAACTCATCTTGACACCCTACCGAGCCTGTCAGTGACAATATCCGTACAGTCCGGTCCATTCGTCTATGAGCATCGCATGGCGGGCCTAGGGGGTTGGTAAAAGTCAGACCCCCAAAAGCGGTACAAGTCATGTCGGAGTGTAGCCCAGAACATCCTGAGATACTACTGGAATACCTACCAGTAAATCTCCTGCCTCGGCCGAGGGCTTTGTGTAATGGCTCTTCTAGACACAGCGCGACCTCACTCCCAATACCGGAAGAGACGAACCCCTGAACATCCGCTCACTGCCTCCATGTGGCTCGGGACTGTACCCAACTAAAACCTGTTTGCACGTCTCCTTTGAGCGTGGTAGGGTAGTAATCAAAGTACAGTGGGAACTCACACGAGACAAATGACGATCCTCAGGTCGATGAACTAACCTGTACACATGTCATTAGGGAACTACTATCTGACGTCAGGTATAAGACTAACTAGCATGTTCCCGGCGAGTCCTGTCCGGTGTACTCATAACCCAATGAGCACCTGTATACATCTTAGGTGAACCAACTGACACCAGTGGCTTGTGAGACCGGCCACCGCCCCTCGTCGGGGTCTCGACTGTATACACTAGTCTACTCTGGAGTATCGATGCCCTGTCTCGAAACTCCCACGACTAGGGACCTTTTAAGGATGTGCTTATAGACTACCAGCTCCCACGTATATGATCGCCCTCATACTGCTGGCAGTCAAGCATGAATCCTAGGGGCTCTATCAACGTGTAATAGCGACATGTCAGGTCACCTAAAACAGTACACGATGATAAAGATAAATCAGATAGCATACTATCATCTTGAGTAAGACTGTCCTACTGGGATAGGTCCTCCCTCAATCATTGCAATCACGTGCCTGTGATCCAATAATTGACTCTGAGGGCACTATCTCCAACAGGTTCCGTGCTCCCAGCCGAGGCCGTCTTCCTCGGTCCCTCCGACCGACCAACTCCACCACCCACAAACGTAACCGCCACTCCGCAAATCTCTCCACGCGCAGATTCTCCGTCAGTAACGTCCCGCGCTCCACGCCATCACGACTCCCATTAATGGGCGATCCTCTCTTTACGCGAGCGTGACGTCGGGAGCGTAACTGCCGGCGAGATTCTCGCACCCGCTGCTGCGTGCCGCCGCCGCTATATAAACCTCCATCACAGAGGGGTTAAGTAAGCCATTCTTGATTCCATTTAGCCGTTACTCTGCTCGGATCTAGTACTAACTTGATCGTCGGAGGGTCCTCGGTGGCACCAAACCATCCTAGGACTTCTTTGCAGGTACTCGGCGCTAAACTCCTCAAATCACCAATCTTCTCAAAACCCATTGCGACCCACACGCAGCGGAAGATCACCGCCGAAATCCACTGGAAGATCAACGGAAGACAACATCTGACGGAGACCCGAAAAGGACCTCCATCGGGGGTTTTTATATTTAGAAAGTATATGTTTTGCAAGTAAAATTTATTTTAACAGAGAACTAATGACAATGGGTTTTCTAAAAAAAATATGAGAAGTTTCGGGATAGTTTAGGACAGTAAACAAGTTAAGGGTAGATTAATGAAAAACACTACTAGAAAAAAGAAAACTTGTTCCTTGAGCCACCAACCCAATCTCCTCTACAGTGGCCGTTGCAACTGTCTACGTCAACATTGGATGAATGGCTCGTCTCATGTGAGCTACCGTGCCTAAGATCTATATTAACATTATACATACACTACTCATCCTATTCAATTGTGTATCTATAATTGAATTGAATGATAATATATCATGATAGCAAATTAATTTATAAGATCATAGAGTTGGTCCATAGTGGGAATTAGGATTGAGATCTCTGTGGTTTCTTCATATTCTCTCTCTCTAGCCGTCTTTTTCTCTCGCTGGTCTTCACACATTGTTTACGGTTATCGAGTCCGGCATTGATAAAATCATATTGATTATGTATCAATAGATCAAAATGATGACCGGTTTAACTGGTTAACATGTTATTCATTAATCAGAACCCGTGAAAATAAAATTTGAATATTTCATTTGAGAAGAATGAAGAAAAAACCTAGGCCTACGAGAATTTATAGGGTGTTGAAGGAAAAAAAAACTCGTGTTTTCAATATAATTTATGAGTCAATCCAAATGGGGATCTATAAGTACCCACTTGGTGCTAATGGGTACTGAGTGGCTCATGGGGCCCACCCACACCCACCCACCACTCAGATTTGACCCACCCTGGCTCTTCAGTCCACATCTCTGATCGTTCTGATGTTTCATGCAAATTCCTTTCAGGGGCTGTTTGTTTGCTTTCATCTCTTGCTGCTTTGTTTTATCGAACAAAGAAAAGTGGGAATTGGGTTTTATGGATTGGATAAAGAGAAAAGAGAACCGGAAAGAGTAGATAAACATAACTATTTTTCAAATAAAATAATACTCCCAATTATCCTATGTGTCTTAGGGTACGGGCAATTCCATCCAAAAAATCTTTGATTTGGAATTGCCAAAAAGGCGAGGTCAATTTCCAAAACTTGCAATTACTATTCCAAGCAAACAAAAAAAGGAATGACAATTCTATTCCTTTTTGTTTTGATGAATAGTTGTTTTGTCCTCCCAATTCCTGTAGTTTTTGGCAATTCCTTACATACAAACAAACAATCACTTGGATTACTGCACATATGGTCCATTTTGATATTCAATCATCTCAATTGATATAAACATGCCTTGATTGATGCATGTTGACCTATGTTCCCAGGATGTTCTTGCCCTGCTAGTTCAAATCAAAAGACTTTGGTGGAATTTTGATACGTGTTAAATTAGTGAAGCTCTGTCTTAAGTTACATTAGAAAATGACTTGTAAATTCTTTTGAATCTCATAAATAGTTTCAATATTGTTTTAATTAGTCTTACGCTGCTTGTGCAGGTACTGAGCGATTCTTTTTTCAGGAACTTTGTCGGTATTTAATAGTATGAGTTAAATTTAGACGACCAATGAAAAAACTGAACGATGAAATTAACAAGTAAACACTCAACTATAGATGTCCAAGTCATAAATACCAAAACTAAATGGGATGTTTGAGTGAGTGGGGCCGACATGAAAGGCTCCTACGTGGTGCCTGTCCCTTTCCAAAGAGAATTTCTTTCTTTTGAGGCAGAGGAGAGAATGAGGCCATGAAGGGTGCTAGCCCCAGCCCCCCCCCCCCCGCCCCCCCCACCCACACACACAATAGCCTCTCATAGGGAGCAGCACTGGCTCACATCTGCAAAAGCATTCTTCTTTCAGCTAGCTCCTTGGTTCTTTATCCCTACCTACATCATTGTTTAGAGTATTACTCCATATATATATATCATACAAGTATTTCTTGATTTTTTTGCTATTCTTTAAAATCATGATTTTGATATTTTGGTAGTAAAGGGGGAAATCAAGAGTCAAGGGTGGAAACCCGATCCTTTCGCCCAAAATTATATTCCGTAACAAGGAGGGATAATGAGGCATGCTACATTTCGCAAAAGAGTTCGGTGGACATTTTTCAATTTAATCACCAACTACAAGCTTCAAGACAAACACAAAACTTGCAAATCCAGTTCGAAAACCGACAAACTGGCTATACATACATAAGTGGTCTCTTCAATCCCACAAACTCTGCAAAACGATTCAGGTTCGGTAAGAGATAAAAATCCTTGAAAATAAGATCTGATTTGTGTTTCAATCCAAACCATCCGCAATTCACATCATGGATACAGCAGATAACCGGCCCGTTTCTATTTTAAAAATGTCAAATATGAATTCTATGTGATCCCTGTGCCTATGCGTATATAGTATCATGCACCCCGGCCCTTGCTCAAATCTGTCTTGGGATTCCCCTTTCATATATAGTATGTTCACACTTGCAATCTCAATCATCAAAGCTCAAACCAATTAATCTTCCACCACAACTAGTCCTGTTCCTCTCTGGCATGCATGGCTCCTTCAAAGGATTCTTCTGTCCTTGTGTGATGATCAACTGCAGAGAAGAAGAAGAAGAACAATAATAATGGGCAGCCTTCAATATTGCAATGAATGGACACAGGTCGGTTCCATGCATTTGTCCCCAGCTCCCCACCTCTATCACCATCACTCTCTATTATTCTTCCCACTAGCTAGCTAGCCCTCTCATTTCTCTTTTTTCCTACCCCTTGTCTCAGAACCTTCTCCTCTCCTTCATTTCATATAACATTTTCCCTTCTTAATTTTTCTTTGGTGCAGGTCTGAATGAACATGGCAGCTCCAAGCACAAACACAACAAAAAACATTACGGAAGCAAAGAAACAATTAGATCAGTTGATCAAATGCCCGCGGTGCGATTCGACAAACACAAAGTTTTGTTACTACAACAACTACAGCCTATCGCAGCCGCGGCACTTCTGCAAGGCCTGTAAGAGGTACTGGACCCGCGGCGGGGCCCTCCGCAGCGTGCCCGTCGGGGGCGGCTGCCGGAAGAACAAGAAGGTCAAGAAGCATGTGCCGTCCGTTGCGTCTACCGGACCCGTGGCCCCGTCTGATCAAATTTTCCTTCCTCCGTCGTCGTCGTCCGCTGTCAACCCTAATTCCGATCTCGACTCGTTCTTTTACGACATGAATCTTGCTTCTTTGAATAGCAGTATCCAACAGAGTACAGATGGTTTCTTGAGTGACTGCCAAGGGATATTTCCAAGCTCAGCATCTCAAGCTGCAATGATCCCAAACCTAGGGTTTATGAAGGACGTGAATGTTGAAGATGAGAAGGATGTGTTGGGGGGCATCATCGACCCATTTGAGTCTTTTATTAATGCTGCTTCTTCTTCTTCTTCTTCTTCCTCCGTTGCTGCGGGTGAGTACTATTCATCTTATCTGTATTGGAATCCGGCGATAGGCGGCGCGCCTCTATTCTAGCTAGTACTCTATGATCAATTCATTATTGCTTGAAAATTTTCTTTAATTTTCTTTTGTTATGTTTCTCATCTTCTTGATTTTCCAATGCTTAACCTTGAGGGGCACGGCGATCGATCACTGGGGATCAAGAATGTGGATCTGAGAGATCATGTCGGTAGCAAAAATCGTGTGCTAGTGAGAAGAGCTTTTCGGATGTTCTTTGTGATCATATATATAGATGAATCGGAAGAGAAATATGGAGATGCATATGAGAATAGAGTAATTTGGGCTTTTATTTATTTAACTTAATTATATATGTACATAGGTTATACAGGTATGGCCATACCTTCAGAAAAAATTATATTGTTAAATGTTTGGTTTGTTGGAATATTTAGAGAGAAATGTTCATCTTCTTAAGGGTATTTTTTTTCTTCAATTGATTTGGAGTCCTCTGGCATGTCCATCAATTGATCACATTTTTCATTCATCGAAGAACCGAGATTTTTTACTTCATCTGATGATTGAGCTAGAGATCTTGAAATCTTATGAAATTTGATACGCAGCTTATCTATACCATGAAAATCAAGATGACCGATTTAGATAGGTATAAAATATGGGGGTTAGATGTTTGAAAAGTTGGCCTCAAAATAAGAAATGAGACCGGACCTAGAATTATTCCCCACTCTCTCTCTCCCCGCCTATATGCAACCTTAAAATGTTGGTTTAACTTTTGTCTTATTATGTATTTCTGTTTTCCAGGTTAAAATGCAGAGGACCATTAATTCCTGTAAATTATTCTCTTTATACCTAAACCTTTGTTCTAAATATTCTGTAGCTACTATTTTCACATAAGAACATGTTATCCACGTACGTCCAAGGTGTCATGCACGCGGATTGTTAAGATTTGTTTCATAAAATGAAAATTAAATCCTTAAAAATACGATTTGATTTTTCTTTCAATATCTCAGTTGTTCGTATAATACATCTTGGATGATAGATACCTAAGTCTACGTTGAAATATCTAACATGAGTTCGACTAAATCCTTACCCATTACAGTTATTTGATTTCTGTGTTTGGAACATAGAAAAAAAAATGTGTTGATTGGATTGGGTAAATTGCTTAATAATACCTTAATGTTTCATCTCTTTTGCACTTTAATACCTTATGGTTTTCTTCTCAGCACTTTAATACCCTAATATATTTCGCCGTTCGCACTTTGCTATCCTCTGCCTTTACCGCCGTGTCTATTTTGCATCGGTTTATTTATTAAAAGCCGTTTTCATAATTTTCTGTCTACATGATTCTAGAAATAAAGCGACGCAAAATAGACACGACGGTAAAGGAAGAAGGTAGCAAAGTGTTAACAACGAAATATATTAGGATATTAATGTGCTGGGTATGGTATTAAAGTGCAAAAGTGATGAAACATTGAGATATTATTAAGCAATTTACCCTGTTGGATTTGATTTAAAAATCATTCTTGTGTGAATTCCTTGATTTGTAAAGGGCTGTTTGTTTGCGAGTTGTCAAAGCTTTTGGAATTGAAAGGACATGACACTATTCATCAAAACAAAAAAACATGGAATTGTTATTCCTTTGTTTGTTTGAATGGAATATGAATTGCAAGTTTTGGGAATTGACATATCATCAAAATGGGAATTGAAATCACCTTTTTGGCAATTCCAAATTCAATTTTTTTTGGATGGAATTGTTCATTCCCAAAAGACACACAGTATTAGATATATTATTTTATTTGGGAAAAGTTATGTTTGTCTAGTTTCTCTCTTTCTCTCTCCCCTTTTTATCCAATTCCCAAAACTCAATTCACACTTTTCTTTGTGCAACCAAACAAAGGAAAAGATTGAAGAGAACAAAAACCATTCCAAATCCTTATAAACATACAAGGGAAGGACAATTTCAGGAGACAAAAAATTTTGTTTGTAAGACATCAATTCCTATTCTTATTTTTTGATTCCAGCCAACAAACAGCTCCTAATTGGAATGGACAAGGATCGTTTACCCATTTATTCGTACAAGCTCTTATCAAGAAGTGCCTTCCAGCTCAAGATTTCCATTTTTATATTTTCAAACATTTGTGGTTTTTATTTGGGATCCTTTAACTAGCAACACCATAGCAGTATTGTTTGAATTGTAATATTTATATTTAGAAGCCAATGAGATATCAGACAAATATTCATTTATTTTTGTGGAAGAGGGCAACTCATCATGAAATAAAGCAAAATCATTGAATGATCAATTATTTCTGTCATACAACATTTCACATTACATGAAACAAAAAGTATTATTCTTGTACTAGAAATATGATCATATTTCTAAGTTAATCATTGTTCAATTATTGGGATAGGAATACGAGATTGGCTTGGGGTCGGAAACATATGGGTATTATAATTGATTTTATGTGCCATGCAGATAAATGGTTTGCTAGTGAAATATTTTATGCTTTCAGTTCATTTATTGGTATGGTTTTAATTCTTCTTTTTTAATGAATTTTATCATTTGGTTTAGAGAGAGGAACTTGTAATTGCTGTCGTACGTAAATCTCCTCTTTGGTGAGCGCTTAGAAAAAAATCTTCCCAATGATGAGAGAAAATATCATGGCAACTCACAACAATATTAGAGAATTGACTTCTTCATTACTTAATCACAGTCATAAATTATACATTTCATATATAATCAGCAGTGATTAATTAACTCTGAGTGCATGCAATGCATTTATACAGATTTTCTACAGGCAAGTAAGAAGTAAGTGGGCAAAATAGTTTAGTAAAATGATAATTTTGATAACATCAGAACGAGGAATTCAGATGCGTGTCAATTTTGAAGGATTTTCAGCATACCTTAAAATGCAGGGATTTCGATCACCTTACTCTGCCGGAAAAGTAAGAAACCCTTCTAAACTTGAAAAACATACACTTTAACTTACAAATCTTATACCATCATTTGCTTTTAGTATATATTTCTCAGAATGCCTCTCAATTTATATTTCTTCTCCAAATTCTTCCCCTCAATCTTCTCTCAATTTTTTCTTTAAGCTTTTTCCTCATTTCTTTTCCAAAATCCCTAATTTAAAACACCACATATCTTCTCTTTGCTCTTCAAAAAAATAAGCATGAATTCAAGAGAGTATGGTCGGTTTGGAACACGTAAAGAAAATGAGAAAAGAATATTAAATTGGTCTATTAAATTTAATGGAGAGATATTACTAGCATAAAAAAGAAATATTAACATCCTGAGGTTTTTGGAGGTAAAGTGTGTGCTTCTTTTCCTTCAAATTTAAGTGGGTTTCATGTATTTCAGGCAAAAGCAAAAGGGTTTTATTGCCTTTTAGCCTTTCAACACTCAGCGCTATTGTTCAAGACAAAATTAGGGATGGTGAGAAGATTGGTGTTTTGAATCATGTGTGATCTAGATACAATCAATTTGTTGGATATAATGCTCTCAAGACAATTATTATGATTGCAGATAGACGATTATGATAGTTGAACGAGAATCTATATAGGTAGTACAGTTTTACTCGAGATGATAGTATACTATTTGGTTTGTCTTTATTATTATGGGTATACGTTTTGATAAAACCCATAGGATCATTACTTGACTACCAGTATTATGATAACAATCATATACTTGGAAGCTGGGAGGTCTATAAACATATCCTTAAATGTCCCTAGTCGAGAGAGTATCGAGACTGAGTATTGATACTCCGGAGTAGACTAGTGTATACTTTTCGAGACCCCGACGAGGGACGGTGGCCAGTCACACAAGCCATTGGTGTTGAGTCACCTAAGATAGTATACAGGTGCTCACAGGAAATGAGTACACCAGACGGACTCGCCGAGAACTTCTAAATGGTATTATACCCATCGTCAGATGGAAGTTCTCTTGTGGCATGAGTATATGTTAGTCTTTTGACCTGAGATTTTTATTTGTCTCGTGTGAGTTCCCACTGTACTTAAATTACAACCCTACCATGGAAGGATTCGTGCAAACATGTTTTAGTTGCGTACAGTCCCGAACCATATGGAGGCAGTGAACAATCGTCAGGGATTCGTCTCTCCCGGTATTGGGAGTCGATATTGCGCTGTGTTGGGTTAGCCATCATCAGAAATCCTTGGTCAAGGTGGATGAGAATTACTGATGTGATGTCAGTAGTTTCTCGGTGGGTGATGAGCTACATACCGGCATACTTATCGGGTTAGTAGGGGTCTGACGTTATCCACCCTTAGACCCGGTATGCGATACTCTTAGACGAAAAGACCGGACTGTACGAAGATTGTCACAGAAAGGCTCAGTAAGGGTATGGATGAGTTTGCTCATCGGCTTTTTTTTCGCTCAATACCTGGGTAACCGTTACGTACAGCTAGTGCTGCTGACATACTTGTGGTTAAACACACTGCCAGCGTATTGACGGGTCTTTAAAGTCCCACACATAGGGTTTTTCCGGTTTAGGCAAAATGATATAGTGACCGTATATTCATACGTGCAGGGTTTTGATTAGGTATGTGTGCTAGCCACACGGACTTCAATCGGACGGATGATAATACTAGCCGATTTAGGATTAAACCGGATTATTAAATCAAATTTTGATTTAACAGTTTACATATATATATTTCGATATGTATATTCTTGTTTTATGTTCATTGTATTTTTCTATCTCTTGGGCATTCATATTTAGATATAAATACGGGCATATATTTGTGGGGACGTATTCTTGTATTTATATAAGAATACTTCTAGAAGAAGGACAATTTATTTCAAGGATTTTTTTTAAAGAAAATATGAAATGAAGTGGAAAAGTGAAATGGTGGAGTAGTGATAAAATCCTTAACCTAAATGAATTTTGAAGATTCAGGATGAGTTTAGAATTTTCCGATATCGGTTTTGTTGAATTTTTTATGATCAAATGGAATTTGGTATTATTTAAGAACTCTGAAAATTTAATAGAGAATACACTAAGATGTGCAAACCAGTAGAAAGACATCGTAGAAGCCGAGCCACCCATTCCAATTCCTGGTCGCAAATTAATACATTTTAGCCGCATTTTGCGGGTGAGTTGAGGAATTAGGGTTTGGTTTTTGTTATGTAGCTTACTCATTAGATAACCAAGATTATCCTATACGCTAAAAAGTCTAAAATCACTTTACGAAAAATCTGGAGTTGTTTTACTAAGTTTCTGTCAATGTTTTGCGATATTTGAAAACTTGATTTTTGGTATTTGTGTTTTGACTCGGTCGTTTGACATTCGTACGTCAATATCGGGGGTTGTGTTGTTGTTTTAGCATGCGTTGGCCATAGGTTTTAACCTATGTGTGCTTCTCTCGCGATTTCAATTTCGATTTGGATTTTCATGCGATACGATATGATTTGATTTGTAGGTACGATCGCGTAGACTTCTGAGACGACGAAGGAGGACAAGGTATCCGTCGGGATCGACTAGAGCGAGGCGTTGTAGGTGAGTAGATGTATATCTACAAGGGAAGTTGGGTGGATGGCGTATAGCACCTCCGCAACCGTCGTGTTAGTTTATATATATATATATATATATATATATATATATATATATATATATATATATAGCTAATAGGGTTATTAGAATACTATATGCAATAGTAGTAGACTTAGTAGAAAGGTATATCCCTAGTTCTATTTTCTTAACCTTTAAGCTATACACACACATATATAAAAACAACGCTAATTATGATATGATGAGGATATGATCCAATATGATGACACGAGTCGATATGATTGGATATATGATATGAGGCGATATAATATGATATGATATATGATACATTAGATGATATATGATGATACGAGATGAGATGATATACGCGACAATAGATCCGTACTGTTTGATTGATGATATCGTACGATGGATTATTCCGTACGTGATATGATGCGGATGGATCGCCGATATTTATTTTCAACTCGAAAAGAAATGTTTAAAATCATTTAGTGGATATTATGATATATTTAGAGCCATATCTATTTTCAAAATTAACGAATCGTTACACACTTTTAAATGATAATTTTAAGGGGACGCTACGCCTTTTCAAATGGTACCTTTTTTCAAAAAAATATCGTAACCCCCTATTTTCTAAAAACAACGATTCATACTATTTTAAATTATAAATGTATGGCTCATATATAGTTGCGTATTTTTTATACTTGTAAATCCCCGTTTCCATTCTAATAAAAGTTTCCGATTCTCTGAATTCCAGTAGTTCTTTTCTCTTTTCCCTCATACTTTGAATTGGTTGGTAAGCAAGATATTTATATTTTTCCCAAAACCTAAAAGTTAAAACCCAGAAATTAAAACCTAAAACCCAAAGCCAAATTAAAAACAAGATTAAATTAAAACCCTAAACTACCTTCAGCCCACTAAAATTTCCTTTTAATAAATTCCTAAACTAAAATACCCACTTTCCCCACTCCCCAACGGCTCCTTTTTCCCGCTCAATTTTTTGTTCTTTCCCACGTCGCGAACCCACGCCCTTGTGCTCCCCACGTCGCCTCGCTGTCGCCCACGACCCCCGGCCACGACTCCACACCCCTCAACCTCCTCTCGCCTCAACTCCTCATCTCCTTCTCATTTTTCCAACTCCTCAAAACCCTTCCAGCCCTCGAGTTTTTCCCCCACGAACCCACTGCAACTCCCTCACCCGCTTCCCTCGACGACGAGCACGACGACTGCAATCCCCCATTCATCCTCCCTCACACTCTTCTCTCCAGAAACTCACCCCTCACGAGCCCCTGCACCCACCAACCGAGAATCCCTGCACGCTACCACAGCCACCCTGCACCCTCACGCCGGAGAACCCCAACACGTCGTCGACCATCCTACAACCTCCTCGTCATCAGTGTCTCCTCCACCTCCACCCAAAAGTCCACACCCGAGTCTCTCTCTCTCCCTACAAGCAGCAAACCCACAACACACAACCTGCAACCCACTGTTGCCCTTCGCCGGAGCGCCGTCGCCGACCGTTGTTGACCCCAGCAAGTCCCAAGAGATCCACAGAGCACCCCTCCATCTCCGGTGATCGCGCGATATCTCCGGACAACTCCGACGCAAAAACCCGTGTTTCGATCGAAGCTCGCGCGAACTCGTTCCGCGGCGTACAACGCGCGTTCGTAACGACGTTGCTGCATTGCGACCCCGAAACGCCTCCAGGCAAGTGTTTACTTGCTTCATGCTAAAATATTAGTGGTATAAACCTAAAATATCTAGTTTACGGATTTGCCGAATACCGATACTTAATATGACATAAGTGTTCGATGCTAGTCTCTCACGGAAATAATAGTGTATTTTGACGGAAACTGATACCTTTTATTGGCCCACTTGATAATGAATATTGTGTATAAATATCGCTGGAAAATACGATCGTTCGTGACAAAAATCGATATCCCCAAACATGCCGTTAAAACTAGAATTTTCTCGCACCTGAAAACGAATAAAATCACCATAAATTGTATTCAAACTGGATTGATGTGTTCTAGGGCTTAAATCGAAGCCGACTTGACGAACGTTAACCCTATGGAAAATCCTAATGATTTATGTTCTGTAATTATGATGATAACTGGGTCGGAACACGACTCTGGACTGCAGTCCAGAGCATTTCTGATTATTGTGCTCTGTTCAAAGATCTGCACCACTGTGTTTCTTGAAGTCGTATGTTACGGAATCCTACTGTAGATTAAAGATATTTCTGTTATTTTAACAAACCAAGTGGTTCCATTCCATTTCATCGCCGTTTGTTATTTTAAAATGTATTTAAAAGGGCAGAACGTATATCTGTCCAGAACAGGTTCTGAAATGACACACTGAGATTAAACTGGTTATAACTTTCAACGTACAGATACGATTGAGGATCCGTCTATTGAGTTGAATACTTTATCGAAAACCCTAAATTTCATTTAACTGGGACATCGCTAAATTCTGAGCCCAACTGGGTGCAATTCGTGCCGCGATACAGACGTTCAGTTCTGAAATTGAAATTCCAGCCGCGAGCACTTAAACTGAAACGGTTATATCTTGAAAACCGAAACTCCGATTGAACTGAAACAAATTTTGATGAATTACAGACTGATTTTTCTATATATCTCACTTACATCGTTTCGCTGAATTCTTAACATAATAATTTGTGCAATTTATTTCAGTTCATGACATGCATGTTGATTCATGATATACAGAACTCATTGGTAGCATACATACATATATCATACCCTTGCCATATACTCAGTGTTAGTACGTGTGGACATTGCATTATCGTACGTGATAGATGTTGGTTTAGTTGTGACGAGTACACCAATGGAAAATGAATATTCGTGACAGTGATTGATACAGTGAACAGTGAGAAAACCGTGCCATTGGTATACTTATACACAACTAGATCAAGATCATAACTAGTGAGAACCTGGGGAAAAAGGGGAAATCAAAGTGGAAAGAGTATCGTATTTAGCGGGACCGTGTTTAGAGGATGATCATTCGAACAGAGATACTGATACATGTAGGATAGGATCTAGCGATCCGGCTGACAGGGTTATGTCCCGAGCATGTGGGCCGTTGTCTCGGGTATGTACGAGACTCCTGTTAAACATGATCCTCCTTCCACTATGTGATTTCAAACTTGACCTAGAGACCTATAGGGACACATAACATATTCTGCATCATATAACGACATAGTGATTACTTGCATTGTTCTTACACCAGTATTACCTCATATACCTGTTTCACCTCATTATAATATAATTGTTATTGTGTCGCTCTGACGACCTGAGTATGCATGCTCAGATCCCGCGGGAGAACCAGCACAGGAGACGGATCTACCCTTCGAGTTCACGGAGATTTAGACTGGTGTACTTTCTATTTTCTGCTTTCCATAAAAGTGATCGTAAGTTTGACTTTTATTAGTATTTGTTCTTATTATCCGTAATTTGTGAACAATGGAATATTAATGTAATAGATTAGTGATGTGATTCCTTTACCACTGCGCTTTATTTACTGATTACCATGTAATGCTAGAAGCCGAAGTGTGACTACGGCGGGATGATTCCTTGACCGTAGGAGCATGGCTGGCCTAGTCATCCCTCGTTTTCCGTATTTTGGGAAGCGGGGCGTGACAATACTATTCGCATTTACGATTTCTTTATTCTGTTTACGCTCGCGTTACGAATTCTTATTTTTGTATACGCTCGCATTGTTTTCATTTACGACACACACACACACACACACACACACACTGTAACAACCGAGTTCAGTTATACCAATTTCTGTTTCCGTATCTGTTTGTCTGTGGTATTTTATTGATTTATCTTGTTTGGGTGCGAATGGTGGTTTACACTTTTAATATTACATTCGACCCGACCCGTTTATTTGAACCTGTTGATTCATAGTTATAGATTACCCAAGCTTGTTGCATAGAAACATGAATCTAGTATAAACTGCATATCAACATTTTTGCCTAGCATCGCGTATTTTGTGCATATAACAATTTAAGTCACGTAAAATAATTTAAAAATACATAACATGGCCTGCATGATACCCCTAACCCTGTGGTAGCGTCCGTGCATCTTGTTTTCGTCCCGTTCAGTGGAACGGACGTGGTTGGATGGCTACGGGCACGTACGTGCGTCCGTTCTTGAGGGTATGCTTTTTCGTTACATAATCTTTCATTTAAAATTTTAGAACTTACAAATAATTTTCGTATTTTAAATCTAAATTTTTAGACCCGACCCGGGCACATTTTGAAATATTTTTATATCCCGCTAAAATTCAATTATTTGAATTTTAAATTTAATTCTAATATTTTTTTCAGTTCAAAAGATTTTCCAATACCCATTTTAAATCTTTTAAAAAAATTTCTAACTAAATCAGATCCTCTCTCTCTCTTTTATTTTTCCACGAACCAATCAAAATCCTTCTCTTTTTATTGCCGGGCCCCACACGCCTCTCTCTCTTTTTCTCTCTTCCTTCCCCGAGCCAATCAAATCCCTTCCTTGCGCCGACCCCACCTGCTTTCTCCCTCTCTCTCTTTTCTCTCTTTCTCTTTCTCCCTCTCCTCGCAGTCTCTCTCTTTCTCTCTCCTCTCGCGCTCTCTCTCTCCTCTCGCGAACACTGTTCGCTTCTTGAATCTCGTCACCTTCCGCAGATCTCGTCACCTCCCTTCTTTAAAAATTCTTTCCCTCCTTCTCCCTCGTTTTAACACCGAGACCCATCGCCACGAACCCATCGCCTTCTTCAAACCCTAACCCTAAACTCCATCACTCCATCACCTCCTCAACCTCAACCGAGCCTCGTCTCATCTCCTTCCTCCTTCTTTCTTTTCCTTCTTCCATTTTCCCGAGCCCACTGCAGCCTGCACACCCCAAGAAGCCAACGTCACCACTCGTCGCCGACGACCCCAGCCTCACACCCACCATCATCACCATCTCATTTTCTTCCTCTCCTCTGCACCATCTCCTCACTAATACCCCGGCACCAGCCCTGCACCCAAGCCACAGCAAACGGAACCCTAACCTTACTTCCTCTAAAACAAACCCTAACCTCATCGTCGGAGCTTCGCCGATCATCACCGTCGACGCCATCTCCCCTCTGAAATCCAGTGAGTAAGCCTCCTTTTCTCATTTTTCTCTGTCCTCCTTCCATGCTTCTCTTTTCTTTTTCCATCCATTTTCTTTCCATTAAATTTGTTAACCGTTGTTTTGTTTGCCGGAGTCCGGCCGTGCCGTCGACGATCCTGACGACCCAGCAAGCATTTTTGACCCATATGATCCCCTTGTGCGTTGTTTGGATTCGTTCCGTGTACCGTGCGCGCGTCGCGACTTTTCCCGCCGACGTGTGACGTTCCGTATACCGTTTATTGATCCATCGAGGCAAGTGAAACTTGCTACATGCTATTCATAATATTTTATACTTATTTGATTACATGTGAAACCTATAGATTTAATCTAATGTCTCATGTTACATTTTAACATTCGATGTTCCATTATATCATTTTAGATTCAGAAATTGAGACATACCCTGTTGCATTTTAGTTTACTATACATAGGACCCACATCCATATTTAAATCACATAATAATTATCTACATAGTCATAGTACCCTTTAAATAGTTTATAACTGTTCAAACACCCGTTTGCATCCATCTCGTCTAGTATACATGTTATTGCATCCATAGATCACTTGAATGTATAACATTGAAATATTAACATTCCACATTTGATAAATTGTAGTTTAATTAGTATTAGAACTTTAACTTTAACCTTAATCATTACTGTGCATTTATATGCCTTAATCTGTACCTGATTGCATATCACATTACAATGTTCATTTTATTGTTCCTTTAGTATCCCATGCTTGTTTTGTATACCCATGCTTACGTTAGTTGATTATGAGCACCCACATGACATTTTGTGCACCCCTGACATGACTTGTTACACCTATTACTTGACACGACATGGTACCGTGCACCTCTCGACATGACATGATACCTATATACTACCTGACTTGGCCTGATGTACCTTGGCTTTACCTGTTACCTGATCTTGTGACTAATGCCAACAAACCTGACATGTTGTCCTTACGGACATTTCCTGTTGTCTATCCAGACAAACCTGTACCTGCCTGATCCTGTGTTGGCATTAGCTCCAAATTATTTAATACCTGACTTGAGCACATATAACTTAGGGGTATGGGGAAATCAATGATGAAACCTGACTTGTAACTCGACAGTTCTATACCTTTTCTGATCAGTCTTGCGGGCTAGGCTAGCCCCGGGGTGATGCTGCTGACATCACTCGTCATTACCTACCACCCTTTACTGCCTTGCGGCACGTCTCGGATTCAGCCCGAGAGTCATAGACCGTGATCCCGAGCACGCACAGGATACTATTGAGTTATATCGATGATTCATCAAATTGATTTCAGAGACTTGAGAGTAGTTAACCCAATAGACCAGTTTAGATTACTCACTGCACACTACCTTTCACTGCCCTGATTTATATTGTTGTTACACCTGCTTTACCATTTATGATCATACTTGCATGTCTTGCTACCCTGTTTATATATTATTGCTTGATGTTATGACGCGCTGACATCTGGGTTTTGCATGGCCCAGATTCCTTACCTTTGCTGCAGTCCGAGCAGGAGTACTTCAGTCAGCAGGCTGAGCAGTGAGGACTCGTCAGTAGTTAGTTCTTTTATTTTCAGTATTTTCATTCCTGATGTGAGCCCGCATTATGGGACATACATTCCAGTTATTCTTGTATTGGATCTTTTGCTTCCGCATTATTTTTATTCTTGACTCGTTTTATTTTTGGCTTATGGACATGTGTTAGATAGTTTATTATTGCTCTTGATATCTCTACAGCCGTAATGTGACTGTGGAAGGATATATCCTATCCACAGGTAGCATGGTTGGCTATGTCATATACCTATCTTAGCGTACTCTGGGAAGCGGGGCGTGACATGGTTCTTTTGGTATCAGAGACATAGGTTATAGGTTAATCGGGTTTGATTCTTTTGTAGTTGGGTATTGAACCCAATACATGAATCAGAATACTCGTGATTAGGAAACATGTCCTGCCATCTTACCGTCTTACCATTCTTGAATCTTAACCTCCTCCTGATTCTACTTTTACGATGTGTAAACCTCCTTTGCATATCAACTCGAAAACCTGGTTCCTTGTTTATCTCTAGAACTTAGGCGACTTGGGTGGAGTTATGTGATTGTAGCTATGATACCGCGGCATGGTTACAATGCGGTACTCTATTTAAGTAACTCGGAGTTCTAGCCTTGATTCATATCCTTAATCTACATTTTGAATCTGTTATCATACTAATCCTTTTGATGCTTTGATTTCAGGAACATGGCAGATAAGAATCTGAAAACGTACCAAAGGCGTGTTGACGAAGCCGCTATACTTGGAGTAATACGTGGGATGTTGGAGAACCAAGAGCGACAGACCGAGCTGATCCAGCAACAAGCTGAATCTTATCAGGAAGGTTTGCGGACCGTTCAGCAGTCCGTGAATAATGTGGTGGCCAGACTAGTTGATCATGTGGGTACTGTGGCGGATTTCAGGAGACTGGGTCCGTCTGTATTTACTGGCCTGGTGGAGCCGTTGCCAACTGTCACGTCCCACCTCCAATACAGAGAGTATTGTCCGCTCTGGCCGAAGCCGCACGGTTTTGTCCTATGGGGCAAACCGGACCCGACCAGGGGCCACTTCCCAGGAGGTCACCCATCCCAAGACTTCCCTGGCCCGAGCACGCTTAACTACGGAGTTCTCAAGCTCCTGTAGTTCCGGTTCACTTAAAAGGCGCCTCTGTATTGAAGAGCGGTATCATTCCATTTATAGTACAGATCTGCCCCCTTTCGGAATGTATTCCGAAGAGTCCCCATTGTTCTACAGTGGGTCCCACGGACTCAAGAGGTGGCCCCCACGGATTCAAGAGGTGGCCCCCGCCCACTTAACACGACACTTGGCGTGGCACTTTGCTCCGTGAGCAAGAACCGGGTCCCGACATTCTCCCCACCTTTGAACAATGGTTCGTCCTCGAACCACAAACCTACTATTGAGGGACCAGCTCTGATACCATTCTGTCACGTCCCACCTCCAATACAGAGAGTATTGTCCGCTCTGGCCGAAGCCGCACGGTTTTGTCCTATGGGGCAAACCGGACCCGACCAGGGGCCACTTCCCAGGAGGTCACCCATCCCAAGACTTCCCTGGCCCGAGCACGCTTAACTACGGAGTTCTCAAGCTCCTGTAGTTCCGGTTCACTTAAAAGGCGCCTCTGTATTGAAGAGCGATATCATTCCATTTATAGTACAGATCTGCCCCCTTTCGGAATGTATTCCGAAGAGTTCCCATTGTTCTACAGTGGGTCCCACGGACTCAAGAGGTGGCCCCCACGGATTCAAGAGGTGGCCCCCGCCCACTTAACACGACACTTGGCGTGGCACTTTGTTCCGTGTGGCACTTTGCTCTGTGAGCAAGAACCGGGTCCCGACACAAAGTCTCTCATAAAAACAGAAGAGAGCATAACATCTCTTCATAAAAAGAAGAACTTAGTTCTTAGATCCATGAGACAAAGTCTCTTATAAACGAGAATCTAATTCTCAGAGCACAGAACTGACCAAAATTGCCAAAGAGGCGCTTCAGCGCTCCAGGTCTGGCGCTCAGCGCCAAGCGCACCACGAGCTCCTCACGTGTGCGCTATTTTACAAGAAGTGCCTTAGCACTCCAAGTCTGGCGATCAGCGCCAAGCGCACCACGTGCTCCTCATATGTGCGCTAGTTTAAAAGAAGCGCTTCAGCGCTCCAGGTCTGGCGCTTAGCGCCAAGCGCACCACATGCTCCTCACGTGTGCGTTATTTTACAAGAAGCGCCTTAGCGCTCCAAGTCTGGCGATCAGCGCCAAGCGCTTCACGTGTTCCTCACGTGGGCACTATTTTAGAAGAGCGCTCCGCATTCATTGACTGGCGCTTAGCGCCAAGCGCATCACGTGCTCCTTACGTGTGCGCTATTTCATAAGAAGCGCTTCAGCGCTCCAGGTCTGGCACTCAGCGCCAAACACACCACGTGCTCCTCACTTGTGCGCTGAGGGAACACAAAGTGTTCTTTACATAAAGCGCTCTGCGCCGTAAAGAGTGTTCAACACCCAATAAAAAACAAAAGAAAGAGGGGTGTCATAACCCAAATTAATGCTCGGCATTATTGAACCAAAAAGGACTGAGCCCAAACAAATGTTCAACATTTTATTCAAATCTGAGTGGACTGAGCCCAAGTTGGCCATAAGTCCTCAATTCAGATTAACTGAGCCCATGTGCTCACAATCTCTTTAATTGGTCTTACTCCCAAATCTTGACTACAGATCTCTCAACCAATATTGGTTCAAGGGTGCATCTCTTCATACCTTTGATATATGTCGTTGTAATTCTTCAACGTCTTCAGAGAGATAGAGAGTCCCAATAACCAAAAAACTTTTGGCGCATCCTGATTGACAGACTTTCTGCGTGTTCTAGTTTAATTACCGCAATCAGGACGGTTTCGCTTTGCAGCTAGCCGGATGAGTACGGGTCGATCCACAGAGAGATGGGAGTCTTTTTCTTAATGTTTTGACGAGTTAAGTCCAAATATGTTTGGGTTTGTTTGAGTTTAGCTAATTGAAAATGAATGATAAGAGAACTTGTTAAGGGTAGGATTTGGTTGGTTTGAGTTAGGAGGATCGCTCACTTGATTCTTTTGCCACTTCTTAATATCGATGTTACGGTAATCGGCAACAACGGGGATTAGCACGACTAAGAGAAAACTTGCGAGTATAAGCTAAGCTTTCCAACACTTCGTTTTCTCTTTTTGGTCCTTGTCCGTCCGTTCTTGGCTCTTAGCCGCAACCTCAAGTTGATTCAACCACAACCGGTCTCACTAGGGTATCACCGCTATTATGAAGAATAGGGTGCCGTAGGGAGCGGATTGTGGATTAATTAACAAGAGTTCAAATCAAGATATATGTAAAAGAGAAAAGTGAGGGAGGCTTCCGTCTTTCAAACTTTCCGTTTCCTACCCTAACAAGTGAGAAATTACTCACCCATTAGAAAAGTTAGATTAAATAAAACAAAGAAAGAAGGTAATAAGAATTGAGGTAGAAAATCACAACTAGCTATTCGGGACCTCACTTAGGCAAGGATCACACTAAGCATCATGGTTGTAAGGATAACAGAAAATGGAAGAAAATTAAAATGACAATTTTAATAAATAACAACAACTACGTTTAACAATCGAAATTACAAGCAACATAAGAAACCGAATTACAAATTACACATATAGAAAAAGAACACTTCTTGCATGCTTCACACTCAATATAACCTCTCACAAGCTTTAATAGAGGAAGATGGAGGAAAATACTCTTTTATTATAAACTAAATAAATTTAATACAAAAATTACACATGAAATTAAGCACACACTCTTGGTTCTGCTCTGGGCTATTTATAGGCCTGATTCTGAGAGTTTAGCAGTAAAACACAAGCCTATACACATTTACAGAAATAACCCCAAAATTCCACCAGATGGGGACACGTGTCGACCGCGGATCCGCGGCCATAGTGGGCGTTTGGCCGCGGATCCACGGCTTGTTGGTGGCCAAACTTTGTCTGGTTGATTTCTGTGGTCTTGGTCACTTTTTTCCTGATGTTTGAAAACTTTAAACTGCATCAATTTCTCCAGAGGATCTTCAGATTTCTGATCCAAGATTTCTTCATTTCTTTTCTTTTGACTTTTACCTCCTTTGACTTCAAATCTTGATTTAGTCACAAATGACGACTATTTTCGTCCCCTTCTGATCTGGTACGGGACGGATACTGGACGGATGCTGGAACCCGGCTTTTATCTGTTTGTGACAGATGTTCTGGATTTTGCCGTAACTGTAGAGATTTTATCGGATTTGTGCTCTCTTGGACTGGAAACCTGTAATCTGTAGACATGCAGCAAATACGGATAAAAAACACCTACCTGTATGCAATGTGATCAAGAATGGGCGGTACAGATATACAAAATTCTGTGATGAACAAATACCCCCAAACTTATCTTTTGCTCGTCCCGAGCAAAAACCATTTTATTCACAAAAATTCCTAACCTCATTTTCGCAGGGAACGCGATTGCACTGAGCACGTGCAACAAGCCGTTAAACCTCTAGGTGTCCCTAGTAGGAGGAGTGTTGTCTCCTGAGGGTTTTCAGCGGATTACACCCACAAAATCCGATTAAATTGGCCGTCGACTCTAATCTTTTATTTCAGCATTCTAACCAAAAACTCTATTATCATTAACTTAGAAATCATTAACCCATATTCTTCACACTTCCTTTTTATTTACTTAAGATCCTATACGCCTAGCCAGTTTATAAAGCTTTCAGCATCTCCTGAGTTTTCCTTCTTAAGCGCAATCTCAAATCCGGAATTTTTATCCACTCTACTGAAGAAATAAACCCTATTTTTCATTCCTCATCTCTCCTCCAAACTCTGATTATATACCCCTACGTGTGTGTAATTGTCACCCCTACACTTGGAAATTTAGTTCAAGCTATAATACCCTTGCCTTAATACCTAGCACTACTTCTTTTTATTAATGATGGACGGTTTTGCTCATACATCTTTCATGCGACTATTAATGCTTCTTGAGGCACTAACGGCCGATTACTGAATGTGTGAACTTTAAAGCGTAAATAGCAGTTTCCAGGTCTTGATTTTATTCTATTTTTCTTTTTCTTTTTCTTTTCCTTTTTTCTTTTTCAAGACCGGATATATTTTTCAACATGCTCTTTTGGTGTTTAGCTTTAAATACCGTTTTTTCTTTCATACTAGGCTTTCAGGCAAGAGTATTTCTAGGTATCCTCTACTATTCCGAGTTTCAAGGTGGTGTATGTGCGTTTTGTAGGGTATATATATTCAAAAATTTGGACTTAAGATTTAGAATTATTTTTCAGAATTATTCTTCGAATAGAGCTTCAATAATTTTCCCTCATTTTGACTTCGCCTAAGAACTAGACTCAAAATTTGCTTATTTCAAAACAAACCGCTGGGGCGTATATTTTCTATAGTTATATTTCAAGGAAGGTTATTTTTAGGGTTCATAATTAACTAAGTCTAAGATCTAGTAGTTTCTAACTAGTCAACTGTCATATTAAACTTGAGTCAGAAACGGTCAATAAATATTTTTGTTTTTTCTTTTAAAATTTTTTTTTGTTTTTATTTTCGAGTTTTTTCAATTTTTTTTTCTTTTTTTTCTTTTTTTTGTATTTTTTTTTCTTTTTAATTTTTTATTAAAAATGCAGTGCAGAAAAGATAAATAAATATTTACAGCGTGCAGAATTTAAACATGCAAAGTAAAAACAAATATTTACATAAAAGATAAATAAAACATGCAGATGCAATGCAAGGATAACTATTTACAATCTAATCCCTCCCCCAAACTTGTTGATGGCAGTGTCCTCACTGCCGGTGCATGAAGAGATCATTTGAAGGGTTAAAATTGTCGGTTACCGATACACAAATTTTTATGTGGTTTTTTTTTTTGTTTTTAAAGAAAAGAAAAAGAATATACACAAATATATACAAAATGGTTTGTACATACCCCCAAACTTATTTGGAACAGTGTCCACTGTTCTTGGCTGGATAACTGAAGTTTGGAGATAGGCAGAGGAAGATCATTCAGGGTAAACCGGCTCCTGCAAGAACAGGAGCTCCTCCGTTGGTTCGGTGCTAAGGTACGGTTTGCATCGGTGTCCATTTACTTTGAAAAATGAACCGTCCTTTGGATTCTCCAAATCCACAGCGCCCTGCGGATACACATTCCGCACAAAATACGGCCCTTTCCAGCGAGATCTGAGCTTTCCAGGATGGAAGTGAAGTCGGGTGTCGTAAAGCAATACCTGCTGACCAGGTACGAAGGTTTTGCGCAAAAGGCGTTTATCGTGAAATACCTTCGTTCGATTCTTAACGACAACCGCGTTATCGTAAGCTTCATCCCTAAGCTCGCTTAGTTCGTTCAACTGCAGCTTCCGATGGCTGCCCGCATCCTCACGAGACAGATTCAGCTCCTTTATCGCCCAAAATGCGCGATGCTCTATTTCGACAGGGAGGTGGCAAGCTTTTCCGTAAACAAGCCGATAGGGAGACATGCCAAGATTGGTCTTATAAGCGGTTCGAAATGCCCAAAGGGCATCAGTGAGTTTCAACGACCAATCCTTACGGTTCTTGGAAACCGTTTTCTCCAGTATCTGCTTGATTTGCCGATTTGAAACTTCGGCTTGCCCGCTTGTTTGGGGGTGGTAGGGCGTGGATAGCTTATGATTAATGGAATATTTCCGCATCAAGGCCTCGAAAGTCCTATTACAGAAGTGCGTTCCATTGTCACTAATGATCGCTCGGGGGTGTCCAAACCGAGAAAAGATGTTTTCTTTAAGGAATTTAACGACAACTTTGTTGTCGTTAGTTCGGCTTGGTACGGCCTCGACCCATTTAGAGACATAATCAACAGCCAGAAGAATGTACAGGTTCCCAAAAGAGCTGGGAAACGGCCCCATGAAATCAATCCCCCAAACATCGAAAATCTCCACAACCAAGATCGGTTGGAGTGGCATCTCATTTCTCCTGGATATCCGGCCCAAGTGTTGGCACCGGGAGCAAGTCTTGCAATAGTCATGAGCGTCTTTGAAGAGTTGTGGCCAGTAGAAACCACATTGCAAGATCTTCTCAGCTGTCTTTCTAGGCCCAAAATGCCCGCCACACGCTTGATCGTGGCAAAATGACAGCACACTCTTGAATTCATTGTCAGGAACACACCGACGAATAATCTAGTCAGGACAGTATTTGAACAGATAGGGTTCATCCCAGTAAAAGTGTTTTACTTGGGATAAGAAGCGAAGTCTGTCCTGACTTGACCATTCAGTAGGTAGTAATCCTGTGGCCAAATAGTTCACAATATCTACGAACCAGGGTTCGCAAGATACCGTCAAGAGCTGTTCATCCGGGAAAACGTCGTTGATCGGAATTGGAAGCGAAGGTGAAGAAGGAAGTCGTGAGAGATGGTCGGCAACTACGTTTTCACATCCTCGTTTGTCCTTAATGACAAGGTCAAACTCTTGAAGCAAGAGGATCCAACGTATTAGCTGAGATTTTGCATCTTTCTTCGCAAAAAGATGGCGCAGAGCAGAATGGTCTGTGTAGACAATGACTGGGGAGCCGATAAGGTAGGGCCTGAACTTTTCTAAAGCAAATACAACAGCCAAGAATTCCTTCTCGGTTGTTGTATAATTGAGTTGGGCGTCGTTCAGGGTTCGGCTCGCATAATAGATCACGTGCGGCATCTTGTCGATGTGTTGTCCAAGGACAGCTCCAATGGCAGAGTCGGATGCATCGCACATAATCTCAAATGGGTGCGTCCAGTCAGGTGAAGAAAGAACGGGAGCAGAAGTGAGTGAGCTTTTCAATGACTCGAACGCAGTCATACAGCTCGAGTTGAAGTCGAATGGCATGTCCTTGGCCAGTAGAAGAGTCAAGGGCCTAGCAATCTTGCTAAAGTCCTTGATAAACCGTCTATAGAAACCGGCATGGCCAAGGAAGGCTCGGATATCTCTGACGCAACTGGGAGGAGGAAGATTGGAAATGACCTCAATCTTTGCTTTGTCAACCTCTATGCCATTTTGTGAAATGATATGTCCTAAGACAATACCTTCTCGCACCATGAAGTGGCATTTCTCCCAATTCAAAGTGAGGTTCTTGTCCTTACATCGGGTAAGAACAGCGTCAAGATGCAGCAAACACTCGTCAAAGGAGTCGCCGAAGATGGAGAAATCGTCCATGAAGATCTCCAGAAATTTTTCCACCATGTCTGAAAAGATTCCCATCATACACCGCTGGAAGATAGCGGGCGCATTGCATAACCCAAAGGGCATGCGGCGATATGCAAACGTGCCGAAAGGACAAGTGAAAGTGGTCTTGTCCTGGTCTTTTTCGGCGATGGGAATTTGATTATAGCCAGAGTAGCCATCAAGAAAGCAGTAGTACTCATGTCCGGCCAATCGTTCAAGCATCTGGTCAATGAAAGGTAGCGGAAAGTGGTCTTTCCGTGTTGCGGCGTTGAGTTTTCTGTAATCGATGCATACTCGCCACCCAGTTTGGGTGCGAGTAGGGATTAACTCGTTTGCCTCGTTGGTTATGACCGTGATACCTGATTTCTTAGGGACAACGTGAATGGGGCTAACCCACTGGCTATCGGAGATAGGGTAAATGATACCACTATCCAGACATTTGACGATCTCCTTCTTCACAGCCTCCTTCATGACTGGGTTAAGACGTCTTTGTGGGTCCCGGGATGGTTTGGTATCATCCATCAGATGTATGTGATGTTCAACGATCAGGGGACTAATCCCCTTCATGTCCGCCATGGACCAGCCAAAAGCTTGCCTATTGCTGTGCAAGACCGCCAGAAGGGCTTTCTCTTGCTCGGGAGCTAGAGAAGCTGAGATGATGACCGGGAGGGTCTCGTTGTCACCCAAGTAAGCGTACTTGAGGTGAGAAGGCAAAGGCTTGAGTTCGAGTGCTGGAGGTGAAACGATTAAAGGCAGGATTGGAGAAAAGGTCTCGAACTCAAAGGACTCCAGCAAAGGTTCGAAATGAGTGTAAGCGACCGAGTTGGATGGTTCCTGTAACTCATCCAGAAATTCGAAAGATTCAAACTCGGGTTCTGCGCGGCTAAGATCATTCGAGAACGTGAAACACTCGTAGTCGTTTTCGAGCGCAGAAACAGCAGCAGGTTCGAAGAGGAACGCACTAGTGGCGTCAAGATTATCATTATCAAACAGAAACTCCTCGAATTCACACTCTTCTGAGGTGATCTCCTGGATCGAGCAGACGTCCAGTATATGAGCATTAGGTTCAGAGGGCTGAGTCCCCAACCTAAAAATGTTGAGTTCAATTGTCATATTTCCAAAAGATAGGTTCATAGAACCATTGCGACAATTGATCACAGCATTTGAGGTTGCGAGGAATGGACGATCGAGTATCACAGGAATTTGATTCCTGGGGTTAGCTACAGGTTGTGTGTCTAATACAATGAAGTCAACGGGGAAGATGAAGTCCCCGACTTTGATTAACACATCCTCTAGCTCACCCCTAGGATGGGTGATCGATCGGTCGGCCATTTGGAGAGTACAATGCGTGGGTTTCAGCTCTCCTATGCCTAATTGCTCGTATACTGAGTATGGAAGCAGGTTAACACTGGCACCAAGATCTAATAGTGCGCGGTTGATGTTCTTATCCCCAATAGTAATAGAAATAGTAGGACAGCCAGGGTCTTTCCGTTTCAGTGGTAAAGATTGGGTAAGGGCATCACTCACAGCACTGGCCAAAAAATCTTTCTTTGGTACCTGAGACTTCCTCTTTTTCGTGCACAAGTCCTTTAAGATTTTCGCGTAGGATGGGACTTGTTGGACGGCATCTAAAAGAGGAATGTTAATGTTAACCTGCTTAAATAACTCCAGAATCTTCTCCATTTGAGGATTTTGTTTATTAGACCTCAACCGGTTTGGAAATGGGACGTTTTGAAAATTGGTTGAGTCTAAAGCTGGAGGAGGAGATTGTGGAGTTGGAACGGATCCCAGAACAGGTGTTTTCGTGGAGTGAGAAGTGGGTCCATTCAAAGCAGAAGAAGAGGAAGAAGTACCTTGTGAAGAACGGAGAATAGGCTCAGAAGACGATGAAGTAGGAGAAGAAGAAGAAGAAGCGGCCGGGATGTCATCGTTGATCCGTGTGCCAATGTTATTTTGCAGAATCCTTCCCGATCTCAATGTGGTCACGGCACTCACATTATGGTTCTGTTGTTCAAGAGCAACATGTGCATTATGTGGGTGACCGGGATTTGGAAGTGGCTGGGAAGGGAGCTTCCCCTTCTCTCGCTCGCTTAAGGCCGCATTCAGCTGTGCAATCTGGGCCTCGATGGTCTTGATGCTTTGCCCGTGAGCGGCAGTGTGTTGCACTAAGGAATGAATGGAAGACTGGATGTTTGCGGTGGATTGTGTCGATTGTTTAACAAACGCCTCCAGACTTCGTTCGAGCGAGGAAACCTTATCATTGTTTGACGGAACAAAATTGTTTGGTGGAAAAGAATTGTTGGGTGCAAAGTTGTTCGTCTGATTTTGGAAAGGTTGGGGTTGGAAGGGCTGCTGAATTTGATGTTGAGTTTGTTGTTGCGCTTGTTGCTGCGGCGGAGGGGGCCTCTGGAAATTGTTGCCCTGGAATTGATTCTGATTCTGATTCCAGGAGAAATTGGGATGGTTCCTCCAGCCGGGATTGTAGGTGGAAGAGTATGGATCATTCCTCGGTCTTTGCTGAAATGCAGCATTAACCTGATCCTGTCCCTGAGATGGTGGATTGTAAGGAAACTCTTCGGTTAAATGAGAAGGATCGGAACAACAAGCGCAGATGGTACGAAGAGGAAGAACAGGGCTAGGAGCAGGAGAAGAAAATTTGCTCTCTATCGCTTCAAGCTTTCTCGTTATTGCAGCCATTTCAGCTTTCATCGCAATAAAGACGTCAAGTTGGTGAATTCCTACCCTAGACTGACCGGTAGAAGTGGATGTAGAAGAAGATGAAGAAGTCGGTCCGGTGCTCTCCCACTGTAGCGTTTGCTTCGCAAGGTCATCGAAAAACTGCCAAGCTTCCTCGTCAGATTTCGATAGGAAGTGGCCCTGACAAATGGTTTCCAACAACTGCTTGGTTGCTGGGTTCAGGCCCTCGTATAGGGTTTGGCAGAGTTGCCATCTCTCGATACCATGGTGAGGACACTGAACAAGAAGGTCTTTGTACCGGTCAAAGCATTTCCAGAAGGGTTCAGAAGGAAGCTGGGAGAATTGATTGATTTCATTGCGGATCCTTGCGGTTTTATGATTTGGATAGAACTTTTTGAGAAACGCTTTAACAAACTCGTCGCAACTGGTTATGGAGTGGGAAGCGGTGCTATACAGCCATTTTTTCGCAAGATCGCATAGAGTGAATGGAATGACTCGTAGACGTATAGCATCGTCCGACAGTTGGGTGGTTTTCATCATGGCACACACGTTTTGAAATTTATTAATGAAGATATAGGCATCTTCAGATTCAAGCCCGTGGAATCGTGGAAGCATGTTGATGAAGTGGGGCTTAATTTCAAAATTATCCCCATTGGCCGGTGGAAGAGAAAGGCAGGTGGGGAGTGCAGAACGGGTTGGATAGAAACGATCCTGGAGCGCAATTCGCTGCGGCGCTACAACAGGCGGAGGTGGTGTGTTATTGGTCTCCATAGGAGGTGGAGCCAATCCAGGGATAGTCAAAGGGATGTTCGGATTAAATCCTGACATCGCGGAAGAAGAGGTTGGTGATGGAGTATCGACTTCTGAGTCGATCGCGCAGTCGGTGGCGACTAACGAAACGCGGACTAGGCGGGCGCTAGTATCCCGAGTCCAAGCGGACATATACTAAACGAGTTTAGTATAGTCAAAGCGAAGAAGGTGAGGGTAAGAAAACGTCAATGGAGAAAGGCGATGGGTGGTGGAGTGAAAAAATGGAACGTGGCGACAAAGGGCAAGTTTTTATAAAAGTTTTTGATTTTTTCCTTTTTTTTTTTTTTAGAAAGAGCTTACAGAGATATGTACAGATTTACGGCTTTAAGCAATCACAAACAAGATATGCACAATCACTTCTAGATCTAGGGTCACCTAGGTCTGCTAGACCTGCTCCAAAACTTGATTGTCGAAGCAAAACTGTGTAGAGAAACAGGCTCAAGATACACTGATCAAGAGGCTAGGTAAGTGCAGAGATAAGGGGAGGTTTTCCAACGCTTTCGCGAAGTTCCTTAATTATGTAACCCTTTCTCTTTTGGCGGTTGCGCCGTTAACACTTTTCTAGACACCCCTTAAACAATATACCGTTAAGCGAGGTTCTAAACACGGTTTAACTTCTCCTAATGAGCGCGGAGTCCTTAGGGCTGAGTCTAGTATTTTTTTTTTAACAATGGTCAATGCATATGCTTTTGTGATTTCTGGGGTCCTGGGAAGGGTGATGAAATCCCCACCCAATCTGAATTGGTTTCAAGCCCCTTAAAGTCCGTATTAATCAATGCAAAGCAGTAACAAATCAACTGCAAACAATTTTTATTTTCAGCGCGGCGCAAAGAATGCTGCAGAAAAGAACAGTTTAGTGGAGTTAAAGGAGTTGAGAAGAGGGTTGGGATACTCACAGAGGATTTTGGGTTTCGCCTTGATCCGCCGCGGTGTAGCCGCGAGATATGGGTCTAACTCCCCACGACTTTGGCACTGAACTTGAACTCCTCCTTTTCCTGCACTCTTGCACAAAGAATAACAAGATGATTTTGTACAGTATATTTTTTTATTTTGTTTTTGGTTATATTTATATTCACAATTTAACCCAAAATTACAAAAAGAAATAAACTACCGTCTCCCCGGCAACGGCGCCATTTAATTGACAGACTTTCTGCGTGTTCTAGTTTAATTACCGCAATCAGGACGGTTTCGCTTTGCAGCTAGCCGGATGAGTACGGGTCGATCCACAGAGAGATGGGAGTCTTTTTCTTAATGTTTTGACGAGTTAAGTCCAAATATGTTTGGGTTTGTTTGAGTTTAGCTAATTGAAAATGAATGATAAGAGAACTTGTTAAGGGTAGGATTTGGTTGGTTTGAGTTAGGAGGATCGCTCACTTGATTCTTTTGCCACTTCTTAATATCGATGTTACGGTAATCGGCAACAACGGGGATTAGCACGACTAAGAGAAAACTTGCGAGTATAAGCTAAGCTTTCCAACACTTCGTTTTCTTTTTTTGGTCCTTATCCGTCCGTTCTTGGCTCTTAGCCGCAACCTCAAGTTGATTCAACCACAACCGGTCTCACTAGGGTATCACCGCTATTATGAAGAATAGGGTGCCGTAGGGAGCGGATTGTGGATTAATTAACAAGAGTTCAAATCAAGATATATGTAAAAGAGAAAAGTGAGGGAGGCTTCCGTCTTTCAAACTTTCCGTTTCCTACCCTAACAAGTGAGAAATTACTCACCCATTAGAAAAGTTAGATTAAATAAAACAAAGAAAGAGGGTAATAAGAATTGAGGTAGAAAATCACAACTAGCTATTCGGGACCTCACTTAGGCAAGGATCACACTAAGCATCATGGTTGTAAGGATAACAGAAAATGGAAGAAAATTAAAATGACAATTTTAATAAATAACAACAACTTCGTTTAACAATCGAAATTACAAGCAACATAAGAAACCGAATTACAAATTACACATATAGAAAAAGAACACTTCTTGCATGCTTCACACTCAATATAACCTCTCACAAGCTTTAATGGAGGAAGATGGAGGAAAATACTCTTTTATTATAAACTAAATAAATTTAATACAAAAATTACACATGAAATTAAGCACACACTCTTGGTTCTGCTCTGGGCTATTTATAGGCCTGATTCTGAGAGTTTAGCAGTAAAACACAAGCCTATACACATTTACAGAAATAACCCCAAAATTCCACCAGATGGGGACACGTGTCGACCGCGGATCCGCGGCCATAGTGGGCGTTTGGCCGCGGATCCGCGGCTTGTTGGTGGCCAAACTTTGTCTGGTTGATTTCTGTGGTCTTGGTCACTTTTTTCTTGATGTTTGAAAACTTTAAACCGCATCAATTTCTGCAGAGGATCTTCAGATTTCTGATCCAAGATTTCTTCATTTCTTTTCTTTTGACTTTTACCTCCTTTGACTTCAAATCTTGATTTAGTCACAAATGACGACTATTTTCGTCCCCTCTTCTGAACTGGTACGGGACGGATACTGGACGGATGCTGGAACCCGGCTTTTATCTGTTTGTGACAGATGTTCTGGATTTTGCCGTAACTGTGGAGATTTTGTCGGATTTGTGCTCTCTTGGACTGGAAACCTGTAATCTGTAGACATGCAGCAAATACAAATAAAAAGCACCTACCTGTATGCAATGTGATCAAGAATGGGCGGTACAAATATACAAAATTCTGTGATGAACACATCCTTAAATTGTGAAACCAAAATACCAGACTATGATGTCTTTAAACCGGACTATGAGGTCCTTAAAACTCATGGACTATGATGTCCTTAAACTTTACGGACTATGATGTCCTTAAAACTTATGGACTATGATGTCCTTAAACTTTACGGACTATGATGTCCTTAAACCCAATGGACCATAACGTCCCTAAACTCATGGACCATGACGTCCTTAAACTTTACAGACTATGAGGTCCTTAAACTCATGTGTCACGCCCCACTTCCCAGAGTGTGCTAAGATTGGCACGTGACAGAGCCAACCATACTACCTGTGGTTAGGAAACATCCCTCCACAGTCACATTACGGCTGTCTATAAGATATCAAGAACAGTAAAGAGTATAAGCACATGTGACGTGTGGTGAGTAATATGAACTAAACTACTGGGTTAACTACTCTCAAGTTTTTGAAATCAATTTAATGAATCATCGATATAACTCAATAGTATCCCATGCGTGCTCGGGACCACGGTCCAGATTCTCGGGCTAAAACCGAGACATGTTGCTAGGCATTAAACAGAAAACATGTACAGATGAATGATGTCAGCAGCAGCATCCCGGGGCTAGCCTAGCCCGTAAAACTGATCAGTATAAGCATCGAACTGTCGAGTTACAAGTCAAGTTTCATCATTGATTTCCCCATACCCCCAAGTTATGTGTTCAAGTCAGGTATTGATAAATCTGGAGCTAATGCCAACACAGGATCAAGCAGGTACAGGTTTGTCTATACAGACAACAGGATATGTCCATCGGGATAACATGTCAGGATTGTCGGCATTAGGAACAGGATCAGGTATCAAGTCAAGCAGTGGTGCAACAGGCCATGTCAGGGGGTGCACAGTGTATCAAAAGGGTGCTCATAATAAAACTTTAGCAAGTACGGATGCACGATAAAAGCATGGATGCACAATTATTTATCAGGGGTTACATCATGACTATGTAGGATGCACATTATCAAGTATGGGGTGCTAATATAACAATAATATGAATTAATACGACATGACATGCAACTAGATATAAAGAATTAATGGTATGAGTACACAATAAAATATGGATGCTCAATTATTTATCAGGGATTACAAGATGCACAATTATCCAGCAGGGGTTACAACTACAGCTCTAGGACTATGTAGGATGCATATTATCAAGCATGGAGGACTAATGTAATAATAATATGAGTTAATATAATATGGCATGCAACTAGGTATGCAGAATTAATGGTATGGATACACAATAAAACATGGATGCACAAATATCGATCAGGGGTTACATTTACAGCTCCAAGACTAAGTGGGATGCACATTATCAAGCATGGGGTGTTACTACAATAATAATATGAATTAATATGATCTGTAGATGCAGCTACATGTATATTAAATGATATGGATGCATACCGGTATCTGAAAACAGTAAAACTTTAATATGGATGTATAATGCAATCAACATGTAATATTTTATTCATATGGATGCAGATATAATAGTATAGCATGTAGCATGATAAACTTGCCAGAGCGGAACACACGACGGGTGCATACGGCACGTCCGACGTCGGGAAATCGTCGCAACGCACACACGGAACGCGGGACGGGTCCAGGCAAGGCAAGAGGATAACCACGCAGGTAGAGAATGTTCACTGGATCTCTCGGATCGTCAGCGACGAGCACGGTTCCGGCGGGTGATCACTAGAAAAGAAACAAGAAATCAAGAAAAGAGAAGGAAAGAAAAGAAGAAGAAGAAGAAAAGAAATGGGCTGGGGTGGCTATGGTGTGGTGCTGGGGTTTGGGAGGAGGCGAGGAGGTGGTCGCGAAGGTGTTGAGGCGACGGCAAGGGATCACTGGCGAGGTGTGCAGGTGAGATGAGGGTTCGGGGTTAGGGTTCTGTGCAGGGTTCTTGGTGGTTGGAGAGAAGGAGAAGATGGAGATGGAGGAGAGGAGGAAGTGGAGGTGATGATGTTGGCAAGGAGGTGGTGGTGACGAGGTTGGGAGGTTGGCGGCGAGGGCGAGGTGAGGAGCTAGGGTTCGGGTTCTATAGGTTTCTTATAGGGAATAAATAGAGAAGGAGGGAGGTGAGTGTAGCGTATAAAGGAAGGTAAGGGGATTCGAGAAGGAAACGATAACTGCGAGAGGTGAGAGAGAGGAAGGGAGAGAGAGAGAATTTCTGTTAACAGTTACGATAAAAGATTTTCTTTAAATTTGAAAAACATTTTTCGTTACTAAATTTAAACATAGTAACTGTTAAAATATAATATAAGTAAAATATTTAATATTTGGCTAATACAAAAATAGTCCAAAACACGTCCGGTTCAGGTCTAAAAATCCAGTTTTAGAATACGGAAAATATACGTGTCGACCAATATTAAATCAGAACATCCGGGTAACAAAAAAGTATACCCCCAAGAACAGCTGTACGCGCGTGCACGTAGCCATCCAAACGAGTCCGTTATACTGAACGGGATGAGAACAAGGTGCGCGGATGCTATGACAGGGTTAGGAGTATCATGCAGGCCATGCTAGATATTTTTAAAATAATTTATGTGACTTTAAATGTTATATTAAAAAATACAGATGCCAGATTTAATGCCAGTATGCAGTATAAAATAATGAAAGTGCACGGATCTATATAACAAGCCGAGATAAATCATAAACAGGAATCAAGACGGGTTTCCAGTAAGCGGGTCGGGTTGGATGCAAATACAAATGTCAAATTCACTATTCGCACCCAAAACACAATAAATCAGGAAAATACCATAATTAAAGAAATACTCGAAATAGAATTGGTATAAATGAACTAGGGTGTTACATCATGGACTATGATGTCCTTAAACGGTGGACCGCAATGTCCCTAAACTAAAACGATATGGTCCAAATACTCTTTCGTTGGATCTAAATGATCCCAAAATCCTGTTGAGTAGATCTTAGTCTAAAATTAGACTGATGTATCCTCAACAAATGTTTAAGTTAATCTTAATATCAATGAGATTAACGATCCTTAAACCCAAATCAAACCCAAATCTAAGAAAATACAGATTTGGACTAATCCACGCCCTACGGGCGACAACATAAATTCGTCTCCGTATACAATCCACAGGCAACCAAAAATAAAACAAACACACACGACACGAAGTGACCATTTGGAGAAGGAGAAAGTGGTTACCGCTATACGGTAGCGTAATTAACTACAGGAGCTTGCGCCTGCAGGGAAGAGCGTCCCCACAATCAAAAACCCTTCGTAAACGAGGGGGAATCTGAAGAAGTCTGCTACAACGGCCGCATCCGTCTAAACATCCGATATACGATGCCATAAATCAACTTGGCATCTTCGGAGAGGTGGACGAATAAAACCAAATAGCATCTGCCCCTAAAATTCAGGCCGAACGTCCCAACGTCCCGGTCCCTGTTTTCAGCGGAGAACAAATTCTGGCACGCCCGGTGGGACCTTTTCCTCTTTCCACTCCACATTTCGTGTGTCGTGTGTCGTGAACGAATCGTGGTTTAATGCGGTTGCCCCTAGATTCGAGGTACTAAGATTTGGTGTCTTGCTCCCGTGCAGAGAAAATGGCTTCCAACTGCATTAGCTGCAGCAACAACTTCCATTCCGTCCTCGCCGAAGGAGTGACTTATGGGCCCCAAGCGGCCTCCATCTTCGCCATGCTGGTGGAACAGGTGACTCAGGCCACCACTGGACAGTTCTTCGGGACCATGCTCCCACCAATGAGCTTCAACGCCCTAGTGCCATCGCAAGAAACTCCAAAGAAGTCGGTCTTTGATCGGCTTGCAACTACCGCGGCCCTTCTCAACGAGTCGCCCAAATCCAACGCCTCGGTCTTTAACAAACTGGGCCAAAACTCCAATGGGCCCGTGAAGGAGCCCGCATTACCTGAAGGGGCTATCCCGAAACGGATAGCCATCCCTGCTCCAGTAAATGAAATCATCAGAGAGACTTCTCCTACTAAGGGGTCGGTCTTCACAAGACTGGCCGTTCCAACTCCCGCTTCAGGCGAAGTTACCAAGGCTGCTACCCCTGCTCGAAAGTCTGCCTTCAACAGGTTGACCATTCCCTCTCAGCGGACGTCTGCCTTCAACAGGTTACCAAGGCTGGCGCCAACAACAGGCTCTCATCAGAACAAGGGGCATGGAAAAGCTGATCCAACAATGGAGGTGGTCCCGACCGCTCGCCATGCCCGACGTCGCCACTGGCACCGAGTGAGGAAAGCTGGGGGCAGCTCCCCCTCTGGACTTACCCTACCAGCTCCAACGGTTGAAGTTGACGCCGCTGTTCCAATTAGGAATAGCTTTGAACCACTCAAGAGGGTCCGTAAGAATTCTCTGACCGCCGTATTGAAAAGGTCTCCTCCGCCTGCTAAAAACATTATAAAACCGAAGCCGGAGCAGCCTCCTCAGTGGCTATCCTCCAAAATCCACAGGGTCTGGTGAAGAGTCCAAGACACTGTGATCGACCAAGACTACTCCTGCCGACAGAAGAGAATGAAGATCCGGCAAGAAGAGAATCTCACCACCGTCGTACCACGTAAAGCATCGGCTGCAACAGCCCCCGCAACTTCCACCGCCCATAAAAGGAGAAGGTCGGAGAAGATCCCTGTGTCTGCAACAAATCTCAAGGGTGCTGAATCCAAACGCCCCAAGTCTGGGGGTATGGTGGTGCACACCATTTACATGGCGTCCGGAAAAGAGGATAACCGTACCTCCACTGGTCATCGACTACTTACACGGTCTATGAAAAAGGCTCAGGAGCAACAACAGCAGAAGCTCCAAGAAATGCTAACGAAGATGGCCGCACTCACTGGGCCAAAAGAAAGCCCGGAGACATCGTCGGAGCAATGCCAGGAACAGGAAACCGACGCCGAGTTCCTCCGAAGAATGCTAGAGAAGAAAGACAAAGAGGCCGCGGAACAAGCGGCCAACATAAAGCAAATGGCGCTTCTGTTTCAAGATATGGTCGGGATGATGATACAGCCGGATCCTCCAGCCGAAGACCCTCTAATAATCCTTGAAGACGACAGAGGGGAGACATCAAACTCTCTTCTGGCTCTATCAACAGCCAAGGAAGGGATCATCTCCAAAGCCGCCCTTGATGACTATATAGCTCAATAGATACGAGCTTATCAGGTGAGCGAAGCGGCCGGTCAAATCGTCAAGACTAGACGACCCTATGCGGGTTGGTACGATCAAATAAAGTATCCGCCAGGATATACGATCCCTAAATTCCATGTGTATAAGGGGACGAGTAATCCACACCAGCACGTTGCTCAATTCAGGGCTCTGTACGGTAATACTGGGGGTGACGACAAACTGCTGCTTCGCCAGTTTGTTGGCAGCTTGTCGAAGACAGCATTCGAATGGTACTCCGAGCTCCCGAATGACTCTGTCAAGACATTTGCAGAAATGGAGCTACTGTTTACACAAAGATTCGCGAGCGCTGGCGAGCGCACCCCGATCACCGCACTAATTAACGTAGGGTGAAGCCGGGAGAAACCTGGGTTCAATACACCATTCGGTGGCGGAACCTATGGTCAAAGTGTGAACAGCGCATAGAGGAAGCTCCTGCTGTGGGCATGTTCGTAGGAACCCTCGATCCTCAGGCAACCATATCCCAGTTCATGATGTTTTTCAAGCCGACTACCTTCCAGGCCTTGATTAACAAGCTGGCCCAAATGGACCAGATGGGCCATAGACCGTCTTCCTCGAAAATGGATCCTTGGAATGAAAAGGGAAAAGGAAAAGCGATCTTCGTCGCCAATGCTTAACAGCAGCCCAGTGGTACAAAACCAGCTGATCGCCAAAATGATAAACAGTGATTCTTCAACGAGAAGCTAAAACGCCCTTATTCGATTCCCTGGGATAAAATGAGAAGACTGTTCGAGCTGGCGATGCACAACAGACTCATCACCCTGCCGGATCCAAAACGCCCACTGCAGCCCGGTGACGTCAACAGTCCCAACTATTGCCCCTACCATCAAATAATGGGCCATCCAGTCAAAAATTGCTTTGTCTTCAAAAAATGGATTGAGGACCAGTACCAGCAAGGCAAATTCGCGTTGTCTGAAAACTGGATGGGAAACCCGCCACAACCACACGCTCCAAAAAAGATGGACACATGGAAGGCATCATACTCATTTATAGAGGAAGCTCCATGGGAAGTTGTTCTTTCGACAAAAACTAAAAGAATACTGAAAGATCTCCAAGCATGTTCGGCGATTAGGTGGAAGAGCCCACTGGAGCCCAAGATTATTGAGGGGATGCTGAAGCCACGCCCAACGCTGAAAGTTGGTGAAGGTGGACAAAACACTCAGGCCAAGCCTCCAAAGTCTTTAAAGAAAAAGAAGAAGGCCAAGAAGCCCGCGCAACCCAACGATAGCCGTACAGGTCTGCAGAAATACATCGATGCACTGGAAGAATATAACCAGAGGGCATGGACCCCAATCACGTTGGACGAATTCTTTAAGCATGTTCTTGAAAATGAAAATGATGACGCTGATGAAAGAGACAATTCTTCAGAAGAGTCCGAGGATTATGTGGAAAACTGCCACGTGATCTTTCACTCGTCAATATACGGTAAAGAGGATCCTGATACAGAGAAACTGGGGGCAGATCCAGAACCGGAACCAAAATCCCTAGAGCCATCAGACGAATTGATTGACAGGCTGCTGAGCGAAGCTCTTCAGAAAAGCAAAGCTGACAAAGAGCGGGAAACGGCCATATACGAGAGGGCCAAGCATCGGCGTCAAGTTTAAGAAGTTCCGGTATTGAGAAACCGTAAGGTACCCCAACCAGATCGAAGAACGCCTACAGCAGACAAAAGTAGGCTTAAGACAAGGAAGCAATTCGCCAAACCCCTGTCAATGGGAATGAAGCTGCCGCCTTTTAAAGGAAATACTCCTGGCAGCATACACCTTGACGAAGCAGATGCACATCTAAATTACTGCTTTTACCATCGGAGGATCACGCACCCTACCAAAGAGTGCAACGCCTTTAAAAACTGGTGGCAGGGATATGTTACCCATCGAAAACACGTCAGGCGATTGAAGTGCAAGGCTCGTCGGGAACAGAGAAGCACGACAGATGAGCGTAAAGGAACTCCCGGCAACTGTCACATGGTTGATTCCGGGGGATCGCAAGTTCTCACTTTCGGGAGCGATTCTGATGAAGAAATAGCCCTCGGCCCTCTCTTCAAAGAATCCACCTCAGGAAAAGAGGAAGAGGTGAAGAACTGTGAGAATATTTAGCTGCGCAACCTTACGTTGCCCGAAAAGAGTCTCGGACCTGCAAACAGGGGATCGGATAGAAAAGATAAGGGGAAGGAAAAAGTCCCTAAGGATATCGCTCTCGATGACAGTCGTCGAAGAGCTGGCAGCCAAGAACCCGCCCAAGAAAAGCAAAGTGGATTACAACGTTCTAGCACACTTGAGGAAGATACCCTCACAGCTGAGCGTCTTGGATGCCCTTATATTGTCTAAAGAGGCGCGAGATTCCCTGATCAGGGCACTAAAAGAGCCCGAACAGTTTCAAACTTTCCTCGCCAAAGAAAAGATGAAGGAAGAACTCGAAGAAGTTCACACGGCTGACGTCACTTTTGGCGATGAAGATCTCCTCCTCGGAACATGCGAGCACAACCGTCCCTTGTATGTCACCGGATACTGCCATGACATCAAGATAGGGAAGTTCCTAGTTGACAACGGGTCCTTTGTCAATCTCCTAAATGTGAGGGTGCTAAAAGAAATCTGCATGAGCGTCCAGCACCTCGCTCGGGATAAAATCACTATCTATGGGTTCGACTCCCAGTCATCACGGACACTCGGGTCTGTGATACTGAAGCTACATTTTGGGCTGCTCGTCACTGACATCAAATTTCATGTCATTGACGCCAAGACCCGCTACAACGCTTTGCTCGGCAGGCCTTGGTTACACGAGTACAACATCATCCTTTCTACACAACATCAGTGTATGAAGTACTTCAAAGATGGTCTCGAGTATACCGTGACAAGGGAGCTGAACCTATTCTCCATGAATGAAGTCCGAAAATACGAAGATGCAAAGTATTTCTTACCAGACTTTGAAGACACGGAAAGATGCCATAAGCCAGAGAATAAGCAGAAAGCTATCACCACTATTCCGGTCTTTGGGAGCAATACCGAGGAGGAGGAAGAGATAGTCTATTCAGGATCGCCCGAATGCAACAAATCGGGACCGTCTACCCCTATTCTGGTCTTTGGCAGTGACTCTGAAGACGAGATCAATGCAGTATTCTCTGTCCGTCCATCAGCACAGGCCTTTGTTGGAGATGATCAAAATTTACAAATCGCTATGGTTCCACGGCAGCACTACAAAGAGCTTGACACACTTGATACCTATAGTGTGCAAGAACTGCAGACATTCTACATCCCTCCCAGACGGAAAGATGAAAAGGCGATCTTCTTTTATCGATCCGTGGAAACCAAAGTGGAAAAAGAAATCTGGCATGGTGCCGATTCTATGCTTGACAGGCTCCAGCCCATCCGTCTTTCTAGATACTACACAGAAGGATTAAAAAGGCTGTTGAGACGCCAAGGCGCACCCTTCAAACAAACTGCTTGACAAGCTCAGTTCTACAACAGGATCTGGAACGTACCCGGAACTCAGCGAAAATTGCCCAAAGGGAGAATGGAAACGATCGGGCTTGGATATGTTCGATCCAAGAAACGGGAGCGATTCCATAGCTGCTGCGTTATACATGACTTCGATGAAGAAGGAGATGCTCTGTTAGAAGACACTGCGATTGAACCAAAACAAGATCCTGCCGTAAAAATACCAAGTCCGCCGTTTGAAGAACAGATGGACAAGTTAATAAGGGAAGCGGGTCAAAAGGCCCGGGATGACCACAACCGTGAAATGGCCATTTACGAGAAAGGCAGGACGCAGCGTCTCCTTCAGCAGGCTACGGAGAATAACGATACCCTTCGTCGCCAGACCGTCATACAGAAGACCCGGCGCGGAGGCAAAAACAAACTAAAGAACGGAAAAAACGTTCGACGGCGGCAAAGAGGGTCCAAGAAGCCACGCGATCGAGAATTGAGCAGCCAGGATCCGTCTCTTATAAAGAAAATGGGTCGAGCATATTCTTTTCCCCAAGACAAGACAAGGAAGATATTTGATCTTGTTATGAAACATCAAATGATTATGCTCCCGGAGTCCAAACACCCCGAACAAGAAGACAAGGTCTCTCATCCGGATTATTGCTCCTATCACCGAGCGATAGGACATCCTCTCGAAAACTGCTTCACATTCAAAAACCGGATAGAAGACCAGTATCAGTAAGGCAGGTTCGCTCTATCCAGCAGTTGGAGGGTAACCCCACCACAAAAGTATGTTCCAAAAGCAACGTACATAGCGAGAGTAGAACCAGATCAACATCGGTCTTGGAAACGATCTCATACCTGTCATACGATAACGCTGTCAGAAGAAGGAGTACGCGAGGATATGGATGACCTCTCCCAGTGCTTCGAAAATGAGGATGAAGATGAGTTGATCTCAGAACTTCCACCAGCGCCAAAAGAGCTGGAAGATGGAATATATACTACTGCGGACAACCTAAGGAAAATTGACTTGGGGACGACAAACGACCCGAGGCCTACGTTCGTCAGTAAGCTGATGTCCGAAGAACAGGTAGCTACACTAAGAGACGTGCTCATGCAGTATAAAGACTGCTTCGCATGGAACTACTCCGAGATGCCGGGGCTAGATCCGGAAATAGCTGAGCATAAATTGGCGATATCCCCGGACGTCAAGCCAATCAAACAAGCACCGAGGAGAATGCGGCTCGAACTTGAAATGAGCATCAATGCCGAAGTCAAGAAACTAATCGACTCCGGCATTATCCAAGAAGTTCAGTATTCCAACTGGATCGCCAACATTGTCCCGGTGATGAAGAAAAATGGGACGGTGCGTATCTGTTTAGACTTTCGGGACCTCAACAAAGCTTACCCGAAGGATGATTTTTCCATACCGGTTACCGAGCTGATGATAGACAACACGTCCACTCACGAAGTCATCTCCTTCATGGACGGATCATCAGGATACAATCAAATAAAGATGCACCTTGAAGACCAGAAGCATACCGCTTTCCGGACTCCCCTGGGAATATTCTACTACAAAGTGATGCCTTTAGGCTTGAAGAATGCCGACGCTACCTATCAGAGGGCCATGACAAAGATTTTCGATGAACTCATACATGAAATCGTTGAATGCTATATCGATGACCTCGTGGTGAAAAGCAAGTCGTACGAGGAGCATTGGGAGCATCTGAAGATCGTGTTTCAGCGCCTTCGGAAATACAACCTGAAGATGAACCCTCTAAAATGTGCGTTCAGAGTTTCCTCGGGCAAATTCCTAGGATTCATCATACGACACCGGGGCATCAAGATAGACCCGTCGAAGATCAAGGCGATCATGGACATGCCTCCGCCAAGAACTCTCAAGCAACTGTGGTCTCTCCAAGGAAAACTCGCATATATCCGACGATTCATAGCCAATCTCTCCGGCAAGTGCCACCCCTACAGCCATTTAATGAAGAAGGGGACCCCATTCATCTGGGACCGCAAATGCCAAAGCGCACTGGACGAAATCAAGCAATACCTGCAGAATCCGCCGGTACTGACCGCTCCAGTAAAAGGAAAGCCCCTCATCCTGTACACAACAGTCCTTGAAGGTTCTTTAGACGCGTTATGGGCACAGGAGAACGACTAAGGGAAAGAGAGAGCCCTATACTATTTGAGTCAAGTTCTACCGGGGACAGAAAACAACTACTCCCCCATCGAAAAACACTGCCTAGTGTTAATCTTCGCGATAACGAAGCTCAGACACTATGCTTTGGCGCATGAGGTCCATCTCATATCAAAGGTGGATCCTCTCAAATATTTGATGTCAAGAGCCATACTAACAGGACGACTCACTAAATGAGCCTTCCTCTTAATAGAGTTCTCGATAATCTATCGACCCCTCAAAGCAGTGAAAGGCCAGGCCATAGCCGACTTCCTCGCCGAGTATCCGATAACCTGCCGACTCGCCCTTAAATTGTGAACTGCCGGACGAGCACGCATTTGATACGATCGACAGGGAGAGAGGAGGGAGTGATACCCGATGGGAACTCTACTTTGATAGGGTATCTTCCATGAAGAAGTGAAAGCACAACACCCCTATAATCAAATCGGGGGCATGCCTTATCTTCGTGACTCCGCAAGGAGGGATAATGCGCTTTGCCTTTTCCTGGATAGAGCCGAGGACAAACAATAAAGCAGAATATGAAGTTTTGATAGCAGGTCTTGAGATCGCTGTCGACATGGGAATCGAAAACCTCCTTATATAAGGAGACTCCCAATTGGTCGTTAGTCAAGTAAACAGTGATTATCAAACGTGCAAACCGGAGTTAGTAAAATATGGCGAAAGAGTGCAACAATTGCTGACTCAAATCCCTTCCTATGCTCTGGTATGCATACCGCCAGCGGAGAATAGCAAGGAGGATGCATTAGCCAAACTCGCTAAAGAACTGGCTGACGAAAACTTCGATGACGTAAGAATCGTTCTACAAAGCCGTCGGGTTCTTACACCAGCAGAAATATCTCCAGAGTCGTTTAAAGAAAAGGAAGCGACCAAGCAAATGGCCCTACAAATAGAAAACCAAGAAAAGGCTAAGGATTGGAGAGAAGTCTTTATAAACTACTTCAAATCCCGTCAAACACCTGAAGATGCGTCCTCAAGACATCAGCTCATTAAATGAGCTCTGTCTTTCACCTTTGTCAATGACACGCTGTATAAGAGATCGTTCGACTCTCTATGGCTGAGATGCCTGGGACCAAAAGAAACAAGGAGAGTCGTCCAAGACACTCACGATGGACTCCGCGGTTCTCATCAAGCCGGGCCAAAGATGAGGCTGAAGATCAAAAGAATGAGCTACTATTGGCCCGCGATAATTCAGGATTGTCTCGAATACGCGAAACAATGCCGCTCGTGCCAAATTCATGGGGACTTCTTCCACCAGCATCCAAACCCGCTACACCCAACAGTGGCTGGTTGGTCGTTCAAAATGTGGGGAACCGACATAATTGGGTCTATAGAACCAGCATCGTCCAAAGGATATCGGTTCATATTGGCGACAACTGATTACTTCTCCAAGTGGGCAGAAGCAGTACCGTTAAGAGAAGTGAAGACGGAGAATATTCTCCATTTCTTCAAGACACACGTCATCTATCGGTTCGGCACTCCGCGACGGATTATCTCTGATAACGGGCCGGCCTACAGAAATCACAGAATCAGCCGCTTCGCACAATATTATAATATAGACTGGAGATACTCTTCGGTCTACAATCCCCGAGCTAACGGTCTGGCTGAGGCTTTCAGTAAGACCTTGACAAAGATCATGAAAAAGACAGTGTCCAAAAACAAAAGGGACTGGCACGAGAGACTGCATGAAGCTCTCTGGGCTTATCGGACCGCGTTCAAGACGGACACGAACACAACGTCATTCGCGTTGGTATTCAGCACAAAAGCAGTACCCCCCTTGGAGATAGAGCTACCCTCTTTACGAGTGGCGGTTCATTACGAGTTAATAGACGAAGAGAATGCTCATCTTTAACTTGAGGAGCTCGACGCCCTCGATGAAACTTGTCTAGTGGCACAACAAAACCTAGAGGCTTACAAAGTAAGGATGACGCACTCATACGAGAGATTGAATAGGCCGAGAACATTCCGCCAAGGCGAACTCGTGCTAGTGGTCAGAGACCTATGATCCCCAATCGTGCCAAACGGGGGAAATTCGAGCCGAACTATGAGGGCCCGTACATTATAGACAAGGTCTACCAAGGTGGGGCTTACTTGCTCGTCAATATGCATGGCGAAAGACCCTTCAGGCCAATAAACGGTCGGTTCTTAAAAAAATACTACGCCTGACCGAAACGACTATAAACTGCTACAAACCGTAGCATCCTAGGGCTGACGCAAAAAAAAATGGTACATCCACAAGCAAAATGGGCACGGATGAAAACCCGAAAGGGCTCCGTGAGTAAAAACAGTAAGGCTACGGGCGATATTTGTGAAAACCCGAAAGGGCACCGACTCGTAAAAAAACGGTACGTCCATAAGCAAAATGGGCACGGATGAAAACCCGAAAGGGCTCCGTGAGTAAAAACAGCAAGGCTGTCGGCGAGTTTATGAAAACCCAAGAGGGCGCAGGCTCATAAAAAATAAATAAATAAAAATTCGTGAACACTTGCAAGGTCCTCTCGACCTTGTAAGGAGAAAATACCTGCGTGAGATCCTTACGACTCACAAGAGAGCAACACACTTAGGGATCCTCATGATTCCCGAGGAGAAATTACACTTACGAGATCCTCACGACTCATAAGGAGAACCCTCTTATGAGACCCTTCCGGCTCATAAGATTCAAAAGCCTTAAGCTACAGGGATCTGAACATGTTCTTACGCCGTCATACACCCTAATATTGCCCTACAAGCGGTTCCATACTAACCCTTATATACAATCCACGGGCATAAATAATCATTTCCTTGCCGAGTCCCACCGACGACGAGAAATGCTCTCATTTGATGAATAAACACTTGTAAGTTCTCTCGACTTATAAGGAGAAAACACTCTTGTAAGATCCTTATGACTTATAAGAGAACACACACTTAAGAATTCATACGATTCTTAAGGAGAAAACGCACCTACGAGATCCTCATGACTCGTAGGGAGAAACACCTTTATAAGACCCTTACGGCTCATGAAGTTAAAAGCCTTAGTCGATAGGATCCTAACCATGTTTGCTAAGCCATCTTTGTTCGAATCGACAGAGGCAAATGATGATTCTCTCTTGGCAATATCCCAGTTGTAGCGATATTGATGCCTAAATCGGTATCAAATTCCAAGTCCTTTCACGGCAAAATGATAATTCGCTCCTGGCAATATTCCAGTCGCAGCGATGCTGATACTAAGATTGGTATCAAATCTTGAGTTCCATACTCGAAAAAATTGCATATGAAATAGCCAAAATGATAGGACAACTTGCAAAGAAATCAGCAAGTAAAATATATGCATACAAAAATAGCCGAAATGATTGGGCAACTCGCAATAAAAAGCAGCGAGTAAAAATAAAAATAGCCAAAATGATTGGGCACCGCGAAAAATAGCCGAAATGATTGGGCAATCGCTACTTTCGCGATATAAAAAGCTGAAATGATAGAGCATCGCGAAAAAATGAAACTTCTGCCATGCAGGTAAGTCCATACTGACCCCTGTATGCAATTCGTGGGCATAAACGAAAAGAGAACCATATGTCCCAACAAACTTTATCAAAGGGAGAGTCAGGTCTCAGCAGCAGTATCTGCATCCCAGAAGACCAGCAACGGATCATGCCAGCAAGACACGGACGCGACACTACCAATCAGAGCCACAACAAAGTCCCCAGTTCCAAGACTCTACGGTTCACAGACAACCTAAAGTCAACCCCGACACCGTAGAAAACGGAGAAAGTCGATCCCGACACCGTAGAAAACGGAGAAAGTCGATCCCGACACCGTAGAAAACGGAGAAAGTCGATCCCGACACCGTAGAAAACGGAGAAGTACCATTAGGAAAAGCCCAAGCGGTTGTATGTAAAGTGTGTAGCCTATAAAAGACAAATATGATGGGAAAATCAATAACAACTTTAGCTCTCTAAAAAATTCTAGGGTTTGTACCTCCATCTTCTCTTTCTCAAGTTTTCTTTCTCTCTCTTCCTCTTCATTTCCAATTAAGTCAAGAGCTTACCTCTCTTTTTCTCAAAACTAAATAAAGTTTCACCATAAAATTCTCGAAAGGAAGTTCAGATCTCCCATCAAATCCCTAAAAGGGAGTTTTTTTAATCTCACCTTCTTTTTCCCCCAAGATCCAGCAAAAAGAGAGGAGAAGGAAGAAAACCCACCTCCAAAAATCCCACTTTGGGAGGATCCAAGGGTCAAGGGAGAAGAAAGGGGTTCACTTTGATCATCTCCGGAGATTTTTTAGAAGTTCAACTCTAAGATCCAAATTTTCAAAGGAGTTTAACTCCAAATTCATATCTTTTAGGAGTTTATTTCCAAATCCAAATATTTTGGGAGTTTAACTCCAAATCTACACCCAATTCCTGTTCGAAAGTTCAACTTCAAACCCAAGTGCTTAGCCCCTTCTTCCGCTGGTGTTTCCAGCGGCTACGCGCCGTGTGTGTGGCCCGCTGGCGTCCAGCTCCCACACGCCGCGCACGTGGCCCGCTGGCGCGGGCGCCCACGCGCCACGCACGTGGCTTGCCGGCGTTCAGCAGTCATGTGTTGTCTCGCGTGTCCTTAAGACGCTCCTCACCCCTCTTTTTCTCATACGCTCCACACTCAAAACGCCTCCCCCGTTATGACCCCCATAAACTCTGCGAAGCCCCCGATACGTCCAAAACACAATATACGCACACCCTACATTGAGTTCGCATGACTAGTTTTACCCATCAATCAGAGATTCTCTCGCTCTAAAAGCGAGAAGTAATTAACAACAGCTTAGTCCGCAGCTGCCGGAGATTCGGATCTCCACAACCAATAAACCCCAGCCTACCCCAGGTAGGGGGAATCTGTACTACGCCTGACAAGCGATGTGTATTTCCTATCTCAATAGGGTGACGAAAAACACCATACACAAGCATATTGACGAGTCTTTAGCATAGATGGTTTTCCCGATTCAGGCAAAATAATATTATGGCCGTATATTCATACGTGCAGGGTTCCGATTAGGTATGTGTGCTAGCCACACGGATTTCAATAGGGTGGATGATAATACTAGCCGGTTTAGGGTTAAGCCGAATTATTAAATTAAGTTTTGATTTAATAGTTTACATATATATATTTCGATATGTATATTCTAGTATTATATTCATTGTATTTTTCTATTTTTTGGGTATTCGTATTTTGATACGAATACATGCATGTATTTGCGGGGACGTATTCTTGTATTTATATAAGAATACTTTTAAAAGAAGGTCAACACATTTCCAGAATTTTCATTTAAAGAAAATATGAAATGAAGTTGAAAAGTGAAATGGTGGAGGGTATGAGCAAATGAATTATAAATTCATTTGCAAATACTATTCAAGCATGGTTGTAGTTTTTAAACGGAAAAATTCTTTTTACAAAAGATATATAGCATGTTTGAATTTGGGAAGGTTTTTATTCATTCCACCATTTTAGTTTCTCTCTCTTTCATGACTCATTTTCCTTCTTCTTTCTCTATCTTCTTATGTGTTGGGATTCAAGAGGAGTAAGAGAAAGAAAAATTATTAGAACACTCACACACATTACTAAGCATCCTAAATTAGCATTCTAAGATTTTTAGATACTTCATGGATGAAATTGAAGCTTGAACTTGGTTCTCTTGGATGTATCATCTACGGTGAAGGAGGACCGGCTTGCAAGCACGATCCGTATCTGTTGAGAGCTGCTAGAGTCCAACTCAATTGGAGCAAATGAAGACGTTACAAGGTTGTGATTTATATCTTTGTGTGCACGCTAGTTTAGGCGTTTGGTTAGATTCTTGTGGTGTAGGTTTCTAGTGCCAAGAATTTTTTTGGTTTTTTATTCCGTTTTGACCGCGGGTTAGCGGCGAGTGCACTAGGGACTTTCGCAATTAAAGGATTTTTAGTGTTTAGATGTGAGGTTGTCTTGATTAATTAATTAGAAACTTAATCTAAATTTTTCATCATTTATAGATGAACAACATATACTTCATAAATTACATTAAACATTACAAAATGCGTGTATCAGCAGGCATAGCATAGAATTAAGAAGTCAATTTTCCATGATTATTTTTGACGGTCTACATCATTCTCTTGACTTTCCCTGCTTTAAGCATACACATGCCAATCTTAATATGATTTTGATACTATTTAAGCATGGTTTATCTGTAAACCATTAAATTTGCTATCATCCTGTTCATGTAGGTGACTTATCAATACCTTATAATTTTTGGCGTTCGTATTCTTAGAATATGTTGATTAAGATGAATAGCGCCAATCATTAAAAAATTGACAAAGAGTTGGATTTGATAAATCTAGGTTTGATTTCATTTTCCTATGTAAGCTTACATCCGCATTCCTGATAAACACTATAAGTTATAAGTGTTTTTATAACATCTCTATTATTATAATACAAACTTTTCAAATGTAGAGTTTGCTAAATTTGAATTAATACAGTGGCTTAGATTTATCAAAATAATCAAGAAAAAAGGAGAGTGCCATCTAATCATAGAAAAGAAGAAGTTTATGGTAAGAAAGGGAAAAAAGTAAAGAAGAGATATTTTAAATCAACAGAAGTAACAATACACAAACATAGAAATAAAATATATTCTACTGGTTTTTGTTGAGCAAAATTCTCTAAATAATTGATCTTACATAACACCAACAAAAACCATAAAAATTAAAGATTGATAACATAATAAAATAGATAATAAACAAATAATGAAATAAAAAAGAAAACGTTGGAAGATTTGAAGAAGAGGGCAACATGACAGGAGAATGAACATAATTAAATAGAGCAATAAACAGATACAAATATATAAAGTATTCTTTTTCTTTTTCTTTTTTGCGAAAATCTCTGACCGATTGATTTTGGAATATATTTAGTTCTTACAATCGCATAAATAAAACGTGAAATATCAATTTAATATCCTATTTTTTAAAAGAGTAATAATAACAAAAAGGCCTATAAAACAAGAAAAATTCTCAGCAACTGATTAAGGGGAAAAAATGAAATTTTTATAATATTAATTTGAAGAAACTAAATATTTATTATTAGTTTGTAATTTTCCGAAAAACTTATATTTATCTGTGATGTCACGTCCATTCTTAACTGTGAACACGCTCCCTCACAGCACTGCGAGTGTGTCCGGTCACAACCAGGGACCCGGCTCAGTTTTAACCACTGGTTGGTTCACAGCAAACCAGGATATGAACGCACATGGCACGTTCAGCTCAAATCTAAAAACACTCATCGCTTCTCTTCCCCTTCGTTTCGAAAACCCTATATCAAATCTAAAACTCTAATCGCTTCTTCCCCTTCGTTTCGAAAACCCTAGATCGAAGCAATGGCGACTAAAGAGGCCGCCATCAACTCTCTCCCAAACGACATCCTCCACAAGATCCTCTCCCTCCTCCCCTTCGACGACGCCGTCCGCACCTCCGCCGTCTCCTCGCGGTGGCGCCGCCTCTGGTCCTCAAACCCTTGCCTCCACTTCCGCTTCTCCGACTCCTTCAGCCTCCGAACCCTCGAAAAATCCAGCGCCATCATCGCCGTCATCGATCACTGCCTTATCCTCTCTTCGCTGATCCAGAAGCTACGCTCCCTTTGCCTCCCTCTCCACGACTCCCCCTCCCCCTCCTCCGCCGCCCCCCTCCGCCGCTGGCTCCGCTTCGCCGCCGACCGGAACGTCGACGAGCTCATCCTCAGCTACGTATTTCGAGAAGGGCCCAGCGTCGAGGTGCCGAGGATGCTGTTCGAGGAGATGGGATCGCTGACGTCTCTCAAGATGCAGGCTTGTTCTATTCGGTCGGTGCCGCTGGGCAGCGAGAAGCTGAGGCTGTTGAAAACGTTGGTTCTTGACACAGTTGATATGGGGAACGATGCGCTGAATGCTTTGTTGTCGCTGTGCCCGGGGATTGAAACTCTAGCACTCAATCGATGCAGGTATATTGTGCATTTCTTGTTCAACTAGATGATTCTCTATAGTGCCCAATTGATTTTCTTAGTTTGAGGTTTTATAGACTTTGACAAATTATAATAGAATTCTGACAATAAGGTAGTTGAATTGTAGTCCAAATTGAATTTGCAATTGTTAGCATGCCTTTAAATTTTTAAAAAATGGCACTGTCTTAGATTGCATTGCTGGTGAAATTTTAAAACAACTTGCCATAGAGAATTGGCAAACGACGACAATTATAGTATTTTATTACCAGTGTATCGCAGCCGATAATTTTTATTAAGATTATAGGGGAAGGCGTGCCTCCGCACAGCCCCTACGCAAGGAGCTGTGCAACAGACACAGCTCTTGTGTGTGGGCCCAACGCACTTAAGTGCGGGCCCCACCACTTCTGCGTCTATTGCGCAGTTCGTTGCGCAAGAAAAGGGTGCGTAGGCACCCTTTTCTCAAGATTATATATAAGAAAATTGAAAAGAAAATTAAAGCGAACATACTTCAATCAATGTAGATATAAATTAATCTCTAATAATAATCTTTAGATCATCATGATTTCTCAAACAAAGTACTATGGAAAAAAGAAGTAAATTAAAATTGAAATCAAATTTATCATCTAAACATAAAATCTTGAAATATATAAATTAGGAAAGGAACTCGTTGATCGTAATAAGTACATGGGAAAAACAAAAAAAGACGCGTTTATCTGGCTCCATCGTCAACTCTTCATCCTTGTTCTTATCTTTTTCTTCTACTTTTTATTTTTTTATTGTAAACAATAACCGTTAGTTAAGCGACCAGTGGCGGTGAAGGTTGTTTTGACCCATGATTTAAAGTTAGTTTTAATTCATGAACTAAAAGGTAGTTTTTATTAGGTAAGTAGTTATTATTATCAAATCATTTTATATCTTTTTGTGTGATTTTGGTTTATTTTTCTTCCTTTTTTGTGTTGATTTATATTTTTAATTTATTTCTATAGGAATGACATGGGGCATTCAACGAACGTTTGTTAGGCCAAATCAATACTCCAAAGAATTGCAGTTATAATAGTAGAGATAATTGGATGCCAATAAGGTTTTGTTGTGAATTTCAATCCATTGTCTGATTGTGGAAATAGGCCGTGCACATTATGACATATGATGGAGGTGCTAGGAAGCGATGCCAATGGAGTTCAATATTTCTAGAAATGTTAGGTAGTCTTTATGCTAAATTGGTATTGTCTCAGATTTCTACGCAAATTCCTTTTGTACCTTGCAATCTAAGGTTGAGCAGCTTGAGCAAATGCTAACCTTAATTGACTACTGCCCCACCCACGGATTTGTTCCTCAAATTCTAGTCATTTTCGCCTCAATTTCTTCAGAGACAGGATAATGATCTACCTTTGTAAGCCATGGTGCAATATCTTCATGGCTAAGCGACGTCATCATAACTGCCACTTTAATTTTGATGAAGTTGACGCAACAAATGCATGAAGCAAGCTAAGGTTTTGGAATTCGATTCCTACAACAAATATTTGAACTTTTCCTTTTTATAGAGTATGGATCATGCTAATAACCACTTTTAGTTATGGTTAAGTACAAGGCATCATCATTATCATCATTATTATCTATTTGGTTTCTATTTTTCAGTAGAGGTAAATTTTTTTTTGGAATTGGTCCGTAAGCCTCTTCCAAGCACACACCACACACACATCACACAACACACACACGTACACAATACACACGCTTCCAGGGACCCATGAATTTGCCCCCAAAAGCGTTAAATAGTAGAGGTAAGTATAATAAGAGTATGTTGGGCCTACAATATACCACAACTAATTAGGTGTGGTCCGGGATAAGATCAAAAGATTGAAGAGGGCATATATGCTCGGTAAAGGAACTCTAAACTGTTTAGGTTCTTACAAAGCCTTACGATAAGGAACTTTATATGCTTAGGAATGTTGGGGACACTAATGAGAATGAGGTGAAGAAGTCATCATCCAATGATGTCACTAATTGTATGAGTGGTAAAGAGAAGTGAAGTTTGAAGAGGGGATTTCCTTTATTAAATGCGGCGGTTTTTGCGGCGGGGAATGTTTTGGTGATAGAGACTTTGAAGATGTGTAATGCTGATGATTTGATTATATGAGCGATCTAACTTAAATAGCAAATCATATCGTAGATAAATCTTATGAATAAGACCACCGACTTTTTAATCAACAATGTAGAGACTTTGGTGAGTTACGTTTGGAAGGTACGAATTAAAAACTATTATATCTAGTATAACTGTATAAGTGTTTGCATATCGTGATCTTTTAGTTTTAAGAATTAAATGCTTTTATTGTTCACATGGTTAAAGATTTAGTATGATTATTATCACAATTATTTTATTTTGGGCCATAACCATCTCCAAATATTAAAAGTATTGCTCAAAGACAATAAAATAAAGACTTAATTTCCCCAAAAAAAACCAAACTTTTAAGCTAAACTACAAGAAACTTCCAAAAACTCTTAAAATTACGAGAAACTACCACGGTACAAAATTTCTTCAGTTTTTTGGTTGTTTCATGCAATTTATTGCCGATATGACATCTTATTTCTAGTGGGTTTTTTTTTGTAGTTTCTGAAAGATTTATGATAGTTTCTTGTGTATTTTGACCGCCTTGTGATAGTTTCCTTTGTATTTTAAAAGTTTTGGGGTTTCTCATAGTTTAACTAAAAAGTTTGGTTTTTTTTTTTGAATTAAGCCTAAAATAAAAAATTGCGATAAGAAAGCTATAGAGTATGGTCCTCTAATCAGAGATAAGACATGTGTTAAGACTACATGTATTTAGACTGACTATCAAATATAACTGCAAAAACCGTTATAGCATTACTTCTCATAAACAATATTGAAAAGAAATCGATACAAAAACTGTTATAGCATTACTCGCGAGAAGGCGTCTTCCAGTGATAATTTGTGTAGGCGTGAATTAAGAGTTGAATAATTATCAAATTTCCAGACTTATTCTACATACGAATGAAATTGCAGTTAAAACAACCGTTTTAAGAAATATATAGAGTATGATTTCCTAGTCACAGATAAGACATGTATTAAGACCAACTAAAAAATGCAACTACAATTTTTTATAGCATTACTTCTCATAAACGGTATTGAAAAGAAATCGATACAAAAAATGTCATAGCATTACTCTCGAGAAGACATCTTCCTGTGATCATTTGTGTAGATATGAATTAAGAGTTGAATAATTATCAAATATCTAGACTTATTTTACATACAAATGAAATTGTAGTTAAAGATCCCTTAGCTTCATGCTAGAAATATATATAATTCCTTATGTTGTATTCAAGTTAATCATGTTTTGGTCTCTTAATGGTGTTAAATTTATTTGGAATATATCTTTAGGATACCGCTCTTATCTTGACCTCATCTTTGGCATCCGATGTAGACTATCTTTTCTAATAAATTTGAATGGAGTTAAAAGTCATTTAGGGGACCATGCTTTATAGATTTCTTTTCTCTGTTTATTGTATTTTATCACGTTTTTAAGAAGCATTTTTAATATTTGGAGATGGCTGTGGTCCAAATTAGAACAATTGTGATAACAATAATACTAAATCTTTAACTAAATAAACGATAAAATCATGATTTAATTTTTGAAATTAGAAGATCATGATATACAAATATGTATATTAGATATAATAATATTTAATTCGTACATTTGGAGCTTAGCTCCGCTAATTCTTTATGCTCTTTATTAAAAAGCCAATGATCTCATTCATAAGATCCATCTCTAATAGCTTCTGCTTTTCAAGTTATATCTCCTATATTATCAAATCATCTGCATTACACATCTTCAAAGTATCTATCATTAAAACATTCCCCATCGTCGAAACCGTCTTATTCAATAAAGTAATTCATCTCTTTAAACTAATTCTCTTCAGCACTTATGGAATTAGTGATATCCTTGGATGACTTCTTTTTCACATCATTCTCGTTAGTGTCCCAAATCGATTTTCCTAGTTCATGACGTTTCTTATCGTGAACCTTTGTAGAAGGTTTGAGATTTCGTTTAGCATGCATGTATACCATTTTCAATCTTTTCCTCATCCCTGAGCATAGAAACAGTGGTTACTTATTCTATGCGTCCATATATGCTCTTTTTAACCTTTTAGTCTTGTATCCCTAAGCGCAGAAGTAGTGACCACTAATTACCCTGTTGTATACCACAACTAATATGGTTAGGGCCAACACCCACATTTCCTCTTCACAAATATACTTTTCATCTCTCATCTTGAGCTCGCTGAGAGTAGCTACATGCTTCTTCACTTTATTCGAGAGTAAAGGCCCTTTACAGAGTGCGATTTGGAAGGCGGTGGGGACGACTTGCACATTTTGCTCCAGGTCGTTGATATCGTTGAGTTCCCTAAAGATGCGACATACAAAAACCTTAAAGGATTGCTTCGGGTTTTGGCACATCGTTAGTTGTGTACTATGCCTTTTTGTTGCACTCATTATCCAAGAACCGACTCCGAAATGCTGTAGCAAATTGAAGGATACTAATTATTGAATGTCGGAGGTGACTCTAGAGCCAGCGAGATATGCTTTTTTTAAAAGGCCATGGAGAAAACCTTACACAACGGCGTCGAACGGCTCGACCAGCACCATACCCTCTCAGAAAGATCTCAAGTGGACGTGGGGTTGTCTGACCTGTCGAACTTGTCGACGGCCGGAACCTTCAACTTTTGGGGAAGAGGTTTTTTTATAATGTTCGGAGCAAACGACTTTTCCCCTACTCTATCATCGGTGAACTCATCTTTTCCTTTCTATACATGTATCTCTTTCGTGAGCTTATCTAGCTTTTTGTCGGCCTCTAAGAGGGTGGTTCTCACATAGACTTTCCTCTGAACCCATGGAGCGGCGCTGGAGGTCGAGCTTTAGTACCTCTGCTTGACTCATTACTTTAGGCTTTGGTTTCCCATCTTCATCTTTAGCTCCACGGTTTTTTCTGTTGGTTTCGCCTCTTAGGAGTTGTCGCTGATTTAGATCGCCGTTCGTTCGACCGTCTATGTAGTGGGGCTTCATGCGGATGTTGATATCTTTCCGGATTTAACAGGGGCTAGTTGGGCTGTCTGGGTTTCTATTTTCCAGGAGTTGTAAAAATAATAAGGGCTTTTTGAGCCTGCGGTATACCATGACTAATTAGCTAGCGGCCCGGAACAGGATCGAAAGGTTGTAGATGTCATGCATGCTCGGTAAAAAAACTCTTAAAGCTTTTATCAAGTCTCACGATGAGTTATTAGACAAACTTAGGAAAAAAGTTTGGGACACTATTGAAGCAAAAAAATATAAACAATGAACACGCAACGAGAAAGAAACATTTTATTTATTCATTTATTTGATAAGTACATCTTCCGGAAGAAAGGCATATACAAAAAGCTCCTCGAGTTCATCCCTACAAGCATCAGTGTCGGCTACCACTTGAGAGCGTCGCCCCCTCTCAGCGACTGCTCCCCAGGGCCACCTCCGTAGCCCCGGTAAAAATAGACATAACGACCCGTTGAGCATGAATGCGACCCAGAAGCCTAAATGAACGGTCCTTCACTTGCCGGCTGATCAAGCATGCCCTATAAACGGACACGGCTTTATTCTCAGCACTATCCAGGTCCTGAAGGCTCAGGGCAGCATGATGGGCTGGGAAGGAGTCAAGGATAGCAAGGAAGATAACCCGAAGTATAGAAGAGCGCAGCTGGCGAACCGACCCAACGTGCCCTTCGATCCTAGCCACGATAGCCTCGTATTTGGTATCATTGTAACCTACATCTAGCAGACGAACAACCGCCGGGAGGATGATGTTCCTAAGGGAGATCATGTCTGGCTCAACAAGACTGATGGGCTCATTGTTATTCGCTATCTCTCTCTTGATAAAAGGAAGAAGAAACCCCCATTTATGAAGGTAAAAAAGATTTAATGAAGACCCTTGGAATCATGCATGCAATTTAATAAAAATTATTGCACACAAAAAGGGATTTTCCCACAGCATTGACCAAAAGAAGTCCTTAGAAAAAAAGGGCTCGGCCCTGTTTAAAAGAGGGGACTCAAAAGGTGTCCAGACCGGACATCCCCCATGGGTGTCCTAAACCGGACACCCCCAGGAGGTATCTGGGCCGGATACCCCATCCCGGGGGTGCCCCCAGCCCGGGTGTGCCCCCCACAAATGAGATTTGTGATGGATGCTTTGAAAGAAAGCATCCATCTTGGACTTTTAGGCTTTGACCTTGAAAGCAAAAAGGGTAGTAATGCTCCCATGCCTCTAAAAATCATCACCATGCTTGGGAATAGTTATATAATTATTCCCCTTTGCCAATATATGCATACCAAGGTAAGAAAAAGAAGTAACAAGTGACAAAAAAGGAGAAGAAAAAAAAGGGAAAGAGAAAAGAAGGATTCTCATAACCCTTCAAGTCTCCTCCCACTCTCCTTTCCACATAGAAGTTTGTTTCCTTAATAGGGAACAAGCTGAGGTCCTTAAAGTAGTCTCTTCTATCTCTTTCATCCTCATGGGACAATGGGAGTGCCTCTATGGGCTCCCAAGGGACTTCTTTAAGGTCTCTGACAATGGGAGTGCCTCTATGGGCTGCCAAAATAGGGGACAAAGAAAATATTCTTTTCTATAAGTAGGAAATTCCTACTTCTCTTATCATGAAAATGGGTCAACACCCTATTTTCTAAATTGAACAAAATCTAGAGAATTGAGGAAACTCTGTTCTCCGCATATAAGACATGGAAATGGGAAATAAAGTCGTGTCAAAACATGATCAAAAAAGCCCTTGGAACCATCAAATGCTAAAAAATAAATACCAGAACCCCCAAAAAATCACACCCGGTGCCCTTTGGAGGTGTCCGGTTCCAGATACCCCTACTCAGGGGTATCCAGCCCCGGACACCCCTATTTAGGGTGTCTGGTTCGGGTACCCCCATTTTTGGATGCCCAATCAGGGCACCCCATTTTGGGTGTCCAATTTGGGTACCCCATCTACCATTTCTTTGATGTATGGGTCCCATTCAAAATACCCATTAACACTTTTAAAATGTCAGCATTGTATCTGAGAACTTTCATGATTGGAATTTGTAATAAATAAGAATTGCAATAAAAGAAATGAATCATGTTTTTCTTTTTTATAAATGCATCTCTCTCTTTCGATGTGATTTAGACCAACTCAACAAGGTGTCCTTGCCCATATTAGGCAACAAGGGTGTAATTAATAGTAAGTGCTTGCGCTTATCGGGAGTTCCGAACCCAAGGACCATCTGGTTAAATCGTAAAAATATGAAAAAATGAACTTTTGTTTTGTTCCTGTCGTTCCTGTCCCCATCTGTTTTAAATGTTCGTTCATTGGAGGTTTTAAAGAGGGGTGGGCACATAATAAGGAGAATGAGATGAAGTCACTATCCAAGAATATCACTAATTCTACGAGTGCTGGGGAGAAGGGTAATTTAAAAAGATGATTTTTTATTAAATGTGGCGGTTTCGACGACAGAGAATGCTTTGGCGATGGATACTTTGAAGATTTGTAATTCAGATGATTTGATAATATGAGATAAAAATAAAAAGCAGAAGTTATCGGAGATGAAGCTTATGAATGAGATCGTTGAATTTTTAATTAAGAGCACAGATAAGTCACTGAGCTATGCTCTACAGTTATGAATTAAATTTTATTATATCTAGTATCAGTGTTTGTATATTGTGATATCTCAGTTTCAGAAATTAAATCTTGATTTAGTCGTTCACATGGTTAAAGATATAATAAGATTGTTACCGCAATTGTTTTATGATGGACTATAATCATATCCAAATATTAAAACTATTTTGGAAAGACAATAAAATAAACAAAGATAAAAAAAAATCTCTAAAGAGGATGTCCCCTAAAAGACCTTTAACGCCATTCATCTACGAAGATGTGTATTAAGAGTTTACCACCAAGTAACAAATGTAAGTGTTAAAATTGTTATGGCATTACCCTTCATAAACAATATTAAAAAGAAATTGATACAAAAAACTATTATAGCATTACTTTCAAGAAGACATCTTACTATGATCATTTGTGTAAGCATGAATCAAGAGTTGAATAATTACCATATTTTCATACTTATTCCACATATGAATGAAATTGTTGGTTAAAGGTATCCATTAGTTAATGCCAGAAACATTATTTATATGGATTTGCTAACGAGTGCACTAAGGGCGCCTCTTAAACTCCAATTAATGGCCTAACTTTCTCTTGTTTCAAAACTAATTAATGCTTTTCATGCTACATTTATTGTAACTTATGCAACTGATATAAATGTTACATTTGATTTTTCTTTTGTTCCCAAATTACCCTTTGTCTGAGTTTATTTTATTTCCTCAGCCCATTTGTCTTTCTTTTCCGCGTTCATTCTAAAAATTTGGAGTATTTATTTTAGAAACTAAATCATCTTTTTTAAGCAAATGAAATCTCTTTTCTAATTAAAATATGGAATATAAAAAAAAATTTTAAGAAAATTGAATTGGTGGCATTTAGTATGTAATTTAATATGGATTTCCCCCCTTTTTTGATTAACAACAAATCTGGAAATAAGTTGGATGTACAGACCAAAATCTGTTTAAGCCATATTTGGATAAGGTACATACCTATTAAATCATATTTCATTATATTTATATGGACCAAAATTGTTGAGTTTAATTTTAACCTAAGTTGTAGTAAAATAAAAAATTAAATACCTTAAGTTGCAGCAAAAAAAAATTAATATGGAGTTATTTTTCACCTTTTCGACGAAAAAAGAGATAAATAAATTTAGACAAATAATTTGGATAAGTTTATACCAAAAAAATAAATAAATTGGAAAATAGATAAATTACAAGCTGACTATATCTATACAACACAACAAAAAATAAAAGGAAACACTTCAAGGGCATCTATGGTATTATACGAAACACTTTTGTGTGCATTGAAAAGCAGGTGGTACATTAATTAGGTTTTCTTTTCTCCCCCACAATAATGGACATTTAATGAGATTTTAACGAGTGCCCTTAGTGCACTCGTTAGCAAAACCCTTATTTAAAATCCTTTATGTTGTATTCAAGTTAATCTTTTAATGGTGTTTAATTTGGAATATGATAGTTCACATGATTTTTGGGATGCCGCTCCTATATCTTGACCTCGTCTTTGGCGTTCCAGGTGGACAATCTCTTATAATAAATTCAAATGGAGTTAAAGATCATTTAAGGGACCATGCTCTATAGATATTTTTTATCTCTTTTTATTTTAATTTATTTGTCTTTGAGAAATACTTTTAATATTTGGAGATGACTGCGTCCAACGTAGAACAATTTTGATAACAATCACATTAAATCTTTAACCATATGAAAAATAAAATCATGATTTAATCTATGAAACTAAGATATCACGATATACAAGCACTTGTAGTAGATATAATAGTATTCATTTCGTATATATGGAGCTTAGCTCACGACGTCTTTACGCTTTGATTTAAAAGTCGATGTCACAGTCTTAAGATTCATCTCCGATAGTTTCTGTTTTTAAAGTTTTATCTTCCATATCAATAAATCATCTGCATTACATATCTTCTAACTATCCATCACCAAAGCATTCCCCATCGCCGAAGCCGTCACATTCTATAAAGGAAATCCCCTTTTCAAACTACCATTCTCTTCAGTACTCATAGATTTAGTGATATCCTTTGATGATTACTTCCTTCACCTCATTCTCGTTACTATCCCAAACCTTTTTCCCAAATTCATAACGTTTTTTATTGTGAGACTTTTTAAAAGGTTTAAGAGTTCTTTTACCGTGCATATATGTCATTTTCAATCTTTTGATCTTGTCCCAGCGCAGAAGCAATGACCCCTAATTCTATGAGTGCATGTATGCTTTTGTCAAACTTTTGGTCTTGTCCTTGAGCGTAGAAGTAATGAGCACTAATTAGCCTGCGGTATACCACAACTAATTTGGGCAGGGCCCATGCTCACACTTCTTGCAGATGTACTTTTCATCTCTCTTCTTGAACTCGTTGAGAGTATCAACAAATTTCTTTGCTAACGACGAGAGTAAGGTCCCTTTGGGAGCGTGTTCTGAAAGACAGTGATGATGACTGGCACATTTTTTTCCAGGTCATTGATATTGTTGAGTTCCCTGAAGACGCGACATACGAAAAGCTTGAGGGATTCCTTCAGATTTTGGTGCATTGTAAGCGTGTGCTGTCTTTTTCTTGCTGCGTTCATTACCCGAGATCCGACTCCGAAACGCCTAGCAAATTGGAAGAAACTAGTTATTGAACGTCGGGGGTGTTTTTAGAGCCAGCGAGATGCCCCTTTATTTAAGGCTATGGAGAAAACCTTGCATAAAATTTAGTCGGACGGCTTTACTAGGGTCATTGTAGCTCGAGAAGACCGCAAGTGGTGGTGTCTGTGTGTGTGTGGGGGGGGGGGGGGGGTCGTCTGACCCGTCACAGTTGTCCAACGTGGGAACTTTCTACTTCTGGCAAAGAGGTTCGTTCATGATGTTGGGAGCGAACAACTCGCCCTCTACTCTGTAGTTGGTGGACTCTTCTGTTCCTTCCAACACCTGTATTTCTTTTGCGAGCTCGTCTAGCCTTTGGATGGCCTCCGAGAGGGTGATTCTTACAGAGCCTTCCCTCTGGACTCGTGGGGGCGGCGCTGGAGGTCGAGCTCGAAGGCCTCCCCTTGACTCCTCATTGCTTTGGGCTTCAGTTTTCCTTCGCCTTTGGCCCTCCGCGAGAGATCGTAGGGTGATCCTTTTCATCGAGTGAGAGAGTTCGGTGTCTTGTTCGTCGTTCTGTTGGTTTCGTCTTCTGGGAGTTGTCAATGATTCGAGTCGCTGTTCACGCGACTGCCAACGCAGGAGGGCTTCATGTGGATGCTGATCTCTTTTCCTGATGCTTTATGTGATATAATAAGGAGTTGTTGGATTGTCTGGATTTCTATTTTTCAGTAGAGGTAAATATAACAAGGGCTTGTTAATATCGTAGTGATCACTAATCACTAATCAGCCTGCGAATACCACAACTAATTTGGGCAGGGCCCACACCTATAGCTGTTAATATCGTGTGATATGGAATTCATATTGTACAATATGAATTGTTTTTTTATATATATCGGTGCTTTGTATCGAAGAAACAATCGTATGGTGCGATATATGATACATATCATATGATACGATACATTGTGATACGATATGAGATATAGACAATACAATATTTAGAGGCCTAAATTGTTATGGGTCGGGTCTGCAACATCTTGGGTTTGGTTTGATGGCCATAATAATATAAAATTCCTGAACAGTAATATTCTGCCCTAAGACATCAAAGCCTCAAATTGAAGCACCCAAACAAAGTCACACTCGAGCTCTCCTCGCGTTCTTCCCCTTCAGAAACTCCTTCGAAGCCCCAAATTTGAAGCCCTGATCTCCTTTGAAGCCCATATCTTTCGAACTTCGAAGCTCCAAATCTTTGTGCGCTTTGCATATGTGTAAATATTTATTGCGTTGGTTGCGCGACTGATGATTTACTGGACATTATACTTCTTTTAATATATTGTTCTATATTGCTAATGTAATCATATAATTATAAAATATATAGTCATATCCTTAACTGCTTAGTTATTACACAAGTGAATATCATTGTCCTAGATATACGACATGATACAAATACATAAGAAAAACGATGTGCGATCAATATCACAATTTGACAATTTTGACCACACCCTCTTTTATCTCTATGCAGCGCAGAAAACGGGCCTGTTGTATACGGCATACCCATTAAATCTATATAATAAAGTGACTCCACATGTTTATATTTTTCTAGAGCATTCTAGAATTTAATTCCATTTCTTTTGTATATAGTAATTTGATTCCATTTCTCGCTTATTTTCTTCTTTGTTAAACTTCGGAATACAACCTTGCAACTGAATGTGTCAGCACATCAAACTTGATTGTGGCTGTAGGGAGTTGACTCGTATCGTGATCCTTTCCCCAACAATGCAGAGCTTCACAGTGAGGAATTGTGATGCTCTTGACCAGTTCGAGGTTGTTTGGGCTCCTCAACTCCAACGTCTTGTGTATGATGGTGATTTGTTAAAGGTCAAATCATTGGAAGGATTAGGAAATTTAGTAGAGGCTGCTATTCTTTCTTCCGGGAGCCGTCCTTTGGAGAACCGCCAACGATGGAAGAAATTCATTTCTGCATTGGCCCATGTCACAGTTCTCTCTGTCAACAGCTGGTTCTTCGAGGTTTTAAAATCTTGGTTTTGCTATATTCCAACTTTATATCATTTACCTGTTGATTTCTTATACTTATGTTTGATGGATTGTTCTGATTACTGTATTCCTGTAAAAAAATTACCAACTAGATACACGTTTACAAGAATCATGGAATTGCAAATCCAAATCATGTTTTAGGTTCCTTTTAATTGTTGGCTAAATTTCATTGAGGTTAAAACATCACCTTTCTGATAAGATGTATTTGTAGTTAGAGGGATAACATCATATATTTGATGTGATATTATTTGGTCTCATGTAAGAAATCATGACTTGAAATTCACGTGACGTCATTAATTGTTTTCCAATCCAATAGGTAAGTTGTATGTCTGCACTTGAAAATCCCATTATAATAACAATATTACTAATTGCGTCAGAGAGGGTATATAGGAACCGTGCTTTTATGATTGCAACCAACCATAAAGTAGTGTTCTAAAAAGCGGAAGTGGCACAAGACTACTTCGCATTTACTCAAGTGACCGAAGTAAGCGGTTTTGGCGATTAAGCGGGTTGGGCCGTCTAGCACTCTAAACTGCCTAGGCGGGTGCCTGGGCAAGCGTTTAGGTTGTTGAACCAGCTTAATCATTTCAATTTTTATTGCATATGGTCCGAGTTGGTATGTTTTTGACAAAAAACCGCATCCCAAATTCAATTAAATCTCCAAATTTATCATTTTCCTCACTAGACAACCCAGTCTCTCCACCCCAGAACATTCTTAACCAAATATACTGAAACTGTCCGGGCGGCGGTTCCTAGGCACCCCTCCTAGGAAGCCAGGCGCTACGCACCCTAACCGTCTAGCACTGCCTAATTCTTTTGCAACCTTTTCTTACTGTCATCTGACTTGCTTCTTCTTAATGGACACATTTTATTGGAAAATGCTTGGTGATTTGTGATTATATATATATATATATATAAACTTATCATTTTACGGTGGTTCTCCTTGATAACTACACGATTAATAAAAATTACTCATGCTTTCTGCTTGCCTCACCTTCTGTTTAGTTCTTGATCATTTTGTAATATAATACCAGCTGTGTTCTTACTTTAGAGAATATGCATTAAATTTTATAGTAGATCATCCTTGTTTGTCTCGACTGTGTATAACTTCTATACATACGCCACATGATCTTGGTTAATGGGTAAAACCAAGGGCTGTGGTCGAATGTGAAAGAAAGCTTACTGCTAATAGATACAAGTGTCTATATCTGATGCTATTAGGAATTTCTTTTTATTTTAATTTGCTTGCAGCTGACACCGCCGATTCAGTTTGAACTTAATCTTTAATTTAGTAACGAGTCTATAACTTCAGACTGACATTTATATGCAATCAAAATCATAATTCTGTACATAGACGATTTCCAGAGTCGATTTTAACACCTTTTAATACGAGTTCACAGAAATTTGGTAAAGGTTCTAGTTATATTTTCTTCTTTTTTCCATTAATATAACTGTTGTTTTCCCCCCTTTGCTTGAAGTTCCCACTCAGAGAAGTGCATGATTTGGAAAGTACAATAACGTTTCCTAATCTAAAGGAATTTCATTATTGGCCTGTGCTCAAGAAATTCGATCGACCATTTTGGTCTCCTGTGGATTTCACTGAAGCTTCTCTTCGTGTTCTAATAACCGCCCTTCATGATTTCCCTTTTCTCGAATTATTCTGCATGCATGTAAGTTTTTATTGGCCTATCAAATTATTGTAAATTTTTTATTTCAACCTTTAGATTTGAAAAATACGATGCGCTTCATGATTGCAGTGCAATTATTACTTGGAGAGAGATGATTACTATTGTGGTTACATGGGGGAAGCAACATCTTTTCGAGAACATCGTGGTATAAAATTCGACACTGACAAGCTTTTGCTACCTCGTTTAAAGAAAGTAAAGGTGCTTGAATTTTCTGGTAAGAGGGAAGAGGTTCAGCTTGCAAAGATTTTATTTAGTAAAGGAGTTGAACTGGAATCGATGATCCTATATTATGTCCCGGAGGAGCAACACAAATTGGGAGAGATGCAAAGAGTAATCGGTTCTTTACCGAAAGCTTCTCAAAAATTACGTGCATCTTTAATCGGACATACTTATGATGCTTGTCCAAAGCATGACATGGTGTGGTGGCAGTTTACGAGTTTTTGATAAGTGGATTACATTTTGTGGAAATTTTGGATTTATTGTACCTGGTGTGAGTTGGATTATCTTGAGGTGGAAACCTTTTTCTATTTGTGCATGGTGCTGTTATTGTTCCTTGGATTTACCATCTGTTCAAGGACATGAATTTACCATCTTACAATCAGCTTGTTATGATTGTTGTGTGTGTAATTTTTCCTCGTGACCTCTGGGTTTATCACACTAAAGATAATTTCTAGACATATGCACTATTTTGGGTTCAAAATTTGTCATCTCCTAATGTTTTGGGGAAATGCAAGGTCAATCTGCTTTAGATTCGAGGTAATATTTTATATCCAAATGCATATGTGCAATTGCCTTGTCTGGTTGGGACTTCAGTGAAAAAAATGTTATCCATGCCCTATTAGTTCTGTTATTATATTCGGGCCATAGTAATTCTTTTTCTGTCTTCATGTTCAATATTTACCATTATTTTATTCCATACAATTAAGGATGTAAGGTGGAAAATGTCTGATTGGCTCTCCTCTTTAAAATATCTTTCTATTTTCTCTTTTTACATACGCTTACTGGCAAATATTTAAAAATTAGACGATTTTTTGTGTTATATCGTGTAAATTATTAAAAAAATTTAGAGTTAAAAGATTCGAGAATATAGTTTGATATAGCTAAAAATATAGTAAAAAATCAAAAAAAATTGTTATTTTTGAAAATTTCGTTTTTTTGAATGCTAGCATGTAAAATATTAAAGTTTCGAAGGAAACAAAATTTTCGAGAACTTTGAAAATTTCACGATTCTCATTTAGTCTACATGCATAATACTGAAAAATGGAAGAATTTAAAATGTTCTGTGATGTTTGAAATTTTTATGATTTTCTTGTGTTATAGTATGTAAATTATAGTGAAGTGGAAGAAAACAGAAAGTATTGAGAATTAAAAAAATTTAGCAATTTTTCATGTACATATATAGCAAACAGAAAATATTGAAAAACTGAAGTAAAAAGAATATTCTTGAAATTTTTGAATATTTTACGATTTGTGTATGCTATAACAAGCATAATATTGAAAAATCAAAGATAACAGAAATTTTGAAAATTTCGCTATTCTCGTGTATAACGTGCAAACTAATGGAAATTTGAAGGAAAAATTTAGGATCTTTCAAAATTTCGTGATGTTCATGAATTACCAGGGTTCTTAGTCAATCGGAGTCTCAATCAATAGCAATCTCTTCTACTTTTACTTCATATAACATTTTGTTTTCTTGAAATCGGAGTTTTCTAAAAATATGAGAAAGTAAAATATTGAAAAACCGAAGAAAACAAAAAATTCTTAAATTTTTGAAATTTCATAATTTTCATTTGCTATATAACATTAAAATAATGAAAAAAGGAAGATAATAGATTTTTTTGAGTTATTTAAAAATTTTCTGATTTTCATATGCTACATTATGCAATATATTGAAAATGCGAATAAAAAAAGGAAATTTTACGATATTCGGTAGTTATAACAAGCAAAATATTGAAAAACTGATGAACATAGTTTTCTTTTAAAACTTGCAACTTTAATGCTCTATACAAGCAAAAGAAGTAAAAACCAGAGGAAAGGGAATGTTTTGAGATTTTTTTAACATTTAATGATTTTTATGTGCTTTGTGTGCTATATCAAGAAAAATCTTTAAAAACTAAATAAAACATAAGAATTTGGAGAATTTTGAGAATTTGGTGTGCCGCATGCAAAATATATTGAAAATTAAAACAATTTTTTTTAATTTCATAAAAAATCACGATTTTCATTTGTAGTTTGCAAAATATAAAAAATTTGAATGAAACAAAAGATTTTGAGATTTTAATGATATCACGATTTTCATCAATTAGAACAAGCAAAATATTGAAAAACCAAAGCACACAATTGTTTTTAAAATTTCTCTATTTTCATTTGCTATAGCATGCAATAAATATTGAAAATTTAGATAAAACAAAATATATTAATTTTTAAATAATTCGCAAAATATTGACAATTTGAATGAAAAAGAAAATTCTGGGATTTTTGGAGATAAAGGAGATTTTCGTTTGCTATTACAATAAAGATGTTGAATAACCGAATTATAAGAAATAGAGAATTTTGAAATTTTCATGATTTTCGTGTGCTATATAAGACTATGAAAGCCGCGAAATTTTGAAAAATCTAAAAATTTTATGTTTTATTAGGCTATTAATATATTTAAGCAAAGGATTGAAAATTTAAGCAAAACAGAAATTTTAGAATTCGTGATTTTCGTTTGGTAGAGAATGCAAAATATTGAAAATTTGAGAAAAAACAAAATTTTGAGAATTTTTTAAGATATCATGATATTCTTATGTTATAATAACAAGTTAAATGTTGAAAAACAGAAAAGTAAAGAAAATTTTGAGATTTTTGAAAATTTCTAATTTTCATGTGCATTGTATGCAAGCAAAATATCAAAAATTCGAATAAAATAGAAATATTGAAATTTTTTAAAATTTCGCGATTTTTCGAGTGCCTTACAAAACTATTGAAAATTTAAACAAAATAGAAAAATTTTGAATTTTAAAAAACAATCATGATTTCGTGTCTTAGCATGCAAAATATTGAAAATTTGAATGGAAACAAATTTTTTTGGATTTTTGAATATATCGCGGTTTTCATGATCAAAATATTGAAAAGCGAAGAGCACAGGGATTTTTTTGATTTTTGAAGTTTCGTGGTCAGCATGCAAAATATTAAGAAATCAAGGAAACAGAAAGATTTTGAGATTTTAAAAACACCACTCCGTACGTTATAACAAACAAAATATTATTTTTTTTTAATTTGCAAAAAAAATATTGAGAATAAAAAAACAGATTCTTTTTAAAAAAAGCTCGTGATTTTTTGTGTGATGGAATGCAAATTATTATAAGTTTGAATGACACCGAAAATTTGGGATTTTGAAAAAAAACACCACTCCGTACGTTATAACAAACAAAATATTATTTTTTTTAAATTTGCAAAAAAAATAGAGAATAAAAAAACAGATTTTTTAAAAAAAAAGCTAGTGATTTTTTGTGTGATGGAATGCAAATTATTATAAGTTTGAATGACACCGAAAATTTGGGATTTTGAAAAAAGCCGCGATTTTCTTGTAATATATAACAAACAAAATATTGAAAAACTGAAGTGCAAAGAAAGTTTTGATAGCTTTGAAAATTTCGTGATTTTTTTGTCTAGTAAGCAAACTATTGAAATACCGAAAAAACAAAAAATATTAATTTTTTTTTTGACAATATTATGATTTTTAAAATTTTGAATTTTAAAAAACATCGCAATGTTCGTGTGTCATGGCAGAAAATTTGAATGAAACAGAATTTGGGATTTTTGAAGATATCATGATTTTCGTGTGCTATAAAAGAAAAATGATGAAAACCGAAAAGCATAGAGAATTTTGAGATTTTTGAACTTCCGTGATTTTCGTGAGCTAATATGCAAAATATGAAAAAATCGTAGAAATCGAAAAAAATTTGGAGCTTTGAAAATTTCGCAATTTTCGTATGATGTTATATAACAAGAAACAAATATTGAAAATTTAAAAATTGTTAAAAAACCAAATAAAACAGAAAGTATTGAGATTTTTGAAAATTTCGTGATTTTGCAAAATATATTGCAAATTTATACAATAAAAATTTGTCGACTTTTTAAAAGGCTCGCGGCTTTCTTGTGTTGTACCACGCAAAATATTGAAAATTTGTATGAAACCGTAAATTTTGCTATTTTTGAAGCTATCATGAATTTCGTAAGCGATAACAAGCAAAATATTGAAAAACTGAAAAATATAGAACATTTTGAGGTTTTTGAAAATTTCTCGTTATTCTATGATATCGCGATTTTTGTGTCCTATATATAATAAGCAAAATAACGTAAAACTGAAAAATAAAGAAAATTTTGAGGTTTTGAAAATTTCTCGATTTTCGTGTCTTCTATATGGAAGAAAAATATTGAAAAGCCGAATAAAATAGAAAATATTTAGTTTTTGAAAATTTCGCAATTTTCATGTGATTTTGCATGCGAAACTATTGATTTTTTTTTTAAAAATTTAAAATTAAAAAAAAATTGTGTTTTTCTTGTGTTATGGAATGCAATATTTTAAAAACTTGAATGAAACATAAAATTTAGGGATTTTTGGAGATGTTCCGTTTTTCTTGTACTGTAACAAAAGAAAATATTGAAAAATGATGAGTAAAAAATATTTTGATTCTTTTGAAAATCTCACTATTTCGTGTGCGATAGCAATCAAAATATTGAAAAACCGAACAAAACAGAAAATATAGCGATTTTCGTGTACATGCCAAAAATATTAATTTTTTTAACAAACTAGATTTTTTTTTGAATTTTTAAAAAACTCGCGTTTTCATGTGTTATATAGCATGCAAAATGTTGAAAATCTGATTGATACGGAATATTTTGTGATTCTTGAAGATTTCGCGATTTTCATGTTCTATAACGAGCAGAATATTAAAAATCTAAAGAGAAATGAAAATATTGAGATTTTTTAAAATTTCGCGATTCCATGTTTTATAGGAAGTTTAATATTAAAAAACCGAATAAAAAACAAAAATTTTGAGACTTTTTAAAATTTCATGATTTTAGTGAGCTATAAAATGCAAAAATATTGAAACTATAAACAAAAAAGAATTTTTTCGAATTTTTAAGTAAATCTTGATTTTCAAGTGGTATAACAAGCAATATATTAAAAACCCGAAGAGTACAGAAAATTTTGAGATTTCTGAAAATTTCGCGATTTTCTTATGCTATAGCTCGAAAAAGTTTGAAAAACAGAATATATTGAGATATTTAAAAATTTCACGATTTTCATTTCTTATTGCATGCAAAAAATATTGGAAATTTAAACAAGAAAGATTTTTTTTTAATTTTAAGAAAATTCTTGATTTTTCATGTGATATATAACATGCAAAATATTAAAAATTTGAATGAAACAATTTTTTTTTGAGATTTTTATGTGTTATATAATAAGTAAAATATTGAAAAGTCGAAGGGTACATGAAATTTTGAGATTTATGATAATTTCGTGATTTTCATATGTAGCAAGCAAAATATTGAAAATAAAAAATAAAAATTCAAATATTGAGATTTTTGATAATTTTACATTTTCGCCTGTGCATGTAAAAATTATTGAAAAATTAAACAAAGCATATTTTTTTTGGATTTTTAAAAAACATGTAAATTGTTGAAATTTTTTGGATTTTTGAAGATTTCATGTTTATTGTTGTGCTATAATAAGCAGAATATTGAGAAACCGAAGTGCACAGAAAATATTGTGATTTTTGAAAAGTTTAGCAAGTAAATTATTGAAACACGGAATAAAACGAGATTTTCTAAAATTTCTGGATTTTCGTGTGTTAGCATGCAAAAAATATTGAAATTTAAAAAAAAACAGATATTTTTAAATATTTAAAAATTTAACAATTTTGGTGTGTTAGGATTTAAAATATTAAAACTTTGAATGAAATAGGAAATGTTTGGATTTTAGAAAATATTTGCGATTTTCATGTATAACAAGCAAAATATTAAAAACCTAATATTTTGCTTGTTAATTTTCATTTTTTTTGAGATTTTTAATTTTCATTTGCTAATTTGCAAAATATAAAAAATTCGATGAAACTGAAAATATTGAGATTTTTTAAAATTTCGCGATTTTCATATATTCGCAAGCAAAATATTGAAAAACAAAAGAAAATTAAAATGTTTAACAATCTTGAAAAATAACGTGCAAAATATCGTAAATTTCAAGAAAACAAATTATTTAGGAATTTTTGTAATTTCACCATTATCATTGCTAATGCAAAATGTTAAAAATACCGAAGAAAACATGTCTGCTTACAGTCCAGGGATATATGTCTCCAAATTACATGTAAAGTTAACTAAGTTCATGAGCTGTATCAGTAAAAGCTCAAATCAGCAGCTATGTATGGTTCGGATATAACTCAGACTCAGCCGTGACTATATGCATCAGAATAATTTGAGGCAAGTTTTGTCGATAGCAATAAACACAGAAAGTAAAAGTCAAAGCCAAATGGTTAAAAAGAAAACACTGGACTTTAGGATGACCAATGTAGAAAATAAATCAATTTCAAATTTCAAACTCAAGCATTCACAATGGAAAACAGGACAAAAATATATTACTAAAGAATATACAATATTTCGACAAATTCCGATTTCTTATCAATACAACAAAATGCTTATCCACGAAAATTTATGGCAACAACTGAATGATCCATCCAAGATTATTAACCGATGCACAAAATTAGAAACAATTGACAAGGCCTCTCTCTTTTCACAAAACCGCAAATAAAAGTATCTCTATTCTTGCATTCTTCAACACACCTTTACATGTAAATACAATAAATACAATAATTGCTTGGTTGTATTTTTTCCTTAAAAGCCAAGAGAGAGAGTTACAGAAGCTACAAACTGACCTGTCAGTATAATTCCGCATAATTAAAGGGCGAAAAAAACAATAATCTAAATTCTCAAACCATGTACGTCATGCCCACTTGCATTAGATTTGTGTGAGGAACACTGAGTGTCGCAATCCCTCTTCTACAGTTCTTTCTCAAGAACGCATAGAAGTAATTTATAACAAGCTTCTTGATAAACCAAGAGTCCTTCCTCGCCCTAATATCGCCGTGACCAAGAAGATAAACTACCCCTGATTCTTTGGCCTTGTGAACAAATGAGAGTTCTCTTTCAAGGCTCTGTCCTGCTTCGATCATCGCTTCATCTCGAGAATCATCAAACGAAGTGCTTGGTTCAGAACTTGTCTTCTCAATGCCGGTAAAGTCAGCTAGAAGAGGAACGCCAAGAGAGTAAACGCTGCCATTGGGAGCTATAAGTATTCGTGAAGACAGGTTCTCTTCTTCGGTGTCGCTGTCCTCATCGCTCTCTAATGAACGCTCTTGTGCTTCTCGACGTATAAATTTCTCGAGGCTTTCGATTAGAAGTTGTTCGAATGTTTGATGATGTTCCTTAGGCACATCCTTGTAGCCATACCTAGAATTAAAAAAGGGCATATAAGTTCTAAACTTCTAGACGAGAGGAGTAGGGGAATCGGAACACATTAACCCCTAGACAATTGCCAAGGTACAATTATATAAACAAGATAAAAGGTACAATGTTAACTTATAAATAATTCTACCTTTTAATACGAGGATATGAAATCTTAACCGCCATTGAAGGAAAAGTCCCCATGTGGTGCCAAAATACTCCACTTTTCATATTTTGAATGGATGATCAACACCGCTCATGTTGAAATGTTATAAGAATATTTATACATCTAAGCTTTAGTCCATAATGGATATGTGACATGTATGGTGGCGATCATTGACTTAGAGGTGTAAAGTTGACTTGTTTGACCACCGTAGGAGGCAATTTTCTCCTATAGCGGAGAAAATTTCGTTCTCTTTTATTCTACGTCATGACTTTTTATTTAATTTTTTCTTTAATAATAATTAACGGGTTAGATAATAACGGTTGTGTGAACGTATTTCCATCAAAGACCTAAATATCTCTAAGATACAAGTGGTTTCACATACCTAGCAATGCAACGGAACATGTGATAGCTCTTTGGACAGACACGCCGGAAAAGAAACCTTTCGTGCTGAGGCACTACAGGAACTGGTACATACTTTATGCACACAAATACAATCATAGAGTGGATTGCTGGAAGAGTGGTCAGAAAATGGCCAAATATTGCGGGAATTCCTTTAACCAGTTCATTGTAAACCAAGACGATTCCAGGGGCTCTAATAGTTCCAAGATTACTACCCAGTTCCATCATTAAGTCCATCGAGAGCTTCTGTTTAACTTCAGTTTCATACTTCAGCTTGCTGCCATAATTCCAAATGTACATTATCATAAACAATACTGCTGCAAATACCAACAATACCCAGCTTCCATCTCCCACGCTACCTAAAACTGAGGAGAAAAAAAGCAGTTCTACTCCCAGAAAGAAGACGAGGAAGCAAAATGCAATGATAATGTTGATCTGCCATATGAGAAGCATAATGACAGTGACCAAGAATGTCGTCATCATCATAACCCCAAGCTCAGCGATGCCTGCAGAAGAATTCAACATCAGAAATAAGATATGTAGGGAAAATTACAAACTTAACAATCATCAGGAGAATCAAGTTCAAAGAATCAGTTTAACGAAGAAAGTACATAAGCATGAAAAAAAATTAATGAAAAATGAACGAGTAAACGAAGAGAAAAATGAATGAGCTAACGAAGACAAAAATTCAGTGCCTACCCTAACTTACAGTCATTCTCAAAACGTTAATTATATTTTTCCAACGGAAAGAATCAAGTTCAAAGAATCAGTTTAACGAAGAAAGTACATAAGCATGAAAAAAAATTAATGAAAAATGAACGAGTAAACGAAGAGAAAAATGAATGAGCTAACAAAGACAAAAATTCAGGGCCTACCCTAACTTACAGTCATTCTCAAAACGTTAATTATATTTTTCCAACGGAAAGTGTCTCAAAGTAATTGAAATGCAATAAACTAATATATATATATATATATATATATATATATATATATATATATATATATATATATATATATATTCTAGGCAGATCTAATCTTATCATTGGTACCCGAAATGATCTTAAAAATAAAAGGAGCATCCATTATGTTTACAACAACTTAAAAATATATAAATTCATATATGCATTCTAGGCCATAACACAAATCATCAAACCATATACAAAGGGGAGGGCGTAGGACGAGCAACAAGAAGAAAAATCATCAAAAAGAAGGGGAGAAAATTGCAGGTTATTGTAAGGAAGCAAGGTAAAGAGTGATGGGGTAGTACTTTCAAAGCCTGATAAATTTTGCTCTTGTTCAATGTTGACATGAATTGGCGAAAGGAATCTTGAAGGTGGCCCTTCGATATAATTATATAATCAAGATTCTAGACATGGCATGGGATACAATATGATACAAGCATGACCACATGGTCTACACAGATATCTCAGAAAACTATAATACAGAACATGTGCAACAATAAGTTTACCGTTTTTAAATTTATAAACTACAATGTTATGGTATGTTACGTTCAATTTCATTTAGATAACTCTACTAAATTACTGGTTCTCCAAAAGAGTATAATAAGAACTTAACTATAACATTTTAAACATGTCTATGCCTAACAACCAAATCAATCAAGTACATGCTTCTAAGAGAATTTTAAAAGAATCGAAGATAAGTTGCAATTGACTGTAACTATATATAGGAAAGCACTACGCGAGTAATTAAAGATATGAATAATCGATCAACAATTCAACAGCATATCACAAAATTACCTTTCCACCATGAACAAAGAATATTTTATTCAAAAGAAATTAAAAATATCACTTGTTAACCTCAAGAGTCTTCTACGTTCAAGAAAATATATTTACGTTATTAACAGATTGAACAAGGGACATAAAATCGAGCAACATAAGAATTTTGTACCGTATGCATTTCCCAACTCATTTATGCTTCCAAACATTGCAACAAATGCCACGGAGAACACAAGCAAGAACCAGTTTATCACCGGAATATATATCTGGCCCATAAATTTTCGAGATGTATGTATAATTTTGAGGCGAGGAAAGCAACCAAGGGCTGTTGCTTGCTTTATGCATGAGAATGTTGCAGTTGTCATCGCTCGACTTGCTATAAGTGCAGCTACGGAAGCTACGAGGAAGACTGGCCAGAAAGCTCCACCTGCAGTCATATAGATTATAGACCTATACTTTATACCCAAACTTTACCAGATTAAAATTTGCCGAGAAAAAGAAAACCACTTTCACGCTTTGAAGTATCCTCACAAGGAAGCAAATATTAGTCTTAATAGCCCAATAAATAGGGAATTTAAGAAAGTGTACTACCCCCATACCACCATTAATAACCATGTTTGGGTGAAATCAGCGGGTCATGCTTCTGATTGTAAGTAGGCAGGAAAGATGCAGTCAGTAGTAAATCCTCCAGAGCAAGCAATTGATCAGGTTTCCTGGTGTCTTACAAGTGTTTCTATGAAAGGCTATGTTCAATAAATAAATTATTCAAGATTGGCATGACATGGATCATCACTGTACACCTTAAATTTTTTAAGTTGAAAAGGAAACGTTTTGCTTCAGAATTTGGTATTTGTTTGAAATCCGAGGGATTAAGATAGCAGGAAATGTTTGAAAACTAGCTTAGTACAGAATAAGATAGAAATTTATCAGAAGTTGAACAAGTAGTGGCTGATGCGGATAGATTAATTTTATCAGCTATTATAATGCAAAACAGAAACAGCAGGCTCTAACCTAATGCACATCAACACAGAATCAGATTATCCAGGGATGTCTTTAAAGCAAAATCATTTTACAGGAAAGATTGAAGTCCTTAGAGAGGAGCAAGGCCTTCAGTTCGTTAAGAGGCAACTTGGCAACTGACTTGAGGTTTGAGTAGAAATATACTACAAGGTGGATGGGGTTGAACCAAAGGGAATGCAAAACCCATTTAGATAGAAAATCTACTATACAAAACTTGTTCCGAGACTTTTTCCTCTGAGCACTTCTAGAATTTCAGTTGCGCACACATACACATGTAGTTGAGATATTCCTTTGGCTTATCTTTCTCGCATGAGTTCTATGCCAGTAGCAAGGAAAATAGGGCTAGGAAGACGCCTACTAGATCCATAGAACGCTTATCAGCTTTCCCAAAAAAACAAAAAAAAAAAATTAAGATGGCCTTCTGTAAACAATTTATATAGAGTTGACGAAACCAGCATCATGATCATGCTAAAAAATCTTAATATTGGTATTGGTACTAGCAACGACCCCTGCACAATGCATGAGTACAAAATCCAAAGTCAAGAAAAATCATTTAATTTAAAAGTTTATCGTTATATGGAGTAACATCTCATATTTATGAACTTCATATGTAAAATATATATGAAGAGATTACTTGCAAATCATTCGGCATTTTTCTTTATTTTTTAATTATTTTCCTTGCTATAGCATACAAAAATAGCGAAAATTTTTAAAAATCTTGAGATTTCCTCTTTGGTTTTACAATATAGCACACGAGAATCACAAAATGTACAAAAATCATTTTTTTTTGTTTTCTTCAAATTTTCAACATTTTGCACGCTAGTACACAAATATGCCGAAATTTTAAAAATATCAAAATTCATATTTTCTTTGATTTTCCAATATCTTGATTGCTATAGCACAAAAAAATCATGAAATTTTCAAAACAAATTTCTTGTTTTCTTCAGTTTTTCAATAATTTCCATGAAGCATGATATAACATAATAGCACACAAACTTCTGTTTTCTTCCTTTTTCAAATATCATGCTTGTTTTAACACACAAAAATCATGAAACTTTCAAAAATCTCAATTTTTTTCTGTTTTCATCGGTTTTTTAATATTTTGCATGCTGTAGCACATGGCAATAGAGAAATCTACAAAAATCCCCAAAATATTTATTCTTTCAAATTTACAATATTTTGCATGCCGCCATATGAAAAATTGCGTAATTTTCGAAAAATTGCGTAATTTAAAAAAAAATTAAACTTTTTTGTTTTTCTTCGGTTTTCCAATATTTTGCTTACTATATAGCACACGAAAATTTCAGATTTCTTCGGCTTTTCAATATTTCGCATGCTATATATAGCACACAAAAATCGCAAAATTTTCAAATCTCTCAAAATTTTTAGTGCTATTCAGATTTTCAATATTTTGCTTGCGGCACAAAAATTGCGATATCTTTAACAATCTCAAAATTTTCAATATTTTGCATGCTATAACACACATAAATCATGAATTTTTTAAAAAGGCATAATTGCAGGATGTACCCCTAACGTTTACACCAATAATAGGAAATACCCATAACGTTTTAAAACAAACGCTTTGCCCCCCTCAACTTCTATTGATTCCCAAAATGTCGTTCATTTAAATATTTAATTAAAAATATTTCTTTCTCCCTTTTTCTTAGTTCATATCACGGTTTTCTTGGTAATCCCCGCGAGTTCTATTCATAAAGAACATCGAATGGTGTTGGTTATTTATAGTAGTGCTTATTAACAGCTTGCCGAGGGTGTCTACTGGTATTAACATTAATTTCTTCAAAAGAATTTTGAATTTTAACTATCTCAGCAAGACTAATCTGAGATTCATCATCTAAAGAACATCCGTCTTCTTCTTCTGGTATTTCAGAAGGATTTCCGTCAAGGGTATTAAGTTTAGCGCTGCTAAACTTTTCTTGAAAGGCCAAAATTATCTGAGACGAGATACTTTTATTTTTAGATAATTTAAATCCAGATATCTCGGCAGATGGCTTAATTGAGACATGGCTAGTAGTACTAACAAGCTTAACAATAGCAAGTGTGTCTAAAACTGCAAGAGGCTGTAATTTATTAAGTTCGTGTGTCTAAAACTGCACGAGGCTGTAATTTATTAATTAAGTTTTCTAGAGCAGATTTTACTTTAGTTAACTGTTGTCCAACAACTTGAATATAAACATTCGTAAAATTGTTTTATTTAAAAACTATCTGAAGTTTTTTAAGCGTATTTTCAATTTTCTCTTCATTAAGAGGTTTAATAAAAGCAGTTGCTTCTATATTAGTAGAGACCCCTGATATCGTTAAAGATTCAGAAGGTGGGTATATAGAACGAACAACTTTTCCACTTATAGTGGACCATTATTTATAATGTTCTTCAAGAGTATTAATCTTATTATTTTGCTCCTAAATGTAATATTTAAGAAACCATTCAACAAAACATATAATATCTTGCTTTTCTTCAAGGTATTTATAAAACCCGTCTTTATAGGAATAGTGTTGATCTTTAGAAAATGATTTAAAAAACCACTCTCCAAAGGCAATATGCTTTTCTTCCATAAATTCCTTATTAAGGAAAGTTCTGTTGTTAGGTGTAAGATCCATACAAAGATTTTACAAATGAAAACTCATCTCGGATGCGGTAGGTGAAGTCTTATTGGTCTTCTCATAAATAGGATGCGGAATTGATGTTTCTGAAATGTTAATACCACGAACATCTTGTTCGGATTTTTGATGAGGGCTTGGTCTTGAGTAAGACCGTCTTCTCAAACCAAGGGAAGAAGTACTAGGGATCCTTGTGACATGGTTAGAACCAAATTTTATTTCAATTTCCCCCTCATCAGTCTGAATTATCTGATCAAAATCAGTATCCATTATAGCTTTAGGAGGAATGACAGAGGTTAACAACCAAGTCCCGGGAAAGTTATTTTTTTCCTATTTAATCACTCTATTAGTCGCTACCAGAAGACAATAAATTTGTCTCAATTAACATGGTTTTACCACGTTCAATTTTTGGTTCAGCCTTAGAGGCCATGGTAGATAAAACCTTAAAATGAATCCGATAGACTTAGCTATAGTCTCAGGTCCAGCCATGAAATTGTACCCATTTGTCTTTAAATTAAGGATAACCGCCTCAACTATATTGAGGTCAGTTAAAAACAATATTAAATTGGGATAAATATCAAAATAAACCGATCCATGACAAAAACTAGTTTGCATAATTACCATTAGAGAAGGTACCCAATCAAGACATCTAGCATCTCGAAGAGATGTAACCATAGAAACATTAAGACCTTGTAAGGTCAAAGGTTTAAAGGCTACCAGTATAAGACCTATATGAAGATACTTATACTCTTTACCATATCTAAAAATATCTTCTTCAGAAAGAAGCTTGATAGTTTGTTCATTACTATCAACAAAAATAGTTTTTTCCGTGTTCTTAATAGAAAATCTGGACGAGAAATCAAAAGTCCCAATATTATAGATTTCTTTGGATGGAATATTAGGAATTGCCCACTTATTAAGTTGTTCTTCATCTGAAGGGTATTCTATTAAGTTAGAATTTTTTACATGCTTACTTTTATTACGATTAAGTTTAGCAGAAACAAAAGATGTGCTCATAAGATTTCTTCCCGGAGTTCTAAATAATTTAGCTAAAAAAATATTTCACTGTTATATGTAGTCTCATATTTTCAAAATGTGTTTTACTCTAAAACTATCTCGTTCTTCAAAGGTGAATTCTCTGTGAAGAGATCTATCATTTGCCTCATAGAACGAGTGGATAAGGGAAAGCGTTTAAAGCTATCCATAAAAAAAACTAAGATAATTGATTAATTATTTTAACCAAGTCTCTATCTACATGACTGTCAGTGATTTACAGGCTACCACAACGCCATACCATCGGCAAAAAATGGAAATCCTAACGCAGCTCGAATGTCGTTCCATAAGGACATAATCAAATAATTAAAGAGAAACCTTTGAACTATGTCCTTAATACCTCAAAGGGGGCCTTCTCAGTTAAGAGGTTGCTCCTTTGCCTTGTTGAATGAGGAGCAAAACCACGTAATTGTATGCTAAGGTGTTAAAAACAAGTTTAAATATCTTTTTAAAACAAGATTATATAGCCTAGAAAAACATCATGCTCTTGTTAATATATATCTAGTTTTCCAAGAAGAAAAACTTAGCCTGTCATAGCTCTGATACCAAATTTCTACATGATCAAATAGAGGTACTTAGATACTTATGAAGCTAAATAAGGACGAACTTACAATCAAAACAACAGATGTAAATATCGAAACAACAGTCTTTATTTATTAACTGAAACTATTACACCAGAGCAAGTTGCCAAGAGAATACAATTTTTAGAAAAAGAGAGTTTATTGCAGCGTCTCTCATTGAAGAGGATGCCTACTTATATAGAGAGTAGAGGCATGCTTGTCGTTTTTTCTTCACAATAAGATTCCCCGACAATGTAAAAGCTACTTTTAAAGGTTCTATCCTTTAGCAAAGATGGCAAGATACCCTAATTTTTTATATGAACTGGAGGTCCCACTTTCTCGTGCGCTACAAAAATTGCAGTCGTTCGTTTTTTAGTGGGGATTTATCATTTAATTAGATAGATGACTCCCCAAGGCTCAATTGGTCATATATTCTTTATCAGGTTCTTGGCCTTCTTGGAGACCTTGGAGGAAATTTTCCTTCATTTCTACTGATCTAGTTGTTTTTTAGAAGATATTGAGACGGTGTCTGAACTGTCAAAAGTTTGCTCGTACTGCCTTTTCATACGTTCTAAATACTTCTTCATCAATTCTTCCTCAGAGATGTTAAGGAAACTTTCTCTAAAAGGAATTCTTCAATTTTTTCAAGGGATTTTCTGTTGCCAATTCTTCACTAATCTTGTTATCTAAGATTTTATTATTATTTTTTTATGGCTGCTTTTATTTCAGCCACCTTTTCCTTCTCTATTTGAGACAACAATTTTATTAAAAACTTTCCAGTGAGAATTGGGATATTCCCCTCATCAAATTCTGCCGCCAAAGTCCACTCTAAAATATAAGGGATTTCGTTTTCGGTGAAATAGTATGACGTACTTTCACCCTCTTTTATCATATGCTCATCCATATTATAGAATAGCGGATGAGATTCCATTCAAGGCATGAATAGATTAAAAAGATTTTTAACTCCGCACCAAATTTCCTCCACCAGTGTAAAAACCAGTTAGGTATTCCTGATTTTATTAAATCAGGTGTGATCATAATGAATCGCGAATGTTTTTTATTTGGGTTTTCATAGTACATGAAGTTATTAAAGGCTAACATTTAGCACAATTGCAATTACTGGGATTATATATCCATGCCAAAGTTCCTACTCAGGAAAAACCATTTATAAATAGAATATTCATGGGTTAACTGATAAGCAAATCCATGATACTTTACATCAAATGATGATGTATGCTACTGTGACTAACCATGGTAATACTGATGCTGAAGTAGCGAGATTTATTTCCTATGGTTTTACTGGCACTTTAAAAGGCTGGTGGGATCATTGTCTTACTACTGCTCAAAGATTATAAATTTTTGGAGCTCTAAAACCTGAAAATGATACTCAAGTTTCAGATGTTGTTTACACGTTGATTCTTATCATCCTCGATTATTTTACAAGAGATGTAAGTAATCAGAGGGAAAAGGTTAGGACACTTCTTCAGAATTTAAGATGTCCTGCTCTAACCTACTTTAGATGGTATAAAGATATCTTCCTTAGCAGAGTTATGCAACAAGAAAATGCTAATAATCCTCATTGGGTAGCCAAATTTGTTGATGGCTTACCCAATCTTTTCGCAGAAAAGGTTCGTAAAAAATTACCAAATCAGAATGAAAGAATCATTCCTTATAACGCTTATACTTATGGTCATTTAATAAGCACATGAGTTCAAGAAGGATTAGCTTTACGCAATGACAACTTTATGCAATGACATAAAACTGAGAAACCAACTAAAGGTCCAGAAATTAACTTGAAGAAAAAAGTTAGGTGAATTTTGTAGCCAATTTGCTATGGATCCCCTAGAGAAGGGAGAAAGGAAAAAGAAAAGATCCTCATCCTCGTTCTCAAAAAAGGAATTTTTAGAAAAAGACGTTCTTTTAAGAAAACTCAAGAACGCAACAAAGACAAGCCTAATAAAAGGCGCTTTGACAAGTCTAAATCTAAGACTTCTGTGACTTGCTACAAATGTGGAAAAGTCGGACATTTTGCTAACAAATGTTATACTAAGAAAAAGATCAATGAAATTGAGGATGAAGGCTTAAGATCTTTTATATAAAATTATGATTAATTCTTCTGAATCAAAGAATTCCGATACTCACTCTCCACTCTTCTCTTCTGATACCGATGAAGAGCCGGAGTGTTCTAATAAATATTGTAATATCAACAAAGAAGAAAATTATTGGAAAGTCATTGTTGATATGAATGGCCCAAGTATCAATATCTTCAGTAAAGATGACAAGAAGATTATATTAAAAATTATTGAAGACAATAATCTTCACCAAGAACTAAAATCCAAATTGATTGAAGTTCTTTTGAAAGAAGATAAGCAGAAATCACCTAATATTGAAAATGTTTATAGACTTTCTGGAGTCTTTAAGAGACAACAAAGGGAAAATAAGCATGTAACTTTGCATAAGTTGCAAAAGGAAATTAATAATCTAAAATTTGAAGTAAAAGAATTAAAACTTCAAGATAAAGATATTCTTTCTCGACTTCCTAATATAGAAAGTAGTAACTTAACCCTTGAAGAATCCCCCATAAGGAAGATTCCTCTGAGCAGAGGAAGGAGAATCCCCCCATAAGAATCGTCTAATCAATTTCTTGAGACTCTAGATTTAGTTTTAACCCAAAAATGGTATATTAGAGTTACCCTAGTCATTAATAATGATTTAGTTATTCCTAACTTAATAGCGCTCATTGATAATGGTGCGGATCTTAACTGTATCAAAGAAGGGATAATTCCAATAAAATATTGCAAGAGAACTATTCAAATTTTGAGTATGGCCGATAATAGTGTCTTAACTACTTCTTACAAAGTTTCAAATGTGAACATTTATAATGAAGGCAGTTGTTTTCCTTCTCTTTTTATAATAGTAAAAAAGATTACTCAGCATATTATACTTGTAACACCTTTCCTAAGTAAAATTATGCCAATCGAGAAAATTGATTCTCAAGGAATCCACATCAATCATAAAGGAAAACCTTTAACTTTTCAGTTTATAACGGATCCTATAGTAAAAATCCTTAATGAGATAAAAGATATTTACTTAAAGGAAAACCAGATAAATTTTATCAAAGAAGAGATATCTTCGATACATATAAACTAACAGCTTAGGTCTACTCCTATTAAATAAAGGATTGACAAGCTTGAAAAGGAGTTTCTAGCTTAAACTTGTAGTGATCTTCCTGATGACTTTTGAGATAGGAAGCAATATATTGTCACTCTTCCTTACATTAAAGAATTCAGTGAGGATAATATCTCTACTAAAGAGCGACCTTGTCAGATGAATCAAGAATATCTTGAACTCTGTAAAAAAAGAAATTCAAGGTCTTGTGGATAAAGGATTAATCAGAAAATCCTACTCCCAATGGAGTTGCATAGCATTTTACGTTAACAATGCCGCTGAGAAAGAACGAGAAGTTTCTCGTGTTGTTATAAATTATAAACCCCTTAATAAAGTACTTAAATGGATCAGATATCATCTCACTAATAAAAGGGATTTGCTAAACAGAATTAGCAATGCTAAGATCTTTTCAAAATTTGATCTTAAATCTGGTTAATGGCAAATTCAGATTGCAGAATTTGAAAAATATAGAATTGCCTTAACTGCTCCGTTTGGGCATTTTGAATGGAATGTTATGCCATTCGGATTAAAAAATGCTCCTTCTGAATTTCTGAATATAATGAATTCTATTTTCTACCCTTGCACCGAATTTATCCTTTCATATATTGATGATGTCTTGATATTCTCTGAATATCTTTAAACATCTTGTTATAAAGAATGGCCTAGTAATATCAGCCCCGAAAATGAAATTATTTCAAACTGTAATTAGATTTCTGGGACATAATATATCGATAATGGAACAATCATGCCTATTGATAAAAGTATAGAGTCCGCCTCTAAATTTCCTAATGATATTACTGATACAAAGCAACTACAGAGATTTCTAGAAGCTTTGAACTATATGGCAGATTATTATAATGATCTTGCTATAGATTCTGCTATTTTATATAATAGACTTAGGAAAAATCCTTCCCCATGGACAGCTGAACATACTAAAGCTGTACAGAAAATTAAGCAACTGGTTAAAAACTTACCTTACTTATATATAGCCAATTCTACTTGGCAAAAAATTGTTGATACTAATGCCTCTAATATTGGATATGGAGGTATGCTTAAACAAATTGATCCAAGTAATAATAAGGAAATACCAATTCATTTCACTTCTGGAAAATGGAATCCGGCGCAATTTAATTATTCAACTATAAAGAAAAAAATTCTTTTTATAATAAAATGTATTTATAAATTTTAGGACGAATTACTAAATCAGAAATTCTTATTAAGAATTGATTATAGTGCTGCTAAATCTGTTATACAAAAGGACGTTAAAAATTTAGCTTCGACGCGGATATTTGCCTGGTGGCAAGCTGAACTTTCTATTTTTAACTTTGACATGGAATATTTTAAAGATACTAATAACTGTCTTCCTGATTTCTTAACCAGAGAATTTCTACAGGACTCCAATGTGGAGTCCCGGAAAGGGCCTAACAAGAGGCCGAGGATGAGGAATGAGTAATAGGTCTTCCTCCCATACTTCCAACTGGCTTACAATGCAGACACCACGACCAATGATCGATATAGAAACTGCATCCCAAGCATCATATAACCCGTCAGAATGGATAACTCCAAAAAAGATGGCAAAAAAGAGTGTTGATAACACTAAAAGCGAGAATTACATAAGTCTAGACGAATCGTCTAAGCTCTGGCAATAATTCTGACAAGACAGTTTGTCAAAAAAGCTGCTATGGCACTTGAGGAAAATTATTGCCAAAAAAATGTGTGAGACGATTATCTACCTGGAAAGGAATGATATTCCCAAATGCATGATCCTTGGTCTCTAAAAGATAAATATACCAAGACTAGCTCATATGCCTCCATGGATGGGAAATCCGGCCAAGTTTTGGAAGCTTTATTAATGGTTTCTAATGAAAATACTTTAGAGAGAGATGAATAAGGTTCCTAAGTATTCTATGGCAAATTTAAAAGTTAATTACTAAATTGTGTTTTGATTAAATTTTTGTGAAAAAATCTAAACAAGTTAAATAATGAAACATGTTGCAATAATCAAAACACAGAAAAAAATAGAGTAAAGAGCAATGCAAACACAAGAGAATTGTTGACTAGGGTTCAACACTCCCACTGGCGAGTCCCCGCCTGAGACACTTTCTCAGAATTTTCCACTATTTTTCATTATGAAGAACACAATCTTTCTTCACTAGGATCACTTTGGGAAAAAACTGTTTTTTTCCAAATTTGAACGTGTGATTCCCTAAAAAAAACTCTTTTTCCTCTCTGATCCGCGATTCCCTAGAAAAACTCATTTTCCTCTCGAATCCGTGATTCTCTAGGAAAAACTCTTTTTCCACTCCGAATCAGCAATTCAAATAATGAGAAGCACCTTCTCTCGTAGAGAAGAATATTGAACCTTCTTTAAGAATTTACAATTGTTTACAACGACCAAATGCTCACTCACAATCCAATGATCTCAAAAGATTAATCCCAGTTTGGCACGACGATTGATTTGAGAGATCATTGAAATTTTAGGCCCCGGAGGAAATGAAAAGAGTAAGAACTTTTTTGCACAAGTTTCTCAATGAATTGAGCAATGAATGTATTTTCAAGTGTTTGATATCTAGGATATTTATAAGGGTTGCCATCATAACTGCCAATAACCGCTAATAAACAGTTAATGACTGTTGGAAACGGTTTGAAATCAAAATGGCATAAATATCCGTTCATTTGAAAATTCAAACAGAAAATAACTGCCAGAAACTGTCAAGGCAGACGTCTGGTGCCAAACGTCTGCAGTTCAAAAATAGAAACTGACATGAAAATTTCCTTCAGCACACGTTTGGTGTTTTAAGATTTTTTAAGGAGATGTCTGATGAGTCAGTCTCTGAAATAGAAACAGTGAATGAAAATTGAAAATTTTCTTCGACAGACGTCTGGTGATTCAAAATTTCTTAAGCAAACGTCCGGTACAAACGTCTGTAGTCTGACTTGTTTGAATATCAGTTTTGAAAGTTTGAGCAGTTTGAATTCCAGCAGATATATTAGACGTCTCTTGATGAGGCAGGAGACGTCGGAAGCGTAGAAATATGTTGGAAAGTGGTTTCTAACCTTATGAGATCAACACTAGACTTAATAACAAATCTTAAGTGTACTTTCTTCAACTTGGTTCTTTGGTCTTCATTTCCATGAGTTTTACTTTAATACGTTTTTGTTTCTTGATAAAGCTTGTATTACGCTCTTTGATTGCGTCAAGTCTTCATGTCATATCGTCGTTTTGAGTGCGAATCTTATTGTAGGCAATTGCAGGGTGTTTTCTCGTCACCCTATTGAGATGGGAATACGCGCGCGCTTGTCAGGCGCATTACAGATTCTCTATGCCTAAGGTAGGCTGGGGTTTATTGATTGTGGGGATCCGAATCTCCGGCAGCCGTGGACTAAGCTGCCGTTAATTATCCCTCGCTTTTGGAGCGAGAGAACCTCTGATTCACGGGTTAAACTGGTCATGCGAACTCAATGTGCAGTGTTGTGTTTTGAAGAGGTTTTGGATATATCGGAGGCCCCGCAGAGTTTTTACGGGGGTCCTGCTACCTGGATAGCGAACTGGGAGTCAAGGGGGCTAGCAGCCCCCTTGCGGGGTGCGGGGCAGCGCCCCGTTAGAAATTTTTTTCTAACAGGGACAGTGTCATGGAGTATGTGTGTGTATATGTATATATACATATATATGCATGTATATATACATATATATGCATGTATATATATATAAAGGGAAAGGGCATCCAAAGGATGCGTGGGAAAAAGCGCCAGCGCTTTGAACGCTAGCGCTTTGAGCCCAAAGGTGCTAGCGCCCCACATGCCAGGCACGTGGGTGCTCGAGCGCTAGCGCTTTGGACGCAACAGCGTTAGCGCTCTGAGCGCAGGAGCGCTTTCGGTGCTAGCGCCCCACGTGCCAGGTACGTGAGCGCTAGCGCTCTGAGCGCAAGAGCGCTTTGAGCGCCCGCGCCCCACGTGCCAGGCACGTGGGCGCTCGAGCGCTAGCGCTCTGAGCGCAAGAGCGCTAACGCTAGCGCTTTTGGCGCTAGCGCTCTGAGCGCAAGAGCGCTAGCGCTCGCTAGCGTCCGCTAGCGCCCCACGTGCCAGGCACGTGGGCGCTCGGGAGGCAAAATGGACTTGGTCCCTGCAATGGGAGTTGTACTCCCAGAAAGGAGCACTTATTATTCTGTATATATGTATATATATATGAGGAGTTAAAACTCCTAGGATAATTTGAAGCCGATGAAGGGGACTTCTCCCCTTGAGCTCGGGATCTTCCCCAATGTGGGGTTTCTGGAGATTGGTCTCCTTCTTCTTCCTGTCGTTTGGCCGGATCTTAGAGAAAGGGGGTGAGATTTAAAAATCTCCCCTTTTTGAGATCCAATGGAAGATCCAAGCTCCCCTTTGTGGGGTTTGTGGTGAAAAACTATTTAGTTTTGTAAAAGGAAGAGTAAAACTCTTGATTTAATTCAAAAGAAAGAAGAAGGTTTTAGAAACTTGAAGGAGAAAGAGGCACATGCCTTAATTTTTTTGGGGAATGAAAAGTCTCTTAGATATTTTCATCATGTTGCCTTCTATAGGCTTACATATTTAATATAGCCCCTTGGGCTTTACAAAATGGCATTTTGTCCATCCCATGGCTCATGTGCCATTTCTTTTTGCACATAATCCATTGGCGTTACAAAAATTTAGCTTTATGCCCATTTTGCATACATTCATGCATAAAAAATTACATAAAAATTATTTATTACATAATTTTTATTTCAGCATGGGGGAGGCCGGCCGCTTCATGTTAGGGCTCGACCCGGGCATGAGCCCACTTGATATGGGCTTGGGCCCACTTGGCTTGGGGTTGACCATGACTTTAACTTGGTCAACCGGGGTGTAATTTTCGACCCCAACAGCAATCTTGCTTGATGTTGAGATATTATGCTTACTATACTCAAGAATAAGAACTTGAAAACGTCGTTAGTAACATATGGATTTTTTAAATAAAGTTTAGTTCTAAATAATCAAAACGGAAGATCGTATGACACAAGTGTCAACATCTAACTCGGTAGAAATCAAGCATTTTTATCAGGGAGGCAAAGAGCCTGGAAGTATTATAAACTTCAGCAAGGTAATAATAAAGAAGATATATCACCCTATGAATAGGCTCAGAACCCTAATAGGGCCAGATCCTTTACTTTGGCTAATATTTAGCACAATTGCAATTACTGGGATTATATCCATGCCTTTAATAACTTAATGTATTATGAAAACCCGAATAAAAAACATTTATGATTCATTATGATCAGACCTAATGTGAAAAAATCAGGAATACCTAACTGGTTTTTACACTGGTGGAGGAAATTTGGTACGAAGTTTTTAATCTATTCATGCCTTGGATGGGATCTCGTCCGCTATTCCATAATATGGATGAGTATATGATAAAAGAGGATGAAAGCACGTTATATTATTTCATCGAAAACAAAGTCCCTAATATTTTAAAGTGGGCTTTGGCGGCTGAATTTGATGAGAGTAATGTCCCAATTCTCACCAGAAAGTTTTTAATAAAATGGTCTCAAATAAAGAAGGAAAAGGTGGCTGAAATAAAAGGCAGCCATAAAAAATAATAATAAAATCTTGGATAACAAGATTAGCGAAAAATTGGCAACGAAAAATCCCTTGCAACGATTGAAGAATTCCTTTTAGAGAAAGTTTCGTAATATCTCCTAAGAAGAATTGATTAAGTGTTTAGAACACATAAAAAGGCAGTTCGAGCAAACTTTTGACAATTCAGACACTGTCTCAATGTCATCTACAAAAACCAGATCAGTAGAAATGAAGGAAAATTTCCTCCAAGATCTCCAAGAAAGCCAAGAACATGAAGAAGACTTGGGCTCAGCAGACTAGATCTGAGAAGAAATTATGATGGGCCTAGGCCAAGATAAAGGAAAAGGGCTAGCAAAATAAATTGAGCCCGATAAAGAATATATATGTCAGATCGAGCCTCGGGAAGCCATCTGTCTAATTAAATGATAAATCCCACTAAAAAACGAACGACCGCAGTTTTTCCAGCACATGAGAAAGTGGGATCCCCCGTCCATATAAAAGATAAGAGCATCTTGCCACCTTTGCTAAAGTACTGAGACTTTAAAAATAGCTTTTACCCTTTTGAGGTATCAAGGACATAGTTTAAAAGTTTTACTCTTTAATTATTTGATTGTGTCCTTACTTATGGAACTACATCCAAGTCACGTTAGGATTTCCATTTTTTGTCGATGATATGGCGTTATGGTAGCCTGTAAATCGTTGACAGTCGTGTAGGTATAGATTGGTTAAAATAATTAATCGATTATCTATGTACTTTTGATGGATAGCTTTAAACGTTTTCCCTTATCCATACATTCTATAAGGCAAATGATAGACCTATTCACAGAGAATTCGTCTTTGAAGAACGAGATAGTTTTAGAGTAAAACACATCTTGAAAATATGAGACTACATATAATAGTGAAATATTATTTCTTTTTAGCAAAATTATCTAGAACTTCGGGAGGAAATCTGATGAGTACATTTTCTGTTTCTGCTAGACTTGCTCGTAATAAGAGTAAGCATGTAAAAAATTCTAACTTTCTTCAGATGAAGAACGATTTAATAAGTGGACAATTTCTAATGTTCCACCCAAAGAAATCTATAATATTTGGACTTTTAATTTCTCGTCCAGATTTCCATTAAGAACATGGAAAAAAACTATTTCTGTCGGTAGTAATTAACAAGCTATCAAGTTTCTTTCTGAAGAAGATATTTTTAGATATGGTAAAGAGTATAAGTACCTTCATATATGTCTTATACAGGTAGCCTTTACACCTTTGACCTTATAAAGCATTAACGCTTCTATGCTTACATCTCTTCGAGACGCTAGGTATCTTGATTGGGTATCTTCCCTAATGGAAATTATGCAAATTAGTGTTCGTCATGGATCGGTTTATTTTGATGTTTATCCCAATTTAATATTGTCTTTAACTGACCCCAATATACTTAGGATAGTTATTGGGGTCGAAAATTACACCCCGGTTGACCACGTCAAAGTCAACCCCAAATAAGCGGTCCCAAGCCCGGATCAAGTGGGCCCATGCCCAAGTCGAGCCCCACGGCCGGCCTCCCCCATGCCACAATGAAATCATGTAATAAATAATTTTGATGTAATTTTTTATGCATGAATGTAAGAAAAAAGGGCATAAAGCCAAATTTTTGTAAAGCCCATGACTCATGTGCAAAAGAAATGAGCACATGAGACATGGGATGGGTAAAATGTCATTTTGTAAAGCCCAATGGGCTATATGTAAATTTGTAAGCCTATATAAGGCAACATGATAATGAAAAAAGATTAACTTTTTATTCCACCAAAATTTTAGGGTTTCTGTGCCTCCTTCCCCTTCCTCAAGGTTCTAAAACCTTCCCCTTTTCTTTGAATTAAATCAAGAGTTTAACTCATCCTTTTTCAAAAATAAATAGTTTTTCACCATCAAACCCTTGAAAGGGAACTTAGATCTTCCATCAGATCTCAAAAAGAGAAGATTTTTAAATCTTACTCCCTTTCTCCAAGATCCGGCCGACCGAGAGGAAAGAGACTCATCTCCAAAAATCCCATCTTAAAAAGATTCAGGGCCAAAGGGGAGAAAAAGAGACCCCTTTAATCATTTCCAAAGATTTCTAAGAGTTTAACTCCATTCAAGATCTGTTGGAGTTTAACTCCATAAATTAATCTCTTTCTAGAAGTTTTAACTTCAGAAGTCAAATCGGGAGCACAACTCCCAGTGCAGGGACCAAGTCCATTTCCTTGCTGACGCCCAGCGCCCGCATGCCAAGCACGTGGGGCGCGGGCGCCCAGCGTCCACGCGTCTTTTGGATGCTATTCTTTCCTTTTTTATACACACTCAACTGTCATGCCCCGCTTCCCAGAGTACGCTAAGATGGGCACGTGACATAGCCAACCATGCTACCTGCGGATAGGAAAAATCCTTCCACAGTCACATTACGGCTGTACAGATATCAAGAACCGGAAAGTAAACTATCTAGTACATGTCCATAAGCCAGAGTAAAAGAGTCATGAAATACAATATGCGGAAGCCAAAAGATACAATAAATGAAACACCTGGAGTGAAACTACGTACCGACAGGAACCTCACCGCTCGTCTAACAGCGGCAAAACTCCTAATCAGTCTGCAACAAGGTAGGATAATCTGGGCCATGCAAAACCCAGACGTCAGCGCGTCATGTCATCAAGTAATAAAATAATAAACAGGGTAACAGGCAATGCGAATATAAACATGAATAAGCAAGGGTAACAATAATATGAATCAGAGCAGTGCAGGGTAGTGTGCAGTGGGTAAACTGGACTGTTCTATCAGGTTCTCTGTTCTAAAGTCTTTGAAACCAAATAATGTAATCCTCTTCGTAACTCGTCGGTAGTTATTCCGTAACGCCCGGAAAGACGGCAAACAATAGGTATTCCGTAACGCCCGGAAAAACGGCAAACAATGGGTATTCCGTAACGCCAGGAAAAACGGCAAACAATGGGTACGGCAAACAATGGGTATTCCGTAACGTCCGGAAAAATGGCAAACAATGGGTATTCCGTAACGCCAGGAAAAACGGCAAACAATGGGTACGGCAAACAATGGGTATTCCGTAACGTCCGGAAAAACGGCAAACAATGGGTATTCCGTAACGCCCGGAAAAACGGCAAACAATAGGTATTCCGTAACGCCCGGAAAAACGGCAAACAATAGGATGGCCCTTGGAGCTACGTTCGGTTACAATACTGATTTCCCCATACCCCCAAGTTATGTGTAAGTCAAGTCAGGTATCCCGTAATCAAGAAACTAATGCCAACACAGGATCAGGTAAACAGGTTTGTCTGGATAGACAACAGGAACGGTCCATGAGGACTACATATCAGGTTTGTTGGCATTAGACACAAGATCAGGTAACGGGTCAGGTCATGGTACATCATGTCAAGTCAAGCAGTATACGGTACCATGTCGGGTCAATCAATGTGTGGGTAGCAAGACAGGTCAAGAAGCAAGCGATATCATAGGTGTACTCACAATTAGTTACATAATCAAGCCTGGTTATCAACAGCATGATCTAAGCAATGAATTAAGCAATAGGCAGATTCATTCAATTAGCAATACAGTTATCAGTTGTGTCACAGGGATGATTTCAACATTATAAGAATGCAGTATGACAATTATAACCATTTAATCATGTTAACAAGTTTAAGACTTCATGGATGCAATGACATATATCTATAAGTTCCATGGATGAAATCACAGTTTAAGCAGGTTAAATGTACACGAGTGTCCGAATGAAACAAAACTATAGAGATAAATGCCATAAGCTATGTCAATATTAAAAATGTGATTAAACAGGTAAATGTGGTTATTAGGTTCAATTGCAAACTGTAGGTTCCAAGTTTAAAGATAAAATGATATATAACAATATTGTACATGAAAATGAGAAATTATAATTCCAAAGTTAAATTGCGGGTTTTAGGGTGTCATTAATTATAAGTAAATATTGTTTAGCATGTAGCAAGGGTTACTTGCCTCGATGGGTCGCGAACCGGGAAAACAGAACGTAAAACGTCGGCGGGGAAACTCGCGACGGGCGCACGGTTCACGGAATGAACCCAAACGACGAACAATGGAACCACACGGGTCGGGGTGCCTCGCTGGAACGTTGGGTCACGTCGTCGGCATCGTCGGATTCCGGCCAAGGAATGAACAGTAAACGGTCACGACATGCAAACAAGAAGAGAAAGAAAAACAGAGAAAGGAAGTAGGATCTGAGAAGGGGTGCTCACGATGATCCGTGGGACGGGTGGTGACGGTCGACCTCGTCGACGGAGCTCCGGCGGTGGCCTACGACGGCAGCGACAAGAATCTGCAGATCAAGAAACTTCACAGAGAAGGGAAAAAGAGAAAAGGAAAGAGGAGGAGAGGAGAAGAAGCTTACAGAGGGGATGTGCGAGGCCGGGGAGGCGGATCGAGATCGCCGGCGGCGATCCCACGAGGCGTAGGCGATGTTCAAGCGGTGTGCAGGCGGCTCGTGCAGGCGCTCGGGAACGATGGAATAGGATGAGAGAGAAGGCGGTGAGGGTGAGGAGATGACGAAGACGAGGAAGCCGGTGATGGTGTCGTCGGCGTTGGGCTGCAGCGGCGAGGGCAAAGCGGCCGTAGGGTTTGCGATGGGTTGGGTTTACGTAAGGAAAGAAATGGAGGGGAGAGAGATTTAAATATGAGAGAGAGAGAGATAGAGAGAGAGAGAATACGGGGGCGAGAGAGAGATGTGAGTGGGGCCCACGGGATTAGGAGAGCCGTGATTGGCTGGGATGGAAAAATAGAGGTTAGGAAGATTTTAAATAAAGATTTAAAAGATTTAAATGAACAGTAATATCATATGGTTAACTTAAAATTATACTATGGTTTAAATATTAAAACTTGGGATTTTGGCGCAAAGTAAAACATTTCCAAATCGCGCCCGGGTCGGGTCCAAAAATTTGAAATTGGAATAATAGAATTTTAAGCGGGATCCAAAGTGAAAATGAAGTGTTTTATAATCAAAAAGCATACCCCCAAAACGGACGCACGTACGTACGCGTAGTCGTCCAAACTCGCCCGTTTCACTGAACGGGACGAGAACACGATGCACGGACGCTACAACAGGGTTAGGGGTGTCAAGTAGGCCAAAATGAATATTTTAATTTTATTTTAGATGCCTTAAATTGTTATATGCAGAAATGAATTGACGGGGTAAAAATTACAATAAGTAACAATCAAGCAAGATAAATGAAATAAGTGCCACACTACGTTCAAACGGTAACTGAAATTAGTAGCATTGGGCTCGGGTGTTACATCAACACTGTCCCCGTTAGAAAAAATTTCGAACGGGGCGTTGCCTCGTATCCCGCAAGGGGGCTGCTAGCCCCCTTGACCCCAGCCCGCTATCCGGGTAGCGGAACCCCCGTAAACTCTGTAAGGCTCCCGATATATCTAAAACCCCTTCAAAACACAACATTGCACATTGAGTTCGCATGACCCGTTTGATCCGTCAATCGGAGGTTCTCTCGCTCCAAAGGCGAGGGGCAATTAACTGCAGTTTAGTCCGCGGCTGCCGGAAATTCGGATCCCCACAATCAATAAACTCAGCCTACCCTAGGCAGGGAGAATCTGTAATGCGCCTGACAAGCGTGCGTATTCTCATCCCAATGGGGTAACGAAAAACACCCTACAACAATTACCCTCAATTTATTTCATGGCTGGATCTGAGACTATAGCTATAGTCTGTCTGATTCATTTTAAGGTTTTATCTATCACGGCCCTTAATGCTAAACCAAAGAATGAACATGGTAAAACCGCGTTAATTTAGACAAATTTATTTTCTAGTATAGCGATTAATAGAGTGATTGAATGGGAAGAAATTAACTTTCCCGAGATTTGGTTGTTAACCTCTGCTATTTCTCCTAAACCTATAATGGATACTGATATCGATCAGATAAGGGAGAAATTGAAATAAAATTGGTTCTAACCAGATCACAAGGATCGCTAGTATTTCTTCCCTTGGTTCGGGAAGAGGGTTTTACTCAAGATCAAGCTCTCATCAAAAATCCAAGCAAGATGTTCACAGTATTAACATTTCAGAAACATCAATTCCGCATCCTATTTATGAGAAGACTAATAAGACTTCTCCTACCGTATCCGAGATGAATTTTCATCTATTAAATCTTTCTATGGATTTTACATCTATCAGTGTTATCAGAACTTTCCTTAATAATGAATTTATGGAAAAAAAACATGATGCCTTTAGAAACTAGTTTTTAAAATCATTTTCTAAATATCAACAATATTCCTATAAATACAAGTTTTATAAATACCATGAAGAAATGCAAAATATTATATATTTTGTTGAATGGTTTCTTGAATATTACATTCAGGAGCAAAATAATAAGATCAATACTCTTGAAAAACATTATAAATAATGGCCCACTATAAATGGAAAAGTTGTTCGTTCTATATAACCACCTTCTGAACCTTTAAGGATATCAGTGGTTTCTACTTCTAATCTAGAAGCAACTGCTTTTATTAAACCTCTTAGTGAAGAGAAAACTGAAAATACGCTTAAAGAATTTCAGAAAGTTTTTAAACAAAACAATTTTACGAATGTTTATATTCAAGTTGTTAGACAACAGCTAACTAGAGTAGAATCTGCTCTAGAAAACTTAATTAATAAATTGCAGTCACTTGCAGTTTTAGACACCTGCTATTGTTAAGCTTGCTAGCACTACTGGCCTTGTCCTAATTAAGCCATCTGCCGAGACATCTAGATTTAAATTATCTAAAGATAAAAGTATCTTGTCTCTGATAATTTCGGCCCTTCAAAAAAAGTTTAGTAGCGCTAAACTTAATACCCTTGATGAAAATCTTTCTGAAATATCAGAAGAAGAAGACGAATGATCTACAGATAATGAATCTCAAGTTAGTCTTCCTGAGATTGCTAAAATTCAAAATTCTTTTGAAGAAATTAACGTTAATACCATTAGACACCCTTGAAAAGCTGTTAATAAATACTACTATAAACAGCCGACATCGCTCGATGTTCTTTATGAAGAAAATGAGGCAGGCTTCTCGTTTCTTCTTCACGATAAGATTTTGCTAATTTGATGGATCCCTTATTATTTTTTGATACCCCCGAAAAAAATTCTTTAACTTTTTCTTAAATACCCGAAAACAGGTTAAGTGATGTTAAGTTTATTTCTTCAATATAATTTATTTATCAAATACCAACTTTACCACAACCACCATCATCATAACCTAACAAAACCCTACCTTCATTTTCTTTTTCTCATTCTTCGTCTCATTCATTATATTTTCTTATATTTCTCTTTGTTCCCATAAACTCTATGTTTTTTCTCCTTTGTTATTTTCTTCTATTTACCCCGAAATCAAAAAACCCTAATGTAAAAGAACCTAAATTTTAGTAAATTCTAACCCAAAAGAAACCTAAATGTAAATCCTTACTTAAAATAAAATCAATCAACCCTTACAAAATAGAAAATTTAAGTCACTCAAATATTAGAAGTAAACCCAACTCGATCAAGCAATCTTTTCTTTTGAAATTTGAAAGCATGTGAGGTGTGAGGAACAAGGGACTTGTGAGGGTATTTATGTTTTTTTATCGATTTCTAACAAAGTTGACCATTATTTAACGGTGTTGGCGGTATTTTAAAAAAACTTAAATAGTTTTTTTTAGAAAAGGATGGGTAATATCGAAGAATAATGGAATGTATCAAAGTGGTATAGAATTTTAGAGTGTATAACTAAAAAAACCTTCATATGAATATTTTAATTAAATATTTAAATGGCCATATTTTGGAATCAATTAAAATGGGGGCAAAGCGTTGGTTCCAGAAAGTAGGTATTTTCTTTTATTGGGGCAAATGTTACGGGTATTTCCAGCAATTTAGCATTCTAAAAATTCAAAAAAATCTGCTTTTTTTTTAATTTTCAAATTTATAACACACAAAAATCGATAAATTTTTAAAATTCTCAATATTTTTTGTTTTATTTGGTTTTTCAATATTTTGTTTGCTATAGCAAACAAAAAAGCGAACTTTTCAAAAATATCAAAAACTTCTGTTTTCTTCCGTTTTTCAATATTTTGCCTCTTATAGCACATGAAAATCGCCAAAATTTTAAAAATTCTTTGATTTCACAATTTTTTTATATACACACGAAAATCGTGAAATTTTCTGTTTTCTTTGGTTTTTAATTATTTTGCTCGACATATATAGCATGAAAATTGTAATGTTTTCAAAAATAAAAAAAAAATCTGTTTTCTTTGTTTTTTTTAAGCATTTTGCTTTCTATACCAAAAAAAATTGCAAATTTTTCAAAAATCTTAATAATAAATTTTTCAAAAATTTTTCAAATAAATTTACATAATATATAGCACATGAAAATTGCAAAATTTTCACAAATCTCACCAAATTATGTTTGCTTTTTTCATTATTTTGCATGCTATATATAACATGAAATTCTTGAAATTTTAAAAATCTCATAATGTCCTTTTCAAATTTTTTACTTGTCCATACTTTTGGAGAACTCCAGGTATCAAGAAAACAAAAGGCTATAGGAAGCAAAGTTGTCAAATCGTGATTTGAATCGTATATCGTAAAATACAAGAGTAACTTATACCAAAACGAAGCAATTAAACATATAACTATGTATTTCATAACCGTATGAATAAATGAGCAATATAGAGCAATATATTTAAAAATATAATATTTAGTATACTCGCAGTCGCAGTCGCACAACATAATAAATATTTACATATGTGCAAGCATAATACGTATTAATCACCAAAAGTCATGTAAACAATCATAATAAATAAGATAATTAAGCAAAATAATACTATATTGTCTAAAATATAAACCACATACATCAAGATTAACATAAGCTTCATAATAGTATCATTTTCTAACCAATTTCATAAACAATAAAGCATAATCTTCAATTTTCTAACTAAGTTCACAAATAATAATCCACAAGCTTCAAAAAAATTCAAAAAGTAGCAAATCATCAATATTCTCCAATCGATCCATCGCTATTATCATCTTCAAGGAGAATATCATCATCTTCCCCATCATCAAGGCGAGGCGAGGAGTCGAGCGAAGAGGCAAGGCGAGGATTCGAGTGAGGAATTTAGGAGCGGCTTGAAATTAGGGTTTTTGAAAGAGAAATTGGGTATATGTTTGGATCTTTAAACCCAAATAATTCAGACCCGGCCAGTTAAACTGAATCGCAACATATCGTGAATCGTACGATTCGAATGACTCATGAATCATACAATTCGATGAGTATATACACACACACGATATGTATCGAAAGGCTCCGAATCGTATCAAATCGTACAATTCTTGTCGTGAATCATACGATTTTAATAACAAAGATGGGAAGCAAAAGAAGTAAAGATTGATGATTGCTACTAAAGATTCTAATAGAACGAAGAAATCTGGTCCGAGCGACTGAGACTCCGGATGATTAGAAACCCCTTACCATCAAACAAAAATTCATGAAATTTAAAAAATCCCAATTTTTTTGTTTTCTTCAAATTTCCAATATTTTACACGGAGCACACAAAATTCGAGAATTTTGAAAAATCTCAAAATTTTCCGTTTTCTTAAGTTTTTCAATATTTTGTTTGCTATAACATACGAAATCTTGAAAAATCTTAAGAATTTTCCATTTCCTTCGGTTTTTCAATATTTTTTGCTCACATGAAAATCTCGAAATTTTCAAGAGTTCCAATATTTACTATTTTCTTTCGCTTTTCTATATTTTACATGCTATAACACAAGAAAATTGTAAAGTTGTTAAAAATATCAAAAATTTTTGTTATCTTCCGCCTTTTCAATATCATTCTATAGCACATGAGAATCGAAAAATTATGAAAAATCTCAAATTTTTTATTGCCTTCAAATTTTAATATTTTACATGCAATATGGCACATGAAAATAGCAAATTTTTCAAAATATGTTAAAATTTTTTGTTTTCTTTGGTTTTTCTATATTCTTTTTTCAATACCAAATGAAAATTACGAAATTTTTAACTCCACAAAAATTGTTTCTTTTTTTTATTTTTCAATATGTGGCATGCTATCAAACAAAAATCGTAAAATTTTTAAATATATTTCCAGTACACCTAAGTGGTGATAAAAATAGAGAAATTTTAAAGAGGGCCTATCAGAAATTTTCAACCATTTAAGCCGGGCTGTAAGAGATAAAAGAGTGATAAAAATTAAGGGGCGAGTAAAAAAATTTCCTTGACCCAAACGTAGCAAAATAATTAAATAGAGGCTAGAAAACATTTTTTCACTAATTTCCAAGTTAGATAAGGGAATATTTCAAGGAATATTCTCTCATATAGCTTTATTTATAATATATAGATGGATTGGATGGTCACTTTTGGGATCAGAATAGGCCATCTAGGCCATATCGTCCGTGTCGGATCTGAATATCGGATTTTTTATATGGTTTTACAAAAAGAGTGTTTAAAAATTTATTATTTTTTAAGAAAATCGATTGTAAATGTACTAGAAATAATTACACACACTACAACAACCGAGCCTTATATCCCAAGCATATGGGGTAGGCTACATATAAACCATAATAATTCAATACTTAATTAATATACACATTTGCACATTAATAAAACTACTAACCAATTAATAAACTTAATACTAAAACACTCCCCATTAAAATGGTAAAACCCAATATTACTTGGTATGCATCGTATCGGTTTCGGAACTCAAATGATCCATATCATTTATAGGATATGAGTTTGTCGTGTAGGATCGGGATCGGCCAAGATTTCAAACCATAAGAAAAACATGACTTGTTTCATTCTTGTTGAAAGTAAAAACCAAATGATGGGATTTTAAAGATAGTCCCACATTGGAAACAACAAAAGAAACACATGGTTATAAGATGGGTCACACCTCAACAAGGCTTGAGTATTATTGTTCGAACCCACTTATCAGTAAAAGCATATGTGTAAAAGCTCATCGCTTCTCCAACTCTTCTCTAACTTTAAACTCAACTCTACTTTAAAAATAACTTTAGCATGGTATCAAAGCCAATGACTTGATCCAAACTCGTTCTTTCCATGAGATAACCACACCAAGAAAAAGTGATGGTTGCATATAACTCTAACTCGTGCTTTCCACGTGACAACCACACCAAGAAAAAGTAATAATTGTACGTGAGGAGGGTTGTTGAAAGTAAAAATCAAATGATGAGACTTTAAAGATAGTCTCACATTGGAAACAACAAAAGAAATACATGGGTATAAAATATAAAATGGGTCACACCTCAACGGCTCGAGTCTTATTGTTGAAATCCACTTATCATTAAAAGCCCATGTGTAAAAGCCCCTCACTCCTCCAGCCCTTCTCTAACTTTAAACTCAACTCTAACAATACTTGCAATTCAAATTTTGCTAAGTTATAGGAAAGAATATAAACAATAAAAAGCTTTAACTTACTCGGAATTGAAGAAAAGAAAACCTGCTCATTTTGGCTTAAATTTTCCATCAGAAATGCTGCCTGACCAAGGTATCCCAATAGAAGGCAAGGGAGAACCAGAAACACAAAGGTAATCTGCAACAAATAATTAATGTGGTCAAGATGTCAGACAATATATTCGAGTTTTCAGAGGAATCCATTAATCACAGGAAATATGCATCAGAAATTCCTCACCTGAACAGACCTTACAGAGAAATAGCAAAGGTCTGCAAACATTGCCTCAGATCCTGAAAAGCATCAACCATACAAGTGATAATAACACATACAGAAGTGAATTCATCATGAACTACTGTGGAAGAAGATAACCTAGGGCATGTATATATCAGGACTGGAAAGAAGTAAAGCTATGTGAAACATTAGGAACAAAATGATTACGGTATCCTCATTAATTTTACAACAGTAAAATACTATAAAAATAGGAACGGCAAAGCAGTTTAGACTTAGAATATCTCATTTAATATACATTGGTTGCTTTGTCTGGTACATTTGGTTTACACATGCAAGGATCAAGATAACAAAAGAAGCGCTCAACATGAAATATATCTAGTAGGAATCTAGGATACCTGAAATATATCTCAGTAATATATAAACAATTTTATCCCAGACACTTCGACTTTAAGCATAAAAAAAATCAAAACCACTGAAGCTTCTTGTTCAACCAAGTAAAATAAATGATTTGTTATCTATAATATGCTAATTCCATGACTGTTTATTGTCTTTCTAAACAGACTATCAGATCATCTGAAATTAGATGAAACTTACAAATATAATCCAACTACTGAAATAATATAATCTGCATCCTTACCTGTTGCACATAGAAGACAACCACCAAGAGACATCCAAGCCTGCATTGAATCTTTCTTGAAATAATAATAGATATAGACAGGGTTAAATGCCCTCAAGACGGTTGTCCCATATTGTAGGAGGTTGTAAATACCAGTGCCTGCAAGGGAGAAAAACCATATGAACAGAGCAGGGCCAACTAGTAGCCCCACTTTGCTCGTCCCAAATCTCTGTACACTAAACAAGACTATAAGAGATGCAACTGTTATCATCACAGCTTCATCTGCAAAAAATGTTAGAGAAATTATGTAAGAATGCAGACATAAGTGGACAAAAGATAAGGACAGGTTTTTATATGTAGCATAATTTAAATGTTGCGCCATATACAGCTACTTTCATGGACAGTTGTAGATACTAAATACCGGAACTAACAGTCTTGTTGGATTGTTCAACTCTGAAATATAAGAGTGAGAAACATGGATGATGTATCTACATTCAGGGTTCAAAACAAGTAAAGCTACTAAGAAAAAATTGAAGCGTTCTGTGGCGATCACATTGGACATGTTTAACAGAAGCTTGGTCCAGTAAAAATAAAGGTTCCATTTGATCCGTTGTCAAGGCCATCCGTGTATGTGTACGTTAACATTCTCTTTTACTAATCACATAACTACGATTCTTGTTGGCATGGTAACAAAATAGGATAAGTGTAGCCCCCGGAGACTTACATTATTTGGCACCAATTCCGATGAAATTATAATTTTTATCTTAGAATAATCTGTTGGTAAGTTGTGCTCACTCTAAATCGTAATAGAGAGGCAGAATGCACAAAAAATTAAATTTTTTGTGCAAGCACAACCAACTTAATCCAAGTGATCAAACCATAACCCTAAACTAGCAACCATTAGGAGTTTTATCTACTATTAGAGAATGTTATACCAGAAAACTCGTGTCCTTTGGGTTTTCACTCCTCTTCTTAAGCTCTTCGGGATCTCCTAGATCAACCTTGATGGCCGGCCTTCTCGGTCCTAGATGATCCACCCGAGAGTTTGTAATCCAAACTTAGCTTCACTAATGAAGCAACTCAACAACCTAATTTGCTAATCTAAGTTGCCAAAATGATGTAATAAGTTTTCTAGTGTATTTCTATCTCTCTTCCTCCCTTGATTCTCAACTCATGAGATGGTTGGGAGGAAGATGAAGGTAGAGAAACTCTAGAAAGGCTAGAGAGGAGAGAAAAGCTCATGGTGAGAATGAAAAAATCATCAATTGAAAACAATAATGCAATCATGGTTTTATAGAACATATTTTGCAATATAAATATATCAACCATACTTAAATAGTTTGCACAAATGAATTATAAATTCATTTTTCAAGACTATTCAAGCATGGTTCTCACCATATCTCTCCTTACTACCTTTACACCTCATTTCCATTTAAAAGAATAAATGGATAAATAAAAAATGAGGTGTCCACCTTCTAGAATGTTTTCCGTATAAATACAGAATGCATTCTACCGTATATACGTACCCGTATTCGTACCAAAATATGAATACCCATAAGAGAATAATACCACTAATATAATAGTATTAAATCAATATCTGATTTAACAAACCAGTTTAATCCTAAGCTCGCTAGTATTATCAACCGTCCGATCGAAAATCTGAATAACACTAAAATATACATATTGAAATATATATATATATGTAAATTATTAAATCAATATCTGATTTAATAATCCGGCTTAATCCTAAGTCGGCTAATATTATCATTCGATCGGAATCCTGCTCGATCGAAAACCTGAATGACACTAGAATATACATATCGAAATGTGTATATTGTAAATTATTAAATCAATACCTGATTTAATAATCCGGCTTATTTCTAAGCCGGTTAGTATTATCATTCGACCAAAACTCAGCACGTATAAACATACGGCCGCCACATTGTTTCATCTGAACCAGAGAAACCCTCTCCGTGGGACTCTAAAGACTCGACAATATGTTGGCAGTAGGTTTAACCACAAGTGCGTCAGCGGCACTAGCTGTATGTAACAGCTATCCAGGTACCTTTCAAAAAGAAATGTCGACGAGCAAGCTCATCCGGACCCTTACTAAGCCTATTTGTGACAATTTTCGTACAGTCCGGTCTCTTCATCTAACAGTATCACATACCAGGTCTAGAAGATGGTAAACGTCAGACCCCTACTGACTCGATAAGTCGTGTCGATTTGGCTCATGACCAATCCGAGAAACTACTAATCTAACCATCAGTAAATCTCAACTGTCTTGGCCAAGGTCTTATGGTTCTAGCCAACCAGACACTGTGCGATATTGACTCTCAATACCGGAAGAGACAAATCCCTGACAATCACTTACTGCCTCTATGTGGCTCGGGACTGTATCCAACCAAAACCTGTTTGCACAACTTAGTAGAGCCGTGGTAGGGTAGTGATTAAAGCACAGTGGAAATTCACACGAGAAAAATGATCTCAGGTCTAAAAGACTAACATGTACTCATGTATCCTGAGAACCGCTATCTGAAAATAGGTATAATACAATCTAGAGGTTCTCGGCGAATCCGACCAGTGTACTCACCCCAGTGAGCACCTGTATACAATCTTAGGTGATCACACCAATGGATGTGGTACCAACCACCGCCCCTCGTCGGGATCTAGAAACGTATACACAAGTCTACTCTGAAATATCGATGCCCGGTCTCGATATTCCTACGACTTGGGATCTTTAAGGATGTACTTATGGACTACCCAGCTCCCACTAATATGATCGCCATCATAACGCTGGTAGTCAAGTAAAATCCTACGGGTTTTATCAACATGTATCCGCCATATGTGATATCGATTATAACATATGCACATGTTAAGATAAAGTCAAACCATAATGGTATGCTACTGTATCGAGTCTTTATCAATATGTGTAAGCATTATAATGCAAGAAGAGAAAGAAACGCATATTAAGACAGCGATTTCAAAAAATCTACTATATACAACTGAGCAAGATTGTCCTGTACATACATATCTCTAGCATTCTATACAATACATGCCTCTAAGGATTACATATCCAACATAATCTACAAATCAGTTCAAGAGGTGTCGATACTTGTAACAGGAAAGGTAACAGCCCAACAAGTATGGTACTTACAAAACCAAGTTAATTGCTAAATTCTTACAAGAAAGTATTCACATCCCCTGTGATGCCAAGAGTAAAATTGAGATTTACTTCATTACATTTGGAAAAGGTAATATTTAAAGGCATTATTCATGTGTTTATCATGTGTGATGCATATTCATATATGCATGTTGCCATGTTTAATCGTGTAATTTTCCCAACCAACACCTCTAATACAAGCTAGTTAGATTTCCCAAGCATTTTGTAGCAGAAGTGAACAAGTCAAAACACATTAGAGATAGAAATAAAATAAACTTTTGATTTAATAGGCAAGAGATCACACTCCAATGTACCAATTGCAAGTGAATTTGCTTACATCACATAAAATTGTCGGACATCAGAGTTGTATATGATGTATAGATTAAAACAAGACCCAATCATTAGCACATAGCATACAGAACTGCAATGACATTACTAATGTTGCAATAGACTAAAGTTTCAGAATCATATTAATGTATGGTCTCGTTTTAATTTTAGTTACAATGCGACGAAGGAAATAATCACATAGGTTTCAGAGATAAAATTATCATCAGAAGTTAAACCATAGTATCACCTTGACCGACGCGATCAATCCCGAACTTCAGTCCATTCACAGCCGACATGACTGAAATTTTTGAGTGGAAAAATGAGAACTGAATACAAAGGCCATCGCTTCCTCAATATTAACTAGAAAAGGGGGGGGGGGGGGGCGAACACATCATACCAGACATTGCTGGCGTGACAACTCCATCTGCTATCACCATAGCGGTACCAAAAAGCACCAGGACCAGCAGCAGCTTCTTCAGCGGTAATGAGGTCTCAAGTTGCTCCTTGATCTTTAAAGACCTCTCAAGCTCTGGGGATGGAACCTTCAACCGGAAACTTGATATTCGGGCATCTGAGGGTAATTGGTTCAGGAGAAGACCGGCCTTCGCATTTCTGCAAATCAAAGAATATAAAGCAAACGTTCCTCCTGACACAACAAACAGAAGAACAACGTTGTTGAAGTATTAATCCCGTGTGCAAGATTTCGACAAAATTGTGACAGAACAGGCACTAGTTTCCATTCCCTAGGGCCTAGCATACCTTCACCATTGTCGTTGCCCCAAAGAACCACCATGATGTACTTCACAAGTGGTATCAAGATCAAAGTGTACAGAACAAGAGAGAGCGCTCCAAGCACATCTTCCTTACCACTAATCTGATACTTGTTAAACATAACATCAAATGTATACAAGGGACTAGTTCCAACATCACCAAATACTACCCCGAGTGTCTGAAGTGTGAGCACAATGCTTCTGCACAAACTGAAGTCCTGCAATTTAATATTACGAACTTTATAGAGATATCATATACATGCCATTTCAGTTTTAAGTACGGAATGAACATAAAATACTATTCTTAAAACATATGTTTGTTGACAGATTCAACTATGCAATCTAATGCCAGATAAAAGTTGCAATAATTTGTACATGGATAGACGGAAGTAATTTGTACATGGATAGACGGAAGTAGATATCTTCCAGTAGTGGACAGTTCATTTATCTCGAGACATGTTGATATTTACCTGCATGTGCTTCAGTTCATAAGCACCTCCAAGTTACTTTATCATAAAATTGCCAAGTCGATAATAAACCATAGAAGCCCAATTCGTTTGAAGTTTCACAGTGCACCTAACTTAACCTAGGGTGACTAGAGTTCTATGGAGGTATTCAACATGATTCTTGAAACAGAAACTCCATCGTTTTAGCTTCCTTTTGCAACCGAGATAGCTACAATTATCTTAACCTAATAGTTTGAAAATCATGGTTATCTAAAATCAACACCAAACCTCGATTATCATAACCTAGAAGTTTGGGTATAGAGTTAGGACAAACCAGAGTTTATTTCTAAGTGGGGGTAGAGATGATACAAACCCTAACTTTTAAGGCCCTACCATCCTCTTAAAACTTCAACTTTGATGGGGTGTTTGGCTCTGGAGTTATCTAAACTCTAGAATGAGTTTTTTCTTAGGCCCTGTATGGGTGGAGTTAAGTTTTCTAAACTTTAGTTTCATAAAGTTAGCAAACCCAAACTCCAAAATCCTAATGGCTTGTTTGGTCCCATTTTGGAGTTGAGATGACTGTATGTTGAGATGACTGCAGTCATCTCAACTCCAATCTGATCAAAGTTTTGTGATTGCAAACCATAGTTTGCATCCCCTACCTCCACTTAAAAATAAACTATATCTATCTCAACTCCATATCCAAACAGGCAGTTTTTTGTAGTTGAGAAAACTATGATTGTATTGGAGTTTAGAAAACTCTGGCTATCTCAACTTTGGACTTTAGATACCCAGAGTTTTCTAAACTCCAAAACGAAAGCCAAACATGACTTAGCTAGGATTTTGAAGTTAAAGTTTAGATAACTTTATCGGACTCCGGTTATTAAAAAGATTTTTTTTCTGTTATCCCCCTCATACTTCAATATTTTTCTCAATCCCCCCTATAATTAGTATTTACGTGTAGCCCCCTATACTTATAACTTACTCATACAGCCCCTACTTCACTTTTGAAAATTATTCCTCCTTCTCCCCGGCAGCCGCGGTACCCACCGTCGCCTTCCTCCTCTTCTTCAGCCCATCGCCTCCTTGTTCCTCCTCCTCCTCAACGCCACTGCCACCACCACCATCTTCCTCCTCCTCTTCCACCCATCGCCTCCTTCTTGCTCTTCCTTCTCATCACCACCGCCACCATCACCTTCTTCTTCTTCTTCGACCCACAACCGCTGCCGCCGCCTCCATCCTTCTTCCTCCAAGAATGGCGGCGGCGGCGGTTGTGGATTGAAAAAGAAGACGAAGAAGAAGGTGGCGATGGTGTTGAAGAGAAGGAGAAAGAAGTTGGTGTTGATGGGTTGAAAAAGAAGAAGAGGAGGAAGATGGTGACAGTGGTGGTGTTGACCGTGTTGAAGAGAAAGAGGGCAGCAACGACGGAAGAATAATTTTCAAAAATGAAGTTGGGGTTTAATATTTTAGTATATGCAAATCCAAGCTAGATTTTTGTATATGCATTTTTGCTATAAAATGGTCGAAATTGGTTAAAATTGCAAACTAGGTTTTTGAAATTGAATTAAATTGTGGGTTTAAAAGTTACGTAATGGTTTCTATGGCATAATTAAGATATTAAGTTATCATCTTGGTCACTAAAATTGTTAAAACATTATGTTTTGTATTAAAAACGGATAGCGACCGCTAACTAGGTTTTTAGGAAATAAAACAATTTGTTTAATTTTATGGTTTTGATGAATTTAACCCTATTTGTTATATAATTAGTGGATTTGGGGTTTTTGTGAATGCTAACCTATTCCATATATATATGTTTAGTGTTTGTGAATGTGAAAATGGGTATGTTTGGGTTTTCCTCGATGGTTTGGCGTTTGTACGCCGACGTCGAGGGTTTTTGGGTTGATTTGTGAAAGCAACCATAGGTTTTGACCTATGTGGGGTTCGTGTGTCGTTTTGGTCATGAGTCGGATTTTAATGCGATACGGTGCATTATGATATGTAGGTACCCCATGTGGACTTCGAGACGACAAGTAAGCGCGCGGCGACGTCAGCACCGGCGAGCGAGGACCAGGTGAGTAGATTTATATCTACAGGGAGAAGTCGGGTGGATGGCGTATAGCACACCCGCAGTCCGTGGTGATGTATACGAATACGTATACACATATATTGATTATATATTGTTTGATGTTTTGATGTTAAAGATGTATATTTGGTGTGATTGGATTAGTGTAGTGTTGCGAAACCCTAGAGTAGTGGTTGCACCACACATACACACACCCATACTTGCATACATTCTTCTTTCATATGTGCTTAGATGGAAATATATATATTTATGTGTTCACATGGGTATGGGACTATGTGTTCACATACTGGATTTGAGGATAGTATTTGGGATGTGAGGTGGGTCGATGAGATTTGATTTGAGACCGTGAGATCGGTGATTTGGCGGAATTCGTTTTTGAGATACGTCATGATGTTATAGCGGATCTTTAGACGATGATACCATGTGAATAGTGATATAAATAAAATGGTCGACATGTGATCGTGATATGAGATATGATATGCTAGGATGTTGATAATAGGCCGTATTGGGCGATGTATACTCCTTCATGATGATGTGTGCTCATGATATCGGTTTGTGCGAGACTGTCGATCAGTAGTCAGATCATGATTATATTGATGATATTAGTATTGTACTAGGCATAGATCAGTACCCGGATTATGATCTTTGATAAAGAGGATACCAGCTGAATAATGTGATGAATGGGATATTGACCGTACCCAGATTTGGGGATGCCGTACGACGGATTTACGTACGAGCTATATATTGATGTTTGATCCGCACTCTTGACTTGGGAATATCTGATTATAGATATGGTATCAGATGTGATATTATTGAGGCGTGATCACCGACTCTTATATATGTGTGTGTGTGTGTGTCGACTCAGATGTTAGGCGGCTTCCTTAGCTTCAGTTAGCCTGTTAGCTCAGCCCTATAGTTTAGTGTAGTTGTTAGACTAGATTTATAATAATTTTCAAAATGAAGTAGGGGTTACACGAGTAACATATAAGTATAGGGGCCAATGGTAAATACTAACTATAGGGGTATTGAGAAAAGTATTGAAGCATGAGAGAGTCTAACAGAAAAAAAACCTTAAATTTAACTCCATACCCAAACAGGGCCTTACTTATTGTTAACTAACAAAACCTAGGTATTAATCCGAAGCTAAAATGAACAATTCCTCCATTAATTAACTTACCAAATCAAAACCAACATAAATCTAATCCCTCGGGGGAAAAAATTTCAGATCCAAAAGACAAAAATATAAAAGATGGAAAATTGGTACCTCATAATCGTTCCGATGAGCTCCAGGGACCTCAAGCGCCTCAACATCAAAGGAATCGATCCTGGGCCCAGTCCTGATCAATCGCTGCTCGGCATTATCGTCGTCTTCTTCCTCGGATTCGAAGCTCATCCGACGAGCCGAACCCTCGCCTTCGTCCTCGTCGTCCTCGCTGTTAGAATCGTCCTCTTCTTGGATCACCCATCTCGATTCGATCGAATCCATCTTCGAGAGGACGCTACCGTCGCCTCCGCCGCCTCCGCCGCCGGCGGTCCCGTTCTCGGGTCTCTCTAATCCCTCTGCCATTACTAGGGATTTGCTCCGATGATTCGAATCCAATGAATTTGGGTCATGGGGCTGAGAAACGTGCGCACAGAGAGAAGCAGAAAGAGTGAGGGGCTTTTTCTGTATGGCACCCCAAATTCTACTTTATTTATTGATACAATAGTTAAGTTGTTTTTCGGGTTAATTTGATCAAAACGGATACCAATACTGAACGGATATAGGTGTTGATAAGGCATATGAACGGGAATACCCCATATTGCGACACGTGGGAGATGATGTATCGTTTGCGCATGCCCTTTGAACCCCTGGGGGCTATGACGGAGAATCAGTGTGAAACATTATGAATCTTTCTAACGAGGTAGTACCCGACCTTTCGAAAAAGAATCCCCGGAGTACCCCCATATGCACTTAGGCAGCTGGGCATCCTCGGCCTCCTCGCTCGACTCCGAGCTATCCTCGGCTTCCCTATCCAACTAGGAGAACGGACCCCAGGCGTCCCCGTAACGGCTCCGCGTATAACACTAGAGCGAGATTTCCGCCGCTTCACGTCCCGCATCTCACGTTGGCACGTTTCTCCGTTAACAAGCGTATCTCTCTATTAGTGGACATATCCCGCCATCAACACGAACGTGTCGTAAGGGCGTAACGGACGGCGGGAATCTCGGGCCGGATCGCCCATACGCGACCGCTATATAAACCCCCTCTTCCAGACGATTCAGGTAAGAAAAACAGAATCCAATACTGTAACGATTCTGTTTTTAATATACAGAAATTTGTTTAAAGTTAAAATGCTAAATGGAATATTTGCAACCCTGGGTATTTGAACAGCAAGAAACAACTTGTAGCTCATTGGTAAAACCTTGCACTGCTGTGACATAACCCATGTATTCAAATCCCATCAGCCACATATTATTTTTAATGATTTATCTTTTAAACTTTTTGGAAGCCCATAAGTTTACACGTGCAATACACGTAAAATGAAAAGTCAGATTAAATCGAACATGTGGAAATTGTTGTATGAACAGCCGAGAACACGTGGCACAAATCTCACCACACCCCTCGCTACAATGGCCGGTGAGATTGCCCTCTGGGCCGACGCCGCCGGTCCAAACCGTCGGGAATGCCTCCAATTCTTGAACCCTAGTCTCTTGGCCTCCTCCTTAACCCTAGTACCGTTTGTTTTTTCTGAAAATTAACAGAGGATTAAAATCACCATTAAACCAATATTTTAATGCATTTTAATTCCCTAAACCCTAATTCTATCTTATAAATATCATACCATTGTTGGGGTTGAAAAATGCACCCCGGTTGACCAAGTCAAAATTAAGGTCAACCCCAAGCCAAGTGGGCCCAAGCCCAGATCAAGTGGGCCCATGCCCAAGTCGAGTCCGAACATGAAGCAGCCGGCCCCCTCCATGCAAAAATAAAAATCATGTAATAAATAATTTTGATGTAATTTTTTATGCATGAATGTAAACAAAATGGGTATAAAGCCAAATTTTTGCAAAGCCCATTGCTTATGTGCAAAAGAAATGAGCACATGAGGTATGAGATAGGCAAAATGCCATTTTGTAAAGCCCAAAGGGCTATATGTAAATGTGTAACCCTATATAAGGCAGCATGATGATGAATAAAACATAAAAAACTTTTCATTCTCTACAAAATTAGGGCATGTGCCTCCTCCTTCCTCAAGGTTCTAAAACTTTCTTCCCTTTTTGAATTAAATCAAGAGTTTTGCTCTTCTTCTTCCAAAAATAAAAAGTTTTTCACCACAAAACCCACAAAGAGGAGCTCAGATCTTCCATTAGATCTCAATAAAATGGAGATTTTTTAAATTTCACCCCCTTTCTCCAAGATCCGGCCAATAAAGAGGAGGAAGAAGGAGACCTATCTCCGAAAATACCACTTTGGAGAAGATCCAAGGTTTAAGAGAGAAGAACTTCTGAAAATCTTTGGGGAGTTCAACTCCAAGACCCCAATTCTCAAAGGAGTTTAACTCCTAATCCAGATCCTTTAGGAGGTTAACTCCAAATCTAAATCTTTTGGAGTTTAACTCCACTCAAAATCCTCTTTTGGAGTTTAACTTCTATTTCCGGGGGTAAAATCCCCTTCTTTCCGCCGGCGTCGAAGCGCCCACGTGCCGGACACGTGAGGCGCTAGCACCCAAAGCGCTAGCGCAAGCGCCCGAGCGCCTACGTGCCGGACACGTGAGGTGCTAGCGTCCAAAGCGCTAGCGCTAGCGCCAGCGCCCGAGCGCCGAGCGCCCGAGCGCCGAGCGCCCGAGCGCCTACGTGCCAGACACGTGAGGCGCTAGCGCCAGCGTCCGAGTGCTCACGTGCCGGGCACGTGAGACGCTAGCGGTGCAGGCGCCTTGCGCCCAGCGCCCGCGTGCCGCGCACGTGAGGCGCTGGCGCCTTCTTCCATGCCTCCTTCGGATGCCTTTCCTTTTTTTATATATATGTATACGTGCACGCGCACACACACACAAACACATATACAGGAGCTTGAGAACCGGCACTACAGGAGCTTGAGAATTCCGTAGTTAAGCGTGCTCGAACCAGGGAAGTTCTGGGATGGGTGACCTCCTGGGAAGCGGCCCCTGGTGGGGTCCGGTTCGCCTCGAAGGACAAAACCGTGCTGCTTCGGCCACAGTGGACAATACTCTCTGTATTAGAGTGGAGCGTGATATTGCCTATAAGATAAACAACCTAAACAACGGTATTATCAATACGGTAATTGTCTTGAAAAAAGACACAAATCCTGCCGTCCATGTGCAGCAGTTACCGATAACATCAAAACTAATTCAGGACTTCAATTCGTTGTAAAGTGTCTGACTCAGGCCGAGTCTTGGTCTAATATGAAACCAATCTGACTTGAATTCAATTCAAGTATAACTACAATACAACATGAATCCATTTATACCAGAATTCAATCTATATCAACATGACTTGACTGAACCGAACCATGGATATACTCTGATTACATGACTATCCATTTATATCCATTCTGTTTACATGATATCATGGTTTCGGCAAGTCCTCCATCTATAACACAAAACAATACAATCAATACAAAAGACATTACGGGGTTTTAAAAGGGTATACTGGTACGGAATGTGTTAAAGGTGGCATGAAGTGGTCACTATAAGACGTAACTATACATCCATGCTGTTGTTCCGTGGTTTTATCGACGGAGCCTTGTACTATGGGTTACCAAAGTCCACGGTGTAAGTTAGACTCCTCTCGTATACACTGGCATATTCTGTACCAAGCTACAAACAACTGCGTTAACATAACAATCAAATAGTTATATTCTTTCTGTCTATTCTATCTCTACCTTTAATTGGGACTTACTGAGCGATTGTTTGCTGACGACATTCTTTCTTTTCTTTCTTTGGAATGTTGTCAGGAGGACCCGGCTCCGAGGAGTTCGAGACCAGCCAGGAGAACTTGGAGCATACACTAAGCAGCACGACTATTGGTCTTTACTTGTAATTACTTTACTTTCATGTTCATGTCGTTGTTTAGGCATTGCTTTCCATTTCTGTATTTACAATTCAGTTGTACTTGTAAAGAAATGTTTAATAAATAAAAGTTGTTGTTCGTTTACGCTTTATGTTTTCTTGTGTATATTTACATTATATTGCTTAGATACGCTTAGCCTGTTTATTTCTGAGTAAATACGTAGCGGGCCTCGTCGCGTCTTTTTACCCATACACTGGGAAGCGGGGCGTGACAGCTTTATAGCACAAAAGTTTGCGACCGCCGGTTCCATTCCAGTGACACCTCTCATCACTGAGTCGAATGTCAACACGGGAAACGGAGTGATCAAGTCCACTATGGGATACGGTCTATGTCGCGTGGTGATCTACGGTCGGGGTTTCTACGCCAATTTTATGATGATAGATATGCCAAATTTCGACGCGGTCTTGTGTATGGACTGGTTGAGTACTTTTTATGCTACCATCGACTGTCGTCAAAGGAGGGCAGTGTTTGAAATCCTTGACCACCCAATGTTCATATTCGAGATTGGAAGTAAGTCCTTGGACCCAGCAACTTACCGAGCGGTACCGAGAAGGGAGGAGAGTATGCTGATGGTTATGCAAGAATTTGAAGATGTGTTTGCAGATGTGTCGGGTTTACCACAAGTTGGGCAATCGAGTTCACTATAGACTTGATGCCGGGGACTCAACCCATATTGAAAACACCGTACCGGATGGGACCAGCAGAATTGAAGGAGCTTCGGACGCAAATTGAAGACCATCTCAATAAGGGATTTATTAGACCAAGTTGTCACCTTGGGGTGCCCCGGTTCTGTTGGTCCCTAAGAAGGATGGAACCAAGCGGATGTGTACCGACTACCGGGAGTTAAATAAGGTAACAATCAAGAATAAGTATCCCTTACCGAGGATAGACAATCTGTTCGATCAATTGGATGGATCTCGAGTGTTCTCAAAGTTGGATTTGGGGACAGGATATCATCAACTTAAGGTGAAAGCGTCTTATATACCTAAGACGGCTTTCAGGACTAGGTATGGACGCTATGAATTTTTAGTGATGCCTTTTGGAGTAACCAATGCTCCAGCGGTATTTATGAATTTGATAAACAAAGTGTTTTACGAATACCTAGACAAGTTTGTCATTATCTTCATCGACGATATTCTTGTGTATTCGAAGAATCAAGAAGAACACGCAGAACATTTACATGCGGTGGTCGAAACCTTGCATCAACACCAGCTATATGCAAAGCTCAGCAAATGCGAGTTTTGGTTAAGGCGGGTAGCGTTCTTGGGACATGTGGTGTCAGGTGAAGGGATTTCAGTGGACCCGGCCAAGATTGTCGTAGTTCAGACATGGCCAATACCAAGAACAATTACAGGGATTAGCAGCTTCTTAGGACTTGCCAGATATTACCGCAGTTTTATTAAGAACTTCTCCAAGATTGCAGAACCACTGACTACCTAGACTCGGAAAGATGTGCCATATATATAGTCTAAGGGCTGCGAGGAAGCATTCACAGAATTGAAGGCTCATTTAATCTCAGCACCCATTCTTATTCCCGACAGAACTGGAGGTTTCGACATACATTGCGACGTCTCGAGAAAAGGTTTGGGATATATTTTTCACCAGCATGGAAGGGTGGTGGCTTATGCATCAAGACAGTTAAAGATGCATGAACGAAATTACCCAACACACGATTTAGAGCTTGCCGCAGTTGTTTTCGCACTCAAAATCTGGAGGCACTACTTATTGGGAAAGTGGGTAGATATTTACACCGATCATAAGAGCTTGAAGTATATTTTCACCCAAAAGGAACTCAACATGAGACAGAGAAGATGGCTAGAATTAATGGCAGATTTCGAAATAAATTTGCAGTACCATCCGGGGAAAGTGAATGTAGTTCCGGACGCTTTGAGTCACCAACCAATAGTTTCAAGTCTGACTGTTCATTGGAGGAATCCTCAAGACCTCAATGAACTAGAGATTGAGATGATTATGCCAGGAATGCTCACATCCTTTATGAATCTGCAAATTCGCTCCATGTTAGTCGAATGAATCAAGACAGCTCAAATTGAGCACACTGGATTGCAAAGGATCAAAGAACAAGTGGAAACGAATCTGCGGGCAGACTTCATCATCCACGAAGATGGTTCCTTAAGGTACGGAAGAAGAATATGTGTACCTAAAGGCAAGATAAGAGAAGAATTATTAAGAGAAGCATATAGTTCTCCATACTCTGTTCATTCGGGAGGAACGAAGATGTACAAGGACCTCAGACAAAACTATTGGTAGCATGAGATGAAGCGAGAGGTAACCAAGAGTGTGTCCAAATGTTTGGTTTGCCAACTGGTAAAGGCCGAACATCACAGAACGGCAAGTCTATTACAGCCCTTACCGATACCCGAATGGAAATGGCAACACATCATAATGGATTTTGTGATCCCACTCCCTTGCAGCCCCAAGGGAAACGACGCAGTATGGGTGATAGTGGATCGACTCACCAAGTCGGCACATTTCATTCCGTTTCGAGTCGGCCAATTAACTGAAAGCCTCGCCAAGAGGTATATGGAGGAGATTGTCAGATTGCATGGAGTACCAATTTGCATTGTGTCCAAGCGAGATACGCATTTCAGATATCAGTTTTGGCAAAGTTTACAAGAGAATCTGGGCATGAATTTAAGTTTCAGTACCGCTTACCATCCTTAGACCGATGGCCAATCAGAAAGGGTTATCTAAATTCTCGAAGGCATGCTCCAGGCCTGTATGTTGGATTTTAAAGGATTTTGGGAAGATCATCTACACTTAGTGGAGTTTGCTTACTGTAAGTCCACGTTGCCTACCCCGGTACTTACGGGGAGGCGGAAAACGGAATAAAAATCGGATTTTTATGAGCTTAGGCAACATGGACTAGACTATGAAGGATCTTTGCTAAACAAAAACAAGCTAAAGCTAACTAGAAACTAGCTAAGTGATAGAAAGGTTATACCTTGGGCTTTACGTCCTTCTCTCCTTGCTCCTTGGAGTGGTGAAAGGAGGTCACCTTAGTCGTCTTCTCACGTCGAAGAAAGATCCACCCGAAAGCCTCGACCTTTGGCTTCAACTCCAAGTTAGAAGTAACTAGGGTGCAAGAAGTGCTAATCCTTGAACCCTAGATGAGAGTAGAGATTATCAAGAGAGGGTTTTTCTCAAGCTCAAGTGTTTCTCAACACATGAGAGGGGAGAGCTTGAGGGAGAGGAAGAACAAGAGAGAGAAAGCAAATGATAGAATGAGAATAAAATGAACCATTCTCACATATATGTGTGTATTATTTTAATTAGATAATTAGTAAGATAATTGTCATGGCTTAATCAAGACATGACCATTATCATTTCATTTTTAATGCAAATTGCAAGGATCAAAAAGTATCTTCCAAATCAAATGATGATGGTCAAAGTGTCAACCAAGGTCAATAAGTCAAGAAGGTCAAATGGTCAACAACCATAACCATGCACACTTATTAAACTAATTATCAATTAACTATAATACACACATAAGCATTAGGGTTAATAAAATGACAATAGTCATTAATCCTAATCAAGGTCCTCTCCCTCTGTCTCAAGCAACTGTGCATACGCACCCGTATTCGTGATCCGAGGAACATGAATACAATGAGATAAAACCAATCCTAAATCTATACTAGGATCTGGTTTAAACCAAAGCCCGCTAGTATAAGCTGTCCGGACAGCAAACGTGCACAAGTGCGCGGATGTGAACGAACCCTGTCGCAAAACCATGCGACCTCTACTCATTTTGCCTAAGGGCGAATAGCTCTCTGTGTGGGACTCTAAAGACTCGACACTACGCTGGCAGTGGGTTTAACCACAGACCGCAAGCGGCACTAGCTGTACGTAACGGTCCCCAGGTAGATGTCGATAAGAAGACTGACGAGGTGAACCCCATCTGATCTCCTACTGAGCCTGTATGTGACAGTCTCCGTACAGTCCGGTCTGTTCGTCTGATACATCGCATGGCGGGTGTAATACCCGGTTCTGTTATATACACTGAAATCCGTATTTCTCTTTAAATTATAAATTTTGTTATTTTTAAATATTTAATTATTAAACCCTAAAACACTTTTTTCTTTTAAATTCACTCAGTCCATTTCTATCAAACCAAACTAAAGAAACCATTTCTTTTTCTATAACCCTCAGCCCATAGAAAATTCATTTTCCCTAAATTATAACCCTCAGCCCAAACTCATTTTTCAATAAATGAATTTTATTCCTTGCCTCAGCCCAGCCCCAATCCTCACTATTTTTCTCCTTATTTTTCTCGGCCCGCGCTTCCATATATTTCCCAATAATTTTTCTTCAAAATCTCAGCCCATCAGCCCATGCCTTTTTCTCTTCAATTTCCTATTTTCATTTTGTTATTTCCTCAGCCCACATTCTTTTTAATTCCTTATTTTCCCAGCCCGATAGCTTTTCCCTGCAGCCCACGAAGTTTTTACTAAGGGAATTCTTTTCTTGCGAAGCCCGGCCCACTTCCTCAGCCTTTCCCTCCAACTCGACTCCTGTTCATCTCCTCCTTAAATCCCCAACGGCTACCTCCACAGTTTGCGCGCGCGTTTCCTGCCGTTGCGCCCACGTCGCCGCCCGACACGCGCCGCGCCTCGCTCACCGTTACCCCCATGACGCGCACCCCGTCCCCTCAATCTCCTTCTCTCCTCCTTCTACCTCCATCACCATCTCCCTGTGATTCCTTTTCCCTCCTCTCTCGCTCCCACTCTAGAGCCACATCCACGCCCCTCCGTCGCCCTCACTCCACTCCGCCGGCCATCTCGTCAGGCCCTCAACACCGCCCTCATCTCCTCACCACCTCCCCTCACTCTTCCCTGCCACCATCGCCCAATACCCCAAAACCCAACACCAGAGCACAAAATCCCCTGCACCCATCACCGAGCCCCTGCGCCTCTCGCCGGCGAGCCCCTCTCCTCGTCTCATCGTCGACCGCCTCATCATCATCATCATCCTCAGTTCTCTCCCCTCTTTCCTTCCCTGACTCGACCCTCACCTCTCTCACTGTCTCTCTCTCTCCCAATCCCTCCCTCTAACTCTCTCTCTCGATCTCTCTCTCTCCCTGTCTCTCTCTCCCCCAATCTCTCCCTCTAACTCTCTCTCCCTGTCTCTCTCCCTAACTCTCTCTCAGCTATCCCTCACCCTCTCTGCCTTCCCCTCCCTCTCTGTCTCTGTCACTCCCTCACTCGGTCTCCCTCTCTCTCTCACTCTAATTCTTTCTCTCTCTCAATATCTCTCCCCATCTGCAAATCCCTCACCCCGGCCTCGACAGCGTCAACGATTCCAGCACACCCAGGAGACCCACAAAGCACCTCCCCGCTTCCAACATTCACGAGTCGCCCCAGGCAAATCCGTCGACGAAATTGAAACTCGAGCCAAAATCGTGCGAGCCAGTCCACGCCGTTCGTCGCGCGTTCTTGGCATTGCAATCACCGTGCATCTCCGGGACTGCTCCAGGCAAGTTCTTACTTGCTTTCATGCTATTCTGTATATGTTACAAATCAACATCATATATATATCCCATGTTTACCCTATGTTAAGATATTGCAACACAACTGTTCGATACTTGTTCTCTTAGGAAATCTTTATCAAATTTGGCGGAACTGGATATATTGTATTGGCCCTTGTAGAGATGGTTAACGTGTGCAAATTTCATTATAGAATACGACTGTTAAAAGTTAAAACGACTACCCCCAAGTTTAACCGTAAAACTGAAATTCTATTCTACCTAAAAATCGTTAAATTCACCATAAATCATATACATACGAGAATGGTGCGTTCGAGGGCTCAAATCGAAGCCGACTCGACAAAATTTAACCCTGTACTAGTTTCCAGACATTCCTGTACTTAAACCATGATGAAAATTGGATCGGAGTGCGACTCTGGACTGCAGTCCAGAGCGACTCCAGTTATTGGTTGCTGTTTCGTAATGGGTACCACAGGATTTACTTAACTCTTAGGTTGCGGAACTCCGCTTTTTATTGTAGATAAACCTGTTAGCTAGACAACATAATTTATTTCACACTGTTTCGTTACCATTTGTTATTTATTCTATAATTTAAAAGATCGGGACGCATAACAGTCCCAACAGAATCAGAACCGACATATTAGTGTTAAACATTGTATATCTTCCGACGTGCAGATGTGATTGAAGATCCGTCTGTTGCATTGAAAACCCTACCGAAAACCCTAGAATTCATCCAACTGTAGCGTCGCTAAAATCTGATCCCCACTGGGATTAAAATGCGTTGCGAAACGGACTCTTGATTCTGAAATTGGATTTCCAGCCGCGAGCGCTTAAAATGAAATGGTTATAACTAATGATCCTGGAACCCGATTGGCTTGAAACTAAATTCTATGGATAGATAACTGAACATACTAATTACTACCTGTTTGTCATTTCACTAAATTATATACGTACGTTTCATGATAAATCGTGCAAGTGATGGACTACTGTTTTTATGACACCTTAATTGTGTTTATATGCTGTTCATGCATCATATCATACCTATATCATTGTAGTGATAACCTAGTGATATCGTGCATTCACCCAGTGTTAGATTTTAGTGATGATTGTGGCAAGTACGTCATTGTTCGTGTATCCGTGATTAAGTGAAGTGATACGTACTTGTACACAATCAGTGACCCTATTATTTATTGCATTGTCGACGTCTGTGGGATGCGTGTACGTGTGACTATAAGTGGAATGGGACATTTATGGAAGCGTTGCACGGATGTCACAGATAAGACACCAAACACTGCCGTTTACCTTAGGTATTAGTCGGGACGTGCTTGATGGAGGTCCTGCCTCCAGTTCTCGCTCAGACTTGTCACGGATCGATTAGTATTTAGGTTGATGGGTAGCGTTTGATGTAGACCACGGGGTGTGGGGTAGTTTAAGTGTGAGTTCAACAGAATCTCGGGAGTCCCATGCCGGCTTATATATTTAGGGAGTTATATGGAGATTTACAGGGTACGTGATATATACACCGTGATATTCTTGTTACATGTTGGGCCCGTGGTCCCTTGCCCTTGGGTTCTACCCTTGGGTGGAGGACACTCGCGAGTGGTTGACTCTCACACTTAGACTGACGATAGGCTTAGTGACCTGTACATTGAGACTTAGAGACTGATAGAGATACTGGCATTTACATTACCCTTATACTGTGTTGGCATACGTGACATATCCTTATACTGCTTTACCGTTCCGCTGCATTGGTTACTGTATATTCATATTCATGCTGTCATTGACTTACTGTTATTCATATCCATTACCACTGCTATAACTGTCACATGATTATATATATATATTATATTGCTATTGTGTCGCTCTGACGACCTGAGTATGCATGCTCTGTGTGAGGAGAAGATTTAGCTCGGATCAGAACTAGACGTGCATCACAGACTTCTTGACTTGCTACTCCGAGTTACTTTCGTTTGTTCCACTTCAGGTTAGTTTATATTATTGTATCTTTCAGTTACTGCATTTCTCATTACCTGCGCATCGTTTACTGTTTACCATGATAAACTAGAAGCCGAAGTGTGACTACGGCAGGACATTTCCTTGACCGTAGGAGCATGGCTGGCCTTGTCTACCCCTCGTAATCCGTATTTTGGGAAGCGGGGCGTGACAGCGGGCCTAGGAGGGCGGTGAACGTCAGTCCCCTAATAGCGGTACAAGTCGTGTCGGAGTGTAGCCCAGAACACCCTGAGATAACACTGGAAACCTACCAGTATATCTCGCTTGCCCTGGCCAGGGACTACTCGTGTAATGGCTCTCCTAGACACAGCGCGATGTCAACCCCTAATACCGGGAGAGACGAATCTTGTCTAACCGTCACTGCCTCCAAGTGCTTCGGGACTGCACCCAAAAACTACCTGTTTGCACGACTCCTTTGAGCCGTAGTAGGGTAGTAATCAAAGTGCAGTGGGAACACACTCGAGGCGAAGTGACAGTGTCAAGTCAGCGGACTAAGCTGTACTCATGTCACCTGGGAACTGATAACCGACGATAGGTATAATACCAACCAACAGTTCCCGACGAGTCCTGTCCAGCGTACTTGTAACCTAACGAGCACCCGCATACTATTTCAAGTACAACGTACTGACGGCTGTGGGACAGACCGTCTCCCACACTGGGATGAGAAACGCATACGCTAGTCTACTCTGGAGTATCGATGCCCTGTCTCGATAGTCCAACGACTAGGGACCTGTATAAGGATGTGCTTATAGATCACCCAGCTCCCACGAGTGTGAGCGCCATCACCACGCTGGTAATCAAGCAAAGATCCTAAGGGCTCTACTAATATGTATAACAGCGATATGCTAAAAGAAACACATGCACATATTAAAGCAGAGACAAACCAAGTAGCATACTACCATTTCGAGCAAGATTGTATATACAACTGTGAATATCCCAAGCTTCCATCAAGTAATATACAAACTAGTATGATACAGTAATGGCCTCTAGGGCATATACACTAACAATCTCCCACTTGCACTAAGGCCATGTACTGGCGTATCGAAGACCTATCATCTCGATCAGCCGCTCGAACTGAGTCTGGGGCAAGGCCTTGGTGAATGGATCTGCTGTGTTATCTTCTGAAGCAACTCTCCGAACCTCGATCTCCTGGCGATCTACGATCTCCCTGATCAGGTGATACCGCCTCAAGATGTGTCTGGATTTCTGATGGGACCTGGGTTCCTTTGCTAAAGCTATAGACCCGTTGTTGTCGCAATACAGAGGTATTGGGTCAACAATGGACGGAACCACCTGAAGTTCTTTCATGAACTTCCTCATCCAGACAGCTTCTTTTGCGGCATCAGATGCAGCGATGTATTCCGCTTCCATAGTCGAGTCGGCAACGGTTTCCTGTTTGGAGCTCTTCCAACACACCGCCCCTCCATTGAGGGTAAAGACAAAACCCGACATGGACTTGGAATCATCCTTGTCACTCTGGAAGCTGGAGTCAGCAAAGGCCTCAATCTGGAGGTCTTTTCCGCCATACACCAAGAACATCTCCTTAGTCCTTCTCAGGTACTTGAGAATGTTCTTTACTGCTATCCAATGTTTCTCCCCAGGGTTTGACTGATACCTGCTTACCACACTCAGTGCATAAGCCACATCCGGTCTGGTACACAACATTGCATACATTATAGAGCCTACCGCAGAAGCGTAGGGTATAATAGACATGCGATCCCTCTCCAAATCAGTCTTGGGAGACATCTCTTTGGAGAGGGTGATCCCGTGACAAGCCGGTAGATTACCGCGCTTGGAATCTTCCATACTGAATCTCTTTAGTATGGTGTCGATGTACCTGGACTGCGAAAGTCCTAATATCCTCTTGGATCTGTCACGGTAGATCCGGATACCCAGAATGTATGAGGCATCACCCAGGTCTTTCATGGAGAACCTGTGTGACAAGAACCCCTTGACAGATTGTAGCATAGGAATGTCATTTCCTATTAAGAGAATGTCATCCACGTATAAAACGAGGAATACTACAGTTCTCGCTACAAATCTACAATAGATGCATGGTTCATCTGGATTTTTGATAAAGCCAAATTCCTTGACCGTCTCATCAAAACAGATGTTCCAACTCCGCGATGCCTGCTTTAGTCCATAAATGGACTTAAGTAACTTGCACACCTTTCCGCTGCTCCCACTCTGAATGAAACCCTCTGGCTGATCCATATAGACACACTCCTCTAAATGTCCATTTAGAAAAGCTGTCTTTACGTCCATCTGCCAAATCTCATAATCGTGGAAGGCGGCAATGGCAAGAAGGATCCGAATGGATTTCAGCATAGCTACTGGAGAAAAGGTTTCGTCATAGTCCAAACCAGGTCGCTGACGAAAACCCTTTGCTACCAGTCTAGCTTTATAGGTCTCAACCTGTCCATCTACACCAATCTTCCTTTTGAAGATCCACTTGCATCCTACGGGTTTTACCCCATCTGGAGCCATGTCCAACGTCCATACTTTGTTGGTGTACATGGACTCCATTTCGGTCCGCATTGCATCCAGCCATTTTACCGAGTCGACGCTCTGAATGGCTTGCTGGAAGCTAGTAGGCTCATCAAAGTCTATGATGCAATCCTCTCTATCCCCGTCAATGAGAAAACCGTAGTATCTCTCGGGCGGGTGAGACTGCCTACTACTCCTGCGGAGTGGCGTGGGAATGTCCTGATCTTTCGAACCCGCTGGTTCTACTAAGCTTTCAGTAATAGCTCGTGGTTCTGGAATTTCTTCCAGTTCTATTGCGCTCCCACTTAATTCTTTTTCTATGAACTGGTGTTCTAGAAAGTGGGCATGGCGAGAAACAAACACCTTTTGTTCCTCTTCGCAATAGAAGAAATATCCCTTGGAGTTCTTTGGATATCCTACAAACTTGCACTGTACTGAGCGTGCCTCGAGCTTGTCCGCATGCTGCTTTTTTACAAAAGCTGGACATCCCCATGTCTTAATGTGATTAAGATAGGGTCTCTTCTCACACCACATCTGATATGGTGTAGTAGGCACAGTCTTAGTTGGAACTCGGTTCAAAAGGTATGCAGCTGATTCTAGCGCATATCCCCAGAACGATCGCGGTAACTCAGCGTTACTCATCATGGACCGTACCATATCCAATAGGGTTCGGTTCCGTCTCTCCGATACACCGTTATGTTGCGGAGTGTATGGAGGAGTAAGCTGAGAGAGAATTCCATTCTCTTTTAAGTAACCCAGGAACTCAGCACTCAAGTATTCACCACCTCGATCAGATCTCAGTGCCTTGATACTTTTGCCTGTTTGTTTTTCTACTTCATTCTTATATTCCTGGATTTTTTCAAAAGCCTCGGATTTATGTTTCATTAAGAAGACATAACCGTACCTTGAAAAGTCATCCGTAAAAGTAATGAAGTAAGAATAACCGCTTCGTGCATGTGTAGACATTGGACCGCACACGTCGCTGTGTACGAGTCCCAAGAGCTCGCTCGTTCTTACTCCGTGTCCAGTGAACGGAGTCTTTGTCATCTTTCCCTTGAGGCAGGATTGACAAGTTGCATACGATTGATATTCGAACGGATCCAAATATCCTTCTGTATGTAACTTAGTCAACCTTCTCTCATTGATGTGACCCAGTCTACAATGCCTTAAGAAAGTTTTATTGATTTCTGGAGACTTTCTTTTGTGTGTATTCTGGACATTGAAAATCTGTGGTTGGTTTAATACGTATATACCGTTGTTTAATGTACCTGACCCAATCAAAACTTGATTAAGGTGAAGGTTCACTACATTACTTACAAATGCAAATTCATAACCTTTTTTAGATAATAAAGATACAGAAATGATATTACAGGTTGCATTTGGTACATAATAACAACTACGCAAAACCAAAAAGTGTCCATCTGACAATCCCAGGTAATAGTCCCCCACGGCCTCAGCATCCATGCTAGCACCGTTTGCAACTCTGAGGGTCATGTCACCTGCCTTCAAAACTCTACACTTTCTCAACGCCTGCAAAGAATTACAGATATGAGATCCTGATCCGGTATCCAATACCCAGGATGTAGAGTTTATTGATAGACAGTTTTCAATAACATACACACCTGAAGCTGAAGCCGCAACTCGCTTCAAATCCTGTGTTCTGGCCTTCCAAGCCTTGCAATCCTGTTTCCAGTGACCACTTTTGTGACAATAGAAGCATTCTTCCTTCCCCACCAGCTTTCCCGCTACTTTTGTTGCTTTTCCTTTTCCCTTCGTATCCACTTTACTGACACCGCCTCTTGGTTTGGCGGGGGCTTTCTTCTTGTCACGCCCCGCTTCCCAAAATACGGAATACGAAGGGTAGACAAGGCCAGCCATGCTCCTACGGTCAAGGAAATGTCCTGCCGTAGTCACACTTCGGCTTCTAGTTTATCATGGTAAACAGTAAATGATGCGCAGGTAATGAGAAATGCAGTAACTGAAAGATACAATAATATAAACTGACCTGAAGTGGAACAAACGAAAGTAACTCGGAATAGCACGTCAAGAAGTCTGTGATGTACGTCTAGTTCTGATCCAGGCTAAATCTTCTCCTCACACTGAGCATGCATACTCAGGTCGTCAGAGCGACACAATAGCAATATAATATATATAAAATCAAGTGACAGTTCTAACAGTGGTAATGGATATGAATAACAGTAAATCAACGACAGCATGAATATGAATGTGCAGTAATCAATGCAGCGGAATAGTAAATCAGTATAACAATATGTCACGTATGCCACACAGTATATAAGGAATAAAATGCCAGTATCCCTATCAGTCTCTAAGTCTCACTGTACAGGTCACTAAGCCTATCGTCAGTCCAAGTGTGAGAGTCAACCACTCGCGAGTGTCCTCCACCCAAGGGTAGAACCCAAGGGCAAGGGACCACGGGCCCAACATGTAACAAGAATATCATGGTGTATATATCACGTACCCTGTAAATCTCCATATAACTCCCTAAATATATAAGCCGGCATGGGACTCCCGAGATTCTGTTGGACTCACACTTAAACTACCCCACACCCCGTGGTCTACATCAAACGCTAACCATTCAACCTAAATACTAATCGATCCGTGACAAGTCTGCGCGAGAACTGGAGGCAGGACCTCCATCAAGCACGTCCCGACTAATACCTAAGATAAATGGCAGTGTCAGGTGTCTTATCTGTGACATCCGTGCAACGCTTCCATAAATGTCCCATTCCACTTATAGTCACACGTACACGCATCCCACAGACGTCGACAATGCAATAGAATAATAGGGTCACTGATTGTGTACAAGTACGTATCACTTTCACTTAATCACGGATACACGAACACTGACGTACTTGCCACAATCATCACTAAAATCTAACACTGGGTGAATGCACGATATCACTAGGTTATCACTACAATGATAAAGGTATGATATGATGCATGAACAGTATATAAGCATGATTAGGATGTTATGAAAACAGTAGTCTATCACTTGCACGATTTATCATGAAACGTACATATATAATTTAGCGAAACGATAAACAGGTAGTAATTAGTATGTTCAGTTATCCATCCATAGAATTTTGTTTCAAGCCAATCGGGTTCCAGGATCATTAATTATAACCACTTCATTTTAAGCGCTCGCGGCTGGAAATCCAATTTCAGAATCAGAAGTCCGTTTCGCAACGCATTTTGATCCCAGTTGGGATCGGATTTTAGCGATACTACAGTTGAATGAATTCTAGGGTTTTCAGTAAGGTTTTCAACGCAATAGACGGATCTTCAATCGCATCTGTACGTCAGGAGTTATACTCTATTTAACAATAATATGTCAGTTCTGATTCTGCTGGGACTGTTACGCGTCCCGATCAATTAAATTACAGATTAAATATCAAATGGTAACGAAACAGAATGAAACCAAATGCGTTATCTAGATAACAGGTTTACCTATAATAAACAGTGGAGTTCCGCAACTTACGAGTTAAGGAAATCCTGTGGTATCCAATACGGAACAGCAAGCAACGACTGGAGTCGCTCTAGACTGCAGTCCAGAGTCGCACTTCGATCCAATTATCATCATGGTTTAAGTACAGGAATGTCTGGAAACTAGTATAGGGTTAAAGTTCGTCGAGTCTTCTTCGATTTGAGCCCTTGAACGCACTATTCTAGTATGTATATGATTTATGGTGAATTTAACGATTTTCAGGTACAATAAAATTACAGTTTTACGATTAAACTTGGGGGTAGTTGTTTTAGTCGTTAACGATCAAATTATCCAACGAAATTCATACACTAAGTTCAAAGCCATACGAGCCAAACAAAACTATTTAGTTCCGCCAAATTGGGAAAGGTTTCCCATTGGGAACACACGTCGAGCAGGTTATGGCACATAATCAGTTTAAATTTGCAACTTTATAATCTATGTATTTAGTGATTGTACCATAAGTAAATAGCATGTAAGCAAGTAAAAACTTGCCTGGACACGTGTCGACGAAGGTACAGCAGCGGCAGCGGCACGATCGCGACACACGCGCGGCTCGGCACTTGACTTGTCTCGAACCCGAGTCTCGGCAACGACGGCTCGCAGTTTTGGTGGAGTTGGCTGTTGCGGCCTCGGGTAATGTCGTGGCTAGGGATCGCTGATGCTGTCGGGGCCGATGGAGAGATTGCAGAGGAAGCGAGGGGGAATATAGAGAGAGAAAGAGTTAGAGAGAGAAAGAGATTAAAGAGAATTGAGAGAGAGAGGGATGCAGGGAGAGAGATAGTGTGGGAAGTGAAAGAGAGAGGGAGAAGCAGTGAGGGAAAGAGGGAGAGAGAGAGAGACAGTGGGGGAAGGCCAGAGAGAGAGCTAGAAAGAGAGATGTACAGAGGGTTGAGATGTAAGGAGAGAGAGGGAGAATTTGGCTGTAAGAGAGAGATAGAGATTTGAGAGAAGGGGACAAGGAGAGGTGATAGCAATGGTGATGACGATGATGATGATGATGATGATGATGATGACAGAGTTCCGGGGCGCCGACGATGAGGCAAGAAGCTCACCGACGTCGACAGCGGGCGGCGGTCGAGCTCGGGAGTAAAGGGTCGGTCGTGCAGGGGTGCTCGGCAGGGGCTCGGGTCGAGGGTGGAGTCATGTAGGTGGGGGAGGAGTGAGCGAGGGAGGAGAATGGAGGGTAACGACGGTGGTGGAAGGAGGTCGAGGCGGCGCCGGCGGGTTTTGGTGAGGGTTGAGGGAATGCGATGGGAGTGAGGGAGAGTGGGAAAAAGAGAACGAGTGAGAGAAAACGGAGGCGACGAGGTTCGAGAGGGGAGCGCGCGACGTGAGGTAACGGCTCGCGATCGTGGCGGAGGAGACGGCGTGAGTTGCGGCGAGGAAAGTGGATCGAGCGGGAAGATGGGGAGGTTACCGTTGAGAAGATGTACAGGGCGGACCGGGTCGGGTAAGGGAGTGAAGCGGGCGCGATGCTGAGGAGGCGTGGGCTGAAGAAATGGGCCGGGTTGAGGAATGGGCTTGGGAATAAGAAAATAATAAATTGAAGAGATTAAAATAAAGATGGGCTGAGACTGGGCTCTGGGCACGGGCCAGAGGATTAAAGGAAAGAAATTTGGGAAAAAAGAGAGACGGGCCGCAGAAAAAAATAAATGGGAAAAGGGGAAAAATGTGGGCTCGCAGGCCAAGGGATTTTGAAGAAAAAAATTATTGGGGAAAAATAATATATATATATATAGGAGCGGGCCGGGACTGTTGGGTTGGGAGAAAAAGAAAAGAAATTAATTAGGGAAAAAGAATAGAAACGGGTCAGGGCTTAAGGGGTTTAATATAAGGAAAAAAAAGGTAAAAATAAGGAAGTGGGCTAACAAAAATTTAAAGGAAATGGAAAAAGGCTGGGCCGGGGTAAATTTAGTTAGGTTTTAGGATATGTAAAATAAAATAGATAAAATTATAAAATAAAATAGATAAAATTATAAAATAAAATAAATAAAATTATAAAGCAACAAAATACAGATTTTGGTATAAAAGGGGCTGGGTATTACACTTCTTCTTGCCCTTGGCTTTCGCCCTGGACCTAGAAGAGGAAGATCCTCCTACAAACAAAGTGGATGTCTCCCTACTTTTCTGTAGGTGCCCTCTGCACTCCTCAGCATGTTGAGGAGCTCTGAAAGTTCAATTTCTTTTTCCTGTAAGTTGAAGTTCAGGATGAACTGGGCGTAAGTGGAAGGAAGGGACTGGAGAATCAAGTCCGTATAGAGCTCATTCTCCAACGTGGTCCCAAGTTCTGCGAGCTCCTCTATGTAGCCAATCATCTTAAGCACGTGTTCTGCTACCGATGATCCGACGGCCAACCTTGCCGAAAACAACTTCTTCGACACTTCGTATCTGGCGATACGAGACTGCTCTCCATACAGTTCTTTTGTATTAAGAAATATGGACTCTAGGTCCATATTCTCATGCCTCCTCTGATGTTCGTTGTCCATCGAGGCAAGTACGAGGCATTTGGCCTTCACGCAATCTATTTCCCATGTCTTACGGATTTCCCTATCCGCGACACTGGTTTTGGGACCTGGGACAGGGGGAGCTTTGGTGGTAAGGAGATACCCCAGCTTGTCGTAAGTGATTGCCATCTTGACATTCCTGAGCCAATCTTTGTAGTTTGGCCCTGTCAATATGTTTTTATCTAGTAATAACTTAAGTCCGGTCATGTTGAATGGTCGCTGCAATTAGGAGAGAGAAAAGAAACACTTTAGCATGATGCTCTTGCAAGTTTAGAGTGGTTTTTAGTTTGTCTAAACAGGATGGCTCCCACTGTCTCTCGAATCCCTTCTCAAACCGTAAAGAAAAGATTAGTCAGGATCAATCTCACCGTACAATACTTGCTTAACCGTTCAGCTAGGCCAGTGTCGGTACTTCGAGGGAGGTTTTCCAACGCTTTCGCGAAGTTCCTTAATTAAGTAACCTCTTTTCCCTGTGGGCGTAGCCCCGCTAACACCTTTCTAGACACCTACTAAGTTTATAGCATTGATCGTTAAGTGAGAGTTTTCCCGAGGAGTAGCATATACTCACAGTAGGATCGGGATCCAAATATCATCGCGTGATAAAACCGAAGGAATCCTACCAGAATTATCACACTCCAAATGGTATGCAGCGCTAGCAAGTTTCAGTACTTATGAAACTCCCGATGTGGATTTTTGCCCCATGCTCTTATGACCTTGACTTTAGCCAAAATATCATAAGTCACATGTCAAGTTCTACCCGTCATTCTCCTGGTTAATTTGGACCCACCCGTACCTACCCTTGACTTTGGCCAAAATGGCAGCACGACTGTCCCAAACCAACGCATCTATCTATGCTGCACATGAATACCCAATAGCTACCAATCACTATGCCTTGACTTTGGCCAAAATACATAGCTTGAATACTTTTGACCATTCATGTGGAATGACGGAGGGCTACGAATGGTTTTGGCGAAACCGTGAACGTAGTGAACTTGATATAATCGATGGAACGAGATAGCTTTTAAAAGGAGTGGTTCAAGCTCCGCATTTAAAAGTTTAGTTTTGAAAAGAACCGAATGGTTTTCAAAGTGTTCCAATCGACTTTTACTTGGTTTATTTTCTTGCATTAGTTCTTTTAATGCGTCCCATCATTTAAGCCTACCATTGTAGAAAACAACCAAAATATGACGTACGCTTATGCCATTCGCATTCGCCACGGGGCCCCGTCATCACCCGTTAGGTTACTTAACTAACGACAGAGCGGGGGCTGGGCTAGCGCGGCTGTAAAACATAAGCAACGCCTAAATTTTATCATATATAAATATATAGCAATGATAGACATTACAGATCACAGATGAATACATTGGATATACTGTCACGCCCCGCTTCCCAAAATACGGAAAACGAGGGATGACTAGGCCAGCCATGCTCCTACGGTCAAGGAATCATCCTGCCGTAGTCACACTTCGGCTTCTAGCACTACATGGTAATCAGTAATTAAAGCACAGTATCAAGGGAATCACATCACTAATTTATTACATTAAAATCCCATTGTTCACAATTTTACAGATAATAAGAACAATAACTAACCAAGTTCGATCTCACAATCTCTTTTATGGAAAGCAGTAAATGAAGAAGATACACCAAACTATATCTCCGTGAGCTCAAAGGATAGATCCGTCTCCTGTACTGGTCCTCCCGCGGAATCTGAGCATGCATACTCAGGTCGTCAGAGCGACACAAATAATAATATTATTATAATCAGATGAACAGGTAAATGAGGTAATACTGGTATGAGAATAATGCAAGTAATCACTATGTCACAATATGATGCAGGATATGTTATGTGTCCCTATCGGTCTCTAGGTCATGTTTGAAATCACATAGTGGAAGGAGGATCATGTTTAACAGGAGTCTCGTACATACCCGAGACAACGGCCCACATGCCCGGGACATAACCCTGTCAGCCGGATCGCTAGATCCTGTCCTACACGTATAAGTAACACGGTTCGAATGATCATCCTCTAAACACGGTCCCGCTAAATACGATACTCTTTCCATTTTGATTTCCCCTTTTTCCCCAGGTTACACTATTTATGATATTGATCTAGTTGTGTACAAGTATACCAATGACACGGTTTCATCACTATCCACTGTATCAATCACTGTCACGAATGTTCACTTTCCATTGGTGTACTCGTCATTCCTAAACCAACATCTATCACGCACGATAATGCAATGTCCACACGCACTAACACTGTGTATATGACAAGGGTATGAGGTATGTATTGTGTGATACCAATAAGCTCTGTATGTTATGAATTAACATGCATGTCATGAACTAAAATGAATTACACAAATTAATATGTTATGAAATCAGCAAAAATGATGTAGGTAAGATATATAGAACAATCAGTCAGGAATTCATCAAAATTTGTTTCCGTTCAATCGGAGTTTCGGTTTTCAAGATATAACTGTTTCAGTTTAAGTGCTCGCGGCTGGAATTTCAATTTCAGAACTGAATGCCTGTTTCGCGACACGAATTACACCCAGTTGGGCTCAGAATTTAGCGATGTCACAGTTAAATGAAATTTAGGGTTTTTGATAAAGTATTCAACGCAACAGACGGATCTTCAATCGCATCTGTACGTTGAAAGTTATACACAGTTCAATCTCAAATGTCATTTCAGAAAGTGTTCTGGACAGCTTTACGTTCTGCCCTTTTGAAATAAGTTTAAAATAACAAACTGCGATGAATCGGAATGAGACCACTTGTTTTCTTTCACTAACAGGTATAACTTATAACTACTGAAAGTTCCGTATCATGCGATTTCAGGAAACACGGGGACGCAGGCCTTTAGACAGAACACATTAATCAGAAACGCTCTGGACTGCAGTCCAGAGTCGCGTTCCGATCCAATTATCTTCAAGGTTTCAGAACACAAAACATTAAAATTCTACATAGTATTAAAGTTCGTCGAGTCGGCTTCGATTTAAACCCTCGAACGCAGTTTTCCAATATGTATATGATTTAAGGTGATTTTATTCTTTTTCAGGTACGAGAGAGTTCTAGTTTAAACAACATATATGGGGGTATCACTTTTTGTCACGAACAATCGTATTTTTCAGCGAGATTCCTACACTATGTTTATCATCCTATGGGCCAACAGACATTATCAATTTCCGTCAGAATAACCAATCATTTCCATTGGTATCATACATCGAACACATACGTCACAATATACATCGTTATTCGATAAGTTATCATTATATAATTTTAAGGTTGTACCACTAATATTTTAGCATGAAGCAAGTAAACACTTGCCTGGAGAACGCCTCGGGATCGTACGACAGCAGTGTCATCACGAACGCGCGATATACGCCACGTACCGAATTCCCGCGAGCCTCGATCTAGATGTGGATCTCGCGTCGGGTTGTCCGGAGTCGTTTGCACAGCCACTGGACGTCTAGAATGGTGCTCTGTGGGTCTCCCGAGGTGTGCTGGGGTTGGCGTCGGTCGGCGGCGCTCCGGCTATGTGTACGGAGAGGTTTCACAGTGGGAAAATTTTGTTTGAAAATGGTTTTGGAGTTTTGGAGAGAGATGGGGAGCAGTGGGGGTCGGGTCTGAAGAGATGAGGGTGATGCTGAGGGTGAGTAGGGTCGTAGAGGGGGTTCAGGCGAAGTGGGGCTCGCCGGCGTTGAGTGCCAGGGTGTTGTGGCCGAGCCCTGTAGAGGGGGGGTTGTGTGCAGGGGAGACTTGAGTGGGTGGAGATGGAGTCGTGGAGGGAGAAGGAGGGTGGATGAGTGGTAGTCGTCGTGTCTCGAACGACGAGGTGGGATGATCGCCGGCGGTGGAGGTGTCAATGGCTCGAGAGAAAGTTTGGGTGTTCGGGTTTTTTTTTTTGAGCTCGGTGAATGTAGAGAAGAGAGGTGAGGAGTTTGTGAGTACGAGAGAGATGAGGGCGACGAGATTGACAACGTGGGGGCAACGGTAGGGCGAGGGCATGGGCGACGGCGGGGGAGGCGTGTCGCGCGCGCGCGTTAAGGAATGTAGCCGTTGGAATTTTTGAGGGAAGAAGAACAGTGGAGGGTAAGTGAGCGGGCTTGGGTTAAGAATGGAGTGGGCCGGCTAATTAAATTTCCTTAGGATTTTAATAAAAAGGGTTGTGGGCTGTAAACGAAACGGCTGGGGAAATCATAAAAATGATTTTTTAAATGGGCTTAGTAAAAAATAAAAAGGAAATGGGCTGAGGGTAATATTTAACAAGAAATTTTATTAATTAAGATGTGTGGGCTGAAAGAATTTTAAGGGGATGGGCCGGGGCTTTTCAAGTGTTAATAATAAAATTTTAATGTGTTGGGCTGGGAAAAATAAGGGCTGTAAGTTTAAAATTTGTTTAAGGTTAATCATTTTGCTCATTTTGGTTTGTTTCGGCTTTGGTCTTAAGTCTTAGGTTTTAGCTTTTAGGGTTTGGACCATAATTCCAAAAGAGCTGGAAAAATAGGGTTTAAACAACCAACTAAAAATATATGAAGTCAAGAATAAGTTAATCACTAGAATTCAGAAAATAGGAGATTTCATGTAGAAAGGGAACGGGGATTTACATCATACCCCCCTTAACGAAAATTTCGTCCTCGAAATTTAACAAAGATATAAGAAACAATGTACTAAACAAAAAGATGTGGATAACGATCACGGATATCTTCCTCCCGCTCCCAGGTGGATTCTCCTGGGGAACGACCGCTCCAAGACACTCGGACTAACGGAATGACCTTATTCTTCAGCACTTTCTCTCTGCGGTCGAGAATGGTAGTAGGCTGCTCCTCGTATGACAGATCGGTCCCCAAAACCAACTCTGAATGGTCCAGAACATGGTTCTCATCTCGAACGTAACGCCGCAACTGTGACACGTGGAAGGTATTGTGCACACCAGCTAGCGATGGAGGCAAGGCCAGTCGATAGGCCACCTCTCCTACTCGCTCTAGCACCTCAAAAGGTCCGATAAAACGGGGACTAAGTTTTCCCCGACTTCCGAATCTGATAACTCCATGAGTAGGGGAAATCTTCAAGAACACATGATCTCCGACTTCGAATTCTAGTGCCCTTCTGCTGGTATCTGCCCAACTCTTTTGTCGATCCTGAGCCGTCTTAATACGCTGCCTGATCATTTGGACCTTGTCCACTGTTTGAACAATGAGTTCGGGGCCCAGTAATCTTCGTTCTCCCACATCATCCCAACATACTGGGGATCGACACTTCCGTCCATATAGCGCTTCAAAAGGAGCCATCTGAATACTAGCCTGATAACTATTGTTGTAAGAAAACTCGACTAGGTGCAGATGGTCCTCCCAGGAACCCTGAAAGTCCAACATACAGGCTCTCAACATATCCTCGAGCGTCTGAATTGTACGCTCGGATTGTCCATCCGTCTGTGGGTGATAAGCTGTGCTGAATTTAAGGCGGGTTCCCAAACTCTCCTGTAAGCTCTTCCAAAAGTGCGACACGAATCTCGTGTCCCGGTCTGACACAATACTGACTGGAACACCGTGAAGTCGCACAATCTCCTGTATATATCTTTCTGCCAGTGATTCTGTCGACTGTCCCACTCGGAAAGGTAGAAAGTGTGCAGCTTTTGTAAGGCGATCGATGATAACCCAAATAGCGTTATTACCTCTAGGGCTCCGTGGTAAGGCCGTCACAAAATCCATAGTAATGTGCTCCCACTTCCATTCAGGTATCGGCAATGGTTGTAATAACCCTGCTGTTCTCTGATGTTCCGCCTTCACCTGTTGACATACTAAGCATCTGGATACGAACCTCGCAATTTCCCGCTTCATTCCGTTCCACCAAAAGTGCTGCTTTAGGTCCTGATACATTTTTGTACCTCCTGGATGCACAGAATAAGCTGAACTGTGTGCTTCAGCCAACACTTCTTCTCGTACACCACCTTTAGGTACGCAGAGTCTGCTACCGAATCTCAGAGAGCCATCCTCATGTATAATCAAATCCGTTCTCAGTCCAGCTTCCACTTGCTCTCTGAACTTTTGTAATCGAGGATCATCCGCTTGTGCAATCTTGATGCGATCCACCAGGGAAGATTGCACCTGTAGTTGCCAAAATTGACTGAGTGCGTTCGGAGTAATGACCTCAAGTGCAAGTCTCTGGAAATCCTCAATAATACTCCTCTGATCGGTCAACATCATGACCGCTGGTTTGCGACTGAGTGCATCTGGTACAACATTGACCTTCCCCGGGTGATACTGAAGGTCCAGATCATAATCTGCCATTAGCTCTAGCCATCGGCGCTGCCTCATGTTCAGTTCCTTCTGGGTGAAAACATACTTCAAACTTTTGTGATCCGTGTATACCTCCACTTTCTCACCCAAAAGATAGTGCCTCCAAATCTTTAATGCAAAAACTACCGCAGCTAACTCCAAGTCGTGCGTAGGGTAGTTCTTCTCATGGTTTCTCAGTTGTCGAGAGGCGTAAGCAACCACTCGGCCGTGCTGCATCAAAACACAGCCTAAACCCTTCCCCGAGGCATCACTGTGTATCACCATACCACCGGAATTATCTGGTACTGTAAGTATAGGTGCTGTGGTTAACTTCTGCTTCAGAGTGTCGAATGCCTGAGAGCACTCTTCTGTCCATGTAAACGGCACGTCCTTCCTTGTCAGCTTCGTCAATGGTTCCGCGATCCTTGAGAAATCTTGGACGAATCTTCGATAATAACCTGCCAATCCCAGAAAGCTCCTGATCTCTGCTACTGATTTTGGCGTCGGCCAATCTCTGACAGATTCTATCTTTGCCGGGTCCACCGAGATGCCTTCGCCCGAAACAATATGTCCCAAAAACTGAACCTTGTCGAGCCAGAACTCACACTTGCTTAGCTTCGCATATAGCTTCTCTTCCCGAAGAATTTGTAGGACTGTGCGCAAGTGTTCAGCGTGCTCCTCATGAGTCTTCGAGTAGACAAGTATGTCGTCGATAAACACAACGACAAACGTGTCCAAGTATTTTGCGAACACCCTGTTCATCAAATCCATGAATATTGCTGGGGCATTGGTAACACCGAACGGCATCACAAGGAACTCGTAATGTCCGTATCGGGTCCTGAAAGCCGTCTTGCATACATCCTCGGCTGCTACTCTGATTTGATGATATCCAGAACGGAGATCCAACTTCGAGAAAACCTTGGCTCCACTTAGCTGATCAAATTGGTCATCGATACGCGGGATTGGGTACTTGTTCTTTATTGTGACCTTGTTCAGCTCCCGATAATCTATACACATTCGCAACGATCCATCCTTCTTCTTTACTAATAGGACTGGAGCACCCCACGGTGAAGCGCTTGGCCGAATAAATCCCTTCTCCAACAGTTCTTCAACCTGTTTCTTCAACTCCGCCAACTCAACTGGTGCCATTCTGTATGGGGCTCTGGATACTGGGGCTGTACCTGGAATCAAATCGATTGAGAACTCCAAAATTCGAGGAGGTGGTAGACCTGGTAAATCCTCGGGGAAAACGTCCAGAAAGTCCCGAACAATTTCTGGGACTGGGCTCTTATCAATCTCCATGACTGTCAGTTCCTTAGGCTTTGCTCTGTACTTAGCTGGTTCCAAACATTCGCTTCCGCCCTCGAAAACAAACTCCGGGTGATTGGGAATGCGGAAGATCACCTTCTTTGCACGACAATCGATAACTGCATGGAAAGTGCTCATCCAATCCATCCCAAGAATTGCGTCGTAACTGCCTGTCCCAATTAGGAGGAAATTCGCATAGAATTCCCTGCCACACACTACAACCGGGCATAATCTACATTCTCGACTAGATATTATGATGCCATTACCCGTATGATTTTCCCATCCCTTGGTTAGTGGTTCATGTGGTATTGAGTGTGTATTGGTGAAATGCTCAGACAAGAAACAATGCGATGCTCCTGAATCAAAAAGTACTCTAGCTGGCAAGGAATGTACGAGTAGAGTACCTGTAACCACATCTCCTGACGCTTCTGCCTGCTCTGCGGTCAAGGTGAAAGCCCGTCCCTGACCGCGACCTGTAAATGGCTGTCTCTGTTCCTGCGGCCTTTGCTGTGGCGGTCCAGAACTTCCTTGTATTTCTGCTCGCTCAGGACAACTGTTAATCCTGTGCTGACTGGAGCCGCAAATCAAACACTGTCCCTTAGCACGGCGACAGTCCTTCTGGGTATGCCCTCCTCTACCGCAATAGCCGCAAGTTACGCCCTGCCTCTGGGGGCGATGCTGTGGTACGAAAGGGCGCTTCATTTGTGTCGTCCCTGCTCTGTGAACCGGTATGGCTCCTCGAGAAGGCGCGTGGTTACGTGCTGGAACAACTGGGGGTCTTCTGAACTTGTTAATCAATTGCTCCTGAACTCTCACCGCGTTGAGTACCTGTGCGAAAGTCTGTAGATCTAACGATGCAATCAGCTGCTGCAACTCAAAATCTAACCCCTGAAGGAAACGCCTAGCCCTGGTGACTTCTGATTTGACCATGTATGGAGCAAAGCGGCTCAGACGGTTGAACTCTGCCGCATAAACGTCCACTGGGCGTCCATTCTGCTTCAGAAGAATAAACCTTTCCTCCATTTCTGCCTTGGCTGTGGGAGGAAAATAGTGATCTAAGAAGCACTCCTTAAACTTGTCCCATTCAATCGGCTCTTCAAGTCTGCTTTCTTCTACCGACCACCATGTACGAGCCTCGTCTTCTAATTGTATCTTTATCACATTCACTCTGTCTTCCTCTGGAACCCTGGCGGCTGCCAATAAATTCTCCATGTTTACCAGCCATTGCTCAGCTTCAAGTGGTTCAGCTAGCCCTGTGAACGCAGCTGGGTGTAACCGTCGGAAGTCTGACACAGTACCAGCCCTAGCCTGATAAGCTGGTGGAGTAGCGCCCTCGGGGGCGGTAATAAGTGCGGAGGGTCCTCCTGCAGCGGTAATCGCCCTGAGTCCCTCAGTAAGCAAATCTGTCTTCCTCTCCTGAGCTTCCGCGAGAGTGGTCAGTGCACTGAGTATTCTTTCCGTGCGGTCCTGAGAGCTGGAGTCCGAGGAGGGGTCGTTCGGGAACGTCATATCACTGGAAGATTCAAAAGAATAGGTTCAGATTCAAGGATAGAAATCAAGAATAGTGAAACAAGAATAACGTAATATCGCCTAGTGAATGTTATCCCTTGATGCTAAACACAGGCTCTGATACCAACTAAACCATGTCACGCCCCGCTTCCCAAAATACGGAAAACGAGGGATGACTAGGCCAGCCATGCTCCTACGGTCAAGGAATCATCCTGCCGTAGTCACACTTCGGCTTCTAGCACTACATGGTAATCAGTAATTAAAGCACAGTATCAAGGGAATCACATCACTAATTTATTACATTAAAATCCCATTGTTCACAATTTTACAGATAATAAGAACAATAACTAACCAAGTTCGATCTCACAATCTCTTTTATGGAAAGCAGTAAATGAAGAAGATACACCAAACTATATCTCCGTGAGCTCAAAGGATAGATCCGTCTCCTGTACTGGTCCTCCCGCGGAATCTGAGCATGCATACTCAGGTCGTCAGAGCGACACAAATAATAATATTATTATAATCAGATGAACAGGTAAATGAGGTAATACTGGTATGAGAATAATGCAAGTAATCACTATGTCACAATATGATGCAGGATATGTTATGTGTCCCTATCGGTCTCTAGGTCATGTTTGAAATCACATAGTAGAAGGAGGATCATGTTTAACAGGAGTCTCGTACATACCCGAGACAACGGCCCACATGCCCGGGACATAACCCTGTCAGCCGGATCGCTAGATCCTGTCCTACACGTATAAGTAACACGGTTCGAATGATCATCCTCTAAACACGGTCCCGCTAAATACGATACTCTTTCCATTTTGATTTCCCCTTTTTCCCCAGGTTACACTATTTATGATATTGATCTAGTTGTGTACAAGTATACCAATGACACGGTTTCATCACTATCCACTGTATCAATCACTGTCACGAATGTTCACTTTCCATTGGTGTACTCGTCACTCCTAAACCAACATCTATCACGCACGATAATGCAATGTCCACACGCACTAACACTGTGTATATGACAAGGGTATGAGGTATGTATTGTGTGATACCAATAAGCTCTGTATGTTATGAATTAACATGCATGTCATGAACTAAAATGAATTACACAAATTAATATGTTATGAAATCAGCAAAAATGATGTAGGTAAGATATATAGAACAATCAGTCAGGAATTCATCAAAATTTGTTTCCGTTCAATCGGAGTTTCGGTTTTCAAGATATAACTGTTTCAGTTTAAGTGCTCGCGGCTGGAATTTCAATTTCAGAACTGAATGCCTGTTTCGCGACACGAATTACACCCAGTTGGGCTCAGAATTTAGCGATGTCACAGTTAAATGAAATTTAGGGTTTTCAATAAAGTATTCAACGCAACAGACGGATCTTCAATCGCATCTGTACGTTGAAAGTTATACACAGTTCAATCTCAAATGTCATTTCAGAAAGTGTTCTGGACAGCTTTACGTTCTGCCCTTTTGAAATAAGTTTAAAATAACAAACTGCGATGAATCGGAATGAGACCACTTGTTTTCTTTCACTAACAGGTATAACTTATAACTACTGAAAGTTCCGTATCATGCGATTTCAGGAAACACGGGGACGCAGGCCTTTAGACAGAACACATTAATCAGAAACGCTCTGGACTGCAGTCCAGAGTCGCGTTCCGATCCAATTATCTTCAAGGTTTCAGAACACAAAACATTAAAATTCTACATAGTATTAAAGTTCGTCGAGTCGGCTTCGATTTAAACCCTCGAACGCAGTTTTCCAATATGTATATGATTTAAGGTGATTTTATTCTTTTTCAGGTACGAGAGAGTTCTAGTTTAAACAACATATATGGGGGTATCACTTTTTGTCACGAACAATCGTATTTTTCAGCGAGATTCCTACACTATGTTTATCATCCTATGGGCCAACAGACATTATCAATTTCCGTCAGAATAACCAATCATTTCCATTGGTATCATACATCGAACACATACGTCACAATATACATCGTTATTCGATAAGTTATCATTATATAATTTTAAGGTTGTACCACTAATATTTTAGCATGAAGCAAGTAAACACTTGCCTGGAGAACGCCTCGGGATCGTACGACAGCAGTGTCGTCACGAACGCGCGATATACGCCACGTACCGAATTCCCGCGAGCCTCGATCTAGATGTGGATCTCGCGTCGGGTTGTCCGGAGTCGTTTGCACAGCCACTGGACGTCTAGAATGGTGCTCTGTGGGTCTCCCGAGGTGTGCTGGGGTTGGCGTCGGTCGGCGGCGCTCCGGCTATGTGTACGGAGAGGTTTCACAGTGGGAAAATTTTGTTTGAAAATGGTTTTGGAGTTTTGGAGAGAGATGGGGAGCAGTGGGGGTCGGGTCTGAAGAGATGAGGGTGATGCTGAGGGTGAGTAGGGTCGTAGAGGGGGTTCAGGCGAAGTGGGGCTCGCCGGCGTTGAGTGCCAGGGTGTTGTGGCCGAGCCCTGTAGAGGGGGGGTTGTGTGCAGGGGAGACTTGAGTGGGTGGAGATGGAGTCGTGGAGGGAGAAGGAGGGTGGATGAGTGGTAGTCGTCGTGTCTCGAACGACGAGGTGGGATGATCGCCGGCGGTGGAGGTGTCAATGGCTCGAGAGAAAGTTTGGGTGTTCGGGTTTTTTTTTTTGAGCTCGGTGAATGTAGAGAAGAGAGGTGAGGAGTTTGTGAGTACGAGAGAGATGAGGGCGACGAGGTTGACAACGTGGGGGCAACGGTAGGGCGAGGGCATGGGCGACGGCGGGGGAGGCGTGTCGCGCGCTGCGCGCGTTAAGGAATGTAGCCGTTGGAATTTTTGAGGGAAGAAGAACAGTGGAGGGTAAGTGAGCGGGCTTGGGTTAAGAATGGAGTGGGCCGGCTAATTAAATTTCCTTAGGATTTTAATAAAAAGGGTTGTGGGCTGTAAACGAAACGGCTGGGGAAATCATAAAAATGATTTTTTAAATGGGCTTAGTAAAAAATAAAAAGGAAATGGGCTGAGGGTAATATTTAACAAGAAATTTTATTAATTAAGATGTGTGGGCTGAAAGAATTTTAAGGGGATGGGCCGGGGCTTTTCAAGTGTTAATAATAAAATTTTAATGTGTTGGGCTGGGAAAAATAAGGGCTGTAAGTTTAAAATTTGTTTAAGGTTAATCATTTTGCTCATTTTGGTTTGTTTCGGCTTTGGTCTTAAGTCTTAGGTTTTAGCTTTTAGGGTTTGGACCATAATTCCAAAAGAGCTGGAAAAATAGGGTTTAAACAACCAACTAAAAATATATGAAGTCAAGAATAAGTTAATCACTAGAATTCAGAAAATAGGAGATTTCATGTAGAAAGGGAACGGGGATTTACATATACTAGGAATCCGCAATCCGTTCGAGCCTGCAACGAAAAGCGGATTACACAGTCGCGATGAATAGCCAATACCCCACCCAAGACCCCTACGGGTGCGGCAAACTACCCGCCAAGTACCCGAAGCGAAGCAACCTCCCTCACCACCGTGAGTAGGCCACTCGGCACTTCGAGATACCCGGTAGTTTGTGCACCCCCTCCATGGGTCTATCCTAGGAGCACAAACAGTAAAAAGAATTATACAATGACGGCTACAACCCCGACCCGGTTGTGCGGCCAAACAAATAATAATATTACATCAATTTACATATTACAATGAATGAAAGAAAAAGAAATACTCATCTCACATCCACCCCGGCTATTCACCCGCGACAATCCAACACATTCATATACACATACCATCATCAAACACAGATCACAGATATGTATAACCCCGACTAATCGACATATAGCAATTAGCCGACGTTCAATACATATAAACATCACAGATATAACCTTTTAGTCAAAGTGATTGAAGTTCGATAAAAAATACGGATTTATAGGCCCCCAAAAACAAATTTCTATTCTGGAAAACCTGGGAACATATAAACCATCTTAAAAATCCTAAAACCAAGCCATAAGAAAACTGCACCAAACTCGACTCAGTGAAGAGTCAAAACGGCGGCGGTTCCGCGGCAATAGCCTGCTATTGCCGCTGAACCGCGGCGGTTTAGACGACTCACTGGACCGGGTTTGCTGTGCTTCTTAAGAAAACCCTGAGATGATTTTTGGAGTATGACAAATTTTATTTCGAACAGAAAAAATTTTAACAGAAACTTAGGGTTTTTAAAACTCGGTTTTTCGATTTTATTCGGTCGAACTTCCATACACTTTACTACCCAGCTAGTTTATGTTTAGTTAGGCTCTGATACCACTGTAAGTCCACGTTGCCCACCCCGGTACTTACGGGGAGGCGGAAAATGGAATAAAAATCGGATTTTTATGAGCTTAGGCAACATGGACTAGACTATGAAGGATCTTTGCTAAACAAAAACAAGCTAAAGCTAACTAGAAACTAGCTAAGTGCTAGAAAGGTTATACCTTGGGGTTTATGTCCTTCTCTCCTTGCTCCTTGGAGTGGTGGAAGGAGGTCACCTTAGTCGTCTTCTCACGTCGAAGAAAGATCCACCCGAAAGCCTCGACCTTTGGCTTCAACTCCAAGCTAGAAGTAACTAGGGTGCAAGAAGTGCTAATCCTTGAACCCTAGATGAGAGTAGAGATTATCAAGAGAGGGTTTTTCTCAAGCTCAAGTGTTTCTCAACACATGAGAGGGGAGAGCTTGAGGAAGAGGAAGAACAAGAGAGAGAAAGCAAGTGATAGAATGAGAATAAAATGAACCATTCTCACATATATGTGTGTATTATTTTAATTAGATAATTAGTAAGATAATTGTCATGGCTTAATCAAGACATGACCATTATCATTTCATTTTTAATGCAAATTGCAAGGATCAAAAAGCATCTTCCAAATCAAATGATGATGGTCAAAGTGTCAACCAAGGTCAATAAGTCAAGAAGGTCAAATGGTCAACAACCATAACCATGCATAATTATTAAACTAATTATCAATTAACTATAATACACACATAAGCATTAGGGTTAATAAAATGACAATAGTCATTAACCCTAATCAAGGTCCTCTCCCTCTGTCTCAAGCAACTGTGCATACGCACCCGTATTCGTGATCCGAGGAACATGAATACAATGAGATAAAACCAATCCCAAATCTATACTAGGATCTGGCTTAAACCAAAGCCCGCTAGTATAAGCTGTCCGGACAGCAAACGTGCACAGGTGCGCGGATGTGAACGAACCCTGTCGCAAAACCATGCGACCTCTACTCATTTTGCCTAAAGGCGAATAGCTCTCTGTGTGGGACTCTAAAGACTCGACACTACGTTGGCAGTGGATTTAACCACAGACCGCAAGCGGCACTAGCTGTACGTAACGGTCCCCAGGTAGATGTCGATAAGAAGACTGACGAGGTGAACCCCATCTGATCTCCTACTGAGCCTGTATGTGACAGTCTCCGTACAGTCCGGTCTGTTCGTCTGATACATCGCATGGTGGGCCTAGGGGGGCGGTGAACGTCAGTCCCCTAATAGCGGTACAAGTCGTGTCGGAGTGTAGCCCAGAACACCCTGAGATAACACTGGAAACCTACCAGTATATCTCGCTTGCCCTGGCCAGGGACTACTCGTGTAATGGCTCTCCTAGACACAGCGCGATGTCAACCCCCAATACCGGGAGAGACGAATCCTGTCTAACCGTCACTGCCTCCAAGTGCTTCGGGACTGCACCCAAAAACTACCTGTTTGCACGACTCCTTTGAGCCGTGGTAGGGTAGTAATCAAAGTGCAGTGGGAACACACTCGAGGCGAAGTGACAGTGTCAAGTCAGCGGACTAAGCTGTACTCATGTCACCTGGGAACTGATAACTGACGATAGGTATAATACCAACCAACAGTTCCCGACGAGTCCTGTCCAGTGTACTCGTAACCTAACGAGCACCCGCATACTATCTCAAGTACGACGTACTGACGGCTGTGGGACAGACCATCTCCCACACTGGGATGAGAAGCGCATACGCTAGTCTACTCTGGAGTATCGATGCCCTGTCTCGATAGTCCAACGACTAGGGACCTGTATAAGGATGTGCTTATAGATCACCCAGCTCCCATGAGTGTGAGCGCCATCACCACGCTGGTAATCAAGCAAAGATCCTAAGGGCTCTACTAATATGTATAACAGCGATATGCTAAAAGAAACACATGCACATATTAAAGCAGAGACAAACCAAGTAGCATACTACCATTTCGAGCAAGATTGTATATACAACTGTGAATATCCCAAGCTTCCATCAAGTAATATACAAACTAGTATGATACAGTAATGGCCTCTAGGGCATATACACTAACACTTACAACAATAGCTACCGGTCTAGTATCGACATGGCGCCTTTTACCGCCTTGTATGGACGGAAGTGTAGATCCCTGTTAAGTTGGGACGATATTGGGGATCGAGAACTTTTGGGCCCCGAAATGATTGTCGAGACAGTGGAGGTGATAAGAACAATCAGGGAACAGTTACGCATAGCACAAGATCGGCAGAAACATTGGGCTGACACGAAGCGGAGGCCACTAGAATTTCAACCAGGAGAACACATGTTTTTGAAGATTTCTCCTAACCGGGGAGTGATACGTTTTGGGAAACGCGGAAAACTCGGTTTATAGGCCTTTTCGATATCCTCAAACGAGTTGGGGAGGTTAAGTATCTCCCAGCCTTACCACTTTCTCTGGAAGGCGTACACAACGTTTTCCATATCTCTCAGTTGAGGAGATATGACAGCGATCCTAGTCACATTTTGGATCATTCCGAAATCACCGTAAGAGCTGATCTAACCTATGAACAACAACCGGTTGAGATTTTAGATCGGAAGGAGAAGACTTTGAGGGACAAGACAATCAATTTGGTTAAGATCATGTGGAGGAAGGACTCTCCGGGTAAGTCCACTTGGGAAAGATAAGATAAGATAAGAGAATGATATCCTTGCTTATTTGGGTTTTCCCTTATGTAAAATCTTCCTCTTTCGTCTACCTTCATACTTTCGAGGACGAAATTGTTTTAAGAAGGGTAGATTGTAACGATCGTGTTTTTTTTCTAATAAAAAGTCTTTTATTTAGTACTGAGTATTTAACTGCGAAATTTTGCTTGATGGAAAAATATTTTATCTAAATGATTTTATTTTTAGTGATGCGAGAAATTGTAAAAGTATTAAAGGAATTTTCAAAAAATAAAAAAAGGGTCTATTTATATGTGTAGGGTGTTTTTCGTCACCCCCATACTCGGACGCTTGTCAGGCGTACTACAGATTCCCCCTGCCTAGGGTAGGCGGGATTTGTTGATTGTGGGTATCCGAATCTCCGGCGGCCGCGGACTAAACTGCCGTTAATTACCCCTCGCCTTTGGAGCGAGAGAACCTCCGATTGACGGGTCAGACTGATCATGCGAACTCAATGTGCAGTGTTGTGTTTTGAAGAGGTTTTGGATATATCGGGGACCCTGCGGAGTTTTTACGGGGGTCCCGCTACCCGGATAGCGGGCTAAGGGTCAAGGGGGCGAGCAGCCCACTTGCGGGGTGCGGGGCAGCGCCCCGTTAGAATTTTTTTTTCTAACAGAGACAGTGTCGTAGAGTGTGTGTGTATGAAAAAAAAGAAGAATAACGTCCAAAGGACACGTGGGTGTCAGCGCCTCACGTGCCTAGCATGCGGGTGCTGAGCGCTGGCGCCTCACGTGCTTGGCACGTGGGCGCTCGGCGCCTGGGCTCCACGGGCTTGGCACGCGGGCGCTGGGCGTCAGCAGGAAAAAGGATTTTGTCCCTGCACTGGGAGCTGTGCTCCCGATTTGACTTCTGGAGTTAAACTCCTAAAAAAAGATTAATTTATGAAGTTGAACTCCAACAGATCTTGAATGGAGTTAAACTCTTAGAAATGTTTAGAAATGATCAAAGGGTCCCCTTTGTTTCTCTCCCCTTTGGCCCTGAATTTTTCCAAGATGGGATTTTTGGAGATGGGTCTCCTTCTTCTTCCTCTCGGTGGCCGGATCTTGGAGAAAAGAGGTGAGATTTAAAAATCTCCCCTTTTTAAGATCTGATGGGACATCTGAGCTCCCCTTTATGGGTTTTGTGGTGAAAATCTATTTCTTTTTGGAAAAAGGAAGAGTTAAACTCTTGATTTAATTTTAAAAAGGGGAAGGTTTTTAGAACTTTGAGAAAGGAGAAGGAGGCACAAACCCTAGAATTTTTGAGAATGGAAAAAGTTGTTTTAGATATTTTCATCATGTTTGCCTTTATAGGCTACACACTTTACATATAGCCCCTTGGGCTTTACAAAATGGCATTTTGCCCATCCTATGCTTCATATGCTCATTTCTTTTGCACATAAGTCATGGGTTTTACAAAAAATTGGCTTTATGCCTATTTTTCTTACATTTATTCATAAAATAAATTAAAATAATAATAAAAAGGAAATACACCAAAATTATTTATTACAAAAATTTTATTTTGGCATGGGGGAGGCCGGCCGCTTCATATTCGGGCTCGACCCGGGCATTGACCCACTTGACCTGGGCTTGGGCCTACTTGACTTGGGGTTGACTTTGATTTTGACTTGGTCAACCGGGATGTAAATTTTAATCCCAACAAATTGCTTCCCATCAATAAATACACACCACATATGTGGATTGTATGCATGAAATTGATGGATCTTCTTTCGCATGGAGGTCGACTCTGTTTTGACGACGTGAAGGTCGATGCTGCCCTTTTTGCGACGTGGACGGTCGGTGCTGCCCTTTTTGCGACGTGAATGGTCGGTTCTGCCATTTTAGCGACGTGGACGGTCGATGTTGCCCTTTTTACGACTTGGACGGTCGATACTGCCCTTTTTGCGACTTGGACAGTCGTTACTGCTTTTTTGCGACTTGGACGGCCGGTGCTGCCTTTTTAGCGACTTGGATGGCCGGTGCTGCCCTTTTAGCGACTTGGACGGTCGGTGCTGCCCTTTTTGCGATTTGGACGGTCGTTGCTGCCTTTTTGCGACTTGGACGGTCGTTACATGATTTGACTTGCTCCGCTTCTTGCAGTGTCAAGGATTCGATTTGACTTGCTCCGCTTTCTGCCGTGTCAGGGTTGAATTTGACTTGCTCCGCTTCATGCGGTGTCAGGATTCGACTTGTTTCCGAGGTGGAGCTTGATTCCGCCAGGGAGGTCGTTGGTTGTCTTGCTGATTTGATGTGAATTGGGTTGACATCAGTATCACTACGCTGGAATATGGCACCAGGAGCGAATCATCATTTGCCATGAGATGTAACAACCTACTTCATTTATACCAATTCCAGTTCCCGTATTTACTTATCTATAGTATTTTCTTGATTTATCGTGTTTTGGGTACGAATGGTATTTTACATTTTACATTGCATTCGATCCGACCCGCTTGCTTGAACCTGTTTGATTCATATTTATGAATTATCTTGACTTGTTACATAGACACGTGCATCTCATGTATACTGCATACTGGCATTTTATCTGGCATTGCATCTTTTACCATATAACATTTTAGGTCACAGAAAATAATTTAAAATTGCAATTCATAGCCTGCATGATACCCCTAACCCCGTGGTAGCATCCGCGCATCTTGCTCTCGCTCCGTTCGGTGAAACGGACGTGTTTGGATGGCTACGCGCACGTGCGTGCATCCGTCGTTGGGGGTATACTTTTTCGTTCCCTGAGCATTCGTTTTGAATTTTGAAAGTCGCATATATTTTTCATATTTAATATTTGAATTTTTAGACTCGACCCGGGCGTATTTTGGAGTAGATTTGTATTTACATAAAAATCCAATTTTTAATTTAATTAAATCTACGACTTAAATTTTATAACCAACTAAAATATTCTTTAAACTACAAATCTTTTAAAATTTAAAAATCTTTTCCTAACTAACCCAGCTCAACTCCAACTCCCCCTCTCACTGGCTCGTGGCCCCCTCACATCTCTCTCTCTCTTTCTTTTCTTTCTTTCCTTTCTCTTTCTCTCTCTCCCTTTCTCTCTCCCCACTACAAAACAATTTTATTTCTCCTCCCTGTTCATTACCTCTCTCTCTCTCTCTCCTCTCGATCTCTCTTTATCTCTTTCTCTCTCCCTCTCTCTCTCCTCTCGATCTCTCTCTCTCTCTCTCTTTAATTCTATATATATATATATATATTTCTTTTAACCCAACACGTATCCCTCTCTCTCCTATCCTTAAATAAATATATTCTTTATAATTTTTATATAAACCCTATTTTTAAACTCCCCCTCACGTCTCTCTCTCCCCTCACTTTCTTCTTCTCCCTCTCATATTTCTTTTCGCGCCCTCTGCCTCGTGCGTCGCCGCCGACCTCTTGCCTTCACCCTCGTCCATCTCCTCCTCCTCCTTTCAAGAATTGATCAAGAGCTGAAAGAAACGGAGTCCGAGGTCAGGATCCATCACCAGTGGCGACGAACTCGATCGCCAGGCGCCAATCTCACGCCGGCGGTGGCGACGGCCACGCCCATCGATCGGCGGATCGCAGGCACAGGCACAAGGGAGCGCCATGCCTCCCGTGGTCGAAAGTGTTCTATCTCCTCGTCATCGGCATGTTCGTCTCCTTCATCGCCTTAGGGACCTATCAGGTCTAAGTGTTGGGGGGGCCGAGGGAGGACGATCGGAGCTGGGTGGGGCGATCGCCAGCGAGGCGGAGGCCGCCTTCGGGGATTTCGTTGAAGTTCAGGACGCTGGATCTGACGAGGAGGCTCAAGGAGCAGCGGAGGCGATTGGATCAGTTGAGATCCGAGAGAAGAGTGAGGATTCGAGCACCGCAGTTGGCTCTGGTTGTAGGGAGTATGAATATAGATTCAAAATCTTTGATGCTGTTAACATTGGTGAAAGGTCTTAGGGAGCTGGGATACATTTTCACGTTCGCAGGGGCCGGGATCATCGCCGACGATCCAAACGATCTAGACGACGTACCTGACCTGCGTAATCACCCTCGTGCTTTACTTGGACCCGTTCCGTGTGCCGTGCGTGCGTCGTGACTTTTCGCCGACATGAGACGTTCCGTACACATCCGTTCTCGTTCCGTCTAGGCAAGTTAATCTTGCTATATGCTATATAACTCATTTACATATTTATTTAAATATATATTATAGCTATAGTTTAAATCTAGTACCCCATGTTTCATTTTATAACATTCGGTGTTCCGTTTGCATCCGTTTATACCATTTTAGATCTAGGTCATGGAAAATATATCTTGTTGCATATTAGATTACATTAAACTGCATCCATACCAATATTTATATCACATAGTGCTTATTTATACATCCCATAGTATCCTTTTATAGTTTATAACCTTTCGGATACCTATTTGCATCCATCTCGTCTAATATATATACACACACACACACACATATATACATATATATATATATACATATATACATATATATATATATATATATATATATATATATATATATATATATATATAATTGCATCCATAGATCACCTAAATGCATAATACTATGATATTAATATTCCATGTTTAATAAAGAGCATCCTAATTAGTGTTGGAACTATAAATGTAACCCTAATCGATAATTGTGCATCCATATCCTTGAATTTATATCTTTTGGCATACCACATTACATTATTCCATCTTATTGTTACATTAGTGCTCCATACTTGTTTTTGTGTACCCATGCTTATTACAGTTTGATTATGAGCACCTACGTGATACTTGTGCACCCCTGACATGACTAAATACACTACTACTTGACACGATTTGATACCGTACACTTCTTGACATGATTGATACTTGTTCACTACCTGACATGACTTGAGGTACCACAGCTAGACCTGTTACCTAATCTTGTTACTAATGCCAACAACTTGACCTGTTGTCCCTACGGACATTTCCTGTTGTTTATTCAGACAAACCTGTACCTGCTTGATCCTGTGTTGGCATTAGCTCCAGATTTATCAATACCTAACTTGAACACATAACCTGGGGATATGGGGAAATCAATGATGAAACCTGACTTGTAACTCGACAGTTCGATACCTTTACTGATCAGTCTTACAGGCTAGGTCAGCCCCGGGATGCTGCTGCTGACATCATTCATCTTTACATACTAACTTTCACTGCCTTGCGGCACGTCTTGGATTCAGCCCGAGAATCTTGACCGTGGTCTCGGGCATGCACGGGATACTATTGAGTTATATCGATGATTCATCAAATTAATTTCAAAGACATGAGAGTAGTTAACCCAGTAGACCAGTTTAGATTACTCACTGCACATCACCTGTGCCTTACCCTTCACTGTCATCATTTATATTACTGTTATACATGTTTTACTGTTCATACTCATACTTGCATGACTTGCTACTCCTTGATGTATTTTTGCTTGATATTATGACGCACTGACGTCTGGGTTTTGCATGACCCAGATCCTCTATCTTTGTCGCAGGCTGATCAGGAGTACTTCCGCCGTTAGGCCGAGCAGTGAGGATCCAGTTGGTATCCACTTTTACTTTCTAGTTTAATCTTGTATTGGATCTTTTTGCTTCCGTATTATTTTATTCTTGACTCGTTTATTCTGGATTATGGACATGTGTTAGATAGCTTATTATTGTTCTTGATATTTCTACAGCCGTAATGTGACTTTGGAGGGATTTTTCCTATCCACAGGTAGCATGGTTGGCTCTGTCACGTGCCTATCTTAGCGTACTCTGGAAAGCGGGACGTGACATGAGAGGATTTGGGGATTTTGGTTTTAGTTTGGCATCAGCACCGCTACACTGGAATATGGTACCAGGAGCGAATTATCATTTGCCGTGAGGGAATTTCCCTCGTTCCCAGTTTAACGACGTGTGGGTCATCTGCTCCCAGTTTAACGACTTAAAGGTCATCTGTTCCTAGTTTAAATACTTAGGGGTATATTGGATTGGAGTTTGGAATTTTGGGGTTAGGGTAAGCATCAACGTTGCTAACACCGAAGCACATATGCCAGGAGAAATTCATCATTTGCCTTTGCCTGTCGGGGAGCGATGGCTTAGAAGACAGATTTAGGTCCCTATCACCTGAGGCTTTTCAATTTTTTGAGCCGTAAGGGTCCCATAAAAGCATTTTCTCCCTACGAGTCGAAAGGATCTTGTAGGTGTACTTTCTCCTTAGGAGTCGTGGGGACTCCCAAGTGTGTTTTTCCTTTGTGAATCGTAAGGATCCTACGAAGGTGTTTTCTTACGAGTCGTGAGGATCCCGTGAGTTTGTTCTCCTCATGTATCATGTGGATACATGAGTGAGTCTTCCTAAATGGAGCATAATTCCAAAGGCGGAGACCAGCCGCGTAACTGGTGATTGCAGTGGAGCATGAGTATGATGAGAATTATTTGAGCCCGTGGATTGTATACGGTAGTCAGTTCGGAGACCAACCGTAGGGCTGGAAGAATTTTGGAAGATTGGATTTTGGTTGGCGTCTGCATTGCTGCACTGGAATATGATATCAGGAGCGACTCATCATTCACCGTTGCCCGTTGGGGAGCGATGGCTCAGGAGTCAGGTTTAGATACCTATCACCTAAGGCTTTTCAATTTTATGAGCCGTAAGGGTCTCATAAAAGCATTTTCTCCCTACGAGTCGAGAGGATCTCGCAGGTGTATGTTCTCCTTAAGAATCGTGGGGATTCCTAAGTGTGTTGCTCCTTTGTGAGTCGTAAAGATTTCACGCGAAGATTTTCTCCTCACAAGGTCGAGAGGACTTTACGAGTGTATTTCATCTCTTTTCACGTGTTTGCGCCCTTTCGGGTTTTCACAATCTCGCCGGCAGTCCTGCTATTTTTACTCACGGAGCCCTTTTGGGTTTTCATCCGTGCCCGTTTTGCTTGTGGACATTTTTTTTAGGCTGGTGGGACTTTAAATGTAGTCTCGCCGGTAGGACTTTGGGAGAGATAGGGGTCGTTTACGCCCATGGATTGTATACGGTTTTACAGGATGTATGATCCAGACCGTAGGGCCGGTGTGCTCAATTCGCCTACGACTTGGAGCATTCACACGTAGTATTTCTTAAGATATCAGCCATTGATAGGTGGCATGGGCCCTTCTCCCTCGGCACTTATTAGTTGGTAGGATCCTCCGTCGAACACTTTCTTGATGACGTATGGTCCTTCCTAGTTTGGCTCAAATTTCCCTTTGGCATGTCGATTGGGGATGATCGGCCCTTTGAGGACCAACACCAATTCGTCTTTCTTGAAAGCGCGGAGACGGGACATCTAGTTATAGGCCCGTGACATTTGGGCTCGGTATAGTTCCAGATTTTGCTGCACCGCGAGCCTCTTTTCTTCGAGGGCGTCAAGCTCTTCGAGCCGAAGAAGCACGTTTTCCTCTTCCGTCAACTCGTGCTGGATGGCCATTCTTAAGCTTGGAACTTCGATTTCGAGGGGGAGGATCGCCTCCACTCCGAAGAGTAATGAGTATGGAGTGGACTGAGTTGGAGTACGGTGCATGGTATGATATTTCCACAATGCCTCGTGAAGTTTGAGATTCCAGTCTCTCTTGTTGGTTGAAGTATTTTTCCTCAGGAGCTTGCACAGAGTTTTATTGAAGGCTTCGGCTAGCCCATTGGCCCTTGGATTATAGATGGAGGAATATCTCCAGTCTATCTTATGTTAGGTAGCGAACCTTGAAACTTTGAAGCTCTTGAAAGAAAGCCCGTTGTCAGAAATGATTCTTCTTGGTATACCGAAGCGGTATAGAATATTATGCCAGAAGAATGTCAGAATATCTTCTGTTTTGACTTCTTTTAGCGGGACAGCTTTAGCCCATCTGGAGAAGTGGTCTGTTGCAGCCAGTATGAACTGGTGGCCTTTGGATGACGTAGGATCAATTGGACCAACTATGTCGGTGCCTCAAACTTCGAAGGGCCACGATGCCACCGTAGGATGCAACGGATTGGGATGCTTGTGAATGAAATCACCATGAATTTGGCAGAGATGGCATTTCTATGCATGCTCTTCGCAATCCTTATCATGGTGGGCCAGTAATATCCAAGCCGTTTGATCTGAAGCCGCATTTTGGGGCCGGGCTGGTGAGCCCAGCAGACGCCTGGGTGAACTTCTTTCACGACTTTTTGGGCTTCGGCCGATGATAGGCACCTGAGCCAGAGTTGGTCATATGATCTGCGGTATAGCGTATTATTTACAAACACGTATCGGAGAACTCTCTTCTTCGGCTGAATCCTCGCAGATTTTTCTTCAGGCAGCTTATCGTATCGGAGGTACTCTATGAAGGGTTCCCTTCAATCGGGCTCATCTTGAATGATCAAAACTTCTTCGGTAGAACTATTCTCTTGTTCTACGCTTTCTTCTTCACGCAGAGAGACCGGAGGCAGAATTTTCCGGCTTCTGACTGTAATTAGAATTTCGTCCATGTCAGGATCAGCTAGCTCCTTAGCTAGACGAGCGAGTATGTCGGCTTTTCCGTTCAACGTTCTAGGGACTCTCATTAGTTCAATGTGAGTGAACCGTTTCATGAGTTCCACCACTCGGGTTCTATATCGAGCTAACTCGGGTTTGTATATCTTATAGTCGCCGCTTACTTGGTTGATGACAAGTTAGGAATCACCGTAGACTCGTAGCCGAAAGATTTCCATTTCTATGGCGAGCTCCAAACCAGCTATCAGAGCTTCATACTCAGCCTCATTGTTTGTGCGAGGCTCGGTGAGAGCAAAAGAACGTCGTAGGGTTCCCATCGATGGCGTGATGAACACCAATCCTATCCCTGCTTTTATCTTCGGGGTGCTTGATTTGCCGGAGCTCCAATCTCACGCCGGCGGCGGCGACGGCTACGCCCATCGATCGGCGGATCGCAGGCACAGGCACAAGGGAGCGCCATGCCTCTCGTGGTCGAAAGCGTTCTATCTCCTCGTCATCGGCAGGTTCGTCTCCTTCATCGCCTTAGGGACCTATCGGGTCCAAGTGTTGGGGGGCCGAGGGCGGACGATCGGAGCTGGGTGGGGCGATCGCCGGCGAGGCGGAGGCCACCTCCGGGGATTTCGTTGAAGTTCAGGCCGCTGGATCTGACGAGGAGGCTCGAGGAGCAGCGGAGGCGATTGGATCAGTTGAGATCCGAGAGCAGAGTGAGGATTCGAGCGTCGCAGTTGGCTCTGGTTGTGGGGAGTATGAATATAGATTCACAATCTTTGATGCTGTTAACTTTGGTGAAAGGTCTTAGGGAGTTGGGATAAATTTTCACGTTCGCAGGAGCCGGGATCGTCGCCGACGATCCAAACGATCCAGACGACGTACCTGACCTGCGTGATCACCCTCGTGCTTTACTTGGACCCGTTCTGTGTGCCGTGCGTGCGTCGTGACTTTTCGCCGATATGAGATGTTCCGTACACATCCGTTCTCGTTCCGTCTAGGCAAGTTAATCTTTCTACATGCTATATAACTCATTTACATATTTATTTAAATATATATTATACCTGTAGTTTAAATCTAGTACCCCATATTTCATTTTATAACATTCGGTGTTCTGTTTGCATCCGGTTATACCATTTTAGATCTAGGTCATGGAAAACATATCTTGTTGCATATTAGATTACATTAAACTGCATCCATACCAATATTTATATCACATAGTGCTTATTTGTACATCTCATAGTACCATTTTATAGTTTATAATCTTTCAGATACCTATTTGCATCCATCTCGTCTAATATATATATATATATATATATATATATAATTGCATCCATAGATCACCTAAATGCATAATACTGTGATATTAATATTCCATGTTTAATAAAGAGCATCCTAATTAGTGTTGGAACTATAAATGTAACCATAATCGATAATTGTGCATTCATATCCTTGAATCTATATCTTTTGGCATACCACATCATATTATTCCATTTTATTGCTACATTAGTGCTCCATACTTGTTTTTGTGTACCCATACTTATTACAGTTTGATTATGAGCACCCACGTGATACTTGTGCACCCCTGACATGACTTGATACACTACTACTTGACACGACTTGATACCGTGCACTTCTTGACATGATTGATACTTGTTCACTACCTGACATGACTTGAGGTACCACAGCTAGACCTGTTACCTAATCTTGTTACTAATGCCAACAATCTTGACCTGTTGTCCCTACGGACATTTCCTGTTGTTTATTCAGACAAACCTGTACCTGCTTGATCCTGTGTTGGCATTAGCTCCAGATTTATCAATACCTAACTTGAACACATAACCTGGGGGTATGGGGAAATCAATGACGAAACTTGACTTGTAACTCGACAGTTCGATAACTTTACTGATCAGTCTTACGGTCTAGGCCAGCCCCGGGATGCTGCTGCTGACATCATTCATCTTTAGATACTACCTTTTATTGCCTTGCGGTACGTCTCGGATTCAGCCCGAAAATCGTGACCGTATTCCCGGGCATGCACGGGATACTATTGAGTTATATCGATGATTCATCAAATTGATTTCAAAGACTTGAGAGTAGTTAACCCAGTAGACCAATTTAGATTTCTCACTGCACATCACCTGTGCCTTACCCTTCACTGTCATCATTTATATTACTGTTATACCTGTTTTACTGTTCATACTCATACCTGCATGACTTGCTACTCCTTGATGTATTTTTGCTTGATATTATGACGCACTGACGTCTGGGTTTTGCATGGCCCAGATCTTCTACCTTTGTCGCAGGCTGATCAGGAGTACTTCCGCCGTTAGGCCGAGCAGTGAGGATCCAGTTGGTATCCAGTTTTACTTTCCAGTTTAATCTTGTATTGGATCTTTTTGCTTCCGCATTATTTTATTCTTGACTCGTTTATTCTGGATTATGGACATGTGTTAGATAGCTTATTATTGTTCTTGATATCTCTACAGCCGTAATATGACTGTGGAGGGATTTTTTCCTATCCACAGGTAGCATGGTTGGCTCTGTCACGTGCCTATCTTAGCGTACTCTGGGAAGCGGGGTGTGACAGGGTTTGTTTGGTATCAGAGCCATAGGATTTAGGTTAATCGGGTTTTATTCTTTTGTAGTTGGGTATTGGACCCAATACACGAATCAGAAAACCCGTAATTAGGAACATGTCCTGCCATATTGTTCTCATGATTCTTGAATCTTATCTTTCTCTTGACCCTCGTCCTAATGATATGCAAAGAACTTGCATCTCGACTTGAAACCTTCTGGTTCCCTATTGTTTCTTTCTATTCTGATACTAGGATTTGGGCGACTTGAACGGAGTTATGTGATTGAACCCATGAACTGCAGCATGGTTACAATGCAGTACTCTATTTAAGTAGCTGTCTTGATTCACTTTCTTATTTCATGGTCGTTATATTGCCTTGCTTCTCTTGCTTTCCAGTTCATGTTTTATCGTAAGCTTGAATTCTGTTTACCGTGCTTATCTTCTTCAGTGTTTGGCTTCAGGTGAAATCGTTTCAGGTATCCTACTTGATCATGTCTTCCCCGCATTAGAATTATTCAATTCTGGTGCATCCCTTTGGTTGTTGTTGTCGTGGGAATGGATTTTTCTCGGCACTTTCCATGCTCACATTGATTGTAGGGCAAAAAAGTGATTTTCCAGATTTCCGGACATCCGGAGTTTGTTTTGCTGGAGGTAGCAGTTCTATCGGGCCAGTCGAGTTTAGAGCTAGGCCGATAAGCAATGTTCTTTCGTCAATGGAAGTTGATAAGGAGGAAGCGCCAGCTGTAGTTCGAGAGTTTATGGGCGTGTTCGAGGACATCTCGGGTTTACCGCCAAAACGAGATGTGGAGTTCGCGATCGATCTTGTTCCTGGTGCAGCGCCAATCTCAAAGGCGTACTATCCAATGGCACCAGTGGAGTTGGAAGAAGTCAAGAAGTAGGTTACCGAATTACTTGAGAAGGGTTGGTTTCGCAGCAGCAATAATTCACCCTGGGGAGCTCCAGTTCTTCTAGTAAAAAAGAAAGATGGCACGAGGAGGATGTGCATCGATTATCGAGAATTAAACCGGGTGACTGTTAAGAACAAGTACCCGATCCCTCGCATTGGAGAATTGTTCGAGCAGCTTAGCGGCGCGAGGGTATTCTCGAAGATGGATTGGCGATCCGGATATCATCAGGTCCGAGTTAAATTAGAAGATATTTGCAAGACTGCGTTCCGAACTCGGTATGGACATTACGAGTATTTAGTGATGCCTTTCGGAGTAACGAATGCACCGGCGATATTTATGGACTTGATGAACCGAATCTTTTCACCATTCTTGGACCAGTTTATAGTGGTGTTCATTGATGATATTCTGGTCTACTCAAAGAGCATTGAAGAGCATGCAGAACACTTGAAGATCGCACTGCAGATATTGAGGCAAGAAAGATTGTATGCAAAGATGAGCAAGTGCGAGTTTTGGCTTGAAGAAGTGAAGTTTTTGGGGCATATCGTATCCGGAGATGGAATTGCCGTTGTACCTGAGAAGATAGCAGCAGTTCAAGATTGGCCGATTCCGAAGAACGTAGCAGAGATCAGAAGTTTTTTTGGACTTGCAGGATGCTACAGAAGATTCGTGGAGAATTTTGCTCGTTTGGCTGAGCCTTTGACCGAGCTTATGCAAAAGGAAGTACCGTTCGTATGGACGGATAGTTGTGTGTCAGCTTTTGAGGCGTTGAAGTTAGGATTGATAACCGCTCCTATCTTGACCGTACCAGACGGTTCCGGAGGATTGGTATTTCACAGCGACGCATCTGGGAAAGGATTAGGATGTGTTTTGATGCAACATGGGAAGGTTATAACTTACGCATCGAGACAGTTGAAGACCCATAAGAAGAATTACCCAACCCATGATTTGGAGCTAGCAGCTGTGATTTTCGCTTTGAAGATTTGGAGACACTACTTATTGGGCGAAAGGGTCGAAGTATTCACTGATCACAAAAGTCTGAAGTATGTGTTCACACAGAAGGAGCTTAATATGAGGCAGCGTAGATGGTTGGAGCTGATGGCTGACTACGATCTTGATCTTAAGTACCATCCGGGGAAAGTTAATGTTGTGACGGATGCGCTTAGTCGGTTTCCAGCAATTCAGATGTTGACTGCACAGAAGGAACTTATTGAAGACTTTCGGAGATTCGATTTGGAGGTTGTGCTACCGCATTCTTTGGGACAGTTGATGCGGCTGCAAGTACAGTCGTCGTTGATCGAGAATATTAAAGCAGAGCAGTTACAGGACCCTAGACTGCAAAAGTTTCGAGAACAGGTTGAAGCTGGACTTCGAACGGACTTATTGATTCATGAAGATGGTTCGTTGTGATATGGTAGTCGTTTGTGTGTGCCAAAGAGAGATATTCGCGAAGAAGTTATGAAGGAGGCACACAGTTCTGCATATTCCGTACATCCAGGAGGCACGAAGATATACCGAGATCTACGACAGCATTTCTGGTGGGAAGGCATGAAACGGGAGATTGCCCGCTTTGTAGCAAAGTGCTTGGTGTGTCAGCAAGTTAAGGCTGAACATCAAAGGGTTGCTGGTTTATTGCAACCACTTCCGATTCCTCAATGGAAGTGGGAACATATAACCATGGATTTCGTGACGGCTCTACCGCGGAGTCCAAAAGGCAACAATGCAGTTTGGGTGATTGTTGATCGATTGACCAATGCAGCTCATTTCATACCATTTCGAGTAGGTCAATCAACGGAAGCTTTGGCAGAATGGTACATGCAGGAGATTGTAAGATTGCATGGAGTACCGGTGAGCATCGTGTCCGATCATGACACCCGTTTCTTATCACACTTTTGGAGGAGCTTACAGGAAAGTTTGGGGACTCGATTGAAGTTTAGCACAGCTTATCATTCTCAAACAGATGGCCAGTCGGAGAGAACGATCCAAACTCTTGAAGACATGTTGAGAGCTTGCATGTTAGACTTCGAGGGTTCATGGGAGGATCATCTACACTTGGTGGAGTTTTCTTACAATAACAGTTTTCAGGCGACTATTCAAATGGCTCCATTCGAAGCTTTATATGGTCGCAAGTGTCGTTCACCTGTTTGTTGGGACCGGATTTGATTGTGCAGACAGTTGAGAAGGTTAACACTATCCGAAATCATATGAAAGCAGCACAAGACCGACAGAAGAGTTGGGCAGATACATCGAGAAGTCCTCTAGAGTTCGCGGTTGGTGATTTGGTGTTCTTGAAGATATCACCGACTAGAGGAATTATTCGTTTTGGGAGTCGAGGCAAGCTTAGTCCTCGATTCGTTGGGCCTTTCGAGATTTTGGAGCGTGTTGGAGAAGTGGTGTATCGATTGGTTTTACCGCAATCTTTGGCGAATGTTCATGACGTGTTTCATGTATCGCAACTCCGCAAGTATGTTCGAGATGAAACACACGTGCTAGATCATTCGGGGCTGACTGTACGAGAAGATTTAACCTTTGAAGAACGACCGATATCGATTGTGGATCGAAGGGAAAGGGTTCTTAAGAACAAGGTCATCTCTCTCGTACTTGTTTCATGGGGGAATCGCTCGCACGGAGAATCGACTTGGGAACGAGAAAACGAGATTCAACAGAAGTTTCCACATCTATTCTTGTAGTTTCTTGATTGTTTATCCTTTCTTGTTCTTGGAATTTCGAGGACGAAATTCTTTTTGTAGTTGGGTATAATGTAACAACCTAGTTCATTTATACCAATTCCAGTTACCGTATTTACTTATCTGTAGTATTTTCTTGATTTATCGTGTTTTGGGTGCGAATGGTATTTTACATTTTACATTGCATTCGATCCGACCCGCTTGCTTGAACCTGTTTGATTCATATTTATGAATTACCTTGACTTGTTACATAGACACGTGCATCTCATGTATACTGCATACTGGCATTTTATCTGGTATTGCATTTTTTACCATATAACATTTTAGGTCACAGAAAATAATTTAAAATTGCATTTCATAGCCTGCATGATACCCCTAACCCCGTGGTAGCATCCACGCATCTTGCTCTCGTTCCGTTCGGTAAAACGGACGTGTTTGGATGGCTATGCGCACGTACGTGCATCCGTCCTTAGGGGTATACTTTTTCGTTACCTGAGCATTTGTTTTGAATTTTGAAAGTCGCATATATTTTTCATATTTAAAATCTGAATTTTTAGACCCGACCCGGGCGTATTTTGGACTAGATTTGTATTTACCTGAAAACCCAATTTTTAATTTAATTAAATCTACGACTTAAATTTTATAACCGACTTAAATTTTATAACCAACTAAAATATTCTTTAAATTACAAATCTTTTAAAATTTAAAAATCTTTTCCTAACTAACCCATCTCAACTCCAACTCCCCCTCTCACTGGCTCGTGGCCCCCTCGCATCTCTCTCTCTTTCTTTTCTTTCTTTCCTCTCTCTTTCTCTCTCTCCCTTTCTCTCTCCCCACTACAAAACGATTTTATTTCTCCTCGCTGTTCATTACCTCTCTCTCTCCTCTCGATCTATCTCTATATCTTTCTCTCTCCCTCTCTCTCTTCTCGATCCCTCTCTCTCTCTCTCTTTAATTCTATATATATATTTCTTTTAACCCAACATGTATCCCTCTCTCTCCTATCCTTAAATTAATATATTCTTTATAATTTTTATATAAACCCTATTTTTAAACTCCCCCTCACGTCTCTCTCTCTCCCCTCACTTTCTTCTTCTCCCTATCATATTTCTTTTCACGCCCTCTGCCTCGTGTGTCACCGCTGACCTCTTGCCTCCACCCTCGTCCATCTCCTCCTCCTCCTTTCAAGAATCGATCAAGAGCTGAAAGAAACGGAGTCCGAGGTCAGGATCCATCACCAGTGGTGACGAACTCGATCGCCAGGCACTAATCTCACGCCGGCGGCGGCGATGGCCACGCCCATCGATCGGCGGATCGCAGGCACAGGCACAAGGGAGCGCCATGCTTCTCGTGGTTGAAAGCATTCTATCTCCTCGTCATCGGCATGTTCGTCTCCTTCATCGCCTTAGGGACCTATCAGGTCCAAGTGTTGGGGGGCCGAGGGAGGACGATCGGAGCTGGGTGGGGCGATCGCCAGCTAGGCGGAGGCCGCCTCCGGGGATTTCGTTGAAGTTCAGGCCGTTGGATCTGACGAGGAGGCTCGAGGAGCAGCAGAGGCAATTGGATCAGTTGAGATCCGAGAGCAGAGTGAGGATTCGAGCACCGCAGTTGGCTCTGGTTGTGGGGAGTATGAATATAGATTCACAATCTTTGATACTGTTAACATTGGTGAAAGGTCTTAGGGAGCTGGGATACATTTTCACGTTCGCAGGAGCCGGGATCGTCGCAGACGATCCAAACGATCCAGACGACATACCTGACCTGCGTGATCACCCTCGTGCTTTACTTGGACCCGTTCCGTGTGCCGTGCGTGCGTCGTGACTTTTCGCCGACATGAGACGTTCCGTACACATCCGTTCTCGTTCCGTCTAGGCAAGTTAATCTTGCTATATGCTATATAACTCATTTACATATTTATTTAAATATATATTATAGCTATAGTTTAAATCTAGTACCCCATGTTTCATTTTATAACATTCGGTGTTCCGTTTGCATCCGTTTATACCATTTTAGATCTAGGTCATGGAAAATATATCTTGTTGCATATTAGATTACATTAAACTGCATCCATACCAATATTTATCACATAGTGCTTATTTGTACATCCCATAGTACCATTTTATAGTTTATAACCTTTCGGATATCTATTTGCATCCATCTCGTCTAATATATATATATATATATATATATATATATATAATTGCATCCATAGATCACCTAAATTCATAATACCGTGATATTAATATTCCATGTTTAATAAAGAGCATCCTAATTAGTGTTGGAACTATAAATGTAACCCTAATCGATAATTGTGCATCCATATCCTTGAATTTATATCTTTTGACATACCACATTACATTATTCCATTTTATTGTTACATTAGTGCTCCATACTTGTTTTTGTGTACCCATGCTTATTACAGTTTGATTATGAGCACCCACGTGATACTTGTGCACCCCCGACATGACTTGATACCATACTACTTGACACGACTTGATACCGTACACTTCTTGACATGATTGATACTTGTTCACTACCTGACATGACCTGAGGTACCACAGCTAGACCTGTTACCTAATCTTGTTACTAATGCCAACAATCTTGACCTGTTGTCCCTACGGACATTTCCTGTTGTTTATTCAGACAAACCTGTACCTGCTTGATCCTGTGTTGGCATTAGCTCCAGATTTATCAATACCTAACTTGAACACATAACCCGTGGGTATGGGGAAATCAATGATGAAACCTGACTTGTAACTCGACAGTTCGATACCTTTACTGATCAGTCTTACGGGCTAGGCCAGCCCCGGGATGCTGCTGCTGACATCATTCATCTTTACATACTACCTTTCACTGCCTTGCGGCACGTCTCGGATTCAGCCCGAGAATCTTGACCGTGGTCCCGGGCATGCACAGGATACTATTGAGTTATATCGATGATTCATCAAATTGATTTCAAAGACTTGAGAGTAGTTAACCCAGTAGACCAGTTTAGATTACTCACTGCACATCACCTGTGCCTTACCCTTCACTGTCATCATTTATATTACTGTTATACATGTGTTTCGCCCAATCAGAGCAGAGCCTGTTGAAATTCAAAAATTCAAAATTTTGAAGCAACGCTTCACATCTCGGGCGCAACGCGCCACATGTCAGGCGCTGATACGTCAGCGCAGCGCCCAAGAAGGCACGCCCAATCAGAGCAAAGCTCTATTTTTATGAAGCAACGCTTTAGCTGTGCAAGCACTGCGCTGCGCGACACGTGTCAGCGCAGATGCGCTAGCGCAGTTGCGCTGCGCTGCGCGACACGTGTCAGCGCAGATGCGCTAGCGCAGTTGCGCTGCGCTCTGCGCTGCGCGACACGTGTCAGCACAGATGCGGTAGCGCAGTTGCGCTGCGCAGTGCGCTGCGCGACACGTGTCACGCGCTGGGGCATCTGCGCCAAACAGAATTAAATTTCCAAGAAATCTTTTCTGTTCTTGTTAAAACAAGAAGATTTTCTTCTGCAAAGTAGAAGCCCTTGGATCAAAGATCCAACAGTGGGGAAAATTCCCCAAATCACTCAGAGAAAGATCTCTTTAACAAATTTAACTAATTTATGGGCACTATAAAAAGGACCCTAGGCCTCAATTAAAAAGGGATCAACATCTTTCTAAAAAAAAAAAAGGAGAAGAGAACTCTTGAGAACTCCTCAAGAACAACAGAAGGTAAAAAACCTTTAGGAAAAAGAGAAAATTCTCTTATGGACAGATTATTGATCTAAGAACAAGATCAATAATTTTAAATAAAAAGAAAAATAAGTAATAATAGTGCTTTGCACTTTTTTATGAACCTCTGGTTCTTGAAACAAAAAAGAAAAATTTATTTTCTTTGATCTAAATTAGATCAAGAAATCAAATAGTGCTCTGCACTCCTGTTCTTGAATCTAAAAGATTCTTAGTGTTTTGCACTTCCAAACTGCGCTGTTGCGCTCTTGAGAGAGCGCTACGTGTCAGCTACAAAACAACTTGCACTCTTGAAATAGAGCTTTGCTCTCTGGAATTGGCGCAACTCACCAGAGCGCGCCACTTGTCAGCAGCACAACAGCGCAGCGCATTAGCGCAGCGCACTGCGCTATTGTGCTTGCGCTCACCAGAGCACGCCACGTGTCAGCAGCGCAACAGCGCAGCGCATTAGCGCAGCGCACTGCGTTATTGCGCTTGCGCTCACCAGAGCATGACACGTGTCACCACCACTTAGCGCAAAGCGCTTGACAAGCCACGTGGGGCACTGTCAGAGTATTTAATGCTCTGCATTATTAAAGAAAAGGGACAGAGCCCAATTAAAAGGCCTAACAGGCCTAATAAAAAATGCTATGCATTTTAAAAGGGGGGCAAAGCCCAAACAAAAAAATAGATGCTCTGCATCATTTAGAAAAGGGCAAAGCCCAACCAAAACAAGAATAATGCAGTGCATTACTAAAAAGGGGTAAAGCCCTAGCACAGGCCAAAGACAAAAAAAAATATATTGAAACTGGACTTAGCCCAATTTTGGCCATAAGTCCTTAAATTAAACTGACTGAGTAAAATTGCTCTCTTAAATCAATTTACTACCGGTTCAAGGGTACATCTCCGAACTCCTCTGACACCTGTCGTTGTAATTCTTCAACGACGTCAGAAAGGTGACGGGTCCCGACGACCACGTATGAATATGGACTGCGGGGTCCCTAAACTCGTGGACCGAAACGTCCCTAAACTAATATCGGACCGAAACGTCCCTAAACTAATATCGGACCGAAACGTCCTTAAACTAATAATGGACCACCACGTCCCCAAACTGGAATATGGACCGCAACGTCCTTAAACTACCTATGGACCATTACGTCCCTAAACTGGAACAATAGAGCCTCCAAATACTCTTTTGCCGGATCTAAACGGTCCCGTTTAAGTTGATCTTAGCCCCAAATACGGCTAACGTATCCTTAAACATTTAAACGGATTATAAAACCCTAAATCGACTTTGGTTCAAGGGTACATCTCTGAACTCCCCTGACATCTGCCGTTGTAATCCTTCAACGACGTTAGAGAGGTGACGAGTCCCGATGATCAGATATTAAATGGATTATCACGCTAAGTTGATCTTAGTCTCAAACAAGACTATTGTATCCTTAACGAATGTTTAAGTTGATCTTAGCCGCAACGCGACTAATGCATCCTTAAACTAAAAACTCCAAACCCAAATCTAAGTAAACACGGATTTGGACTAGTCCACGTCCTACGGGCGACGGCATTATTCAGTCTCCGTATACAATCCACGGGCAACCACAAACAAAACAAACACACACGACACGAAGTGAAATTCCGGAGAAGGAGAAAGTTGTTACCGCGATGCGGTAGCGTAATTAACTGCAGGGGCTTGCGCCTGCAGGGAAGAGCGTCCCCACAATCAAAAACCCCTCAAGCGAGGGGGAATCTGACAAAGTCTGCTACATCGGCCACATCCGTCTAAAACTCCGATACACGGTGCCATAAATTAACTTGGCATCTTCGGAGAGATGGACGGATAAAACCAAATAGCATCTGCCTCGAATCTCAGCGTCAGGACATCGCGGTCCTGTGCGCCGTCCTTCGGAGGGATACAACATGTTTTACTGTTCATACTCATACTTGCATGACTTGCTACTCCTTGATGTATTTTTGCTTGATATTATGACACACTGACGTCTGGGTTTTGCATGGCCCAGATCCTCTATCTTTGTCGCAGGCTGATCAGGAGTACTTCCGCCGTTAGGCCGAGTAGTGAGGATCCAGTTGGTATCCAGTTTTACTTTCTAGTTTAATCTTGTATTGGATCTTTTTGCTTCCGCATTATTTTATTCTTGACTCGTTTATTCTGGATTATAGACATGTGTTAGATAGCTTATTATTGTTCTTGATATCTCTACAGCCGTAATGTGACTGTGGAGGGATTTTTCCTATCCACAGGTAGCATGGTTGGCTCTGTCACGTGCCTATCTTAGCGTACTCTGGAAAGCGGGGCGTGACATGAGAGGATTTGGGGATTTTGGTTTTGGTTTGGCATCAGCACCGCTACACTGGAATATGGTACCAGGAGCAAATCATCATTTGCAGTGAGGGAATTTCCCTCGTTCCCAGTTTAACGACGTGTGGGTCATCTGCTCCCAGTTTAACGACTTAAAGGTCATCTGTTCCTAGTTTAAAGACTTAGGGGTATATTGGATTGGAGTTTGGAATTTTGGGGTTAGGGTAAGCATCAACGTTGCTAACACCGAAGCACATATGCCAGGAGAAATTCATCATTTGCCTTTGCCTGTCAGGGAGCGATGGCTTAGAAGACAGATTTAGGTCCCTATCACCTGAGGCTTTTCAATTTTTTGAGCCGTAAGGGTCCCATAAAAGCATTTTCTCCCTACGAGTCGAAAGGATCTTGTAGGTGTACTTTCTCCTTAGGAGTCGTGGGGACTCCCAAGTGTGTTTTTCCTTTGTGAATCGTAAGGATCCCATGAAGGTGTTTTCTTACGAGTCGTGAGGACCCCGTAAGTTTGTTCTCCTCATGTATCATGTGGACACATGAGTGAGTCTTCCTAAATGGAGCATAATTCCAAGGGCGGAGACCAGCCGCGTAACTGGTGATTGCAGTGGAGCATGAGTATGATGAGAATTATTTGAGCCCGTGGATTGTATATGGTAGCAGTTCGGGGACCAACCGTAGGGCTGGAAGAATTTTGGAAGATTGGATTTTGGTTGGCGTCTGCATCGCTGCACTGGAATATGATATCAGGAGCGACTCATCATTCGCCGTTGCCCGTTGGGGAGCGATGGCTCAGGGGTCAGGTTTAGATACCTATCACCTAAGGCTTTTCAATTTTATAAGCCGTAAGAGTCTCATAAAAGCATTTTCTCCTTACGAGTCGAGAGGATCTCGCAGGTGTATGTTCTCCTTAAGAATCATGGGGATTCCTAAGTGTGTTGCTCCTTTGTGAGTCGTAAGGATTTCACGCGAAGATTTTCTCCTCACAAGGTCGAGAGGACTTTACGAGTGTATTTTATCTCTTTTCACGAGTTTGCGCCCTTTCGGGTTTTCACAATCTCGCCGGCAGTCCTGCTATTTTTACTCACGGAGCCCTTTCGGGTTTTCATCCGTGCCCGTTTTGCTTATGGACATTTTTTTTAGGCTGGTGGGACTTTAAATGTAGTCTCGCCGGTAGGACTTTGGGAGAGATAGGGGTCGTTTACACCCATGGATTGTATACGGTTTTACAGGATGTATGATCCAGACCGTAGGGCCGGTGTGCTCAATTCGCCTGCGACTTGGAGCATTCACGCGTAGTATTTCTTAAGATATCAGTCATTGATGGGTGGCATGGGCCTTTCTCCCTCGGTACTTATTAGTTGGTAGGATCCTCCGTCGAACACTTTCTCGATGACGTATGGTCCTTCCCAGTTTGGCTCAAATTTCCCTTTGGCATGTCGATTGGGGATGATCGACCCTTTGAGGACCAACACCAAATCGTCTTTCTTGAAAGCGCGGAGACGGGTCATCTTGTTATAGGCCCGTGACATTTGGGCTCGGTATAGTTCCAGATTTTGCTGCACCGCGAGCCTCTTTTCTTCGAGGGCGTCAAGCTCTTCGAGCCGAAGAAGCACGTTTTCCTCTTCCATCAACTCGTGCTGGATGGCCATTCTTAAGCTTGGAACTTCGATTTCGAGGGGGAGGATCGCCTCCACTCCGAAGAGTAATGAGTATGGAGTGGACTGAGTTGGAGTACGGTGCATGGTATGATATGCCCACAATGCCTCGTGAAGTTTGAGATTCCAGTCTCTCTTGTTGGCTGAAGCATTTTTCCTCAGGAACTTGCACAGAGTTTTATTGAAGTCTTCGGCTAGCCCATTGGCCCTTGGATTATAGATAGAGGAATATCTCCAGTCTATCTTATGTTAGGTAGTGAACCTTGAGACTCTGAAGCTCTTGAAAGAAAGCCCGTTGTCAGAAATGATTCTTCTTGGTTTACCGAAGCGGTATAGAATATTATGCCAGAAGAATGTCAGAATATCTTCTGTTTTGACTTCTTTTAGCGGGACAGCTTCAGCCCATCTGGAGAAGTGGTCTGTTGCAGCCAGTATGAACTGGTGGCCTTTGGATGACGGAGGATCAATTGGACCAACTATGTCGGTGCCTCAAAGTTCGAAGGGCCACGATGCCACCGTAGGATGCAACGGATTGGGATGCTTGTGAATGAAATCATCATGAATTTGGTAGAGATGGCATTTCTATGCATGCTCTTCGCAATCCCTTATCATGGTGGGCCAATAATATCCAAGCCGTTTGATCTGAAGCCGCATTTTGGGGCAGGACTGGTGAGCCCAGCAGACGCCTGAGTGAACTTCTTTCACGACTTTTTGGGCTTCGGCCGATGATAGGCACCTGAGCCAGAGTTGGTCATATGATCTGCGGTATAGCGTATTATTTACAAACACGTATCGGAGAACTCTCTTCTTTGGCTGAATCCTCGCAGATTTTTCTTCAGGCAGCTTATCGTATCGGAGGTACTCTATGAAGGGTTCCATTCAATCGGGCTCGTCTTGAATGATCAAAACTTTTTCGGTAGAACTGTTCTCTTGTTCTACGCTTTCTTCTTCACGCAAAGAGACTGGAGGCAGAATTTGCCGGCTTCTGACTGTGATTAGAATTTCGTCCATGTCAGGATCAGCTAGCTCCTTAGCTAGACGAGCGAGTATGTCGGCTTTTCCGTTCAACATTCTAGGGACTCTCATTAGTTCAATGTGAGTGAACCGTTTCATGAGTTCCACCACTCGGCTTCTATATCGAGCTAACTCGGGTTTGTATATCTTATAGTCGCCGCTTACTTGGTTGATGACAAGTTGGGAATCACCGTAGACTCGTAGCCGAAGGATTTCCATTTCTATGGCGAGCTCCAAACCAGCTATCAGAGCTTCATACTCAGCCTCATTGTTTATGCGAGGCTCGGTGAGAACAAAAGAACGTCGTAGGGTTCCCATCAATGGCGTGATGAACACCAATCCTATCCTTGCTTTTATCTTCGGGGTGCTTGATTTGCCGGAGCTCCTCATTGATGAGGCGCCATCGAAGTAGAGCTCCCAACATGGCTCATCTTCCTCGAGATGTACCACTTGTTCGTTGGGTAACTCGCAATTGAGCGGTGACCCTTCTTATACAGGATGAGCAGCAAGGAAGTCTGCAAGGGTTTGCCCTTTTACTGCTTTTTGAGGAGTATAAATTATGTCAAATTCAAGCAGCATGACGGCCCATCTCGCCATTCTACCGGCTAGGCTTGCTTTGGTCATTAAGTGTTTGAGCGGGTCGACCTTGGTGATCAGTATAACCCGATGAGCAATCAGATAGTGCCTCAGCTTCTTCACTGCAAATATCAGAGCCAGGCATTGCTTTTCGATCGGGGAATAGTTGTGTTCTGCCCCAACTAAAGTTCGACTGAGGTAGTAGAGGGCATTTTCTTTTCCCTCTTCGTTGTTCTGGGCAAGGAGCGCACCGAGTGATTTGTCTAGCGCGGCAGTATAGAGAATCAGCGGTTTATTTAGAATAGGAGCGGCCAGCACCAGAGGGTGCAACAAGTAGTGTTTGATGCTTTCGAACGCTTCTTGACATTCGGCATCCCAGACAAAAGGAGCTCCTTTCTTCATGAGCTTTGAGAAGGGCCTACATCTCCCCGATAAATTTGAGATAAACCTTCATATATAAGTAAGCTTTCCTTGAAAAGATCTTAGCTGCGTCAGACTCTTTGGAGGGGGCATCTCCATGATGGCCTTTATCTTTAATGGATCAACTTCGATCCCTCGATGTCGGACTATGAAGCCCAGGAATTTTCCCGATGACACGCCAAAAGCGCACTTTAGAGGATTCATCTTCAGACCGTATTCACTCAGTCTGGTGAGAACGGTCCTAAGATCTTGGATGTGGTCGGCCTTGGCTTTAGTCTTGACGACCAGATCATCAACATAGCATTCGATGACTTTATGGGTTAGGTCATCAAAGATATTAGTCATTGCCCTTTGATATGTAGCACCTGCATTCTTCAGTCCGAATGACATCACTTTGTAGCAGTATATTCCGATCGGGGTTCAAAATGCTGTGTGTTTCTCATCCTCAGGCGACATCTTAATCTGATTATATCCAGATGAGCCATCCATAAAGGTGAACAGCTCGTAATTTTAGGTGTCATCAACCATCATTTCAATGACCGGTAGCGGGAAGTCGTCTTTAGGACATGCCTTGTTGAGGTCCCTGAAATCGACACAAACTCAGATCTGCCCATTTTTCTTCTTCACTGGGACTTTGCATGCGATCTAGTCCGCATATTTCTCTTTCCTGATGAAGCCGGCATCAATGAGTTTTTTGGTTTCCTCGATGACCTTTTCTTCCAGTTCCCTTCTCATTCTTCGAGGAGCTTATTTGACTGGCTTAGCATCAGGAGATATAGCCAGCTTATGCACAGCCACTTCAGGGGAAAGGCCTGGCATTACTTTGTATGTCCACGTGAAGCAGTCGACGAACTTATGCAGCATGGCGATTATCTGCTCTTTCATTTTCTCTGACAAGAGTGAGCTGATGTAGGTCGGCCTTGGATTATCGGGCGTTCCTAAGTCAATCTCGGTTAGCTCGTCAAAGGTTGCTTGTCCGCCATCTTCGAGCTCTTGAGGAGTTTCTTCTGGCTCGGCTAGCTCGTCATCATCATTTGACCTTTCGCTGGCTTCACCAAACATGGATCATGTAGCATGCCTTGGAATCAGGCTGGATGAAACCTATGCCCCGTCTATCTGGAATTCTTCCATCGATGAGTTCTCGGATCTGAGGCGGATGCCATAGCCCTTCATAAAACTTTGCTTTGGACTCCGTTTGATATAACCGACATCCGCACCTTTTGAAATATTCCCGCATCTCAGGCGCATAGTATCTGGGATTGAGAATGACTCTTATGCCTTTCTCATAGGGAAGGCAAGCGACAGACAAATCGTCCGGGTGCACAACAAGATTTGACCCATAAAACAGGATGCCCTTCTGTCCATTTTTTCTTCCGGGAACGTAGAAAGTTTTCAGCTGGTCCACGGTAGAGACTGACAATGCATCGAGCTCTTTGCACATCCGCTCCAGCGTCCTTGTGACAACTAGGGACCCTTCTGTAATTTTGAAGGTCTCTCGTAGTTTCACTTGTTGCATGGGGGTCCAATCTGCACAGCTGTTGCAAAACATGTCCTCTTCCTCCGACTCTTCAGTGTCGCTTCCAAGATGAGGGTGGATTTTGCTGCTAGATGGGCCTTCAGTATCAGATTCATCCGTATCGCTACCGAAATGAAGGTGAGTTTTACGGAAGGACGGACTTCCAGCGTCGGACTCATCAGTGTCACTACCGAAACGCGGGCGCACTTGGTTTTTTTTTGCTTTTGAAAGTGACAGCCAGCTCATATTTGCTTTTGAGTTTTGGGGCCGCTCTGTCCTCGGTCAGTTGTGGCTTAGTATTTTGGTGGTTCATAAAGTACCGAGAATCCTCATATCAGACTTCATGCACACCGAATGGCTGGATGTCTCCGTCAATGCGTCTTTCTTCGCTATTTTTAGTATACTTCATGCATTGATGAAGAGTTAACGGAATGATGCCGTAATCGTGGAGCCACGGCCGCCCCAAGAGAATTTTATAAGACGTGTCAGCGTCGATTACGTATATCTTAGCTTTGGTCTACAGATCCCCAAATTTGATTGGCAGAGCTATGGATCTCAGAACTTGCTGGCAATTTTGATTGAAGCCTGTTTCCGCCAAAATTTTCGGCCAAGAGCTACTTGTTCTCTTAGAAGAAAGGGGGGAGAATCCTAAAAAAACAGGCATAACGTGTAAAACACGTGGGCACACGTATGCAAAGCATATGAGCGCTGAACATAAATCACCAATGGCCAAACATGCCTCACGTGTAAAACACGTGAGTGCTCATATGCAAATCATATAAGCGATGAACATAAACAGGCTAAAACCCATAGCAGGGGTCACGTGTTAAACACATGAGTTCTCTTGCCTCTCACATGCAAAGCATGTGAGCATCCCGATTTAAAATGCTCTTATCAAATTCTAGAATTAAATTCTATTTTTGGGAAATATTTTCTTAATCTTCCTTAAAATAGAAAGATCTTCTCTGTTAAACAGAGGACCCTTGGATGAAAGATCCAGCGGTGATCATTTGATAGAATAAAAAATCTATCATAGGAAAATATTTTCCTATTCTTATAACAAGAATAAAATTCTATGTTAACAAGATATCCATATTAAGAAAATATATTTCTGATCTTATTAAACTAAAAAAATATGATAAAATAAAATTCTAATCTTGTTAAAACTAACAAGATATTCATAATCTTGTTAAACAAACAAGAAATCTTCTCTGTTAGACAGAGGGCTTTTGGATTAAAAATCCAATGGTGAATAAAATTCACCGTGTGATCTAAAAGATCATGTTGGTTATAAAATCAATCAAAAATCTCTCAATGAGTGATTTGCTGAACAAACTGATTCTTTTCTTTCTCCTATAAATAGGAGCCAAGAAGGAGAAAAGAGACGGAGAGGGAGAGGGGAAGAAAAATAGAAAGAGAATTTAATTCTCTGAAGAAGGGGAACTCCTCCCAAAAGCTCCTAAAAAAAAGAGAATTTAATTCTTAAACCAAGAGTTTAACTCTTCTAAAAGAACTTAGTTCTTCCTCTGGTTGAAGATCTGCAGAAGCAGATCTCCCCACAAGTTGAGAATTTAATTCTCATCGGGGAGATTCTGTCATGCAGATTCAAAACCTAGGGAAAAGAACTGAATCCAAAAGAATTTAACTCTTACAAAACATATAGGAATTTGATTCCTCTGAAACTAGGGTTTAACCCTTTAAAAAGAAATTTAATACCTACAAAGAACAAAAGGAGAACTTGATCCCTCAGAACCATAGAAGAACAGCCTGATGATTCGTTAGCATTCAAACACTACATAAAAGCTCATGTGTTCCCACGCGAGCACCTTTTGAAGAACAAAGAGGGAAAGAATGAGATCTAGTCACGTGACCCCACGTGACCCTTGAGAAGTGCTCAGCGCTTATAAAATAGAAAAGGGAATAAACCTTATTTTTTGGGGTGCCTCACATGTCCCCACGTAACCCCCAAGCAATGCTAAACTTTTATAAAGCAGAAAGGGAATAAATTAAAGGGCATTTTCCTTTCTTGGGGCGCCTCACGTGATCCCACATGACCCAATAGCGCTTAGAAAAGAAACAAGGGAATAAACCCAGAGGAGCAGCGCCAACTTCAAGCGCCTCACGTGACCCCACGTGAGCGCGTCAAATTCTTAGTGTTTAACACTACTTCAAGCGCCTCACGTGATCCCACGTGAGCGCCTCAAATTCTTAGTGTTTAACACTATTTCAAGCGCCTCACGTGGGAGCACGTGAGCGCTGATCATACACTAGTGTTTAATACTAGTTTAAGGCCTCACGTGGGAGCACGTGAGCGCCGATCATATATTAGTGTTTAACACTATGAGAGGCCAATATTAGCCAAACTTAGATCAAATCTCCCGAGGGCAATCAATCGAGCCCCTCATGCTCAGGGTCCCCCAAACCGATCTCAGTCCCAAAGATAGCCAATGAGCTCCTAACAGATGGCATCTAAAATGATGTTCATCCCATCATGATCTCTCCCCTCAATCTGAAATTTAGTTCAAGGGTACATCTCTCTACACCTCTGATACATGTCGTTGTAATTCTTCAACGTCTTCAGAGAGGTGGAGGGTCCCAATAACCAATAACTCTTGGCGCACCACTGAACAAGCTTTTCAAAAGCGGAGTAAATCTAAAACACATCTCAATTTAGAGACGCCTCACGTGACCTCACGTGATCCCATGATAGTGCTTAGCACTCAGAAAAAGAAAAGGAGAATAAAACAAAGGCAATCTTCATTCTTCAGAGTGCCTCACGTGATCTCACATGATCCAATAGTGCTTAGCACTCAGAAAAGGAAAAAGGGAATAAACCCAAAATAGCTCCCATTTTGGGGGCACCTCACGTGCTCCCACGTGACCCCCAAACAGTTATTTATAAAAGAGGGAGAAAATTCCAAAGACAACGCTCGCATTTTGAAGGCACCTCACGTGTTTGCATGTGACTGTTTGATGAACCAAGTGCTTAGCACTTATAAATGAAAGAAGAATAAAATCCAGAGAACAGTTCTCACCTTGGGTGCCTCACGTGCTCACACGTGAGCCAAGCGCTCAGCACTTTTATATATATATGAGGGAATAAACTTACGGAACAATGCCCACTTCGGGCCCCTCACGTGTTCACATGTGAGCTCCTCCAAAGTCCAGTGTTTAACACTGATTCGGTGCTTAACACTATGGGGTGACTAAGGGAAATCAGCCTTAGCTCAAATTAGCCAAGTCTTCCGAAGCCAAGACCCTTTTTATCACCAATAAACTGAGCCCCCATGTTCAGGTCTCCCCAAACTAATCCTAGTGCCAAAGATAACTAGTGTTCTCCTAACAGATGGCATCTAAACTGATATTCATCCCATTCCCCAAATTGGGATATTGGTTCAAGGGTACATCTCTTCATACCTCTGATACATGTCGTTGTAATCCTTCAACGTTTTCAGAGAGATGGAGGGTCCCAATAACCGATAACTTTTGGTGCATCCCCAAACGGTTGAACCAAAACCACACAGACTATGACGTCTTTAAACTGGACTATGATGTCCTTAAACTTTACGGACTGTGGGGTCCTTAAACTCATGGACTATGATGTCCTTAAACTTTACAGACTATGATGTCTCTAAACTACCACGGACTGTGGGGTCCTTAAACTCATAGATTATGATGTCTTTAAACTTTACAGATTATGACGTCTTTAAACTATGGACTATGATGTCCTTAAACTCTATGGACTATGATGTCCTTAAACCTATGGACCGCAAAGTCCCTAAACTAAAACAATCGAGCCCAAATGCTCTTTTGTTGGATCTAAATGATTCTGTTATGTAGATCTTAGTCTAAAATTAGACGAACGTATCCTTAACAAATGGTTAAGTTGATCTTAGTCTAAAATTAGACTAACATATCCTTAACAAACGTTTAAGTTGATCTTAGTCTCAAATGAGATTAACGATCCTTAAACCCAACCCAAAATCCAAATCTAAGAAAATACGGATTTGGACTAATCCACGCCCTACGGGCGACAACATACATTAGTCTCCGTATACAATCCACGGGCAACCAAAAATAAAACAAACACACACGACACGAAGTGACCATCTGGAGAAGGAGAAAGTTGTTACCGCGATGCGGTAGTGTAATTAACTGTAGGGGCTTGCGCCTGCAGGGAAGAGCGTCCCCACAATCAAAAACCCCTCAAACGAGGGGAATCTGATGAAGTCTGCTACAACGGCCGCATCCGTCTAAACCTCCGATATACGGTGCTATAAATCAACTTGGTATCTTCGGAGAGGTGGACGGATAAATCCAAATAGCATCTGTAACAACCGAGCCCAATACTACTATTTCTGTTACTGGTTGAGTGTTTGACATTGCTCATTTCATTTATCTTGCTTGTTTGGGTCTTACTGTAAAATTTTAACTGGCTAAGTCATTTCTGCATTTAACAAATTTTAGCACCTAAAACAAAATTAAAAATATCTATCTCGGCCTACTCGTCACCCTTAACCGCGTGGTAGCGTCCGTGCGTCGAGATCTCATCCCGTTCGGTGAAACGGGCGAGTTTGGACGACTACGCGCGCGTACAGTGCCCGACTTGGGGGTATGCTTTTTAATCATAAAACATTTCATTTTAAAATTTGGAACCCGCTTAAAATCCTATTATTTGAATTTCAAAATTTTTGACTCAACCCGGGCGCGATTTGGAAATGTTTCATTTAGCGCCAAAATCCCAAATTAATAATATAATCTAAACTATATATATCTTCGTAATCTTACTGTTAGATTTAGCTTTTAAAAATCTTTTAATTATTCTTAACTCACGAATCTCTATCCTCTCAGCCAATCATCGAGGCTCGTTCACCCGTGGGCCCCTCCAACGTTTCTCTCTCTCTCTTTCTCTCTCCATCCCTCACGTCTCTCTCTCTCTCTCTAATTTCCTTACCTCTCTCTCTCTCTTCCATATATATTTACGCATCCCCTGCATCTTTCCTCTTCTTCACGAGAGAACCCAGCGCACCTAACCCTAGCCGCCTCGTCACCGTCGCCGCCGCAGCCCGACGCCGGCGCCAACGTCACCGCCGTGCTCGCCTCCGCCTCCTCCTCCCGACCGCAACGTCTCCTTCTTTCTCCCCGCGCGCACTGTGCAGCAGCAACCCCGGCTACCCCGTGCCTTCCCTGTGCCGCCTGAATCGTCGCCGACGACCCCTGCGCTGCCCGTGGCCGTCGCCGACGAGCCCCAACCACCTCTAGACACCTTGTAAGTGTGCCCCTCCACCTTTCATTCCCTCTTCTCTTTTTCATGAACTAAAATCAGCCGCTGGAGTTTTGCAGATCGCCGGAGACGCCGTCCTCGCCGCCGTCGATCTCGCTGTCATCGCAAACACCCTCTGGACCAGTGAGTATTTTCCCCATCATCTCCTTCTCTGGTCTTTTCCTTCTTTCCAAGCCTATACCCGATTGAACCCTATTTACTGTTTTCGTGTTCGCGGAATCCGGCCGTACCGACGACTTGATCCGACGTTCCAGCGAGGTACCCCAATCCGCGTGGTCCCATTGTTCGTTGTTTGGGTTCAATCCGTGAACCGTGCGTCCGTCGCGTGTTTCCCCGCCGACGTTACGTCCGTTTTTCCCGGTTCGCGAACCGTCGAGGCAAGTATCACTTGCTACATGCTATACTATACAATTATATATGTTTTGACTCTTTAAACCTGCAAAACTTAACTCGGAATGGTTATTTCCCCATTTGGTTGCAATATGACATATATCATTTTACAGTTAACCTAAAATTTCAGTTTGCCACTTTAACCCTAATAACGAAGTTTACCCGTTAATCACATTTTACCGTTTAAAGGATGATAGCCTCTACACATGTAGTTCTGTTACATTTTGATATTGATATAACGGTATTGCATCATCATGTGATCTATTGCACCGCAAGGGGTGCACAAAACCTGTTAATATGATAAAACGACTGCACCATGTTAATGCACTATTGTGATTAAATGAACTGCTTATTGTTGTTTAATTTATTGCTTATTTCCTGCTGTTAATCCCTGTTCGATTATATACCTGTTGTGAGCACACCCTCGATTTTGTTACATCTTGACCTGACCTTGCTACACATGATATATATATACCGATGCACCTGGTATGGTACCCTTTACTATCGACTTGACCTGATGTACCATGACCTGACCTGTTACCTGATCTCGTGCCTAATGCCAACAAACCTGACATGTAGTCCATCATGGACCATTCCTGTTGTCTATCCAGACAAACCTGACCTGTTACCTGATCCTGTGTTGGCATTAGTCCTTGATTACTGAATACCTGACCTGACACATATAACCTGGGGGTATGGGGAAATCAAAAGGGTAATCTAAAGTGTAACTTAAAAGGGTATTACTTGATCCGTGGTCCCGGGGGGTAACGGGACAGAGCCATTCGTGACTCTTACATTTTCCTGATCCGTGGTCCCGGGGGGCAACGGGACAGAACCATTATTGGTTCCCATCTTCCTGATCCGTGGTCCCGGGGGGTAACGGGACATATCCTTTGAGTTACATGGAGGATTACTCGAATTGATTTCAAAGACTTTAGGATAGAAAACCCGATAAGACAGTTTAGTTACCCACTGCACACTACCCTGCACTGCTTGTTTCATACTATTGCTTTATTCATGTTTATTTATGCATTGCCTATTACACTGTTCATATTATATTATTGGTTGACATGACGCGCTGACGTCTGGGTTTTACATGGCCCAGATCCTTTACCACTGTCGCTGTCCGAGCAGGAGTATTTCAGCCAGCAGGCTGAGTTGTGAGTCCTGTAGTGGTTAGTTTTATTTCCCGCATTTTTTATTTCCAGATGTGAGCCCGCATTATGGGACATACTTTTCTATTATTGTATTGGATCATTTGCTTCCGCATTTATTTATCATTGACTCTTGTTATTCTGGATTGTGGACATGTGTTAGATAGTTTTATCTTGTTCTTGATATCTCTACAGCCGTAATGTGACTGTGGATGGATACTTCCTACCCACAGGTAGCATGGTTGGCTATGTCACGTGCCCAATCTTGCGTACTCTGGAAAGCGGGGCGTGACATGGTTCTTTTGGTATCAGAGCCATAGGTTAGTTGGGTTGATTCTTTTTGTAGTTGGGTATTGTACCCAATACACGAATCAGAATACCCGTGTTTAGGAAACATGTCCTACCACCTTGACCGTTTTACCATTCTTGAATCACATTCTTCCTGATTATATCGACGTGCAAACTTACTTTGCATGTCGACTCGAAAACCTGATTTCTTGTTATCCCTAGGACTTAGGCGACTTGGGTGGAGTTAAGTAATTGTGGCTATGATACCGCGGCATAGTTATAATGCGGTACTCTATTTAAGTATCTTGGAGTTCTAGCCTTGATCTATATTCAAAATCTATCATCATGCTAATGTTGAGTGTTTTGATATGGCCGGTAAGAATTTGAAGACGTACCAGAGGCGCGTGGACGAAGCCACCATGCTTGAAGTGATAAGAGGAATGCTGGAAAATCAAAAGAGACAGACCGAGCTGATCCAGCAGCAACCAGACTCGTCCAGGAAGGTTTGCAGATCGTTCAGCAGTCTGTAAACAACGTTGGAGCTAAACCAGTTGACCGAGTAGGGACCGTGGCAGACTTCAGGCGTTGGGTCCGTCTGTATTTACTGGTTTGGAGGAGCCGTGCCAGCCGAGCAGTGGTTAGTCGACACGGAGAATTTGCTGATTTCGGCACAGATTCCAGATGACAAAAGAGTTGATGTGGTACGCATTCAGTTAGTGGACTACGCCCGAGAATGGTGGCTTGTGGAGGAGACCCGTTTGCCCAAGCCGATCAAATGGGCGGATTTTCTAAGAGTTTCCTGGAGAAGTTCTTCCCGCGAACTGCACGGGAGGAAATCGAAGAGAAGTTTATTGGGCTGAGGCAGAATGGAGCACCCGTGGATGTGCATGCAGCAGAATGGACGAGACTCAGCAGATTCGCTGGACCTTTGGTTGCCAACGATGCAGACAGGGCACGGAGGTTCATGCGCAGTTTGAACGTGGACATCCAGAGGCAGATGGTCTCCCTGGATTTGACCACTTTCTCACAAGTACTTGCGGCAGCCCGAGAGCAGCAGAGTTATCTGGGTTGAAAGGGGGTTTGCAGCAGACAGCAAGTACGGTAAGGAGGCAGCCGTTCTGTCGGGCCAATCAAGTTTAGGGCTAGGCCGACAAACAATATTCTTTCAGCAATGGAAGTTGATAAAAGTGAAGAGCCGGCTGTTGTTCGCGATTTTTAAGGACGTGTTTGAAGATATATCGGGATTACCGCCGAAGCGAGACGTGGAATTCGCAATCGATCTTATTCCTGGTGCAGCGCCAATATCCAAAGCGTATTATCCAATGGCACCAGTAGAGTTGGAAGAAGTCAAATAAAACAGGTTGCTGAATTGCTTGAAAAGGGTTGGATTCGAAGCAGTAACTCACCTTGGGGAGCTCCAGTTCTTCTAGTAAAGAAGAGGGATGGCACAAGAAGGATGTGCATCGACTATCGAGAATTAAACCGGGTGACTATTAAGAACAAGTACCCGATCCCTTGCATTGGCGAACTTTTCGAGCAGCTTAGTGGCGCGAGGGTATTCTCGAACCTGGATTTGCGATTTGGATATCATCAGGTCCGAGTGAAAGCAGAAGGTATTTGCAAGACGGCGTTTCGAACTCGGTATGGACATTACGAGTACCTAGTGATGCCTTTCGGAGTAACGAATGCGCCGACAGTATTTATGGACTTGATGAACCGAATCTTTTCACCGTTCTTGGACCAGTTTATTGTGGTATTCTTTGACGATATTCTGGTTTACTCGAAGAGTTTGGAGGAGCATGCTGAGCATTTGAAGATCGCACTACAGACATTAAGACAGGAGAAATTGTATGTGAAGATGAGTAAGTGCGAATTTTGGCTGGAGGAAGTGAAGTTTCTGGGGCATGTTGTGTCGGACAATGGAATCACCGTCGATCCCGAAAAGATTGCAGCAGTTCGAGATTGGCCTATTCCAAGGAATGTAGCTGAGATAAGAAGTTTCCTTGGATTAGCCGGATACTACAGGAGGTTTGTGGAGAACTTCGCTCGTTTGGCAGAACCATTGACCAAGCTTACGCGCAAGGAGGTACCTTTTGTATGGACGGATAAATGTGCATTGGCTTTCGAGACGTTGAAGCAGAAGTTGATTACCGCCCCTATCCTGACCGTACCAGACAATTCTGGGGGACTAGTGATTCATAGCGACGCATCTGGGAAAGGATTGGGATGTGTTTTGATGCAGCATGGGAAGGTCGTAGCTTACGCATCAAGACAACTGAAGACCCATGAGAAGAATTATCCGACTCATGACTTGGAGCTTGCAGCTGTGATCTTCGCTTTGAATATTTGGAGACACTACCTTTTGGGTGAGAGAGTCGAAGTTTTTACAGATCACAAGAGTTTGAAGTATGTGTTCACTCAGAAGGAGTTGAACATGAGGCAACGTAGATGGTTGGAGCTGATGACCGACTACGACCTTGATCTTAAGTACCATCCAGGAAAAGTTAACGTCGTGCCGGATGCGCTTAGTCGGTTACCAGCGATTCTGGCGTTAACTACGCAGAGGGAGATCATTGCAGATTTCCAAAGATTCAACTTGGGGGTTGTGCTACCACATTCTACGGGACAGTTGATGCAGTTGCAAGTATAGTCGTCCTTGGTTGAGAAGATTAAAGCGGCACAATCGCAGGATCCTAGACTGCAGAAGTTTCGAGAGCAGGTTGAAGCCGGACTACGAACGGATTTACTGGTCCACGAAGATAGTTCGTTGAGGTATGGAAGCCATTTATGTGTGCTAAAGGGAGATGTTCGTGAAGAGCTTATGAAGGAGGCACACAGTTCAGCTTACTCTGTACATCCAGGAGGTACAAGGATGTACCGTGATATTCGACAGCATTTCTGGTGGGAAGGCATGAAACCGGAGATTGCTCGCTTTGTGGCTAAGTGCTTGGTATGTCAGCAAGTCAAGGCTGAACACCAAAGGGTTGCTGGTTTGTTGCAACCACTTCCGATTCCTCAGTGGAAGTGGGAACATATAACCATGGTTTTCGTGACGGCTTTACCGCGGAGTCCAAAGGGCAACAATGCGGTATGGGTGTTTGTCGATCGGTTGACAAAGGCAGCTCACTTTATACCTTTCCGGGTTGGTCAATCAACGGAGACCTTGGCAGAACGGTACATGCAGGAGGTTGTAAGATTGCATGGCGTACCGGTGAGCATCGTGTCCGATCGGGACACTCGGTTCGTATCACACTTCTGGAGGAGTTTACAGGAAAGTTTGGGGACTCGATTAAAGTTTAGCACAGCTTATCATCCTCAAACTGATGGTCAGTCGGAGAGAACGATCCAAACTCTTGAAGACATGTTGAGAGCATGCATGTTGGAATTCACGGGTTCATGGGAGGATCACTTACACTTGGTGGAGTTTTCTTACAACAATAGTTTCCAAGCAACTATCCAGATGGCTCCGTTTGAAGCTTTGTATGGTTGTAAGTGCCGTTCACCTGTTTGTTGGGATGATGTTGGTGAACGAAGATTATTGGGACCAGATTTGGTAATACAGACAGTTGAGAAAGTGAATACATTCAGGAAGCATATGAAGGCAGCTCAAGACAGACAGAAAAGTTGGGCTGACACGTCAAGAAGACCTCTAGAGTTCGCCGTGAATGATTTGGTATTCTTGAAGATATCACCGACTAGAGGGGTGATTCGTTTTGGGAGTCGAGAAAAGCTTAGTCCCCGATTCGTTGGACCCTTCGAGATATTGGAGCGTGTTGGAGAGGTAGCGTACCGTTTGGCGTTACCGCAGTCCTTGGCAGGTGTGCACGATGTGTTTCATGTATCTCAACTACGAAGGTATGTTCGAGATGAAACACACGTCTTGGATCATTCGGAGTTAACAGTACGGGAGGACCTAACTTTTGAGGAGCGACCAGTTGAAATCATGGATCGAAAGGAAAAGGTTCTTAAGAACAAGGTTATCCCCCTTGTGCTAGTTTCTTGGGGTAATCGATCACATGAAGAATCCACGTGGGAGCGAGAAGACGAGATCCGACAGAAGTTTCCTCACCTTTTCCTGTAATTTACTATCTTGTACTCTTGGAATTTCGAGGACGAAATTCTTTTGTAGTTGGGTATAATGTAACAACCGAGCCCAATACTACTATTTCTGTTACTGGTTGAGTGTTTGACATTGCTCATTTCATTTATCTTGCTTGTTTGGGTCTTACTGTAAAATTTTAACTGGCTAAGTCATTTCTGCATATAATAAATTTTAGCACCTAAAACAAAATTAAAAATATCTATCTCGGCCTACTCGTCACCCCTAGCCGTGTGGTAGCGTCCGTGCGTCGAGATCTCATCCCGTTCGGTGAAACGGGCGAGTTTGGACGACTACGCGCGCGTACAGTGCCCGACTTGGGGGTATGCTTTTTAATCATAAAACATTTCATTTTAAAATTTGGAACCCGCTTAAAATCCTATTATTTGAATTTCAAAATTTTTGACTCAACCCGGGCGCGATTTGGAAATATTTCATTTAGCGCCAAAATCCCAAATTAATAATATAATCTAAACTATATATATCTTCGTAATCTTACTGTTAGATTTAGCTTTTAAAAATCTTTTAATTATTCTTAACTCACGAATCTCTATCCCCTCAGCCAATCATCGAGGCTCGTTCACCCGTGGGCCCCTCCAACGTTTCTCTCTCTCTCTTTCTCTCTCCATCCCTCACGTCTCTATCTCTCTCTCTCTAATTTCCTTACCTCTCTCTCTCTCTTCCATATATATTTACGCATCCCCTGCATCTTTCCTCTTCTTCACGAGAGAACCCAGCGCACCTAACCCTAGCCGCCTCGTCACCGTCGCCGCCGCAGCCCGCCGCCGGCGCCAACGTCACCGCCGTGCTCGCCTCCGCCTCCTCCTCCCGACCGCAACGTCTCCTTCCTTCTCCCCGCGCGCACTGTGCAGCAGCAACCCCGGCTACCCCGTGCCTTCCCTGTGCCGCCTGAATCGTCGCCGGCGACCCCTGCGCCGCCCGTGGCCGTCGTCGACGAGACCCAACCACCTCTAGACACCTTGTAAGTGTGCCCCTCCACCTTTCATTCCCTCTTCTCTTTTTCATGAACTAAAATCAGCCGCTGGAGTTTTGCAGATTGCCGGAGACGCCGTCCTCGCCGCCGTCGATCTCGCTGTCATCGCAAACACCCTCTGGACCAGTGAGTATTTTCCCCATCATCTCCTTCTCTGGTCTTTTCCTTCTTTCCAAGCCTATACCCGATTGAACCCTATTTACTGTTTTCATGTTCGCCGGAATCCGGCCGTACCGACGACTTGATCCGACGTTCCAGCGAGGTACCCCAATCCGCGTGGTCCCATTGTTCGTTGTTTGGGTTCAATCCGTGAACCGTGCGTCCGTCGCGTGTTTCCCCGCCGACGTTACGTCCGTTTTTCCCGGTTCGCGAACCGTCGAGGCAAGTATCACTTGCTACATGCTATACTATACAATTATATATGTTTTGACTCTTTAAACCTGCAAAACTTAACTCGGAATGGTTATTTCCCCATTTGGTTGCAATATGACATATATCATTTTACAGTTAACCTAAAATTTCAGTTTGCCACTTTAACCCTAATAACGAAGTTTACCCGTTAATCACATTTTACCGTTTAAAGGATGATAGCCTCTACACATGTAGTTCTGTTACATTTTGATATTGATATAACGGTATTGCATCATCATGTGATCTATTGCACCGCAAGGGGTGCACAAAACCTGTTAATATGATAAAACGACTGTACCATGTTAATGCACTATTGTGATTAAATGAACTGCTTATTGTTGTTTAATTTATTGCTTATTTCCTGCTGTTAATCCCTGTTCGATTATATACCTGTTGTGAGCACACCCTCGATTTTGTTACATCTTGACCTGACCTTGCTACACATGATATATATATACCGATGCACCTGGCATGGTACCCTTTACTATCGACTTGACCTGATGTACCATGACCTGACCTGTTACCTGATCTCGTGCCTAATGCCAACAAACCTGACATGTAGTCCATCATGGACCATTCCTGTTGTCTATCCAGACAAACCTGACCTGTTACCTGATCCTGTGTTGGCATTAGTCCTTGACTACTGAATACCTGACCTGACACATATAACCTGGGGGTATGGGGAAATCAAAAGGGTAATCTAAAGTGTAACTTAAAAGGGTATTACTTGATCCGTGGTCCCGGGGGGTAACGGGACAGAGCCATTCGTGACTCTTACATTTTCCTGATCCGTTGTCCCGGGAGGCAACGGGACAGAACCATTATTGGTTCCCATCTTCCTGATCCGTGGTCCCGGGGGGTAACGGGACATATCCTTTGAGTTACATGGAGGATTACTCGAATTGATTTCAAAGACTTTAGGATAGAAAACCCGATAAGACAGTTTAGTTACCCACTGCACACTACCCTGCACTGCTTGTTTCATACTATTGCTTTATTCATGTTTATTTATGCATTGCCTATTACACTGTTCATATTATATTATTGGTTGACATGACGCGCTGACGTCTGGGTTTTGCATGGCCCAGATCCTTTACCACTGTCGCTGTCCGAGCAGAAGTATTTCAGCCAGCAGGCTGAGTTGTGAGTCCTGTAGTGGTTAGTTTTATTTCCTGCATTTTTTATTTCCAGATGTGAGCCCGCATTATGGGACATACTTTTCTATTATTGTATTGGATCATTTTCTTCCGCATTTATTTATCATTGACTCTTGTTATTCTGGATTGTGGACATGTGTTAGATAGTTTTATCTTGTTCTTGATATCTCTACAGCCGTAATGTGACTGTGGATGGATACTTCCTACCCACAGGTAGCATGGTTGGCTATGTCACGTGCCCAATCTTGCGTACTCTGGGAAGCGGGGCGTGACAGCATCTGCCCCCAAATTCAGGCAAGACGTCAGTCTTTCCGGTCTTTCGGTGGAGAACAGATTGCGGCACGCCCGGTAGGACCTTTTCCTCTTTCGTGTGTCGTGTTCGCGAACGAATCGCGGTTTGATATGGTTGCCCTTGGGTTCGAGGTACTAAGATTTGGTTTCGCTCCCGTGCAGGAAAAAGAACATCAATGGACTCTAACCGTTCCAGCTGCAACAACAACTCCTGTTCCGCCTCATCTGGAGGAGTAACCTACGGGCCCCAAGCGGCCTCTCTTTTCACAATGCTGGTGGAACAAGTGACCCAAGCCACCACTGGGCTATTCTTCGGGACCATGATCCCACCAACGAGCTTCAACGTTCAAATGTCGTCGCACGAAGCTCCAAAGAAGTCGGTCTTTGATTGGTTTACAACTACCGTGGCCCCTCTCAACGGGTCGCCCAAGTCCAGTGCCTCAGTTTTCATCAGACTGGGCCAAAACTCAAGTGGGCCCATGAAGAGACTCGTAATACCAGAGAAGGACACTCCAACTCCTGCTACAGTTGAGGTCGTCCAAGCAGCTCTCCCTACTCAAAGGTCGGCTTTCGACAGGTTGACTATCCCCTCTCAACGGACGTTAGTCTTCGACAGGCTAGCACCAATAACAGCCTTTCCTCAAAGCAAGGGGCATGAAGAAGCTCATACAACAGTGGAGGTGATCCTGGCCGCACGATATGCTCGACGTCGCCACTGGCGCCGAGTGAGGAAAGCTGGGGGCAGTTCACCCTCTGGACTGACTCCGTCAGCTCCAACTGTGGAAGTTGATGCTGCTGTTCTAACCGAGAACGAACCACTCAGGAGGGTCCGCAAGAACTCTCCGACTGCTGTGCTGAAAAGATCTCCTTCACCTATGGAGAACGTTACAAAGGTGAAGCTGGAGCAACCCCCTCAGCAGCTGTCCTCTAAAATTTACATGGTCCGGCGTCAAGTCCAAGACTCGGTGATTGATCAAGATTACTCCAGCCGACCGAAGAAGATAAAGGTTTGGCAAGAGAAGGACCACTCTGTCGAACCACAGAAGGTGTCGTCTACCTGGGTGCTCGTTGCAACGGCCCCCTCAACGTCACCAGTCCATAAAAAGAGAAGGCCAGAGAAGATCCCCGTGTCTGCGACAAATGTCAAGGGCACTGAGCCTAAACGCCCTAAGTCTGGGGGCATGGTGGTGCATACCGTCTATATGGCATACGGAAAAGAGGATAGCCGTATCTACACAGGTCATTGACCGCTTACGCGATCAGTGACTAAGGCTCAGGAGCAACAACAACAAAAGCTCCAAGAGATGCTAACAGCCATGGCCGCACTCATGGGACCAAAAGCAAGCCCGGAGACATCATCAGAGCAGCGTCGTGAGCAGGAAACAGATGCTGAATTCCTTCGAAGAATGATTGAGAAGAAGGACAAAGAGGCTATAGAACAAGTGGCCAACATAAAACAAATGGCCCTCCTATTCCAAGATATGGTGAACATGATGATCCAGCCGGACCCTCCAGCCGAAGATCCTCCAGTAATAATTGAAGATGATAGAGGAGAGACATCAAATTCTCTGCCGGCTCTGTCAGCAGCCAAGGAGGAGACCATCTCCAAAGCCCTGCTCGATGATTATATAGCTCAACAAATACGAGCTCATCAAGAGAATGAAGCAAACGGCCAAGTCGTCAGAACTGGATGACCATATCCAGGATGGTACGATCAGATCAAGTATCTGCCAGGATACATGATTCCTAAGTTTCACGTATACAAGGGGACAGGCAATCCCCATCAATATGTCGCTCAGTTCAGGGCTCTCTACGGCAATACCAGAGGTGACGACAAATTGTTACTTCATCAGTTCGTTAGCAGCTTGGCGGAAACGGCCTTTGAGTGGTATTTAGAGCTGCCCAACGACCCCGTCAAAACTTTTACGGAGATGGAATTGCTGTTCACCCAACGTTTCGCGAGCGCTAGCGAACGCACCCCAATCACAGCATTAATTAATGCCAGAGTGAAGTCGGGTGAGACATGGGTCCAGTACGCGATACGATGGCGAAATCTATGGTCGAAGTGCGAGCAGCGCATCGAAGAAGCACCTGCAGTAGGCATGTTCGTAGGTACTCTTGATCCGCAGGCGACCATATCCCAGTTCATGATGTTTTTCAAGCCGACTACCTTTTAGACCCTGATTGATAAGCTGGCCCAAATGGACCAGATGGGTCATAAGCCGTCCTTTTCAAAGACAGAACCGCGGAACGAAAGGGGTAAAGGGAAAGCGACCTTTGTCGCCAATACTCAACAACAGCCGAGCAACTTAAACCCGGTTGTTCGCCAAAGCAACGTGCGTTCACGCCAATCCTTCGAGGAGAGACCGGGACGTCCTTATTCGTTTCCCCGGGATAAAACGAGGAGACTTTTCATGCTGGCAGTACGCAACAGGCTCATTACCTTGCCGGATCCGAAACGTCCATTGCAACCCGGTGAGGCCAACAATCCTAATTACTGCCCCTACCACCGAGCAGTAGGCCATCCGATCGAAGATTGCTTCGTCTTCAAAGGCTGGATTGAGGACCAATACCAACAAGGCAAGTTTGCACTGTTCGAGAATTGAAAAGTAAGTTCGACTTAGCCGCACGCTCTTAAAAGGGGGACACACCGGGGGCATCGTGCTCTTTTGTCGAAGAAGCTCCATGGGAGGTCGCTCTTTCAGCCAAAACGAAAAGAATGCTGAAGGATCTCCAAGCATGCCCAGCGATCAGGTGGGAAAGTCCGCTGGAACCCAAGGTTATTGAGGGGATGCTGAAGCCGTGCCCAACGCTGGAAGTTGGTGATAATAGTCAAAATGCCCATGCCCAGCCGTTAAAGTCTTCAAAGAAGAAGAAGAAGACCAAAAAGCCCGTGAAGCCTAATGTTAAGCGCACGGACCTGCAAAAACATATTGACGCGCTGGAAGAGTATAACCAGAAGGCGCGAACTCCGGTCACGCTCTAAGGATTCCTCAACCATATCCTTGAAAATGGAGATGGCGATGAAGATGAGGGAGAAGACACATCAGATGAATCTGAGTATTATGTGGCAAGCTGCCACGTGATCTCTCACTCGTTAATAAACGGTGAAGAAGCTCCAGATGCAGAGAAACTGGGGGCAGATCCTGAACTGGAACTCCTAGGACCGTCAGACGAGATGATTGACGAATTCCTGAATAAGGCCCGCCAGAAAAGCAAAGCTGATCGAGAGCGCGAACTGGCCATATTCGAAAAATCCAAACGCCGGCGATTGGACGAAAGGGTAAAAACATTCCCACCAGGTCAAACCACATCCGCCGTCAGCAAAAGCAGGTTCAAGACAAGGAAACGATTCGCCAAAGCCATGTCGATGGGGATGAAGCTGCCATCTTCCGAAGGAAACACTCCTGGTGTTATACATCCCGACGAAATAGACGCACATCCAAACTACTGCTTGTACCATCGGAGGACTACACACCCTACTGAAGAGTGCAACGCCTTTAAAAATTGGTGGCAGGGATACGTTGCTCACCGGTAGCATTTCAAGCGGATGAAGCGCAAAACTCGTCGAGAACAAAGAAGCACGACAGATGAGCATAAAAGAACAGCCGGTGAATGTCACATGGTTAATTCCGGGGGATCGCAAGTTCTCACCTTCGGGAGTGATTCTGATGAAGAAATAGCCCTCGACACTCTCTTCAAGGAATCCATCTCTGAAGAAAAAGAGATGAAGACCTATGAGAACATTCAGCTGCATAATCGCACGCTACCCGAAAAGAATCTTGGGCCCACAAACAAAGGGTCGAGTAAAAAAGATAAAGGGAAGGAAAAAGTCTCTGAAGATATCGCCCTCGATGACCGAATCGTTGAAGAGCTGGCAGCCAAGGACCCGCCCAAGAAAAACAAGGTGGATTACAACGTTCTGGCACACCTGAGGAAGATACCCTCGCAGCTAAGCATTCTCGACGCCCTTCTACTATCTAAAGAGGCGAGAGATTCTCTGATCAAGGCACTACAAGAACCTGATCAGTTTCAAGCTTTCCTTGCCGAAGAAAAGATGAAGGATGAGCTGGATGAAGTTCACAGAGCCGACATCACCTTCAGTGACGAAGATCTCCTCCTCGGGACATGCAAGCATAACCGTCCCTTGTATGTCACCGGGTACTGTCATGACATCAAGACAGGCAAAATTCTGGTTGACAATGGGTCCTCCGTCAACCTTCTCAATATAAGGGTGTTGAAGGAGATATGCATGAGCGTTCAACACCTCGCTCGAGATAAAATCACTATCTCCGGATTCGACTCCCGGTCATCACGGACGCTTGGGTCTATAATTTTGACGTTACGCTTTGGGCTGCTCGTCACTGACATCAAGTTTCACGTCATTGATGCCAAGACTTGGTACAACGCTTTGCTCGGCAGGCCTTGGTTGCACGAGTACAACATCATTCCTTCTACACAACATCAGTGTATGAAGTACTTCAAAGACGGGCTTGAGTACACTGTGACAGTGGAGCAAAACCCATTCTCCGTGAATGAAGTCCGCAAATATGAGGACGCAAAATACTTCCTGCCAGACTTTGAAGACACGGAAATGTTCCATAAGCTGGAGAATAAGCAGAAAGCTATCACCACTATCCCGGTCTTTGGGAGCGATACCGAATAGGAGGAGGAGATAGTCTGTTCAGAGCCACCCCAATGCAACAAGTTGGGGCCATCCACCCCTATTCTGGTCTTCGGCAGCGACTCTGAAGATGAGGTCAATGCAGTATTCTCGGCTCGTCCATCAATGCAAGCCTTCACTGGAGATGATCAAAGTTTGCAGATCGCCATGGTTCCGCAAGAGCATTAAAAGAGCTCGACGCACTTGATACCTACAGTGTGCAAGAACTGCAGACGTTCTACGTCCCTCCCAGGCGAAAAGATGAAAAAGCAATCCTCTTTTATCGATCCGTGGAAACCAAAGTGGAGAAAGAAACCTGGCATGGTGCCGATTCTACACTTGACAGGCTCCAGCCTATCCTTCTGCCTAAATACTGCACAAAAGGATTAAAAAGGCTGTTAAGACGCCAAGGCGTACCCTTTAAACAGACCGCGCGACAAGCTTAGTTCTACAACAGCATCTGGAATGTCTCCGGAACTCAGCGAAAGTTGCCCAATGGGAGAATGGAAACGATCGGGCTTGGATATGTTCAATCCAAGAAACGGGAGCGATTCTATGGCTGCTACATTATACATGACTTTGATGAAGAGGGAGATGCTCTGTTAGACGACGCTAACCCTGAACCAAAACGAGGTCCCGCCGTAAAAATGCCAAGTATGTCGTTTGAAGAACAGATGGACAAGCTAATAAGAGAAGCGGGTCAAAAGGTCCGGGATGATCATAGCCGCGAAATGGCCATCTACGAGAAAGCCAGGACGCAGCGCCTTCTTCAGCAGGCTACGAAAAATGACGAAGCTCTTCGTCGCCAGCCCGTCACGAAGAAGACTCGACGTAAAGTCAAAAACAAACTGAAGAATGAAAAAAGCGTTCGACAGCAGCAAAGCGGGTTTAAGAAGCCACGTGCTCGAAAATCGGGCAGCCGGGACCCGTCTCTTATAAAGAAGATGGGCCGAGCATATTCTTTTCCCCAAGATAAGACAAGGAAGATATTCGTTCTTGTCATAAAATATCAGATGATTACCCTCCTGGAGTCCAAGCACCCCGAACAAGCAAGTGAGGTCCATCAACCAGACTATTGCTCTTATCACCGAGCGATAGGACATCCTCTCGAAGACAGCTTCATGTTCAAAGACTGGATAGAAGACCAATATCAGCAAGGCAGATTCGTTTTATCTAACAGTTGGAGAGTAACCCCGCCACAGAAGCATGAGCCGAAAGCTACGTATGCAGCGAGAGTAGAACCAGATCAATATCGGTCTTGGAAACGATCTTGTACCTGTCACGTAATAACACTGACAGAAGAAGGAGTGCCCGAGAATATGGACGACATCTCCCGGTGCTTCGAAAATGATGATGACGAGGTGATCTCAGAGTTTCCATCGGCGCCAAAAGAGCTGGAAGATGGGATACATGCTACTGCAGATAACCTCAGAAAAATCGACTTGGGGACAGCAAATGACCCGCGGCCTACGTTCGTCAGCGAGTTGCTGTCTGAAGAAAAGTTGGCTGCCCTCAAAGTTGTGCTTATGCAGTATAAAGACTGCTTCGCATGGAACTACTCCGAAATGCCGGGACTAGATCCAGAAATAGCTGTGCATAAATTGGCGATATCTCCGGACATCAAGCCAATCAAACAAGCACAAGAAGAATGCGGCTCGAACTTGAAATGATCATCAACGCCGAAGTCAAGAAACTAATCGACTCCGACTTCATCCAAGAAGTTCAATACCCCGATTGGATCGCCAACATCGTCCCAGTGATGAAGAAAAATGGGACAGTGCGCATCTGCGTAGACTTTCGGGATCTCAACAAAGCCTGTCCAAAAGATGACTTTCCCGTACCGGTCACTGAGCCAATGATAGACAACACGTCCACTCATGAGGTCTTCTCCTTCATGGACGGCTCGTCAGAGTACAATCAAATAAAGATGCATCCCGAAGAACAGAAGCATACTACCTTCCGGACTCCTCTGGGCATATTCTATTATAAAGCATGCCTTTCGGTCTGAAGAATGCCGGCGCTACCTATCAGAGGGCAACGACGAAGATTTTTGATGACCTCATACATGAAATCGTCGAATGCTATATCGACGACCTCGTGGTGAAAAGCAAATCACACGAGGAGCATTGGGAGCATCTGAAAATAGTGTTCCAACGTCTTCGGAAATACAACTTGAAGATGAACCCTCTCAAATGCGCATTCGGAGTTTCATCGGGCAAATTCCTAGGATTTATCGTACGACATTGAGGCATCGAAATAGACCCATCGAAGATCAAGGCGTCATGGAAATGCCCCTGCCAAGAACTCTGAAGCAACTGCGGTATCTCCTTGCGTATATTCGGCTGTTCATAGCCAATCTTTTCGGCAAATGCCATCCCTACAGTCACTTGATGAAGAAGGGAACCCTGTTCATTTGGGATCGCAAATGCCAAAGCGCACTGGACGAAATCAAGCAATACCTGCATAATCCGCCAGTACTGACCGCTCCGGTCAAAGGAAAACCCCTCATTCTGTACACAATCGCCCTGGAGGGTTCCTTAGGCGCGCTATGGGCACAAGAGAATGATCAAGGGAAGGAAAGAGCCCTCTAATATTTGAGTCGAGTTTTCCTGGGGGCAGAAAAAAACTTCTCCCCCATTGAAAAACACTGCCTAGCGTTAATCTTCGCGATAACGAAGCTCAGACACTAAGCGTTGGCGCATGAAGTCCACCTCATATCAAAAGTGGATCCTCTCAAATATTTGATGTCGAGAGACATACTAACAGGACGACTCGCTAAATGGGCCCTACTCCTGATGGAGTTCTCGATAACATATCGACCGCTCAAGGCAGTGAAAGGCCAGACCATCGCCGACTTCCTCGCTGAGCATCCTATACCTGCCGATTCATCCCTAAATTGCGAATTGCCTGACGAGCACGCGTTTGACACAATCAACGGGGAGAAAGGAGAGAGTAACACCCGGTGGGAACTCTACTTCGACGGAGCATCTTCCATGAAGAAGCGAAAGCATAGCACCCCCATAATCAAATCTGGGGTAGGCCTCATCTTCATGACTCCACAATGAGGGATAATGCGCTTTGCCTTTTCCTTAATAGAGCTGAGGACAAACAATGAAGCTGAATATGAAGCTTTGATAGCAGGTCTTAAGATTGCTATGGACATGGGAATCGAAAACCTCCTCATATACGGAGACTCCCAGCTGGTCGTTAGTCAAATAAATGGCGACTATCAAACGTACAAACCAGAGTTGGTAAAGTACGGTGAGAGAGTGCAACAACTGCTGACTCGAATCCCTTCCTACGCCCTAGAAAGCATACCGCGTATGGAAAATAGCAAGGCGGATGCATTAGCCAAGCTCGCTAAAGAACTGGTCGACGAGAACCTCGATGACGTAAGGATCATTGTGCAAAGCCGTCGGGTTCTTACACCGGCAGAAATATCTCCAGAGTCGTCCGAAGAAAAGGGAGCGACCGAGCAAACGGCCCTACAAATAAAAGACCAAGAAAAGGCTAAGGATTGGAGAGAAGTCTTTATAAACTACTTCAAATCCCGTCAAACACCTGAAGATGCGTCCTCAAGACATCAGCTCATTAAACAAGCTCTGTCTTTCGCCTTCGTCAATGATACTCTGTATAAGAGATCGTTCGACTCCTTGTGGCTAAGATGCCTGGGACCAGAAGAAGCAAGGAGAGTCGTCCAAGAAACTCATGACGGACTCTGCGGTTCTCATCAAGCTGGGCCAAAGATGAAGTTGAAGATTAAAAGAATGGGCTACTATTGGCCCGCGATAATTCAGGACTGCCTTGAATACGCGAAGCAATGCCATTCGTGGCAGATTCATGGAGACTTCATTCACCAGCATCCAAACCCGCTACACCCAACAGTGGCGAGCTGACCGTTCGAAATGTGGGGAACTGACATAATCGGGCCCATTGAACCAGCATCGTCCAGAGGACATCGATTCATATTGGCGACAACGGATTACTTCTCCAAGTGGGCAGAAGCAGTACCACTAAGAGAAGTGAAGACGGAGAATATCCTCTATTTCTTCAAGATACATGTCATCTATCGGTTCGGCACTCCACGACGGATTATCTCCGATAACGGGCCGGCCTACAGAAGTCACAAAATCAGCCGCTTCGCACAACAACATAATATAAACTGGAGATACTCTTCGGTTTATAATCTCCGAGCTAATGGTCTGGCTGAGGCTTTCAACAAGACACTGGCGAAGATCGTTAAAAAGACGATGTCCAAAAATAAGAAGGACTGGCATGAGAGACTGCATGAAGCTCTCCGGGCGTATCGAACAACATTCAAAACGGCCACAAACACAACGCCGTATGCATTGGTATTCGGCACTGAAGCAGTACTCCCCTTGGAGATAGTGCTACCTTCCTTACGAGTGGCAGTTCATTATGAGCTAACGGGCGAAGAGAATGCTCATCTTCGGCTTGAGAAACTTGATGTCCTCGACGAAACCCGGCTCATGGCGCGGCAAAACTTGGAAGCTTACAAAGCAAAAATGACACGCTCATACGAGAGATTGACTAGGCCAAGAACATTTCGCCAAGGCGAACTTGTGCTAGTGGTTAAGAGACCTATGATCCCTAATCGTGCCAAACGGGAGAAATTTGAGCCGAACTATGAAGGTATGTCTATCATAGACAAAGTCTACCAGGGTGGGGCTTACTTGCTCATGGATATGCATGGCGAAAGACCCTTCAGGCCAATAAACGGCCGTTTCTTTAAGAAGTACTACGCATGACCGAGACGTCTATAAACTACTACGGACCGCAGCATCCCAAGGCTGACTGAAAAAAATGGTATGTCCATAAGCGAGATGGGCACGGATGAAAACCCGAAAGGGCTCCGTGAGTAAAAACAACAGGACTACCGGCGAGTTTGTGAAAACCCAAAAAGGCGCAGACTCATAAAAAAAAACGGTACGTTCACAAGCAAAATGGCCACGGATGAAAACTCAAAAGGGCTCCATGAGTAAAAACAGCAGGGCTACCGGCGAGTCTGTGATAACCCGAAAGGGCGCAGGCTCATAAAAAAATTCGTGCACACTTGCGAGGTCCTCTCGACCTTGTAAGGAGAAAATACCTGTGTGAGATCCTTACGACTCACAAAGGAGCAACACACTTAGAAATCCTCATGATTCCTAAGAAGAAAACACACTTACGAGATCCTCATGACTCGTAAGGAGAATTCCCCTTTGAGACCCTCACGGCTCATAGGATTCAAAAGCCTTAAGCTACAGGGATCTGAACCTGTTCTTAAGCCATCACATTTCCCAGATTGCCCTACAAGCGGTTCAATGTTGATCCTTATATACAATCCACAGGCACGAATAAACATTTCCCTAATAAAGTCCCACCAGTGACTAGGGATATGCTCACACGGTGAACGATCCTTATAAGTCCTCTCGATTTACAAGGAGAAAACACTCTTGCAAGATCCTTACGACTTACAAGAGAACATACACTTAGGAATCCTCACGATTCCTAAGAAGAAACGACACCTATGAGATCCTCACGACTCGTAGGGAGAAACACCTTTATGAGACCCTTACGGCTTATGAAGTCAAAAGCCTTAGTCTACAGGATCCTAACCCTGCTTGCTAAGCCACCTTTGTTCGATATCGACAGAGGCACATGATGATTCGCTCCTGACAATGTTCCAGTGGTAGCGATGCTGATGCCTAAATCGGTATCAAATTCCAAGCCCTTTCACGGCAAATGATGATTCGCTCCTGGCAATATTCCAGTCGTAGCGATGCTGCTGCTGAGATTGACACCAGATTCCAAGTTCCACACTCGCGATAAAAATTCAGCGAGCTAAAAATGCATATGAAATAGCCGAAATGATGGGGCAACTTGCAACAAAATCAGCAAGTAAAAATATATGCATACAAAATAGCCGAAATAATTGGGCAACACGCAATAAAAAAACAACGAGTTAAAAAAAATAGCCGAAATGATTGGGCACCGCGAAAAATAGCCGAAATGATTGGGCAATCGCGACTTTCGCGATATAAAAAGCTGAAATGATAAAGCATCGCGGGAAAAAATAAAAAAAATGAAATGAAACTTTTTTGCCCCACAGGTGAGATCACATCGATCCCTTATACAATACAGGGGCACAAACAAAAAGGGAACCATATTATCCCACCAGGCTCCAACAGAAAGAAAGCCAAGTCTCGACGGCCACATCTACAGCCTGGAGACCCACAACAGCGTTCCTCCTCATTCCAGCAGGATTCAGACACGACAATTAATCTCGGAGCCACGGCAAAATCCCTAGTTCCAAATCTCGACGGTTCACAGACAACCTAGAGACCACCTCGACATTCGTCTCGTTACAGCAGACGCAACGTCAACAAACGGAGCTATGACAGAGTCCCTAGTTCTAAATCTCGACGGTTCACAGGCAACTTAGAGACCACCTCGACATTCGTCTCGTTATAGCAGACGCAACTTCAGCAAACGGAGCCACGACAGAGTCCCTAGTTCCAAATCTCGACGGTTCACAAACAACCTAGAGACCACCTCGACATTCGTCTCGTTACAGCAGACGCAACGCCAGCAAAGCAGAACCACGGCAAAATCTCTAGTTCTAAATCTCGACGGTTCACAAACAACCTAGAGACCACCTCGACATTCGTCTCGTTACAGCAGACGCAACGTCAGCAAAGCAGAACCACGGCAAAATCCCTAGTTCCAAATCTTGACGGTTTACAGGCAACCTAGAGACCACCTCGACATTCGTCTCGTTATAGCAGACGCAACATCAGCAAAGCGGAGCCATGGAAAAATCCCTAGTTCCAAGCCTCGACGGTTCACACTAAACCTAGAGACAACCGCGACATTCGTCTCATTACAGTAGACGCAATGCCAGCAAATGAAGGAAAAGAAATATTCCTAGCTTCAGGGTCTTGACGGCAACTCATATAAAACCTGAAAGACTATTGGAGATCATCCCAGACCAGCGCAGAGTGGTCATGACTCATCGGGGCTCTCCAAACTGAGTCTAACCTCAAGTAAAAAGCGGCATGGCAAAATTCCTAATGCTTGCTCTTCCGACGGTCAAATCGCCTAAGAAGATTGCCTGAAGACGTCTTGTCCAGCCCCCGGATCAGAGACACGACAGTTGCGAGGCTACTCGAACAGAAAGATTGCCTATCGAGGAATACATCAGCCGATGCGACGGTATGATGGAAAAAACCCTAGTACCACAGACCCTAACGGACCTCTGTCGTAAAGAGCAGAGGTTAACTGTGACGTTAGGACATCCTTGCGAGAACTTCTCGATTCGTCTCGACTCGTAAGGAAATTAGTGTCCTTGCGAGAACTTCTCGATTCGTCTTAACTCGTAGGGAAAAGCCTTAGGCAATAGGGATAAGGACCTGTTTCCTAAGCACTGGGGTCCTGCAAGTCGATCCAAGATGGACCCTTGCATACTATTCACGGGCCACACTCTCTGAAGTCGAATCTTGACAAGGAGGGAAACAACCACTTACGAGTCCTCTCGACTTGTAAGCGAGAAAATTCTTTTGTGAGATCCTTACGACTCTCAAGAGAAAGCACACTTAGGAGTCCTCACGACTCCTAAGGAGAAAATACACCTACGAGATCCTCACGATTCGTAGGGAGAAAAATCTTTATGAGACCCTTACGCCTCATAAAGTTGAAAAGTCTTAGGCGGCAGATCTGAACCTGTTTCCTAAGCTATCACTGCCCTGCAAGGAGGTCAAGATGGACTATCTACGGGCCACACTCTCCTAAGTCGAATATCGACAAGAGGGAAACAACCACTTACGAATTCTCTCGATTTGTAAGGAAGAAAATTCTCTTGTGAGATCCTTACGACTCTTAAGAGAAAACACACTCAGGATTCCTAAGGAGAAAATACACCTACGAGATCCTCTTGACTCGTAGGGAGAAAAATCGTTATGAGACCCTCACGACTCATAAAGTTGGAAAGTCTTAGGCGGCAGATCTGAACCTGTTTCCTAAGCCATTGCTGCTCTACAAGGAGGTCAAGATGGACCATCTGCGGGCCACAATTGCCAAAGACATATCCGCCAATGAAATAAAGAAGCTACTTACGGGTCCTCACGATTCGTAAGGAAAAATACCCAAGTGAGATCCTTACGACTTACGGAGGCGATGAACACTTAGAGATCCTCACGATTTCTAGGGAGAATTTACACCTACGAGATCCTCTCGACTTGTAGGGAGAAAAAAACCCTTCTTGAGACCCTTACGGCTCATGAAGATGAAAAAAGTTTTAGGCTACAAGGACTCTAAACTTGTCCCATAAGCCGTCAATTCTATTGCCATGCATAACTCTGCACTACTTCATCCACGTACATGCTTACGTGGGCAAAGTAGTGGGGGGCATTTGTTCCCGCAAAAATTTTCGGCCAAGAGCTACTTGTTCTCTTACAAGAAAGAGGGGAGAATCCTAAAAAAAACAAGCATCATGTGTAAAACACATGAGCGCACGTATACAAAGCATATGAGCGCTGAACATAAATCACCAATGGCCAAACAGGAGCGCTCATATGCAAAGCATATAAGCGCTGAACATAAACAGGCTAAACCCATAGCAGGGGTCACGTGTTAAATACATGAGTTCTCTTGCCTCTCACATGCAAAGCATGTGAGCATCCCAATTTAAAATGCTCCTATCAAATTCTAGAATTAAATTCTATTTTTGGGAAATATTTTCTTAATCTTCTTTAGACTAGAAAGATCTTCTCTGTTAAACAGAGGACCCTTGGATCAAAAATCCAGCGGTGATCATTTGATAGAATAAAAAATCTATCATAAGAAAATATTTTCCTAATTATATAACAGGAATAAAATTCTATGTTAACAAGATATCCATATTAAAAAAATATATTTCTGATCTTGTTAAACTAAAAGGATATGATAAAATAAAATTCTAATCTTGTTAAAACTAACAAGATATTCATAATCATGTTAAACAAACAAGAAATCTTTTCTGTTAAACAGAGGGCCTTTGGATTAAAAATCCAACGGTGAATAAAATTCACCGAGTGATCTAAAAGATCATATTGGTTATAAAATCAATCAAAAATCTCTCAATGAGTGATTTTCTAAACAAACTGATTCTTTTCTTTCTCCTATAAATATGAGCCAAGAAGGAGAAAAGAGACGGAGAGGGAGAGGGGAAGAAAAATAGAAAGAGAATTTAATTCTCTAAAGAAGGGGAACCCCTCCCAAAAGCTCCCACAAAAAAGAGAATTTAATTATCAAACCAAGAGTTTAACTCTTCTAAAAGAACTTAGTTCTTCCTCTGGTTGAAGATCTGCAGAAGCAGATCTCCCCACAAGTTGAGAATTTAATTCTCATCGGGGAGATTCTGTCATGCAGATTCAAAACCTAGGGGAAAGAACTGAATTCAAAAGAGTTTAACTCTTACAAAACATATAGGAATTTGATTCCTCTGAAACTAGGGTTTAACCCTTTAAAAAGAACTTTAATACCTACAAAGAACAAAAGGAGAACTTGATCCCTCAGAACCATAGAAGAATAGCCTGATGATTCGTTAGCATTCAAACGCTACATAAAAGCTCACGTGATCCTACGTAAGCACGTTTTGAAGAACAAAGAGGGAAAGAATGAGATCCAGTCACATGACCCCACGTGACCCTTGAGAAGTGCTCAGCACTTATAAAATAGAAAAGGGAATAAACCATATTTTTTGGGACGCCTCACATATCCCCACGTGACCACCAAGCAATGCTTAACTTTTATAAAGTAGAAAGGGAATAAATCAAAGAGCATTTTCTTTTCTTGAGGCGCCTCACGTGATCCCACGTGACCCAATAGCGCTTAAAAAAGAAACAAGGGAATAAACCCAGAGGAGCAGTGCCAACTTCAAGCGCCTCACGGGACCCTACGTGAGCGCGTCAAATTCTTAGTGTTTAACACTAGTTCAAGCGCCCCACGTGATCCCACGTGAGCGCCTCAAATTCTTAGTGTTTAACACTATTTCAAGCGCCTTACGTGGGAGCACGTGAGCGCTGATCATAAACTAGTGTTTAACACTACTTTAAGGCCTCACGTGGGAGCACATGAGCGCCGATCATATATCTGTAGGGTTCCTAGGCACACTAATGAGGTCTCACAAGGCATCAACCATGCCAATTTAAAAAATTTCCGGTGCCTACAAACCCTAATACGGATCGTTAACTAGAGATTAGGCGAAACAAATGCGAATAAACGACTTTACTCTAAAAGTGAACGGAAATACAACCTTTGTAGATCCGGTCCTCCACCTCCATAGCTCCGTGATGAATTCCCCTCGCTGCGATCATCGGATCCCGGGCTCTAGCGTCGGCTTCATCAGAGAAATGGGCGGGCTAGGTCATCGACTTCGATGCCGAAGATGATCTACGTCGAGGCAACACAAGATCAAGCTCCAACTTCACCAAGACATGAAACTTGTGAAGAAAACACCCTATACTACTTGGCAAGTGGTAGAGGATGAAGAAATAGGAAGTGGGTTCACTTTAGAATTGGATTTCTCACTCTTTTCATCAAGTCACCATTGAAGGTTGCAAGCTTTCTTCTTCTTGAAGAAGAAGAAGAAGAAGAAAATGTTAATATGATAAGAATAAAGTGGATTATCTTAAAAAGAAAATCCCATTCATTCTTATCATAATCCAACCATGGTAGAGTGTAGAGAATAAACTAGGGTTAGGTGAATGGTTAGGTTTAGGAAAGAAACAAAATGGTCAAGCTTTCAACACTTCATGAAGTTTCAACAAAAGAACAAAATAAGCCACCATTCTATTTATCTTTCCAAAATGAATAAATAAATAAATGAATAAGTAAATAAAAAAAACCCTAACCATTAACATAACCATGGTTTAATCATACACACAAACTTTCATGTATCATCAAACATGATACAATCAAGTGCACAAAAGTATATCACATATACAATGTGCACATCAAGTGAGAAAATCCTTTTTAAGTGAACCAATACTAGTTAATGCAAAGTAATATATCAAATATATTATTATGCATTAAATCATTAAATCAACGCTTGATTTAACGATCCGGTCATATCGCATATGACCGACTAATATCCAATGTATCGCCTTATCGAATCAATCCTTGATTCGATAACTAGGTTATATCGCATACAACCAATCGATACATTCATCGCGAGAATAGAATACGGTATCACATACACGCATTATTCTCGGTCCCGCACATATCTCATATGTGCTCCTATTTCGTTTCGCTTGAGCCTGGAAACCTCTGTGTAGGACTCTAAAGACTCGTCAATACGCCGGCAACAGGTGATAATCATATCAAACACCCACAAGCCGTAAGCGGTCTGCTAAACGTAACGGCCACCCGGGTATTGAGCGATCAGAAGATCGACGAGCAAGCCCGCTCATACTCCTGTAAATCCAACCAGTAACACTTACCGTACAGTCCGGTCTCGTCGTCTGATATGTCGCATATCTCGCCTAGGGGTGGTAAACGTCAGACCCCAATAGCTCGATAAGTCGTGTCGATATGAGGTCTATAACAGTTCGAGAAACTACTGGTAACATTTACCAGTAAATCTCAGCAACCCTGGCCAGGGATTTCTGGTTATAGCCAATCGAACACAGCGCAACATCAACTCCCTATACCGGGAGAGACGAATCCCCTCCTATCGCTCATTGCCTCCATGTGATTCGGGACTGTACCCAAAAGCCACCGTTTTGCACGCCCTCTTGGACGTGGTAAGGTGGAAATCAAAGCACAGTGGGAATCACACAAGACTCTATGACGATCTCGGATCTACAGACTAACCTGTACCAGTGTCACCAGAGAACTGCCATCTGACGTAAGGTATAATACCATCTGGGAGTTCTCGGCGAGTCCGTCCAGTGTACCCAGTCTCCACTGAGCACCCGTATATCATCTCTGATGTCAAACACCAATGGATGTGGGATCATCCATCGCCCATCTATATGAGTCGAGAAGGTATACGCTAGTCTACTCTGGTATATCGATGCCCCGTCTCGATACACCCACGACTAGGGACCTTGAAGGATGTACTTATAGACTACCATGTCCCCACTAGTATGATCCGCATCATAGTCCAGGTAGTCAAGTACACATCCTAAGGGCTTTACCAACATGTAACAGAGAGACAATCAGTATACAGGTTAAGGTAAAGAGCAACCAGATAGCATACTATCATGTCGAGCAAGAAAGTCCTCCCTATATATGTCCTAGCATCCACTACAATATACATCCTATGTACAGTGATGGCCTCTAGGGCATACATATAACTAGCAATCTCCCACTTGCACTAGGGCCATCTGTAGCAGTAGTTGTAGTATCTCATACTCAACCATCCCAAAAAAGACTCTCTCTGAGAAAAGGCCTTTGTGAATGGATCCGCCGTGTTGTCCTCTGAGTCTACTCTCCTGACCTCGATCTCTTGGAGATCAACCATCTCCATGATCAGGTGATACTGCCTTAGAATATGTCTGGATCACTGATGGGACGGATGTTCCTTGGCATAAGCCACAACTCCATTGTCACACAATGGGGGGAACTAAGTTCATCTCATGAACAAATATACATCCAGACTGCCTCTTTGGTAGCATCTTAAGTAGCGATGTATCCCGCCTTTATCGTCTAGTATGCCACGGTATCTAGCTTGGAACTCTTCCAACATACCATCCCTTCATTGAGGGTAAAGACAATGCCTGTGACTGACATTCAGTCGTCCTTATCACCCTGGAACACTTCCAGTGATTCTCCCCAGGATCGATTGATACCATCTCACTACAACTAGTGAGTATCCTAACATCCAATTAGATCTGTCTCATAGATCCAAAACCCAGGATTTAGGAGGTATCATTAAATCCTATATGGAGAATCCTTGTGATGAGCGGAGATTGACCGAGCGTAGCATAGGAAACTCCTTTCTTATCAAGAGTATGTCATCCACGTACTCTACGAGGATCACCACCATACTCCCTACTACCTTTTTTTTATACAAGGTTCATCTACTATTTTGATGATGTCAAACTCTTTGACTAATCAATCAAAACAGATGTTCCAACTCCGCGATGCCTGTTTTATCACATAAAACATCTTGCACACGTTTCCGCTGCTCCCACTGTCTACGAGGCCCTCTGGCTGTGTACTTATAGACGCTCTCTTCTAAAACATCATTTAGAAAAGCCGTCATGACACCCAACCACCAGATATCATAGTCATGGTATATAGCCATGGCAAGTAGGATCTGGATGGACTTAAGCATAGCCACTGGAAAAAGGTTTCATCATTATCCACGCCTGGTCAATGACGAAAACCTTTAACAAGTCTAGCTTTGAAAGTCTCAACTTTTCCATCTACACCAAGTAATCTTCTCAAGATATACTTGCTCCTGATGGGGATTTAACCCTTCAGATATAGCAACTAAAGTCCATACTTTGTTGGTGTACATGGATTCCATCTCAGATCACTAAGCATCCAGCCATTCTTACAGAGTCTCACTCCTGATGGCCAGCTCGAAACTAGTTGGGTTATCATCTCATGATTCAATCCTCGCTCCCACTGTCATAGAGAAACCGAAGTATCTCTCAGGTGGGTGAGAAACCCTACTAGATCGGCGGAGAGGCTGTGGTTCGTTGGTAACTATTGAATCATTTGGTTTTATCAAATCATCTGCTGTATTTTGTATAGATGGAACCTTTCCAGTTCTACATTACAGACCTTGCCTCGAGCTTGTCCGGATTTTGCTTTTAGGCATAGGCCGGTCAACCCCAAATCTTAATTAGCTTAAGACATAGGCTCTTCCCATACCATATCTCATATGGAGTGGTAGACTGTGATCTGATTCGAACCCTATTCAATAGGTATGCAGCTTCTCAAGCGCATAACTCCCAAAAGGAAACAGGTAACTCGGTAGTACTTATCATAGAGCGCACTATATCGAATAGGGTGCAATTGCTCCGCTCCGATATACCATCGTGCTATGGTGTATACGGAGGAGTAATGCTGAGAGAGAATCTCATTCTCCTTTAGAATAGTCCAGGAATTCCGTGCTCAAGTATTCTCCTCCCTGATCGCATCAAAAGACATAATACTTATACCCTGATTTATGTTCTCTACTTCTAACTTATATTCTGTGATTATCTCAAAAGTTTCGGACTTGTGTTTCAATAGGAACATAGGTCTGAATCTCGAAAGATCATCAGAGAATTTAATGAAGTACAAAGAACCGGTCTTGGCATGTGTAGACAGGGGACCTTTATACATCAACATGTATCATCCCAAGAGTTCACTAACTCTTTCTCTGCTTCCAATAAACAGAGCTGTGGTCATCTTATCTTTGTGACATGACTGGCAAGTTTCATAAGATGTAAATTCAAACTGATTTAAATATGCATCTACATGTAACTTCAGCTAGTCGGGTCACATTGATATGACCTAGTCTACAATGCCTTAAGAAGGATTCGTTCATTTCTGAACTCTTCCTCTTGTGTGTGTTCCGTATACTAAGAACTGTAGTTTGTTTAGAACATCAATGCTTTTAGATAACGTGCCTGAACCGATCAACTTTTGATATAGGAAATGTTCAAAACATTATCCAACAATACAAAATTATATCCTTTCTTTATCTAAATAAAGACACTGATATGATTTTGTATATCAGGTTCGGTATCTAATAACATTAGTTCAGAATCAATGTACTGTTCATACAGGGTGACAGTGACCAACAGACTTGGCTGCAACACTTGCCCCGTTTTTTGCCTCATGAAACTTATCACCCGTTCTCAGTTCTCTACCTTTCTGTAGCCTTATGTATCAGATTACATATCTGGGATCCTGATCCGGTATCTAATACCCAGGACGTAGAGGATACAGAGAAACCGTTCTTTGTAATGAACACACCCGAAGGAGATGCATCATATGCACTTTCTTCGTATGGGCGGCATAGGAATTCTGGTATTCCCCAATTTCTTGCTCTGTCTTATAACAATTATAAGTTGGAGCGGGACCAACGTTCCCCAGCTCAGTATAACAAGCGGGTTTGGTCAATATTCCGTATTATTATCTTGATTAAGGCGTGATATGGTCGCTACCTGGAGAGAGAGAGAAGAAAACACTCAGCGTGCGCTCTTGCAAGAATAGATTGGTTATTATTTTATCTAATCAGGATGGCTCCCACTGTTTTTATCAAATCTTCCTTCAAACCCTAAAAGGAAAGACTAGCCGGGATTAATTACACACTACAAGTTCGCCAATCTTTCAGCCAGGCCAGTGTCGGTACTTTGAGGGAGGTCCCCCGTGCTTTCGCACGAACCTAATTAATGTAAACCTCGTTTTCCCAGAGGCGTAACCTCGTTAACACCTTTCTAGAAACCTACTTGATCGGCTAATTGTAATGTATAAAACTCTCCCAGGAGTAACTCTTACTCGCAGTGGGTATCGGGATCCAACTATCTCATAGAAGGTATGCAATCTCATTGCAAATTTCAACACTTGAAATTCCCGATAATATTTTGCCCCTAGCATTCTATGACCTTGACGGAGGCCAAACTACCCATAGTCCGCTAGTCAAGTTCAACCCGTCATTTCTCGATTGAATTAAACCCACGCGCACGACCCTTGACGGAGGCCAAACAACGCTGTACGAATACCCTAATCCAATCGCATCATATGCTAGCAGATAAGCACTAGTTAGCTACCGTACACTACGTCTTGACGGAGGCCAAACTACCGTAGCACGAATACTAACTAGTACTTATCTGAAATGACGGAGGGCCACGACAGGTTTTTCTGAAAACCTATTGCGTAATGAACTTGATATCGTTGTAGGATCGAATGATTTTGAAATGGAGTGTTTTTGAGGCTTTTCTAGTTTTGCTAAAGGGGTTACTCCTGGTGAAGGGATCGTCGGCCCTTTCCTCGTCGAATGAGGTGCGGGATATATCATATATATCGCTGTGCAAAGCAGAAACTATAGAAGCTATCAAAAGACAAACCGAAGGTTGTAGCATCTGCCAGTTATTGCTAAAGGAGTCACTCCCGGTGAAGGGATCTCGGTCCTTTCCTCATCGAATAAGGTGCAGGATATATCATATATACCGCTATGCAAAGCAAGAACTGTAGCTACCTGTTTTATTTTTGAAATTCGATTCTACAACATCTTTAGGTTTCTTTTATTTCATTAATTATATTAATGAAGTCCCATCATTTAAGTACCTAAACATCACAGATAAATACGACGTACACTTATGCCATCGGCATTCGCCTCGATGTCCCCTCGTGCACCGTTAGATTAGGTAACTAACGGCAGAGCGGGGCAGGGCCAGCGCGGGTGTAAAACATAAGTAACACCTATATAATATATCATATATACTATATACAATATCCATCACAGAACATATCACATGATCACATCACAGATATCGCAGCAGAAGAAACATATGAAATATTGGATATACTAGGACGTCCGTGTTTTCAATACGAGCCAGTATAAAACATGGATTCCACGGTCGCGATGAATAGCCAAACCCACACCCCTAGACCCCTACGAGAGCGGCAAGCAACCCTACCAATTCTAGAGTTAGGAGACCCAGACTCGACTCCTCGAGTTGGTCTCCCACTGGACTCCAGAACCCGGTTACTTGTGCCCTCCTCCTTGGGTCTATCCTAGTGCGGAAAAGTAAATAATATACAAAGGGTGGCATCTTCCGCAACCTGGAAGTGCCCCAATAAAAGAATATTACATACAAGTTTTTACATGAATGAAAAGGAAAAACACTCATCTCACATAAAAACCCCCTGGCTATTCAAACACGACGATCCAATATAACATATTCAGCAACACATAACATCACATGTCATCAACGTAAGTAAACACGCGTATCCCAATTGTCGTTGACATATAGCAACGAAACCGGCGATATCACATATTACACTTACGGTCACAGAAAAGAAAGTGTAAAACTACAACAGTTGGAATCCGCAAACTCCTTAGACATCGCATGCCTAATCAAATGAATTCCTTAGACATCGCATGCCTAACAATTATAAACCCCGCATTTTAGTCTCATTATCGAAAACTCTTTTCAATATCAAGTCGGGCAATTCAACAAGATTCCCGACATCCTGATCGAATGCTCGTCGCAAACTTCAGTAGACGGCTGCACCCCCGATGCCGCCGACGAAGTGCACCAAGGCGGAACACCGCTGCCACGAGCACCCGAACGGATGCTTTCGGCGACGTGGTTCTCCTACAGTCACTTGGTCGGGGCTATGGGGTGTAGCAGACTATTAAGTTTACCCGGCGAGTATCCGCGTACGCTACGTGATTGCGACGGACTTTTGATCACATCAAAATTCCGTGGCAACCGATCAAGTGAGACTAAACCGCTAGATTTATAATATTCATTCAATTATCTCATAACTACTTGTGAATTCCAATTATTGTATCACATTCCAGATAAAATAGAAAATGTTAAACTTTCCGATCGAACATTCAAACACCCAAGTTTTTCCGAAACAGCTCAACACATGAAATAAGTTTAAAAACATCCAGTTCATGCCTCAGTACCAACGGTCCAGCCGTAGAAGGGTCAAGCCAACGCCTCACATGTGGCACGCCGTACTGCCCCAAACCCTAAGGTTCAAAGGGCAGTTCAAGACGGTCACATAATCGAGTTAAGGTTTGTTGTCTTCTAGAGGGACCATCGCATTACTTGCACTACTTTGAACGTTCTTAAACTACGAAAAGATCCAACACTTGGAAATTTCCCGGCAGGGGAAAAAGTGGGTATTTATATCCGGTCGAACTTTTTAACAGTTTCTAAAATATCCGGAAAAACTTAAACAAAGTTAAATTATCCGATCAAATTAACGAGTCCCCAATAAAACCCTAAAATCCTCAACACTTGAGTGGAATTAAAATATTCCCATAAAAAATTGCCAAAAAGGACCTAAGAATAAATATATGAAATTTCAGGGACTAAGTCCAAAGTTTGGCCGCGGAACCGCCGCAAAACCCATGGTTTCGCCACGGTTCCGCGGTCAAATTGTTGACTTAGGGGACCGTACTTCACAGTAATTCTTAGTTTTTCCGGCTTAATTTTTTGAGAATTTTTAATTCACAAAAATCCACTGTTTGAAAAATTGTACAGAGAGGGTTGAAATCGGGGAATATCGGGTTCGATCGGACTTCTAGCTTCGTCTACACATCGCCTAAAACTCTAGTTAGGCTCTGATACCACTGTAGGGTTCCTAGACACACTAATGAGGTCTCACAATGCATCAACCATGCCAATTAAAAAAATTTCCGGTGCCTACAAACCCTAATACGGATCATTAACTAGAGATTAGGCGAAACAAATGCGAATAAACGACTTTACTCTAAAAGTGAACGGAAATACAACCTTTGTAGATCCTGTCCTCCACCTCCATAGCTCCGTGATGAAGTCCCTTCGCTGCGATCATCGGATCCCGGGCTCTAGCGTCGGCTTCATCGGAGAAATGGGCGGGCTAGGTCGTCGACTTCGATGCCGAAGGGGATCTACGTCGAGGCAACACAAGATCAAGCTCCAACTTCACCAAGCCATGACACTTGTGAAAAAAACACCCTATACTACTTGGCAAGTGGTAGAGGATGAAGAAATAGGAAGTGGGTTCACTTTAGAATTGGATTTCTCACTCTTTTCATCAAGTCACCATTGAAGGTTGCAAGCTTTCTTCTTCTTGAAGAAGAAGAAGAAGAAGAAAATGTTAATATGATAAGAATAAAGAGGATTATCTTAAAAAGAAAATCCCATTCATTCTTATCATAATCCAACCATGGTAGAGTGTAGAGAATAAACTAAGGTTAGGTGAATGGTTAGGTTTAGGAAAGAAACAAAATGGTCAAGCTTTCAACACTTCATGAAGTTTCAACAAAAGAACAAAATAAGCCACCATTCTATTTATCTTTCCAAAATGAATAAATAAATAAATGAATAAGTAAATAAACAAAACTCTAACCATTAACATAACCATGGTTTAATCATACACACAAACTTTCATGTATCATCAAACATGATACAATCAAGTGCACAAAAGTATATCACATATACAATGTGCACATCAAGTGAGAAAATCCTTTTTAAGTGAACCAATACTAGTTAATGCAAAGTAATATATCAAATATATTATTATGCATTAAATCATTAAATCAACGCTTGATTTAACGATCCGGTCATATCGCATATGACCGACTAATATCCAATGTATCGACTTATCGAATCAATCCTTGATTCGATAACTAGGTTATATCGCATACAACCAATCGATACATTCATCGCGAGAATAGAATACGGTATCACATACATGCATTATTCTCGGTCCCGCACATATCTTATATGTGCTCCTATTTCGTTTCGCTTGAGCCAGGAAACCTCTGTGTAGGACTCTAAAGACTCGTCAATACGCCGGCAGCAGGTGATGATCATATCAAACACCCACAAGCCGCAAGCGGTCTGCTAAACGTAACGGCCATCCGGGTATTGAGCGATCAGAAGATCGACGAGCAAGCCCGCTCATACTTCTGTGAATCCAACCAGTAACACTTACCGTACAGTCCGGTCTCGTCGTCTGATATGTCGCATATCTCACCTAGGGGTGGTAAACGTCAGACCCCAATAGCTCGATAAGTCGTGTCGATATGAGGTCTATAGCAGTTCGAGAAACTACTGGTAACACTTACCAGTAAATCTCAGCAACGCTGGCCAGGGATTTCTGGTTATAGCCAATCGAACACAGCGCAACATCAACTCCCTATACCGGGAGAGACGAATCCCCTCCTATCGCTCATTGCCTCCATGTGATTCGGGACTGTACCCAAAAGCCACCGTTTTGCACGCCCTCTTGGACGTGGTAAGGTGGAAATCAAAGTACAGTGTGAATCACACAAGACTCTATGACGATCTCGGGTCTACAGACTAACCTGTACCAGTGTCACCAGAGAACTGCCATCTGACGTAAGGTATAATACCATCTGGGAGTTCTCGGCGAGTCCGTCCAGTGTACCCAGTCTCCACTGAGCACCCGTATATCATCTCTGATGTCAAACACCAATGGATGTGGGATCATCTATCGCCCATCTATATGAGTCGAGAAGGTATACGCTAGTCTATTCTGGTATATCGATGCCCCGTCTCGTTACACCCACGACTAGGGACCTTGAAGGATGTACTTATAGACTATCATGTCCCCACTAGTATGATCCGCATCATAGTCCAGGTAGTCAAGTACACATCCTAAGGGCTTTACCAACATGTAACAGAGAGACAATCAGTATACACGTTAAGGTAAAGAGCAACCAGATAGCATACTATCATGTCGAGCAAGAAAGTCCTCCCTATATATGTCCCAGCATCCACTACAATATACATCCTATGTACAGTAATGGCCTCTAGGGCATACATATAACTAACAATATTAGTGTTTAACACTATGAGAGGCCAATATTAGCCAAATTTAGATCAAATCTCCCGAGGGCAATCAATCGAGCCCCTTATGCTCAGGGTCCCCAGAACCGATCTCAGTCCCAGAGATAGCTAATGAGCTCCTAACAGATGGCATCTAAAATGATGTTCATCCCACCATGATCTCTCCCCTCAATCTGAAATTTGGTTCAAGGGTACATCTTTCCACACTTATGATACATGTCGTTGTAATTCTTCAACGTCTTCAAAGAGGTGGGGGGTCCCAATAACCAATAACTCTTGGCGCACCACAGAACAAGCTTTTCAAAAGGGGAGTAAATCTAAAACACATCTCAATTTGTGGGCGCCTCACATGACCTCACGTGATCCCTTGATCATGCTTAGCACTCAGAAAAAGAAAAGGAGAATAAAATAAAGGCAATTTTTATTCTTCAGAGTGCCTCACGTGATCTCACGTGACCCAATAGTGCTTAGCACTCAGAAAAAGGAAAAGGGAATAAACCCAAGATAACTCCCATTTTGGGGGCACCTCATGTGTTCCCACGTGACCCCCAAACAGTTGTGTATAAAAAAGGGAGAAAATTCCAAAGACAATGATCGCATTTTGAAGGCACCTCACGTGTCTGCACGTGACTGTTTGATGAACCAAGTTCTTAGCACTTATAAATGAAAGAAGAATAAAATCCAGAGAACAGTTCTCACCTCGGGTGCCTCACGTGTTCACACATGAGCCAAGCTCTCAGCACTTTTATATATATATGAGGGAATAAACTCAAGGAACAATGCCCACTTCGGGGCCCCTCACATGTTCACACGTGAGCTCCTCCAAAGTCCAGTGTTTAACACTGATTCAGTGCTTAGCACTATGGGGTGACTAAGGGAAATCAACCTTAGCTCAAATTAGCCAAGTCTTCCGAAGCCAATACCCTTTTTATCACCAATCAACTGAGCCCCCATGTTCAGGTCTCCCCAAACTAATCCTAGTCCTAAAGATGACTAGTGTTCTCCTAACAGATGACATCTAAACTGATGTTCATCCCATTCCCCAAATCGGGATATTGGTTCAAGAGTATATCTCTTCATACCTCTGATACATGTAGTTGTAATCCTTCAACGTCTTCAGAGAGATGGAGGGTCCCAATAACCGATAACTTTTGGTGCATCCCCAAACGGTTGAACCAAAATCACACAGACCATGACGTCTTTAAATTGGACTATGATGTCCTTAAACTTTACGGACTGTGGGGTCCTTAAACTCATGGACTATGATGTCCTTAAACTTTACAGACTATGATGTCTCTAAACTACCACGGACTGTGGGGTCCTTAGACTCATAGACTATGATGTCTTTAAACTTTACAGACTATGACGTCTTTAAACTATGGACCATGATGTCCTTAAACTCCATGGAATATGATGTCCTTAAACCTATGGACCGCAAAGTCCATACACTAAAACAATCAAGCCCAAATGCTCTTTTGTTGGATCTAAATGATCCTGTTAAGTAGATCTTAGTCTAAAATTAGACTAACGTATTCTTAATAAACGTTTAAGTTGATCTTAGTCTAAAATTAGACTAACGTATCCTTAACAAATGGTTAAGTTTATCTTAGTCTAAAATTAGACTAACGTATCCTTAACATACGTTTAAGTTGATCTTAGTCTCAAATGAGATTAAAGATCCTTAAACCCAATCCAAAACTCAATCTAAGAAAATACGGATTTGGACTAATCCACGCCCTACGGGTGACAACATACATTAGTCTCCGTATACAATCCACGGGCAACCAAAAATAAAACAAACACACACGACACGGAGTGACCATCTGGAAAAGGAGATAGTTGTTACCACGATGCGTCAGCGTAATTAACTGTAGGGGCTTGCACATGCAGGGAAGAGCGTCCCCACAATTAAAAAAACCCTCAAACGAGGGGGAATCTAATAAAGTGTACTACAACGGTCGCATCCGTCTAAACCTCCGATATACAGTGCGATAAATCAACTTGGTATCTTCGGAGAGGTAGTCGGATAAATCCAAATAGCATCTGCACCCAAATTCAGGCAAGACGTCAGTCTTCCCGGTCTTTCGGTGGAGAACAAAGCCTTGAATGACAATCCTTTCCCTTGACAGGTGTCGAGCGTCCATTGACAAACTCTTCAGCGTTCGCAAGTTCATGATGTTCACCGAGGATCCTGGATAAATCAATATGCGATTAATCCAGTCTCCGTCGCTGTACCCTATCATGTAAAGCGGCCGATTATGCTCAGCCGTTCCCAATAGCAAGTCTTCGTCCTTAAACGTGACTGCGGCGGCATGCAGAGCATACTGGGCTTCTTTCATATTAATTTTCGCAAAGCGAGCCTGATACCGCTTAGGGTTTTGTAGATCATGGATAAGAACATCTCTAAGCACCTTAGATAGGACCAAGGCATCGTAGATGCTCAGGAGAGACGGAAGCTTCCGGAGATGAGCCAAGTCCACTGAGGAAGGACTCGATTTTTCATGAGCTGGCTCTCTGCCGTCTTCTTCATTAGTGACTTGTTTTTCCTTCCCTTTTGGGGCGTTGCCCTGATTTGGCAGTAGAGCCCTGCCGCTTTTGAGCTGGATTTGGTTGGCCTTTGTGGCGAGCTTCTCGTCCTCTTCGGGAAAACAGAGCTCCTTCTTAGAGTCGCTGCCCAGATGGATGGCGTAGAAGGTCACTATAGGGATCTCTTCATTGGAGTCTTCTTCTAACTCCTCCAAAATATCAACTGCTTCTACAGGGAAGAACTCTTTCAATCGAATTAGAGTTTTTTCCTTATGTTCATAGTCTTCGAGGGAATAAATATATTTTTGAATGCTCGATCTCCCTACAGACTCTTTTTTGCATCGAGCTGCACTTTTTTTCTTCTTGAGCTTTTTGGATTTTGAGCCTGATAGAGCCAAATTGACAGCTGGAACGGTGGGCTCCTTCTGCCCTTCCCATTCTGTTCTAGGCTCTTTCCGAAGTAGGTTTAACATCTTCTTCGTCTTATTAGATATGTACGTACTCCACGGAGGTTGCGATGAGTCAGTTTTATTTCTCAGGGCAGCGGGTACAGCTGTCTGCTCCCAGAAGGCTTTAGCTTCTGTCTGTATAAATTTTGTGGTTGCAACTTGATTGTTCACAAACACACTGTTGCACAGCTTGATCTCTCCAGCCTTGTACTGCTTCTCGACCCCGTCTTTGAAGATACAGCAATCCTCGATCGCATGGCTCACTACTCTGTGGTACGGACAATACAGGGGATTGTCGGTCATTTTTACTTCGTGGGGTCTCTTCGACTCCGGCAATTGTAGACCATTGTTCAAGGCATCTTTGAATATCTTGTGGACCTTGTCCCTTCTGAAAGAGTAAACCTTGTTCTTTTTCTCCTCTAGGGAAGGCCCTTCTCCTCCTAGCAATGGCTTTCGAGGCCGATTGGTTTTGGAATCGCCTGCCTTTCGCTTGTCTTCATTGTCGGACCCATTGAATACATTGGTACTGTTGGAATTCCTGTTTCTACGGTTGTCGTCCCTCTTGCTTTTCCAAGTCTTGTCTCTCGGAGAGTCTGGGGTGGACTCTTGCTTCGAGCGTTCCAGCATTTGGACTTTCTTGGTTAGCTCCTGAAACGTCTTGAGGCCTGCTGTACACAAGAATGGGACCATCCAATTGCTGAGGTTCCCAATAAGGAGGCTGACGGACTGGTCCTGCTCTAGTGGTGGTTCACACTTGACAGTGAGGTTGCGCCATCGGGCAATAAATTCTGTGTTACTTTTGTTTTCCTTAGGCTTGGTTCTCACGAGGTCAGTAATGGAGATTTTGTCACTAACGCTCATGAATTTTTGCCAAAACAGAGACTCCATTTGGGCGAAAGTAGTGACGGACCCGTCTGGTATACTCGCGTACCAGTCGAAAGCGACACCAGTCAGGCTGTTGACAAACTGACGAAGAAGGAGTGCATCATTGTCCCCTGTATTTCCGCACGATGCTTTAAAGTGGACGACGTGCTGATTTGCGTCACCCGTCCCGTCAAATCTTCCGAACTTAAGAATGACGTATCCACTCGGGAACTCGATCAGATCGTACTGTGCGGGATATGGACGCCCACTACTGCCAATTTCTTTCTGAGCTTCGGCTTCGGCCACCAATGTTTTAACCTTGCTGGTGACCAAATCCATTATCCGATCTTGTGTTAGCGGGATAGTGCTATCTTAGGCCAAGGCGTCCCCAGAAGCGGAATGTGGCCGGCTTTCGTGCGGCTCGACCAATCTTGGACCCAAAGGGACAAGCATTGGTTGCTTCAGGTTGTCCTGACCCGGCTCATGAGTAGAGACTTGTGCTTGATTGGGAGGCGCTCGAGCAATTTGAGCCGTGAGCTGCATCACAACATTCGTCAGGTCATCGATTTTGGAGTAAAGCATAGCTATTTCTTTATCTTTGCTCCTGAGCTGTTTTCGAACCTCTTGAAGCAGCTCTTGCTCTGCGGTTCTGGGGTAGAAAGTCGGCTCTTCCTCGCTGTCCGAGCTTGACTCTACATGGATTGGGGGGTCTTTCTGCCTATCATCCTCATCGAGAGGGTTTTCATCATCCAGTGGAGGCGGCTGTTCTTGGGGAGCGGAAACCACATTCAAGACAGATTGGGCTTGGGATGTGGTGGCCCCATCAGTTGTCGCTGGAAGGGTCCCAATAACCGATAACTTTTCGGACCGCTTTCTTCTTGATTCTGGCGGTCATGGCATTTTTCTGAACCCACTTTAGAGGTTCGAAAGAATTGCTGACTTCTGCGGTCGACTCAACCGTCGTCGCAGGATGACTCGGCTCTTGGAATCTCACAAGATTCCACTTGGCCGGAGTCCTGACCCTTTTGTTGGCTCTATATCTGAGTCGCTTCTGCCTTAACTTTTCTGAATTGAGCACTTGGCAGGCTTCGGCTGTTCGGGAAGCCGCCGTAGACCGGGCGATGGAGGGCTTTGGAGATACGCCTGATTGTGCATTTGTTGGAGTCATCGCCTGAGCCCGTCTGCAACATTTGATGTTGCCCTTTGTACCGGAAGTCTTGCCCCCAGCTGGAGCACCAGAGAGTCGTTCAGACATCGTCTTAAGTTTCGGTCGTGGTGCCTTAGCGATCACAACATTCGGCCTCTTGCCCCTTGAGACCGTCTTGGCCACCTGTTTTGCCGGGATTTCTGCCAGATGAGTGCTTCCGGCAGGGTAGATGATGACGGAACCAAACTGGCGGGGCAGTTCCTCCCACCGTCGACTGAGGCTTGCGGGGAGAACCACACGAGCATTGATCTTGACCATGTACGGAATCGGGGTCGCATCAGAAGCCGGATACATCTTAGGAGACATTGTCGTTGAAAGTTGATTGCTGCACGGAAAAACATTATTTCAACACAAATATCGGTATATATGTTAAATGAGTTCGCATGAACTCTTGACCCGAGATATAGGAGGAGAGAAAAGTCCCACCGGGCGTTCCAGAATCTGTAGGGTGTTTTTCATCACCCCATTGAGAGGGGAATACGCGCGTGCTTGTCAGGCATACTACAGATTCCCCCTACCTAGGGTAGACGGAGGTTTATTGATTGTGGGTATCCGAATCTCCGGCGGCCGCGGACTAAGCTGCCGTTAATTACCCTTCGCCTTTGGAGCGAGGGAACCTCCGATTGATGGGTAAGACTGATCATGCGAACTCAATGTGCAGTGTTGTGTTTTGAAGGGGTTTTGGATATATTGGGGGCCTCGTAGAGTTTTTACGGAGGCCCCGCTACCCGGATAGTGGGCTGTGGGTCAAGGGAGCTAGCGGCCCCCTTGCGGGGTGCGAGGCAGCGCCCCATTAGAAATTTTTTTCTAACAGAGACAGTGTCGTGCAGTGTGTGTGTATGAAAAAAAAGAGAGAATAGCATCCAAAGGACGCGTGGGTATCAGCGCCTCACGTGCTTGGCACGCGGGCGCTGGGCGCCAGCGCCCCACGCGCTTTGCACACGGGCGCTGGGCGTCAGCAGGAATATGGACTTTGTTCCTATACTGGGAGCTGTGCTTCTGATTTGACTTTTGGAGTCAAACTCCTAAAAAACGATTAATTTATGGAGTTGAGCTCCAACAGATCTTGAATGGAGTTAAACTCCTAGAAATCTTTAGAAATGATCAAAGGGCCCCCTTTGTTTCTCTCCCCTTTGGCCCTGGATCTTTCCAAGACGGGATTTTTGGAGATGGGTCTCCTTCTTCTTCCTCTCGGTGGCCAGATCTTAGAGAAAGGGGGTGAGATTTCAAAATCTCACCTTTTTGAGATCTGATGGAAGATTTGAGCTCCCCTTTGTGGGTTTTGTGGTGAAAATCTATTTCTTTTTGGAAAAGAGAAGAGTTAAACACTTGATTTAATTTTAAAAAAGAGGAAGGATTTTAGAACCTTGAGAAAGGAGAAGGAGGCACAAACCCTAGAATTTTTGAGAATGGAAAAAGTTGTTTTAGATATTTTAATCATGTTTGCCTTTATAGGCTACACACTTTACATATAGCCCCTTGAGCTTTACAAAATGAAATTTTGCCCATCCCATGCCTCATGTGCTCATTTCTTTTGCATATGAGCCATGAGTTTTAATGCCAATTTTTCTAACATTTATTCATAAAATAAAATAAAATGAAATAAAAAAGGAAATACACCAAAATTATTTATTACAAAATTTTTGTTTTGGCATGGGGGATGCCGGCCGCTTCATATTCGAGCTCGACCCGGGCATTGGCCCCACTTGACCTAGGCTTGGGTCCGCTTGGCTTGGAGTTGACTTTGATTTTGACTTGGTCAACCGGGATGTAAATTATGACCCCAACAATATGTTCCTGAGCTAAAAACATTTTAAGGGAATTTTGTAATGCCAAAATAATTTACGTATTTTATTTTTATAACTCAAAATAATTATTTCGTAATTTAAAATATTGTTCGAGAATAAAATGAATTTTTATAGTTATGATAACTAACAAAAAATAATAGATATGGGAATATTATTTAGTTTTAGCCTAAATCTGTTTTAAACTAAAGATAATAATAAAATATAATTTTTGGAATTTTTCTCATATTTTTCCCGTATTTTTCAATATTTTAAACATTTTTTTAAAACCAAATTCGATTTTTGTAAAAATATAAACAGTTAGATTTTTAAAATATATATATAACCTGGACCGTTGGATGCTAGATCCAACGGCCCAGGAGCGATGGCCGCTGCCCACGAGGGTGGGACCACGCGCTTGCGCCACAAGCGCGTGAGACCACGCCTCGTGACCACGAGGCGAGCGACGGCGGCCTCTGGGCCGTTGGATTCAAATCCAACGGCCACGAATCGTTACGGCTGCAGCAGAAATCATGGGAAAAATCATTGGGCGTGGATTCTTGGAGGGATTTGACAGATTTTTGGATTTTATGGTTGAGAAAAGACCCTATAAATAGAGACCTTCAAACATTGATTTCTCACACCTCAGAACTCCAAAAATTCTGAAAAAAATACCCAGGCCTTTGTTTTGACGACACCGATGCTGTGGTTCCACTCAAGCATCGAGAAAAAATCTGAGCGCGGATCTATTGAGGATTTAGTATGAGTCTACATTTTCGACCCCTCGACATCCAACTCAAACCAAAGGTAGGATCCGCCTCTCTCCACTTGTCTGTCACCTTCTTTCTTTTAAATGATCTTAGTTTCAAATCCTAATCTCCAACCTTATATTAAAATAATGTTAAAAATATTTCTGCATGCCTATTGTGGTACCTCATGATAATTAAATTTGACCCATATTTAAAATGGTTTAATTAATTACCCCCATATGCATAAATATTGCATCCTCATCCTATATGGAATATGATATGCTTGACGTTATAACTCGTGGGGTATAAATCCACCCTATGTGTACACCCACTTAACCATGTTACCCATAACATCTCGAAATAGATTACTTCCACAAAATACCCTCATTTTATTAAAATGTGGTACATATTGAAAATACCCCTACGTCATGAGATGTTTTGAACAATTACTGTAGACGCCCTAAAACGATGTGCTTGTGCTTGCATCTTTATTCACCAATTAACCTAGCTTTGTTAAAATCCTTTATCCTTTTGGAAAGAGTTAATACTAATTTAAATAATTATGCTATGGTTTTCAACTTAACCCCCTTCCACTTAGAGAGAATATTTTTATATAAAATCTTTCTTAGTTTATTTACTATGGTTTAATAAGGTATCTTAATAGGGCAATGTTTTATATTAATCGCCCCGTGGTTATTAGACAATCGTCCCTAAAAAGGACACAAATCCTGCCGCTAATGTGCTGCGGTTGTCAACGTGGAGTTGTTCTTGAAGAATGTTACCCTTAATAAAATACCCTAATTAAATAGGATAATGTTTTACGTAAATACCTCGTGCTTGATAGGTAACCGTCCCTGAAAAGAACACAAATCATGCCGCCCATGTGCAGCGGTTGCCAACACGAACGTATTTCTAAAATATTACTTTCAAATAAAAAACATAACTTTATAAAATTATTATTTACAATAAAATATCTCAATCCATCTTAAAAGGATATAATTTCACTTATATATCTTGATATTTACTAAAAGGCTATCTTCACCAAAACCCCTAATCTTTATAAATGAGATTTTTCCAAAAGAATACCTAAAACTTTATTAAAAGACAATTTTCAAATAAATACTATAATCCTTCACTAAAAGGATATTTTCTCATTAATTTACCATGGGTTTCTAAAATGATAAATACACTAAATATCATTTTTTTCTTCTTATAAACAATAAATATCATTGAACGCTTTAATCTTTATTAACTAAGCATTCGATAAAATGATATGATGCACCTTACAAACTTTAAAAGATAACAAGATAAAATGAGTGGTTGTGAAAGGGCATGTTAAATGAGATCAACTTTTAAAAACAAGTTTATGATAAACATGACACATGATACGACTAGGGTTAGAATGAGCGGACCAAGGTATGAAATACTTATAAATAAAAATCCCTGCAGGCAGGGTGAACGGTCCAAAATATGGACGAAGACTAACCCGATATTCGGGCAAATACTAACCCTACTTAAGGGTGAATGGTCCAATGTGTGGACGAATATTAACCCTATTTTGAGGGCGAATAATCCAATATGTGGATGACATACAATGTGGAAATTCCATGCCTAGATGTGTACGCACTAACTATAATTCGTCAAAACCTTTATACCGAATATCGGGGATGGGTAGTGTGATTAGGCAAGAAGATGTGGAACTCGGATTCCCCATAATCCCGGAAAGTGAAACAGTACATTTTACTTCCCCATTTGTTGTTCCGTAGCCACAACAGAATAATCTCGAGTATCCGGACCCTTGTTTAACAAACTAATGCGACCTTTTACCTGACATATACTTTATACAACCTACCCTTACTCACATACACCTCATACAACATACTCATATACACATATACCCCTATCAACATGTCTTAATTATATACACCTTATATCTTTATACCCATATACATCATGCCTGTACATATACATCATATTTATATACACCTGTTCGTTTCTATACCTTTAATTCCTTATAAGGCAATTCTACCCAAGTGTAACTCGCTGACGAATTTTCCTTTTCTCCCTTATTTTTGGAATGTCCGTCAGATGAGAATGAGTATAATGACGAGGATTAAGGTGTGGAGCCAACTAATGAAAATTATGTAGACTTGACAACGGAAGATTAGCTAGTTTTTTTTGTTGCCCACCTGTTTAGGTCTTTACTTCTCTTTCGATATAATTAGACTATTTAGTCTCTTTTACTCTTTCCTTTGGAATGTAATAAAATTTGGTTGATGGAAATAAATGCCTTTCACTTTTATTATTTTGTTTTAGTACACATCCTACATGTTATAGATATTCATATGATTAACGTAACTGTATTGAATAAACCACATTCAATACAATTAGGTTGCGGACTATGCTATGTCACCCTTCACCTTCTTTTGGAAAGCGGGACGTGACATGCAGACCTCCTTACGGAGCATCCGATCTCGATGGAATTTTTAATACAATTTTTAAGAATAATGTGATTTTCTATTTAATAAATAAATTATGTTTTTAATAATTATATATATATATATAAATATTATCAAAACATCTATTTTATATTTTAATAAATTTCATGTTTTCTAAACACAAGAATCACAAATTTCAGAATATACCATTAACAATTCATACAAGTCAATTTACACAAAAATACCATATATTATTAAGCTAGGTATTTATTCACTAGAATACCTCTCTTTTAAAATTTACATCCATGAAAACCATAAATACGATAAATAAATACTTGAGAATTATTTGAAAGTATACTAAACTATTTTTCATAAAACCCCCTCAAGTTATATTAATTTACAATAAGGATCCTAGTAAATATAGGTTTAAGCGGGACCAATTATCTTGAGCCTCAGGAAGCCAGAGAAAGTGGGTTCTTGCCTATTTAAGGTAGAAAACTAAAACGGGGTTATCAATGGTAATTGGCTTGGAAAAAGTCACAAATCATGCCGTCCATGTGTAGTTACCGATAACCCCAAAACCTAATTCAGGAATCAAATTTTGTTTAAGTGTTTGACTTAGACAAAGTCTCAGTCTAACCTGAATACAATTCCAATCTACATACAATTCAAATATAACTCCAATACAACATGAATCCATATATACTGAAACTTGAACATGAATACCAGAATACTATCCAATATCAACATGACTTGAACTGACCGAACCATGGATATACATTGACTTGAATACATGACTATCCGTTTACATCCTTATCCATTTACATGAACAATCTATATCATGGTTTCGGCAAGTCTTATATCTACAAATCATTAAAATCAATACAAAATACATTACGGGGGTTTAAAGGGGTAGACTGGTATGGAACGTGTTAAAACTGGTATGAAACAGTCACTTTAATACACATAACCTGAATATCCGTTGTCGTTGTCCCATGGGTATTGTCGGGGCCTTGTACTCTATATACCTTAGTCCACGGAGCAAGTTGGACTCCTCTCGTATACACTGGTACATTCTGTACCAAGTTACAAACAGCTACGCTAACATAACAAACATAACCATATATATTTTACATGTTCTATTCTCTGTCTATTCTTATTTATCTTTTGGGACTTATAGAGCGATTGTTCGCTGACAATATTCCTTTTCTATTCTTTCTTTGGAATGTTGTTAGGAGGACCCGACTCTCTGGAGATCGAGCCCAGCTCAGAAGATTTGGAGCAGTTCATCGAGGACTTGGAGCTCTAGTTCACTTGTATATACTTTTATTTTCAGTTCATGCCATTGTTTAGGCATTGCTTTTCGCATTGTATTTACTTTTCAGTTGTATTGTAAAGAATGTTAATAAATAAAAAGTTGTTGTTCATTTACATCTCATGTCTTTCTTGTGTACATTTATATTATATTGCTTATTTACGCTTAACGTGTTTACTTCCGAGTAAATACGTCGCGTGCCTGCCGCGTCTCCTTATCCGTACACCGGGAAGCGGGGCGTGACAAATACGCCGCTGCCATGCCTTTATACCTCGGTACTTACTTGATCGTTAGAGGATCCTACGGTGGTCACCCACCCAGGGACTTCCGTACAGGTAGCTCGGCGTCAACAACAACCCATCGAGATCCATATATTCAGCTCTTAAATATCAATCTCAACCGTTCAAGACCGCTTGCAGCAGGATCGACGGTGGATGATGTAATACCCTAGTCCGATCGTACGTTTCTTTTTCTTTTTGGACATATTGTGGGTTGTTTTATTATTATTATTATTATTTGGAATTTAATACTTTTAATTAAGATATATGCATATAATTATGGTTTTTTGAAGTTTGTTAAATAGACGTATTATTAGTATTTAAATATTTATTTGTTTAACACTATTTTATAACCATATTTATATTTTAGTATTATAGTTTAAACAAAAGATATTTTGTTTGTATTTCTTTAAACAATATATATACACAAGATTTTATCTCTTTTTAAATCTTATTTATAAGATATTTTGCTTAACGATATTTATTTAGTTAAAATATTTAGTTTTGACAGATCATAAGAGTCCCTGTTAAATGTTTTAACCAAATAATTTTTTTTTCTAAACTAACAACTTAATTTCTCTCTCCAATCACCATATATCTCTCCCCTTAATCTTTGTAATGACTCTAATTTTACTGTACAAATTTTTTTAAAGTTAATGTACAAAATGGAGTTTGCTAACCTAAGTACAAGTTATAAATTTAAATTGTTTAAGAATAACAAGAAAGCACTTGTGGCTCATTGGTAAAGCCTTGTACTGCAGTGGCATAGCCCCTGTGTTCGAATCCCATCAGCCACATATATCTTTCTGAATTTTTATTTTAAAAATTTTTGGAAGTCCAAAAGTTTACACGTGCAATACACGTAAGAAATGAAAAGACAGAAAAATAAACATGTGCACAATATTGTATGAACAGCCGAGGACACGTGGTATCAATCCAGAGCCCCAATGCCCCCATCGAACCTGCGAGATCGGCAAATAGCCCGGCGACGCCAGCCGTCCGTAAAGGATAGTCCCTCGTGCTTTGCCCACAACACCCCTTGGCCCACCCCTCTACCCCTGTTCTGTTTGATTTTTCCTGAAAATTTACAGAGAATTAAAATGAAGCTTTTATTCCAATTTTTAATGCATTTTTAATTATTTCTTCAATTCCAAAACTCTAATTCCATCATATAAATACAACACCATACCCTAACCCTCTTCATTCTGAAATCTATTGCTAAAATTCTCAAAAATTCTCAAGTCTAAAAAGAGTACAAGTGGAGTTAGCCCTAAGTCAATTTCTGGCGATGATTCGAGACAATTCCGGCGACCCCGCGACTCCATGAAGCTACTATTCTCTTTCTTTACCTCCCCTCTAACCTTTTAGCAAGTAAGTCCCACCTCCCCTCTTCTCTTTCTACCATAAAAATCCTTTTATTCAAAACTTGTCGGTAAATAGAGTTATACCGACATCCGGTTCTATAATCCTTAAAATTATAATTTTTCTTAAGAATCACTCATCCATATCACTATATCTTGCTTATTAATCATGAAATAAATAATTAGAATAATTTTCACCTTAAAATACCATGTTAAATAACTTTAGTTAAGCTTTTACGTTTAAATACCATGAACTTTACATACGACATCTTTTAATTATTTAGCTTAGCATACCTTCAGAAAACCTCACGAGATAATGACCTACCTCTCACATACACATATCTTGACATAGCAAAATTCTCTTGAACAATATTTTTATGGCAAAATACGACTTTTCATCAAAATAGCTTAAACTATTAAAAACCCGGATTTCTTTAAATTGTTTTACTTAAATTTTTGCGATTATATCTCTACAATCCATTTTGGGGAACTCGGTCATATAACGACTCTGTTTATAATGTACATAAAATTTTTAAAGTTAATGTACAAATGGAGTATTTGTAAATCCTAAGCACAAGTTATAAATTTGATTTATTTTTAAACAGCAAGAAAGCACTTATAACTCAGTGGTAAAATCTTATACTGCTGTGACGTAGCCCTGTGTTTGAATCCCATCAGCCACATATTATTTTTGCTGATTTTTCTTTTAAAATTTTTGGAAGTCCAAAAGCTTACATGCGTAATACACGTAAAATGAAAAATCACTGAAAAATCAAACATGTGCAAAATGCTATTAACTACGACTAGGACACGTGGCATTCATCCGACGGCCCAACTCAAAGATTGGACCGGCGAAATCCTTCAAACTGCTGGCGGCGCCGGGTCCCCCGTCCCTAATGCCTCCAATTTTTGCCCTAGCATCCCTTAGACTCCCCCCACTAATCCTAGTCTGTTTGTTTTCCCTGCACATTAACAGAGAATTAAAATGAGGCATTAACCCAAAATGTTAATGCATTTTAATTCCATTCTTCAATCCTCATAACCCTAATTTCCCCTATAAATACCACCCTACACCCTAGCCCTCATCATTCTGAAATCTCTTGTTAAAACTCTCAAAATTTTCTAAGTCCAAAAAGTTGTACAAGTGGAGTTAGCCCAAGGTCAAGTTTCGGCAACGTTTCGGGAAAATTCCGGCGACACCGCGACTCTACGAAGTTCACAACTTGTTCCTATACCTCTTTTCTCTTCTCCAAATCCGTAAGTTCCCTCTCATTTCCTCTATTTCTATTCTAAAACAATCTTCTATTAAAACTCGTCGGAAGCAGAGTTAATCCGACTCCCGATTCTAATTTTCATTAAAAACCCAACTTTTCTTAACCACAAATTAACCATCTCTTTATATCTTGTTTAGCAACCATAAAACAACATTTAGAACAAGTTATGATATGCAACTTGTATTGCACTTTTTCGTTAAAATACCACAAAATTTACCTACGACATTACTTATCATATAGCGTATATTACCTTTAGAAAACTCACAAGGTAATGACTTATCTCATCACAACACTCATCATGATATAGCACGATTGTCTCTTTATAATATTTTTGGACTAGTACAATTTTACGATAAAATACCCTAAACTATTAAAAACTGTATTCTTTAAGATTGTTTTAATTAAATTCCATACAATTATGTCCTTACAATCTATTTTGGGGAATCCGATTTGGTTGGTGCGGGTTATCGCATATCCATCAGACTAGTAAGGCGAGATGCATACCTCCTCACGGAGCATACGATCTCGATGGAATTTTTATTACAATTTTTAAGAAAACGTGATTTCTATTTAATAAATAAATTCTATTTTTAATATATATATATATATATTATCAAAATATCTATTTTAAATATATTTAATAATTCCATGTTTTCTAAATCAAAAGAAAAGAATCACAAAAGTTCATGAAAATACCATCAAGAAATCAGTACAAGCCAATTTACATGAAAATACCAAATACTATTCAATTTAGATTTATATCCACTAGAATATCTCATCTTATAAAAATTACATCTATGAAAACCCTAAAGACGATAAATAAATACTTGAAATTTATTTTGAAAATATATCAAAACTATTTTTCATAAAATCCCCTCAAGTTATATTAATTTACAATAAGGACCCTAGTAAATATAGGTTTAAACGGGACCAATTCTCTTGAGCCTCAGGGAGCAGGAGAAAGTGGGTGCTTGCCTATTTAAGGTAGATAACTAAAAAAAGGGTTATCAATACGGTAATTGTCTTGGAAAAAGACACAAATCCTGCAGTCCATGTGCAGCAATTACCGATAACTCCAAAACTAATTCAGGAATTCAATTCTGTTTAAGAGTCTGACTCAATCGGAGTCTTGATCTAATCTGAATTCAATCTGAAAACAATCCATCTTTGAATACAATTCATATATAACTCCAACACAACATGAATCCATTTATACTAGAATACAATCTATATCAACATGAACATGACTTGACCGAACCATGGATATACATTGACCTGTCTATATGACTATCCGTTTACATCCTTATCCGTATACATGAATTACCGATATCATGATTTCGGCAAGTCTTACATCTATTAAACAAAATAATACCAAATACATTACGGGGTTCTAAAGGGGTAGACTGGTACGGAATGTGTTAAAAGTGGCACGAGACGGTCACTATAATACACTTAACCTGAACATCCATTGCCGTTGTCCCGTGGGTTTTGACGGGGCCTTGTGATCCATATACCATAGTCCACGGGGTAAGTTGGACTCCTCTCATATATACTGGCATATTCTGTACCAAGCTACAAACAACTGCGTTAACATAACTATGAAACATTATACCAGTTATAATCTCTTATCTGCTTATTTTATTTCTCTTTCTTTGGGCCATTGATAGAGGCTGCCAGATTGAGAGGACTGTTGATGTACAGCCTACCTTAGAGATCATAATATTGTCTACCGTGCAGATAAATGACCCAGCTGTTGCCGAGGTTGATGGGATGTCGCTTCCAGAGCTTATGAGCTGAAACCACGGGAGCTTTCAGGCAGAGATGTGACAGAAGATAGCTAGTCTATCTTGAGTTGAGCGACTGATATGATTCGTCTGATTTGATATGCCGACGCAGGCTCAGTTGAGTTGAAGAATTCCAGTTGAAGGATCATGTTCACCGCCGAAAGACGCGGCCGGGACGTTAGGATGTCTGGCCTGAATTATGGGGGCAGATACTATTTGGTTTTATCTGTCTACCTCTCCGAAGATGCCAAGTTAATTTATTGCACCGTGTATCGAACGTTTAAACAGATGCGGCCGCTGTAGCAGACTTCGTCAGATTCCCCCTAGTTGGCGAACGGTTTTTGATTGTGGGGACGCTCTTCCCTGCAGGCGCAAGCCCCTGCAGTTAATTACGTTACCGCGTAGCGATAACCACTTTCTCCTGCTCCAGATGTTCACTTCGTGTCGTGTGTATTTATTTTATTTTTGGTTTCCCGTGGATTGTATACGGAGACTAATTTGTGTTGTTGCCTGTAGGGCGGGGATTAGTCCAAATCCGTATTTTCTTAGATTTGGGTTTGGCATCGTTAACCTTGTTTGAGATCAAGATCAATTTAAATGTTTGTTAAGGATACGTTGGTCTAATTTTTAGACTAAGATCTACTTAATAAGGTTTTAGGATCATTTAGATCCAAAGAAAGAGTATTTGGGTTCTATTATTTTAGTTTAAGGACATCGCAGTCCGTTATTAGTTTATGGACGTTACGGTCCATGGGCTAGTTTAAGGATATTACGGTCCATTGTTAGTTTAGGGACGTTTCGGTCCGTGGAATTTTTGGTTGTCGGGACTCGCCACCTCTCTGAAGACGTTGAAGAATTACAACGACATATATCAGAGGTGTGGGGAGATATACCCTTGAATCAATGTCAGTTGGGAGATTTGTAGTTAGGTTTGGGACTAAGATCAATCTAGAAAAATTGTGAGCACATGGGCTCGATTGATCTGAATTAGGGACTTTTGGTCAACTTGGACTCAGTCCACTCAGTTTTGAATAAAATGTTAATCACTTGTTTGGGCTCGGTCCCTTTTATGTGTAACAATGCGAAGCATTGATTTGGGCTCTGACTCTCCCATATTTCTTTATGTTTTTTTTTATATAGAGTGTTAAACACTCTTTGTGGCTTTTGGGCTCTATGGGCAGAGCGCTTTATATGAGACAGCGCCCACGTGGAGGGACGTCGGGCGCTTGGCGCTGGGCGCCAACCAATGAGCGCAGAGTACTCTTTATTTCAGCAGCGCCCACGTGAGGGGTACGTGGGGCGCTTGGCGCTGAGCGCCAACCAACGAGTGCAGAGCACTCTTTATTTCAGTAGTGCCCATGTAAGGGGAATGTGGGGCGCTTGGCGCTGGGCGCAAACCAATGAGTGCAGAGCACTCTTTATTTTAGCAGCGCCCACGTGAGGGGCACGCGGGGCGCTTGGCGCTATTTCCTTCTTTATGCATTTTTCTGCAGAGTTCAATTCTTTGTTCTCCCCTGAATCTTCAATCCCAGAGAATAAATTCATCCCTACGAGAATTAAATTCTCATTTGTGGGAGACTTGTCTCATGGATCTCAGATCCAGGGAAAGAACTATGTTCTTTTATAAGGGTTAAACCCTCAGGTATGCCGATGAGATACTATGATCTCTATTTACCTTGAAGAAAGTTCTTCTTCTTTCTTCTCTCTGAAAGATCTTTTTGCTTGCTCTTCTTTTTGAACTTGAAGCTTATGGGGGGGTCCTCCTTCTAAGACTTGAAGTCTTGGGGTCTTTATATAGTGGAGGCACATTTGTTGATTCAGTTAAGGAAATCTCCCATTGAGAGATTTCTTAATTGATTTGGGGAATTTATCCACCATTGGATTTTTGATCCAAGGACTTTTGTTTTACAGAAAACATTTTTCTTATTTTTAACAAAATTAGGAAAATATTTTCCCGTACAGAGCTTATTCTGTATCTTGGTGATTTTTAATCACCATTGATGTTTGATCCAACGGTAATCTTTCTTGTTTAGAAAGATTGGGAAGATATTTTCCCCTATAGAGCTTATTCTGTAACTTGGTGATTTTTAATCACCATTGGTGTTGGGGTAAAAATTTACACCCCGATTGACCAAGTCAAAATCAAAGTCAACCCCAAGCCAAGTGAGCCCAAGCCCAGATCAAGTGAGCCCATGCCCAGATCAAGCCCGAACATGAAGCGGCCGGCCTCCCCCCATGCCAAGATAAAATTTTTGTAATAAATAATTTTGTTGTATTTCTTTTATTTTATTTTATGAATAAATGTAAGAAAAATGGGCATAAGGCCGAATTTTTGTAAAGCTCATGGCTTATGTGCAAAAAGAAATAGCACATGAGCCATGGTATAGGCAAAATGCCATTTTGTGAAGCCCAAGGGGCTATGTGTAAAGTATATGGCCTATAAAGGCAAGGATAATGAAAATATCCCAAGAACTTTTTTTTCTCTCCCCAAAAAGAATCCAGATCTGAGATCTTTCTCCTTCATCAAGGTTCTAAAACCTTCTTCTTTCTTTTGAATTAAATCAAGAGTTTTACTCTTCCTTTTATAAAACTAAATAGTTTTTCACCACCAAACCCACAAAGGGGAACTCAGATCTTCCATCAGATCTCAGAAAGGAAAGATTTTTTTTAAAATCTCATACTTCTTGATCTTCAAGATCCGGCCTAAAGAGGGGGAAGAAGGAGACCCATCTCCTGAAAATCCCACTTTGGGAAGATCCAGAGCTCAAGGGAGAAGCCCGTTTCAGTATCTCCAAAGACATCTTAGGAGTTTAACTCCCCTCTAATTTCTCCTTCGGGAGTTTAAATCCCATTCCTGGGGCTAAGAACCCCTTTTTCTCGCCGGCGCCCAAGCGCCCGAGCGTCTAGCGCCCCAAGCGCTCAAGTGCCCAGCGCCCACGTACCGGGCATGTGGTGCGCTAGCGCTCGAGCGCCCAGCGCCCACGTACCGGGCACGTGGTGCGCTAGCGCTCGAGCGCCTAGGGCTCAAGCTCCCCAGCGTCCACGTGTCGGACACGTGGTGTGCTAGCGCTTAAGCGCACAGCGCCTAAGCGCACAGTGCTCAAGCTCCACAGCGCCCATGTGTCGGATACGTGGTGCGCTAGCGCTTAAGCGCACAGCGCTCAAGCACCCAGCGCCCACGTATCGGACACGTGGTGCGCCAGCGCTTAAGCGTACAGCGCTCAAGCACCCAGCGCCCACGTGTCGGACACGTGGTGCGCCAGCGCCTAAGCGCACAGCGCTCAAGCACCCAGCGCCCACGTGTCGGACACGTGGTGCGCCAGCGCCTAAGCGCCCAGCGCCTAAGCGCCCAGCGCTCAAGCGCCCAGCGCTCGCATGCTAGGCACGTGAGCCCAGCGCTCACATGCTAGGCACGTGAGGCGCTGGCCCCACGCGTCCTTTGGGTGCTTTTCCCCTTTTTATATATGTATATACATACACACACACACACATACACTCTACAACACTGTCCCTCTCAAAAAAAATTTGGGCCGGATGTCCCGCACCCCATAAGGGGGCTGCTAGCCCCCTTGACCACCAGTCCGCTATCCGGGTAGCGGGACCCCCGTAAAAACTCTGCGTAGCTCCCGATATTTCCAAGCCCCCTCCAAAACAAAACACACGTACACTGCACATTGAGTTCGCATGACCAGTTTAACCCGTTAATCGGAGGTTCCCTCGCTCCAAAGGCGAGGGGTAATTAATGGCAGCTTAGTTCACGGCTGCCGGAGATTCGGATCCCCATAATCAATAAACTCCGGCCTATCCTAGGCAGGGGGAATCTGTAATACGCCTGACAAGCGTGTGCGTATTCCCATCTCAATGGGGTGACGAAAAAAACCATACAAATTCTGGCACGCCCGGTGGGACCTTTCTCTCCTCCCATATTTCGGGTTAAGCGTTCATGCGAACTCAATCAATATACATATCGATTGCCTACACTGAAATGATGTTTTTTTTCTTTTTTCCGTGCAGCAATCAAATTTTGACGACAATGTCTCCTAAGACGAATTCAGCTTCCAACGCGACCCTGATCCTGTACGTGGTCAAGGTCAATGCTCGTGTGGTTCTCCCCACAAGCCTCAGTCGACAGTGGGAGGAATTGCCCCGCCAGTTTGGCTCCGTCATCATCTATCCTGCCGAAAGCACTCATCTAGCAGAAATCCCGGCAAAACAGGTGGCCAAGCCGATCTCAAGGGGCAAGAGGCCGAATGTTGTGATCGCTAAGGCACCACAACCGAAGCTTAAGACGATGTCTGAACGACTCTCTGGCGCTCCAGCTGGGGGCAAGACTTCCGGTACAAAGGGCAACATCAAATGTTGCGGAGGAGCTCAGGCGATGACTCCAACAAATGCACAATCGAGCGTATCTCCAAAATCCTCCATCGCCCGGTCTACGGCGTCTTCCCAAAGAGCCGAAGTCTGCCAGGTGCTTAGAACAGAAAAGTTAAGGCAGAAGCGGCTCAGGTATCGAGCCAACAAGAGGGCCAGGGCTTCGGCCAAGTGGAATCTTGTGAAGTTCCAAGAGCAGGGTTACTCTGTGATGACGGCTGAGTCGGCCACAAAAATCAGCAATTCCTTCGAACCTCTGAAGTGGTTTCAAAAAAATGCCATGACTGCCAGAATCAAGAAGACAGCAATCCGAACGTCGCTACAAAGAGACGTGTCCCGGCCCCAACAGAAAAAGTATGACACATCTCTTCAAGAGTTTATCAGGCGCTCTGTGCCGCACGAAAGCAGTGGGGCAAACCCAGAAAAGAAGCGCCAGCACCATTCAAGAACCTGTCAGGCCAGCCGCCTTCAATCGACTGCCCGCTACCGAAACAGGGGGGGTCAAGACAGCGATCTGTGAAATCAGCCACCGATGATAAAACGATGGCTGGATATATCATCCATACAGTCTATATGGCGGGTGGGCGCCCTAGCGACAACCTTCGCAGCAAAAGCAAGGATGGGGCCACCACATCCCAAGCCCAATCTGGCTTGAATGTGGTTGCCGCTTCCCAAGAACAGTCGCCTCCGCTGGATGATGAAAACCCTCTCGATGAGGACGATAGGCAGAAAGACCCTTCGGTCCGGGTAGAGTCAAGCTCGGACAGCGAGGAAGAGCCGACTTTCCGCCCCAGGACCGTGGAGCAAGAGCTGCTTCAAGAGCTTCGAAAACAGCTCAAGAGCAAAGATAAAGAGATGGCCAAGTTCTATTCGAAAATCGACGACCTAACAAACGTTGTGATGCAGCTTACGGCTCAAATTGCTCGAGCGCCTCCCAATCAAGCACAAGTCGCTACTCATCAGCCGAGTGATGACAATCCGAAGCAGCCAATGCCTGTTCCTTTGGGTCCAAGACTGGTCGAGCCGCACGAAAGCCGACCACATTCCGCTTCTGGGGACGCCCTGGCCCCAGATAGCACTATCCCGCTAACACAAGATCGGATAATGGATTTGGTCACCAGCAAAGTTAAAACATTGGTGGCTGAAGCTGAAGCTCAGAAAGAAATTGGCAGTAATGGGCGGCCATATCCCGCACAGTACGATCTGATCGAGTTCCCGAGCGGCTACGTCATTCCTAAGTTCGGAAGATTTGACGGAACGGGGAATGCAAATTAGCACGTCGCCCACTTCAAAGTATCGTGTGGAAATACAGGGGGCAATGACGCACTCCTTCTTCGTCAGTTTGTCAACAGCCTGACCGGTGTTGCCTTCGACTGGTACGCGCGTATACCAGACGGGTCCGTCATTACCTTTGCCCAAATAGAGTATCTGTTTCGGCAAAGGTTCATGAGTGTCAGTGATAAAATCTCCATTGCCAACCTTGTGAGGACCAAACCAGGGAAGAATGAAAGCAACACCGACTTTATCGCCCGATGGCGTAATCTCACGGTCAAGTGCGAACCGCCGCTGGAGCAGGACCAGTCCGTCAGCCTTCTCGTTAGGAACCTCAGCAATTGGATGGTCCCATTCTTGTGTACAGCGGGCCTCAAGATGTTTCAAGAGCTAACCAAGAAAGTCCAAATGCTGGAATGCTCGAAGCAAGAGTCTACCTCGGACTCTCAGAGAGACAAGACTTGGAAAAGCAAGCGGGATGACAACCGTAGAAGCGGGAATCCCAGCAGTACCAATGTCTTCAATGCGTCCGAAAATGAAGAAAAGCGAAGGGCGGGCGAATCCAAAACCAACCAGTCTCGAAAGCCAGTGCTGGGAGGAGAAGGGCTTTCCCTAGAGGAGAAAAAGAACAAGGTTTACTCTTTCAGAAGGGACAAGGTTCGAAATATATGTAAAGATGCCTTGAACAACGTTCTACAATTGCCGGAGTCGAAAAGACCTCAAGAAGCAAAAATGACCGACAATCCCCTGTATTGCCCGTACCACCGAGTAGCGAGCCATGCGATCGAGGATTGTTATATCTTCAAAGACTGGGTCAAGAAACAGTACAAGGCTGGAGAGATCGAGCTGTCCAAAAGTGTGTTGGTGAACAATCAAGTTGCAACCACCAACTTTATACAGACAGAAGCTGAAGCCTTCTGGGAGCAGACAGCCAAACCCGCTACCCTGAGAAATGAAACGGACTCACCGCAGCCTCCGTGGAGTACGCACATATCTAATAAAATGAAGAAGATGATAAAGCTACTTCGGAAAGAGCCCAGGACGGAATGGGAAGGGCAGAAGAAACCTACCGTGCTAGCTGCCAATGCGGCTCCATCAGGCTCAAAATCCAAAAAGCTCAAGAAGAAGAGAAGTGCAGCTCGACACAGAAAAGAGTCGGCAGGGAGATCGACCATTCAAAAATATATTGATTCCCTCGAAGACTATGAACAGAAAGAAAGAACTCTAATTCAATTGAAAGAGTTCTTCCCTGTAGAAGCGGCTGGGATTCTGGAGGAGTTAGAAGAAAACTCCAATGAAGAGATCCTTATAGTGACCTGCTACGCTATCCACCTGGGCAGCGACTCTGAGGAGGAGCTCTGTTTTCCCGAAGAGGATGAAGAGCTCACCACTAAGGCCAACCAAATCCAGCTCAGAAGAGGATGAAGAGCTCGCCACTAAGGCTCTACCGCCAAATCAGGGCAACGCCCCAAAAGGGAAGGAAAAACAAGTCGCTAATGAAGAAGATGGCAGAGAACTTGTCCATGAAGATTCGAGTCCTTCCCTAGTAGACTATAATGACTTGGCTCACCTCCGAAAGCTTCCGTCTCTCCTTAGCATCTACGATGCCTTGGTTCTATCTCAAGAGCTTAGAGATGTTCTCATTCATGCTCTACAAAACCCTGAGCGGTATTAGGCTCGCTTTGCAGAAATTAATATGAAAGAAGCTCAGTACACTTTGCAAGCCGCCGCAGTCACGTTTAAGGATGAAGACTTGCTACTGGGAACGGCTGAGCATAATCGGCCGCTTTACGTGACCGGGTACAGCGATGGAGATCGGATTAATCGCATATTGATTGATCCGGGTCCTCAGTGAACATCATGAACTTGCGGACACTGAAGAGTTTGTCAATGGACGTCCGTCGCCTGTCAAGGGAAAGGATTGTCATTCAAGGCTTCAATCAAAATTGCCAGTAAGTTCTGGCGTCCATAGCTTTGCCAATCAAATTCGGGGATCTACAAACTGAAGCTAAGATATACGTGATCGATGCCGACACGTCTTATAAGATTCTCTTGGGATGGCCTTGGCTCCACGATTACGGCATCGTTCTGTCAACTCTCCATCAATGCATGAAGGATACTAAAAATGGTGAAGAAAGACGCATTGACAGAGACATCCAGCCGTTCGGTGTGCATGAAGTCCGATATGAAAATTCTCGGTACTTTATGAACCACCAAAATCCTAAGCCACAACTGACTGAGGATAGAGCGGCCCCAAGACTCAAAAGAAAATATGAACCGGCTGTCACTTTCAAAAGCAAAAACGCCCAAGTACGCCCGCGTTTCGGTAGCGACACTGATGAGTCCGACGCTGGAAGTCCGTCCTTCCGTAAAACTCGCCTTCGTTTCGGTAGCAATATGGACGAATCTGTTACTGAAGCCCCATCTAGAAGCAAAGTCCGCCCTCATCTTGGCAGCGACACTGAAGAGTCGGAGGAAGAGGACCTGCCGTGCAACAGCTGTGCAGATTGGACCCCTATGCAACAAACAAAACTACGAGAGACTTTCGAAATTGCAGAAGGGCCCCTAGCTGTCATAAGGGTGTCGGAGCAGATGTGCAAAGAGCTCGATGCATTGTCAGTCTCCACCGTAGACCGGCTGAAAACTTTCTACGTGCCCGGAAGGAAAAATGGACAGAAAGGCATCCTGTTTTATGGGTCAAATTCTGTTGTGCACCCGGACGATATGTCTGTCGCGTGCCTTCCCTATGAGAGAGGCATAAGAGTCATCCTCAATCCCAGATACTATGCACCCGAGATGCGGGAATATTTCAAAAAGTGCAGATGCCGGTTATATCAAACGGAGTCCGAAGCAAAGTTTTATGAAATGCTATGGCATCCGTCCCAGGTCCGAGCGCTCATCGATGGACGAATTCCAGATAGACGGGGCATAGGCTACATTCAACCTGATTCCAAAGCGTGCTACATGATCCATGTTGGTGAGGCCAGCGAAGAGTCAAATGATGAAGACGAGCTAGCCGAGCCAGAAGAAGCTCCTCAAGAGCTCGAAGATGGCGGACAAGCAACCTTTGACGAGTTAACCGAGATTGACTTAGGAACGCCCGATAATCCAAGGCCGATCTACATCAGCTCACTCTTGTCGGAGGAAATGAAAGAGCAGATAATTGCCCTGCTGCATGAGTTCGTCGACTGATTCGCGTGGACATACAAAGAAATGCATGGCCTTTCCCCTGAAGTGGCCGTGCATAAGCTGGCTATATCTCCTGATGCTAAGCCAGTCAAACAAGCTCCTCGAAAAATGAGAAGAGAACTAGAAGAAAAGGTCATCGAGGAAACCAGGAAGCTCATCGATGCCGGCTTCATCAGGGAAGAGAAATATGAGGACTGGATCGCATGTATAGTCCCAGTGAAGAAGAAAAATGGGCAGATCCGAGTTTGTGTCGATTTCAGGGACCTCAACAAGGCATGTCCTAAAGACGACTTCCCGCTACCGATCATGGAAATGATGGTCGATGACACCTCAAATTACGAGTTGTTCACCTTTATGGATGGCTCGTCTGGATATAATCAGATCAAGATGTCGCCTGAGGATGAGAAACACACAGCATTTCGAACCCCGATCGGAATATATTGCTACAAGGTGATGCCGTTGGGACTGAAGAACGCAGGTGCTACATATCAAAGGGCAATGACTAGTATCTTTGATGATCTAATCCATAAAGTCGTCGAATGCTATGTTGATGATCTGGTTGTCAAAACTAAAGCCATGGCCGACCACCTCCAAGATCTTAGGACCGTTCTCACCAGACTGAGGGAATACGATCTGAAGATGAATCCTTTTATGTGCGCTTTTGGCGTGTCATCGGGAAATTTCCTAGGCTTCATAGTCCGATATCGAGGGATCGAAGTTGACCCATCAAAGATAAAGGCCATCATGAAGATGCCCCCTCCAAAGAGCCTGACACAGCTAAGATCTTTTCAAGGCAAGCTTGCTTATATACGGAGGTTTATCTCAAATTTATCGGGAAGATGTAGGCCCTTCTCAAAGCTCATGAAGAAAGGAGCTCCTTTTATCTGGGATGCCGAATGTCAAGCAGCGTTCGAAAGCATCAAACAATACTTGTTGCACCCTCCAGTGCTGGCCGCTCCCATTCCAAATAAACTGCTGATTCTCTACACTGCCGCGCTAGATAAGTCACTCGGTGCTCTCCTTGCCCAGAATAATGAGGAGGGAAAAGAAAATGCCCTCTACTACCTCAGTTGAACTCTAGTCGGGACGGAACACAACTATTCCCCAATCGAAAAGCAATGCCTGGCTCTGATATTTGCTGTGAAGAAGCTGAGGCACTATCTGCTCGCTCATCGGGTAATGCTGATCTCCAAGGTCGACTCGCTCAAATACTTGATGACCAAAGCAAGCCTAGCCGGCAGAATGGCAAGATGGGCTGTCATGCTACTTGAGTTTGACATAGTTTATACTCCTCATAAAGCAGTAAAAGGGCAAGCTCTTGCAGACTTTCTCGCTGCTCATCCCATACCAGAAGGGTCACCACTCAGTTGTGAGTTACCCGACGAACAAGTGCCGCATCTCGAGAATGACGAGCCATGTTGGGAGCTCTACTTCGATGGGGCCTCATCAATAAGGACCTTTAGTAAATCAAGCATCGCGGAGATAAAAGCAGGGATAGAATTGGTGTTCATCACGCCATCAATGGGAACCCTACGGCGTTCTTTTGCTCTCACCGAGCCTCGCACAAACAATGAGGCCGAGTATGAAGCTCTGATAGCTGGTTTGGAGCTCGCCATAGAAATGGAAATCCTTCGGCTACGGGTTTACGGTGACTCCCAGCTTGTCGTCAACCAAGTAAGCGATGACTATAAGATATACAAACCCAAGTTAGCTCGGTACAGAAGCCGGGTGGTGGAACTTATGAAACGGTTCACTCACATTGAACTAATGAGAGTCCCCAGAGCGTTGAATGGAAAGGCTGACGTACTCGCTCGCTTAGCCAAGGAGCTGGCTGAACCTGACATGGACGAAATTCTGATCACAGTCAGGAGCCGGCAAATTCTATCCCCAGTCTCTCTATGAGAAAAGGAAGGCGCGGAACAGAAGAGCAGTCCTGCCGAAGAAGCTACGATCATCCAATACGAGCCCGATTGGAGAGAACCCTTCATAGAGTACCTCCGATACGACAAGCTGCCCGAAGGAAAATCTGCAAGGATTCAGCTGAAGAAGAGAGCTCTCCGATATGTGTTTGTAAATGACACGCTATATCGCAGGTTATATGACCAACTCTGGCTCAGATGTTTGTCATCGGCGAAGCCCAGAAATTCATGAAAGAAGTTCACTCGGGCGTTTGCGGCGCTCACCAATCTGGCCCTAAGATGCGACTTCAAATTAAACGGCTTGGATATTACTGGCCCACCATGATACGGGATTACGGAGAGCATGGAAAGAAATGTCATATCTGCCAAATTCACGGTGATTTCATTCACAAGCATCCCAATCCATTGCATCCTACGGTGGCGTCATGGCCCTTCGAAGTCTGGGGAACCGACATAGTTGGCCCAATTGATCCTCCGTCATCTAGAAGCCACCGGTTCATACTGGCCGCAACAGACTACTTCTCCAGATGGGCTGAAGCTGTCCCGCTAAAAGAAGTCAAGACAGAAGATATTCTGACATTCTTCCAGCATAATATTCTATACCGCTTCGGTATACCAAGAAGAATCATTTCTGACAACGGGCCTTCTTTCAAGAGCTTCAAAGTCTCAAGGTTCGCTACTCAGTACAAGATAGACTGGAGATATTTCTCCATCTATAATCCAAGAGCCAATGGGCTAGCCGAAGCCTTCAATAAGACTCTATGCAAGCTCTTGAGGAAAAATGCTTCAGCCAACAAGAGAGATTGGAATCTCAAACTTCATGAGGCATTGTGGGCATATCGTACCACGCACCGTACTCCAACTCAGTCCACTCCATACTCATTGCTCTTCGGAGTGGAGGTGGTCCCCCCTCGAAGTCGAAGTTCCAAGCCTAAGAATGGCCGTTCAGCACGAGTTGACGGAGGAGGAAAACGTGCTCCTTCGGCTTGAAGAGCTCGACGCCCTCGAAGAAAAGAGGCTCGCTGTGCAGCAAAATCTGGAGCTATACCGATCCCAAATGTCACGGGCCTATGACAAGATAACCCGTCTCCGTGCTTTCAAAAAAGGTGAATTGGTGTTGGTCCTCAAAAAACTGATCATCCCCAATCGACATGCCAAGGGAAAATTCAAGCCAAACTGGGAAGGACCATACGTCATCGAGAAAGTGTTCGACGGAGGATCCTACCAACTAATAAGTGCTGAGGGAGAAAGGCCCATGCCACCCATCAATGGCCGATATCTCAAGAAATACTACGCGTGAATGCTCCAAGTCACAGGCGGATTGAGCACACCGGCCCTACGGTCCGGATCATACATCCTGCAAAACCGTACACAATCCATGGGCGTAAACGATCCCTATCTCTCCCAAATCTTGCCGGTGAAACTACTTTTAAAGTCCCACCAGCGGAAAAAAAAGGTATGTCCACAAGCAAAACGGGCACGGATGAAAACCCGAAAGGGCTCCGTGAGTAAAAACAGCAGGACTACCGGCAAGTTTGTGAAAACCCGAAAGGGCGCAAACTCGTGAGGAGAGATGAAATACGCTCGCAAAGTCCTCTCGACCTTGTGAGGAGAAAATCCCTTCGTGAGATCCTTACGACTCACAAAGGAGCAACACACTTAGGAATTCTTACGATTCCTAAAGAGAACATACACCTGCGAGATCCTTTCGACTCGTAGGGAGAAAATGCTTTTATGAGACCCTTACGGCTGATAAAATTGAAAAGTCTTAGGTGACAGGGACCTAAACCTGTCTCCTAAGCCACCGCTCCCCAACGGAAATGGCAAATGATGAGTCGCTCCTGGCGTTACGCTTCAGTGTTAGCGGTGCTGATGCCGACCAAAACCCAAATCCCAAGTCCTCCCGAGGAAAATGATGAGTTGCTCCTGGCATTGCTCCAGTGCAGCAATGCTGATGCCAACCAAGATCCAAATCCCAAGTCCTCCCGAGGCAAATGATGAGTTGCTCCTGGCATTGTTCCAGTGCAGCAATGTTGATGCCAAACAAGATCCAAATTCCAAGTCCCCAAATGGCGAATGATGAGTCGCTCCTGATATCATATTCCAGTGCAGTGATGCAGACGCCAACCAAAATCCAACTTCTTAAAATTCTCCCGGCCCTACGGTTAGTCCCCAAATTGACTGCCGTATACAATCCACGGGCTTAAATAATTCTCAGCATACCCATGCCCCACCGCAATTATCAGTTACGCGGCCGGTCTCCACCCTTGGAATTATGCTCCATTAGGAAAGACCCACTCATGTTTGCTCACGATATATGAGGAGAACAAACCTTTGTGGGATCCTTACGACTCACAAAAGAAAAACACACTTGGGAGTCCCCATGAATCCTAAGGAGAAAGTACAGCTACGAGATCCTTTTGACATGTAGGGAGAAAATACTTTTATGGGACCCTCACGGCTCATAAAATTGAAAAGCCTTAGGTGATGGGGACCTAAACCTGTCTCCTAAGCCATCGCTCCCCAACAGGAAAAGGCAAATGATGAATTGCTCCTGGCACATGTGCTTCAGTGTTAGCAACGCTAATGCTTACCCTAATCCCAAAATTCCAAACTCCAATCCATTAAACTGGGAACAGATGACCTCTAAGCCGTTAAACTGGGAACAGATGACCCCCAAGTTGTTAAATGCAGCGGTGCTGATGTCAACCCAAGTTACATCAAATCAGAAAAACAACCAATGGCCTCCCTAGCAGAATCAAACTCCATCTTGGAAACAAGTCAACTTCATCCTTGACACCATAAGGAGCGGAGGAAGTCAAATCCAGCACCAACCGTCCCAGTTGCTAAAAGGGCAGAACCGACCGTCCACGTTGCAAAAAGGGCAGCACCGACCGTCCAAGTCGCTAAAAGGGCAGCACCGACCGTCCAAGTCTCTAAAAAGGAAGCACCGACCGTCCCAGTCACTAAAAGGGCAGAACCGACCGTCCACGTCGCAAAAAGGGCAGCACCGACCGTCCAAGTCGCTAAAAGGGCAGCACTGACCGTCCAGGTCGATAAAAAGGCAGAACCGACCGTCCCAGTCGCTAAAAGGGCAGAACCGACCGTCTACGTCGCAAAAAGGCAGCACCGACCGTCCAAGTCACTAAAAGGGCAGCACGGACCGTCCACGTCGCTAAAATGGCAGAACCGACCGTCCACGTCGCTAAAAGGGCAGAACCGACCATCCAAGTCGTAAAAAGGGCAGCACCGACCGTCCAAGTCGCAAAAAGGGCAGCACCGACCGTCCAAGTCGTTAAAAGGGCAGCACCGACCGTCCAAGTCGCTAAAAGGGCAGAACCGACCGTCCACGTCGCAAAAAGGGCAGCACCGACCGTCCATGTCGCTAAAATGGCAACACCGACCGTCCAAGTCTCAAAAAGGGCAACACCGACCGTCCAAGTCGCAAAAAGGGCAGAACCGACCATCCACGTCGCTAAAATGGTAGCATCGACCGCCCAAATCGCAAAAAGAGCAGAATCGACCATCCATGTCGGAAAAAGGGCAGTGCCAGCTTACCAAAAGCGAGAACCAAATCAAGTCTCCTCCACGTGAAAGAAGATCCATCAATTTCATGCACACGACCCACATATGTGGTGTGCATTTATTGATGGGGGCAATTTGTTGGGGTAAAAATTTACACCCCGGTTGATCAAGTCAAAATCAAAGTCAACCCCAAACCAAGTGGGCCCAAGCCCAGATCAAGTGGACCCATGCCCGGGTCGAGCCCGAACATGAAGCGGCCGGCCTCCCCCCATGCCAAGATAAATTTTTTTTAATAAATAATTTTTTTGTATTTCTTTTATTTTATTTTATGAATAAATGTAAGAAAAATGGGCATAAGGCCGAATTTTTGTAAAGCCCATGGCTTATGTGCAAAAAGAAATGGCACATGAGCCATGGGATAGGCAAAATGCCATTTTGTGAAGCCCAAGGACTATGTGTAAAGTGTATGGCCTATAAAGGCAAGGATAATGAAAATATCCCAAGAACTTTTTTTTCACTCCCCAAAAAGAATCCAGATTTGAGATCTTTCTCCTTCATCAAGGTTCTAAAACCTTCTTTCTTTTGAATTAAATCAAGAGGTTTACTCTTCCTTTTATAAAACTAAATAGTTTTTCACCACCAAACCCACAAAGGGAAACTCAGACCTTCCATCAGATCTCAGAAAGGAGAGATTTTTTTGAAATCTCATACTTCTTGATCTTCAAGATCCGGCCAAAAGAGGAGGAAGAAGGAGACCCATCTCCTGAAAATCCCACTTTGGGAAGATCCAGAGCTCAAGGGAGAAGCCCGTTTCAGCATCTCCAAAGACATCTTAGGAGTTTAACTCCCCTCTAATTTCTCCTTCGGGAGTTTAAATCCCATTCCTGGGGCTAAAAACCCTTTTTTTCTCGCTGGCGCCCAAGCGCCCGAGTGCCTAGCGCTCAAGCGCCCCAGCGCCCAGTGTCGGACACGTGGTGCGCTAGCACTCGAGCACCTAGCGCTCAAGCGCCCCTGCACCCACGTGTCGGACACGTGGTGCGCTAACGCTTAAGCGCACAGCGCTCAAGCGCCCTAGCGCCCACGTGTCGGACACGTGGTGCACTAGCGCTTAAGCGCACAGCGCATAAGCACACAACGCCCACGTGGTACGCGAGCGCTCAAGCGCACAGCGCTCAAGCACACAGCGCTCGCGTGCTAGGCACGTGAGGCGCTAGCCCCACGCGTCCTTTGGGCGCTTTTCCCCATTTTATATATGTATATACATACATACATACACACACACATACTCTACAACACCGTCCCTCTCAAAAAAAATTTGGGCCAGGCGCTGCCTCGCACCCCGCAAAAGAGCTCCTAGCTCCCTTGACCCCTAGCTCGCTATCCGAGTAGTGGGACCCCCGTAAAAACTCTGCGTAGCTCCCGATATATACAAGCCCCCTCCAAAACAAAACACACGTACACTGCACATTGAGTTCGCATGACCAGTTTAACCCGTAAATCGGAGGTTCCCTCGCTCCAAAGGCGAGGGGTAATTAACGGCAGCTTAGTCCGTGGCTGTCGGAGATTCGGATCCCCACAATCAATAAACCCCGGCCTACCCTAGGCAGGGGAAATCTGTAGTACGCCTGACAAGCGCGTGTGTATTCCTATCTCAATGGGGTGACGAAAAACACCCTACAATTGGATCTTTGATCCAACGGTGCTCTGGTTTACAGAGCACAATCTTTATTGTTTAGAAAGATTGGGAAAATATTTTCCCATACAGAGCTTGTTCTGTATCTTGGTGATTTTTAATCACCATTGGATCTTTAATCCAACGGTGCTTTGATTTACAGAGCACAATCTTTCTTGTTTGGAAAGATTTGAGGAGCATTTCCTCAATCAGAATTTAATTCTGTAATTTGATGATTTATCATCTTCGTTGGATCTTTGATCTAAAGGTGGAGAACTTTTAGTTCTGGCGCCGGCGCTCTCGTACTTTGCACGTGAGGCGCTGCCTCAGAGTTTTTAACTCTTGGCGCTGCCTCAGAGTTTTTTAACTCTGGGCGCTGGCGCTCTCATGCTTTGCACGTGAGGCGCTGCCTCAGTTCAAATTTTGAACAGAGCCTTGCTCTCTCATTGGGGGAAATAGATCATACTCAGATCCAGAGTAAGTATATCAAGAGAGGACGTTGTTCGTTGGATGCTCCGATATGGAATCGATAAGTTGACCAGTTTCGGATAGAAGGACCTCACCCAGATGCGTTGTGAGTTGATCGAGAAAGGACGAATAAATCATATACCTTCGATGATTAGGATGAGTTCCTGAGAACATGTTTGACTAGATATCTTCCACAGAGTGGTGAAGATACCCAAGTTCGTATTTCGAGTCCTTGTGAGAGACTCCAGATTGACTGCAGCCGAGAACGAATTGCAATACGCAGCCAGCAAGTTATGAAGTCAAAATGGACGCTAATGAAGTCAAGTTGAACAAGAGGTTCGTGCAGGATATTAACGAGCCGTGTTACTCCCCGTTGATGCCAAAGGATAGATACGTGTGTAGAGGCGTTAGTTATGGCCGATTTTAGAGGAAAGGGTGCTGAGGACGCAGCTGTCCGGTTATGAGGAAAAGAGTTAAACAAGAGTGCCAACCTTCGTATAGTTCGGCATAGGTGAGATCGGAAGAGACCTTGAGTAGGTTCTTTTCAGGATGCCGCAACGATAAGGACTCGCACGCAGGATCAGTTGCATCACGCGTAGTCAGAGGGCCAGATGCCGCCATCAGTAACATGCCTGTTTCCCCCAATCAGAGCAAGGCTCTGTTTGAATTTCAAAAATTCAAATTTTGAAGCAACGCTTCAGATCCTCTGCGCTGCGCGCAAAGCGCCACGTGTCAGAAGTTGATGCGTCAGCACAGCGCCCGAGGCAGTGCGTCCAATCAGAGCAAGCCTCTTTAAAAATAAAAGTAAAGGAAGCAACGCTTCAGTTGCGCAAGCGCTGCGCTGGGCGGCACGTGTCTGCGCAGCTGCGCAAGCACAGCTGCGCAAGCGCTGCGCTGCGCGGTACGTGTCTGCGCAGCTAGCGCAGCTGCGCAAGCACAGCTGTGCAAGCGCTGCGCTGCGCGGCACGTGTCTGCGCAGCTGCGCAAGCACTACGACGCGTGTCTGCGCAGCTGCGCAAGCACAGCTGCGCAAGCGCTACGCTACGCGACACGTGTCACACGCTGAGGCGTTTGCGCAAAACAGAATTAAAATTCTAAAGAAATCTTTTCCGTTCTTGTTAAAACAAGAAGATTTTCTTCTGTAAAACAGAAGCCCTTGGATCAAAGATCCAATGGTGGGGAAAATTCCCCAAATCACTCAGAGAAAGATCTCTTTAACAAATTAACTAATTTATAGACACTATAAAAAGGACCCTAGGCCTCAATTCAAAGGCATCAACATTTTCTGAGAAAAAAAAGAGAACTCTGAAGAATTCCTCAAGAACAAAAAAGATAAAAACCTTCAGAAAAAGAGAAAATTTTCTTAAAAACAGATCATTGATCTAAGAACAAGATCAATGATCTTCAATAAGAAAGAAAACTAACAAATAATAGTGCTTTGCACTTGCTTATGATCCATTGGTTCCTTGAAAACAAGAAAAACTTGTTTTCTTTGATTTAAAATCGATCAATAGATAAAACAGTGCTCTGCACTTGCAAGAACAGCGCTGTTGCGCTCCTGTGTTGGCGCAAGCCACCAGGAAGCGCCACGTGTCAGTAGCGCAGCAACGCAGCGCACTGACACAGTGCACTGCGCTGTTGCGCTTGCGCTCGCCAGAGCGTGACACGTGTCACCACCATATGAGTTTGCGCTCATTACTTGGCGCAAAGCGCCTGACAAGCCACGTGGGGCACTGTCAGAGTACTTAATGCTCTGCATTATTAAAGAAAAGGGACAGAGCCCAATTAAAAGGCCTAACAGACCTAATAAAAAAATACTCTGCATTTTTAAAAAAGGGGGGGCAAAGCCCAAACAAAGAAATAGATGCTCTGCATCATTTATAAAAGGGCAGAGCCCAACCAAAACAAGAATAATACAGTGCATTACTAAAAAGGGGTAAAGCCCTAGTACAGGCCGAAAAACAAATAAAAATGTTGAACATTTTTCAATTGGACTTAGCCCAATCGCGGCCGTAAGTCCTCAAGCTAAATTGACTGAGCAAAATTGCTTTCCTAAATCAATTTATCTCCGATTCGAGGGTACATCTCCGAACTCCTCTGACATCTATCGTTGTAATCTTTCAACGACGTCAGAGAGGCGACGGGTCCCAACGACCACACATGAATATGGACTGCGGGGTCCTTAAACTCGTGGACCGAAACGTCCTTAAACTAATATTGGACCGAAACGTCCTTAAACTAACATTGGACCGAGACGTACTTAAACTAATGTTGGACCGAAACGTCCTTAAACTAATATTGGACCGAGACGTCCTTAAATTAATGTTGGACCGAAACGTCCTTAAACTAACATTGGACCGAGACGTCCTTAAACTAATGTTGGATCGAGACGTCCTTAAACTAACATTGGACCGAGACGTCCTTAAACTAATGTTGGACCGAAACGTTCTTAAACTAATATTGGACCGAAATGTCCTTAAACTAATGACGGACCACCATGTCCCTAAACTAGAACATGGACCACCACGTCCCTAAATTGGCGATGGACCCCCATGTCCTTAAACTGGAACATGGACCACTACGTCCCTAAACTGGAACAATAGAGCCTCCAAATGCTCTTTTGTCGGATATAAACGATCCCGTTTAAGTTGATCTTAGCCCCAAACACGGCTAACGTATCCTTAAACATTCAAACAGACTATAAAACTCCAAATCAACTTCGGTTCAAGGGTACATCTCCGAACTCCTCTGACACCTATCGTTGTAATCCTTCAACGACGTCAGAGAGGTGACGGGTCCTGACGGCCGTATATTAAATGAATCACTACGTTAAGTTGATCTTAGTCTCAAACAAGACTAATGTATCCTTAACGAACGTTTAAGTCGATCTTAGCCTCAACACGGCTAACGTATCCTTAAACTAAAAACACCAAACCCAAATCTAAGTAAATACGGATTTGGACTAATCCACGTCCTACGGGCGACGGCATCACTCAGTCTTCGTATACAATCCACGGGAAACCACAAACAAAACAAACATACACGACACGAAGTGAAATTTTGGAGAAGGAGACAGTGGTTACCGCGATGCGGTAGCGTAATTAACTGCAGGGGCTTGCGCCTGCAGGGAAGAGCGTCCCCACAATCAAAAACCCCTTTAGAGAGGGGGAATCTGATGAAGTCTGCTACATCGGCCGCATCCGTCTAAACCTCCGATACACGGTGCCATAAATCAACTTGGCATCTTCGGAGAGGTAGACGGATAAAACCATATAGCATCTGCCCCGAATCTTAGGCAAGACATCCTCAGCGTCGTCGGCCGCCATTCGGAGGGGAACAGATTCTGGCACGCCCGGTGGGACCTTTTCCTCTTTCCACTCCACACTTCGCGTGTCGTCTTCGCGAACCAATCGCGGTTTCTTAACGGTTGCCTTTGGATTTCAAGTTTACTAAGATTTGGTCTCTTGCTCGGTGCAGAAGAGAAGTCAAGCATTGATGGCCTCAACTTGTTCGAAGTGCTCCAACTGCAGCTGCAGCTCGCGTCCGGCCTCAACTGGGGGCATAACCTACGGGCCCCAAGCGGCCTCTTTGTTCTCCATGCCCGTGGAGCAGATTACTCAAGCCACCACGGGGTTGTTTTTCGGAACTATGCTTCCGCCAACAAGCTTTAGCACCCCCGTGCCCGTACAAGAAGCTCCTAAGAAGTCGGTCTTCGATCGACTTTCAGTTACTGCGGCCCCTCTCAACGGGTCGCCTAACACCAGTGCCTCGGTCTTCTCCAGACTGGGCCAAAACTCCTGTGAGCCCACAATGAAGCTTGCAGTCCCGGAAAGGGTTATTCCAAAGAGAGTAGCCAAACCTGCTCCTGAAGTCGTCAAGGCGGCTTCTCCTGCTAAGAGATCGGTCTTTGGAAGATTGACCGTCCCAACTCCCACTCCTACTCTTGCTGCTCAAAAGACATCAATCTTCAATAGGCTGACACCGGCAACCACCCCATACCTAAACAGGGGGCAAGAAGAAGCTGTTTCTGTCTCTGAGCCAATACCGACGATTCGTCGCGCCCGACGACGCCACTAGCACCGGATAAGGAGGGCCGGGGGCAACTCCCCTTCTGGGATGACTCCGCCAACTCCGACGGTGGAAGTTAACGCTGCTGTTCCAACCGGGAATAGCTTTGAGCTGTTGAATAGGGTACGCAGAAACTCACCAACTGCGGTCCTTAAATGATCTCCTCCGCCGGTAGAAATCGCCGTGGAAGCAGAAAAGCCGGAGCAGCCTCTTCAATCGCTGTCCTCCAGGATCTATAAGACATGGCAACGAGTCCGAGAATCTGTCATTGATCCTAACTTCTCCCACCAATAGAAGAAGTCGAAAGGTCGGCAAGAAGAAAATCTCCCGGTCAAGCAACGGAAGGTGACAACCGCTTGGGTGCCCAAAGCAACGGCCCCTTCAACTTCTACGGCCCATAAGAGAAGGAGGCCAGAGAAAGTCCCTACACTTGCAGTATATACCAAAGGAGGTGAACCCAAACGCCCTAGGTCTGGGGGCATTGTAGTTCATACCGTCTGTATGGCGTCTGGTAAAGAGGACAGCCGCATATCAACAGGTCATAGACCGCACACAAGGTCTGTGACCAAGGCTCAGGAGCAGCAGCAGAAGCTCCAAGAGATGATGAACGCTATGGCCGCACTTACAGGGCTAAAAGAAACCCCTGAAACGTCCTCGGACGAGCGTCAAGAACAAGAAACTGACGCTGAATTCCTTCGTCGCGTACTGGAGAAGAAGGATAAAGAAGCTGCGGAACAGGCAGCCAACATAAAGAAAATGGCCCTCCTGTTCCAGGATATGGTGGGTATGATGATTCAACAAGATCCACCTGCTGAAGATCCCCTGATCATCCTTGAAGACGATAGGGGAGAGACGTCGAATCCTCCGCCAGCTTTGTCAGCAGCTAAAGAAGAGACAATCTCCAAAGCCGATCTGGACGAATACATAGCCCAGCAGATCCGGGTCCATCAAGCGACGGAAGCAGCGGGTCAGGTCGTAAAAACGGGGCGGCCATATCCAAGTTGGTACGACCAAATCAAGTACCCACCCGGTTACACAATTCCTAAGTTCCATATCTACAAGGGGACTGGCAATCCACACCAGCATGTTGCCCAGTTCAGGGCACTCTACGGCAACACCGGCGGTGACGACAAGCTGTTGCTTCGCCAGTTTGTTGGAAGTTTATCAGATACGGCGTTCGAGTGGTACTCTGAGCTCCCGAACGACTCGATCAAAACCTTCGCGGAGATGGAGCTGTTGTTTACTCAACGTTTTGCAAGCGCCAGTGAACGTACCCCGATGACGGCACTGATTAACGCCAGGGTAAAGCCAGGCGAGACATGGGTCCAATATGCTATACGGTGGCGTAATTTATGGTCAAAGTGTGAGCAGCGCATTGAAGAAGCTCCTGCGGTGGGTATGTTTGTGGGCACCCTTGATCCGCAAGCAACCGTTTCGCAATTTATGATGTTTTTCAAGCCAACTACCTTCCAGGCCTTGATTGACAAGCTAGTGCAAATGGATCAGATGGGCCATAAACTCCCTCTTCCAAATCCGGACTCCCGAAATGACAAAGGGAAGGGAAAAGCGATCATTGTCGCTAATGCTCAACAACAACCGAGCGACTCGAAGCCGGTTGTTTGTCAAAATAATACGCGTCCATACGTGGCCCTTGAGGAGAGGCTAGGACGTTCTTACTCCTTTCCCCGAGATAAGACGAGAAGGTTATTCGAGCTGGCATTGCGCAACCGACTCATAAATCTGCCAGAACCAAAATGTCCGTTGCAACCAAGTGATGTCAACGAGCCCAACTACTGTCCTTATCATCGAGTACCAGGCCATCCGATTGAAGACTGCTACGTTTTTAAAAATTGGCTTGAAAACCAGTACCGACAGGGCAAATTCGCGTTATCTGACAAATGGAAGGTGAATCCCCCGCAGCCCCATACATCTAAGGGGACGAATACGCCGGGGGCAATATACTCCGTCATTGAAGAAGCTCCTTAGGAAGTTGTATTATCAACCAAGACAAAGAGGATGCTGAACGACCTTCAGACATGTCCAGCGATTAGGTGGAAGAACCCGTTGGAACCGCAGGTCATTGAGGGGATGTTGAAGCCACGTCCAACTCCAAAGACCGATGGAGGTGGCTCAAGCACTCGCAACCGGCCGTCAAAATCCTCGAAGAAGAAGAAGAAGAAATCAAAGAAGCCCGTGAAGCCTGGCGACAAGCGCACGGACTTGCAAAAACAAATTGACGCGCTGGAGGAATACAACCAGAAGGCACGGACTCCCATTACATTCCAAGAGTTTCTCAACCACGTCTTTCAAGAGGAAGGTGAGGGAGAAAGTTCGTCAGATGAATCTGAAGAATGCGTGGCGAGCTGTCATGTGATTTCCCATTCGTTCACGAACGGTGAGGAAACTTCTTGTACTGAAACGCTGGGGGCAGACCCTGAATCAAAAATTCTGGGGCCATCAGATGAGGAAATTGACGCATTCCTCAACGAAGCTCGATTGAAAAGTAAAGCTGATCGAGAACGCGAGACGGCTATATTTGAAAGGGCCAAGCGCCGGCGACTTGATGAAAGAGTTGAGACGATCCCGCTGGAGCAAAACACCCCCGCTGCCGACAAAAGCCAATTCAAGATGAGGAAAAAGTTTGCTAAGGCCATATCAATGGGCATGAAGCTACCATCCTCTGAAGGAAACATCACCGGTGAAGTGGAAACGCACCCCTCCTATTGCTTATATCATCAGAAGGTTTCGCACCCCACTCAAGAGTGCAAAGCTTTCGATAGATGGTGGCAAGGGTATGTAGTTCATCGACAACACTTTAAACGGGAAAAACGTAAAACTCGTCGGGAGCAAAGAAATACGACCGGAGAGCTTAAAAGAACTACCGGCGATTGTCGCGTGGTTAACACCGGCGGGTCACAAGTGCCTACATTCAGGAGCGATTCTGATGAAGAGCTGGAACTTGCCCCTCTCTTTAAAGAATCCACTTCGGGAAAAGAAGAACAGCCGAAGATCTGCGAAAATATCCGGCTGCAGAATTGGACGCTGCCTGAAAAGAACCTCGGACCCTTAAACAGAAAAGATAAAGGGAAAGAAAAGGTCTCTGAAGATATCGTCTTAGATGACCAAGTGGTGGAAGAGCTAGCCGCCAAGGACCCGCCGAAGAAGAATAAGGTGGATTACAACGTTTTAGCGCATCTGAGGAAGCTACCCTCACAGCTCAGCATTCTTGATGCTCTTTTGCTATCAAAGGAGGAGAGAGATTCGTTAATTAAGGCACTCCAAGATCCAGAACAATCCAAGCATGCCTGGCCGAGGAAAAGATGAAGGATGAATTGGAGGAAGTGGACACGGCCGATGTCACTTTCAGCGACGAGGACCTTCTCCTTGGGACGTGCGAACACAATCTCCCCCTCTATGTCTCAGGATACTGTCACAATATAAAGATAGGCAAAATCCTGATCGACAATGGATCCTCCGTTAATCTCCTCAATGTAAGTGCACGGCGGCGCCCCGGCCGTCAATCCGACGGCCAAATGCGGAAGCGGTGATAAACTTTAATTTTGCGGACTTAGCAAACCGGCACCACCGCGCACTAAACCCCGGATCGGGCCATTAAACTTATCCTAGCTAACTAACAAGATAAGGAAGAGATATACCGAATGATCCGAGTCCTTCGGTCTTCGTCTCCACTCCGATCTCCCGCGGATGCTTCGTCCGTCATCTCCTCGTTGTCGCCTCTTCGCCGGAAGGGCACCACATCGCCTGCATCTTTTACGGGCTCCCACCTCAATACCGAGGCAACTCGGGCGCGAAGCTGGCGAGTCGACGCGTCCAAGATTTGCTGTAGAAAGTGTAGTGTAGAGCTTATGTCTCATTTGGGGTTTGTTGCCTTTGTAGATGATGGAGGAATCAAGATAAGAAAAATGGTGCTTGCATTTTTCTAGCATGAAAAGAGATGAACAAATTTTCCCTCTTGAAAATGATCCTCTCTTCTTCTTCTCTCAAGTATGAAAAACTTATCATCTTAGAAAATGGTGGAGGAAAGAATATGAAGCATGAAGGGAGGTGATGGTAGGAGCACAAGTGGTGACCACATCCAAAACATCATCATAACAAATTCACATCAACCTCTAATCCTTTCTTATCACCAAAAAGCAAGGAAAAGACTAAGAAAGCATCTCATGATTATGAACCATCATGAAGCCCCACAATTGCAAGAAAACCCCTCTACAAATACCAATTTGCACAATTGCAAATTAGTCCCTCCATCGGAAAAGTCCGGCCGGGAAAGAACAAAAGAAAACCGGCCGGAACGGAATGCAAACTGGCAACTCCAGAAAACTGGTCCCGTAATAAATTACAGGAAAACCCCCATACTGTGCATACACACCCGCATCTGTATTCCGACCGGATACAAATGCAATGAGACAAAATCTACACTGTACTATACTAGGATCCGGCTTAAACCAAAGCCGGCTAGTAATATCCGTTCGATCCTGATCCGTGCAATACCGCACGTATCTGATCGAACCCTGCCATATCACCATACGGCCACTAGTACAAACTGTCCGATCCTGATCCGTGCAATACCGCACGTATCTGATCGGATCCTGCCATATCTCCATACGGCCTCTACAACGTTTCGCCCGAAAGCTGAGTAACTGAAAGTGTGGTGGACTCTAAAGACTCGTCAATACAATGGCTGTGGATTTAACCACTAGCACGTCAGAGGTATAAGCCAATACGTAACGGGCCACCAGCTATTGACCAAAAGGGACGTCGATGAGCTAGCTCATCCTGACACCCTACTGAGCCTGTCAGTGACAATATCCGTACAGTCCGGTCCGTTCGTCTATGAGCATCGCATGTCGGGCCTAGGGGGTTGGTAAAAGTCAGACCCCCAAAAGCGGTACAAGTCGTGTCGGAGTGTAGCCCAGAACACCCTGAGATACTACTGGAATACCTACCAGTAAATCTCCTGCCTTGGCCAAGGACTTCGTGTAATGGCTCTCCTAGACACAGCGCGACCTCACCCCCAATACCGGGAGAGACGAACCCCCCGAAGATCCGCTCACTGCCTCCGTGTGGCTCGGGACTGTACCCAACTAAAACCTGTTTGCACGACTCCTTTGAGCCGTGGTAGGGTAGTAATCAAAGCACAGTGGGAACTCACACGAGACAAATGACGATCCCCAGGTCGATGAACTAACCTGTACACATGTCACCTGGGAACTGCTATCTGACGTCAGGTATAAGACCAACTAGCATGTTCCCGGCGAGTCCTGTCCGGTGTACTCATAACCCAATGAGCACCTGTATACATCTTAGGTGAACCAACTGACACCAGTGGCCTGTGAGACCGGCCACCGCCCCTCGTCGGGGTCTCGACTGTATACACTAGTCTACTCTGGAGTATCGAAGCCTTATCTCGAAACTCCCACGACTAGGGACCTTTTAAGGATGCGCTTATAGACTCCAGCTCTCACTTATATGATCGCCCTCATACTGCTGGCAGTCAAGCAAGAATCCTAGGGGCTCTATCAACGTGCAATAGCGACCTGTCAGGTCACCTAAAGCAGTACACGATGATAAAGGTAAACCAGATAGCATACTATCATTTCGAGTAAGACTGTCCTACCGGGATAGGTCCTCCCTCAATCATTGCAATCACGTGCCTGTGATCCAATAATCGACTCCGAGGGCACTATCTCCAACAATCTCCCACTTGCACTCAAGGCTAATTATTGCGATGTCGCATACTCACAGCCCGTGTGATACCGAACACCCAACTCCTCTACTAGTCAGTCTCACAAAGCTCGTTTGCGAGACTATTGCGTTCGAGGAATAGCCTCAGCGAGTGGATCCGCCTAGAAGTTTCTTTCTCTGTCTCTCTATATCTCAAGTTCGCGGAGAAAACCATCTCCCGAAATGAGCAATACCTGTCTTAGAATGTCTGGATGCCTGATGGGACCTAGCTCATAAATGAACTCCAAATCCAAACTTCTTAGACTGTATCGTCAACTGAACTTAATCAGTATCCTGCGCCATGCCACCCTCAGTATTGCCTTGGATCACCTGTCCAAAACACTGCCCCTTGTCAGAAGGAAAAATATAACTCTGACAACCTCCTTGTCGTCCATGTCACCTTGGAAGCCTGGAATGATAACTGTCTCCCAAATGAGGCTGTCGTTATCATATCCCTAGAACATTCACTTATGTTCTAAAACTGCTTCCAACTGTTTCTCCAGGATTGGATCAATATCAACTTATTGCATCTAGTGCAAGAACAACATCTGGTGTGGTACTTGACATTTCATGATTGACTCAATTGCCTAAGCAAGTGATCTGCCAATCATGCACATCCCTCTCTACTTTAGTCTATAAGACACCTTTAGAGAGGGTGACTCCATCACCTGCAAGTACACTACCGTGCCAGGAGTCGTCCATTCTAAATACTCTTAGAATGCTGTCAAAGTACCCTGATTGGGAAACCACCCAAATCTAGATCTAAAACCATAGATCTAGTAACCAGTATGTCAGATATAATGTCCAAGTCCCATGTGGAGAAACCACTGTGTGACGACCAAAATATAACCGATCGTAGTATAGGAGTTTCCTTTCCTACTCTGTGTATGTCATCCAAAACCAGGACATCACACCCTACTACCTTCTTAACAGATCCATCCCCTATTCTGATGACGTCAAACCTATGACTGTCACATCAGAAATAGATGATCTATCTCCGCTATATCTGCTTTAGTCTATAAATAGACATAAGCCTGATGTCCACCAATGCTTCCGCTGCTCCCACTGACTACGACAACCCTCTGGCAGAGTCATATAGACGCGCACTTCTAAAGCTAGTTTAGAACGACGCTATACTCATCCTCCTGCCGGGTCTCGCAGCCTGGAACAACAACAATGGCAAGTGTGGGTAAACAAGAACTTCCCTGTCACCGTCCTTGAGGCTACCGGAGTACCTCTCGGGTGCCTGAAGTTACCCACCTTATCTGCGGAGTGGCCAATGGAATGTCAAATCAGATTGAATCTTTAGGTTCCTTATCAAATCTTCAGTAATCGTTTGCAGTTCTGGAATCACTTCCAGTTCTACCATACTCCCACTACTGTTTTTGAAAAATCCATTTTTATTAAAACTGTGGCGAGTCCAGAACAATATTTCTATTGATCTGCCAGATGGTAGAAAATCAACCCTCGTCATAGCCTGGGTCAACCCACAAACAGCCATTACAGAAGTGTGCCTTGAGTTATCCAGAGTCTGGTTTTAATCATAAGCCGGACAACTCCCCGTACCTTAACAATGTTAAGATATGAACTGTACTAAATCCAATATAGAACTAGAGGCACTGATTTAATTTAACCAGATTCAAATCATGCAGCTGTCTCCAGTGCATGTCAACTAAATGGAGAGAGGCTGATCAGCGTTACTCAACTTAGGAATGCTTCCAATTATGAGTAACCTGAAAGAGAAGCAATTTCTCTTTATCATTACTATCAACTGAATACCATATACAAGTATCTACATCTTCGATCACTTTGAAGAATCCCGATACTTGCTATACTTGGTTCTCTACTCTATTCAAATACCTATAACTCCTCAAAACTTAGACCCTGTGTTTCTACGAAACACACGTCTAAGAACTAGAGAAGTTAAAAGTAAACAGAATATAGTATGAGGACCAACCCCTCTGTCCTAATGGACACTGGACAACATACAATACTCTGTATAAGTCCACTGAGTCTAACAACTCTTTCACTGTGTGTCGTAAGTTGAAAACTGTACTTATGGTTAAGAAGAATTACACCGCTGTTTAATGCTCCTTACCTAACCATCCACTGATATAGGTAAATGTCATCGACATAATATCAAAAGGTATATCTCACTCTATGAAAATAGACGTACAGATATATCAATTTGAAATTGGTGCACAACAGCGGATATTCAAAACCAAATATTTGCCGACCGGCAAACAGCCCAGATGATCTCCTCAAATATCACCGATTACAATGAATCCCGATATAATGAGGATGATCACCCTATTCCCAATAACTTACTCCCACTCATCATCTGTAAAACCATACAGATGTGAAAATCAAACCTGGTAAATACATACCCTGGAGCAAGTGTCCAATCGGGAAATCAGTTTTCTTTTAACAGTACACAGCTGAACTGAAACATTGAAATGTTTCGATGGGGTATCCTGGCATTCCTAGTAATGCCTCTACCATTATCCAGATTCACAACTATAACCGCATAATTCTTTGCCACCTCTCCAAATCCCTTTATATGTCTTTAGTCGTTACCTTCTGCACACCCCTTAGGCCAAATGGTTTTCTTCCTTCCCTACCGTTCGGCACCAGCCTATGGTTTGGAAGAAGACTATCCAATAAGCATAATGGGTGTACTGTCCTAACCCTAGGAGCACTCACAATGCGAGAGAAGATGAAGATAAAAGACAACCGAATAAACCTTATTCCTATTTCTCCTGGACCAGAATCCATCCCCGAACTGGAACAAGTTCCTTTCGAGTTCGTATATAACCATACGATGGAGTATCCAATAAACTGTGGATCTTCGTAGTGATACGGAGTGTCCTGGAGAAATACAAAGGTGATTTAGGATTGGCGAAGAAATACTTGGTTTGGTCGTGAATATCAGTCGCAATTTACTTTGCCCTCTTACTAATCCCTTGCTTTGTCTTAATCTTAATACCTTCTGCACACCATCGTTATGCTAATTGGTTTTCTTCATTCCCTACCGGTCGGCACCAGCCTAAGGTTTGGAAGAAGACCATCCAATTTGCGTAATAGGTGTACTATCTCCTAAACCAAGGAGTACTCGCAACCTGAGAGAAGATAAAAGGAAAAGACAACTGAATAATACTATCCGTTTTCTCCAGAACCGGAAACCATCCTCGAATTCCTTTGAGTTCGTATCTAACCATACGATGGTTTTGTCCAATGGAAGTGGACGTTCGTAGTAATACGGGGTGTCCTGGAGAAAAGGGTAAAAGTAGGAGTGGCAAAGAGGTCTGCAACTCTGACAATCCAAAAGCCAGTGTTATGAAGGTTCGGTCAACTTGGTCACTGAGTCATAGTCTAGGGTCGGATCAATGGTCGCTGCCAAAGAGAGAGAGAAAAGAAACACTCAGCGTGCACTCTAACCAAGATCAGAATGGTTACCAATTTATCTAATCTAGAAACCTCCCACTGTACCTCAAACTCTCCTCCAAACCTGAAAGAAGAATTAGTCGGGGTCACCCGAGGAGTAAACTAACTCATCAGTGGGAATCGGGATCCAACTCTCATCGCATGATAACGTGACGGAATCCGCTCATGGTATCACACTCCAGAAGGTATGCGCATATCTGGCAAGTTTCAGTTCTTTTGAAACTCCCGATGTGATTTCTGCCCCATGCTCTTATGACCTTGACGAAGGTCAACAAATCATAAGTCACATGTCAAGTTCCACCCGTCATTGTCCAGGTTAATTTGAACCCACCCATACAAGCCCTTGACGAAGATCAACAAGGCTATACGACTGTCCCAAACCAACACATCTATCTATGCAGCAGAAAGGCAACAAGCAGCTACCATACACTATGCCTTGACGAAGGCCAACAAACATAGCATGAATACTACGTGCTACCCGTCTGAAACGACGGAGGGCTACGAATGGTTTCTGGCGAAAACCTTTAACGTAATGAACTTGATCTCGTTGAAGGAACGGATAGCTTTTTAGAAAATATAGTGACGAAAACCTTTACTAAAGAGGTCACTCCCGGTGAAGGGATCTCGGCTCTTTCCCCGTAGAATGGGGTGCAGGATATTCCAAATGAATACCACGGTGCAAAGCAAAAGTAATCGGCTATAGTGAAGTTAATGCCCTGACGCAAACTTCTGTCCAAGGGGTCACTCCCGGTGAAGGGATCTCGGCCCTTGCTTCGTCGACTGAGGAGCAGGATATTCCAAATGAATACCACGATGCAAAACAAAAGTGAACGTCCTTGCAATAACAGCTTTTTGAAAAAGTGTTCCAACAACATCAGAATAGGTTTGTTTAACTTGCATTGATCCGAATCAACGCAGTCCCATCAATTGATCACACCACAAAGAACGAAAATATACTGACGTACGTATATGCCATCCGCATTCGCCACTGGGTCCCGTCATCACCCGTCAGGTTAGCTAACTAACGGCAGAGCGGGGACTGGACTAGCGCGGATGAAAAACATATACAACATCTACTAATATATATACCAATATATAGTATTTCGCTCAAGGCGTGAATAAAAATGCAACATCACAGAAATGTACAGCATCACAGAACAATACAGATATCTGGGATCCCCGGGTTTCACAGAGCCACTACTGAAACCCTACGTTCCCCTGGTCGTGTGGATAGCCTGTGCAATGAAATCCTATACCCCCTACGAGTGCGGCGAATAGCCAGCCAATCCTGGAGTGAAGCCCCCTCCGTCCCAATGCCATGAGATGCGGGCTTGTTGCCCTCTAGAACCCCGCTATCCGTGCACCCCTCCGCGGGGTAACCCTAGTACAGAAAGTAAAATATACATACAACGGGTACATCGACCGCAACCTGGTCGTGCCCTAAAATAATAATACAAACAGGCAGTGACGGCAGTCCACATGTCGGACGCTCGCCCCGCAATATCAAATGTACATGATACAACAGAAACTGTACTAGCATTGCATCCAGGCTATCCCCCACGACCGATCCGCAACAACACAGCAAAAACATAGAACATCAACGTGAAAGTCACGTTCGCAAATCCGTCTAACCGGGCTATAGCAGTTAGACCGGATTTACCGATCGAGTGACATTCACGGTCGCAGATATAATGTAAATACTGTGAAATATTGTGTTTAAAATATCCGATCGATCAAAAATTAACAAGTGGGCCCCCAAGCAAAACTGTAGTACTCACAGAAATTCTGGGCCCAATCTTAATATTCCAAAACCCCTATTTTCAGCCCAGAAGCCCACTGGAGAATTTCGAAGCATTGATCCCACCAACCTGCGGCGGAACCGCGGCAACAAGGGGGGTTTTGCCGCGGTTCCGCGCTCGAGATGAGGGATCATTGTCTCGAATTTTCCCAGAGTTCTTAGAACTCCCTGCACATCATTCTGAGACCACCTGAAAAATTTTTAGACTTCAAAAAATTTCAACAGAAACTGATGTGAAGGAAAATGCAAGTTTTGGAATTTTGGTCGATCGGAAATGCAAAACACATCAAACGAAGCTAGACGAAGTTAATAGCGAGGCTCTGATACCACTGTAAGTGCACGGCGGCGCCCCGGCCGTCAATCCGACGGCCAAATGCGGAAGCGGTGATAAACTTTAATTTTGCGGACTTAGCAAACCGGCACCACCGCGCACTAAACCCCGGATCGGGCCATTAAACTTATCCTAGCTAACTAACAAGATAAGGAAGAGATATACCGAATGATCCGAGTCCTTCGGTCTTCGTCTCCACTCCGATCTCCCGTGGATGCTTCGTCCGTCATCTCCTCGTTGTCGCCTCTTCGCCGGAAGGGAACCACATCGCCTGCATCTTTTACGGGCTCCCACCTCAATACCGAGGCAACTCGGACGCGAAGCTGGCGAGTCGACGCGTCCAAGATTTGCTGTAGAAAGTGTAGTGTAGAGCTTATGTCTCATTTGGGGTTTGTTGCCTTTGTAGATGATGGAGGAATCAAGATAAGAAAAATGGTGCTTGCATTTTTCTAGCATGAAAAGAGATGAACAAATTTTCCCTCTTGAAAATGATCCTCTCTTCTTCTTCTCTCAAGTATGAAAAACTTATCATCTTAGAAAATGGTGGAGGAAAGAATATGAAGCATGAAGGGAGGTGATGGTAGGAGCACAAGTGGTGACCACATCCAAAACATCATCATAACAAATTCACATCAACCTCTAATCCTTTCTTATCACCAAAAAGCAAGGAAAAGACTAAGAAAGCATCTCATGATTATGAACCATCATGAAGCCCCACAATTGCAAGAAAACCCCTCTACAAATACCAATTTGCACAATTGCAAATTAGTCCCTCCATCGGAAAAGTCCGGCCGGGAAAGAACAAAAGAAAACCGGCCGGAACGGAATGCAAACTGGCAACTCCAGAAAACTGGTCCCGTAATAAATTACAGGAAAACCCCCATACTGTGCATACACACCCGCATCTGTATTCCGACCGGATACAAATGCAATGAGACAAAATCTACACTGTACTATACTAGGATCCGGCTTAAACCAAAGCCGGCTAGTAATATCCGTTCGATCCTGATCCGTGCAATACCGCACGTATCTGATCGAACCCTGCCATATCACCATACGGCCACTAGTACAAACTGTCCGATCCTGATCCGTGCAATACCGCACGTATCTGATCGGATCCTGCCATATCTCCATACGGCCTCTACAACGTTTCGCCCGAAAGCTGAGTAACTGAAAGTGTGGTGGACTCTAAAGACTCGTCAATACAATGGCTGTGGATTTAACCACTAGCACGTCAGAGGTATAAGCCAATACGTAACGGGCCACCAGCTATTGACCAAAAGGGACGTCGATGAGCTAGCTCATCCTGACACCCTACTGAGCCTGTCAGTGACAATATCCGTACAGTCCGGTCCGTTCGTCTATGAGCATCGCATGTCGGGCCTAGGGGGTTGGTAAAAGTCAGACCCCCAAAAGCGGTACAAGTCGTGTCGGAGTGTAGCCCAGAACACCTTGAGATACTACTGGAATACCTACCAGTAAATCTCCTGCCTTGGCCAAGGACTTCGTGTAATGGCTCTCCTAGACACAGCGCGACCTCACCCCCAATACCGGGAGAGACGAACCCCCCGAAGATCCGCTCACTGCCTCCGTGTGGCTCGGGACTGTACCCAACTAAAACCTGTTTGCACGACTCCTTTGAGCCGTGGTAGGGTAGTAATCAAAGCACAGTGGGAACTCACACGAGACAAATGACGATCCCCAGGTCGATGAACTAACCTGTACACATGTCACCTGGGAACTGCTATCTGACGTCAGGTATAAGACCAACTAGCATGTTCCCGGCGAGTCCTGTCCGGTGTACTCATAACCCAATGAGCACCTGTATACATCTTAGGTGAACCAACTGACACCAGTGGCCTGTGAGACCGGCCACCGCCCCTCGTCGGGGTCTCGACTGTATACACTAGTCTACTCTGGAGTATCGATGCCCTGTCTCGAAACTCCCACGACTAGGGACCTTTTAAGGATGCGCTTATAGACTCCAGCTCTCACTTATATGATCGCCCTCATACTGCTGGCAGTCAAGCAAGAATCCTAGGGGCTCTATCAACGTGCAATAGCGACCTGTCAGGTCACCTAAAGCAGTACACGATGATAAAGGTAAACCAGATAGCATACTATCATTTCGAGTAAGACTGTCCTACCGGGATAGGTCCTCCCTCAATCATTGCAATCATGTGCCTGTGATCCAATAATCGACTCTGAGGGCACTATCTCCAACACTCAATGTACAGGTCTTAAAAGAAATCTGTATGAGCGTCCAGCACCTTGCTCGTGACAAGATCACCATCTCCGGGTTCGACTCCCAGTCATCAAGAACTCTTGGGTCTGTGATACTGACACTACGCTTCGGGATGCTCGTCACGGACATTAAGTTCCACGTCATAGACGCCAAGACATGCTACAACGCTTTTCTCGGTCGACCATGGTTACATGAGTACAACATCATCTTTTCTACACAACATCAGTGTATGAAGTATTTTAAGGATGGTTTCGAGTATACCGTGACGGGAGAACTGAACCCGTTCTCTGTGAACGAGGTCCACAAATACGAAGATGCCAAATACTTCTTACCGGATTTCGAAGATACGGAGAAGTGTCACAAGCCGGAGAATAAAGCTAATGCCACCATCCCTGTCTTCGGCAGTGATACCGAGGAGGAAGAGGAGATAGTGTATTCGGGTCCGTCCCAACACAACAAGCCAGGACCGTCCGCTCCTACGTTGATCTTTGGTAGCGACTCGGAAGATGAGATCCATGCTGTATTCTCTGCTCGACCTTCAATACGAAAGTCCGCTGACGAAGAACAAAGTCTACAAGTCGCCATGGTGCCGCTTAAACACCATAAAGAACTGGACGCACTTAATATTCACAATGTAGAAGAGCTGCAAACGTTCTATATCCCTCCCAGGCGAGAGAGCGAGAAAGCAATTCTGTTCTACCGCTCTGAAGAAACCAAGGTGGAGAAAGAAATCTGGCATGGCGCGGATCCTACGCTCGACAGGCTTCAGCCTATCCGTCTTCCCAGATATTATACGGAGGGTTTGAAAAAGCTGCTGAAACGCCAGGGGATATCCTTCAAGCAGACCGTTCGAAAAGCCAAGTTCTATGACAAAGTCTGGAACGTTCCCAGGACTCAACGCAAACTGCCTAATGGGAGAATGGAGACAAAAGGACTTGGATACATCCTGTCAAAGAAACGAGAGCTACTAAACAGCTGCTATGTCATGTATGACTTCGATGAAGAAGCAGATGCTCAATGGGAGGACGCTAATCCTGAGACAGTAAAAGTTCCAAATGCAAAAGAGCCCAGTCCGTCGTTCGAAGAACAAATGGACAAGCTCATAAGGGAAGCGGATCAAAAAGTCCGAGACGACCATAACCGCGAAGTGGTCATCTATGAGAAAGCCAAGACGCAACGCCTTCTCCAACAGGCCGTGAAGGATGAAAATGCCGCTCCTTGTCAACCTGTTATAAAGAAAGCTCGACGCAAAAGCAGAAATAAGTCAAAAGGCCAAAAAGGCGCTCAACAGCAAAAAAGCAGGGCTAAGAAGCCACGCAAACGGGAGTCGAGCGTTATTGATCTATCCCTCATGAAGAAAATGGGTCGAGCATACTCGTTTCCGCGGGACAAGACGAAGAAAATACTTGACCTCACTCTAAAACATCAGATGCTTACACTGCCGGAGTCTAAACACCCCGAACAAGCGGGCGAAGTCTCACACCCGCACTATTGCTCTTACCATCGAGTAATAGGGCATCCTCTTGAAGATTGCTTCACCTTCAAGAATTGGGTCGAAGATCAGTATCAGCTTGGCAAGTTCGCTCTGTCCGACAACTGGAGGGTAGCGCCGCCACAAAAGCACGAGCCCAAGGCCACGGAAGAAAAACCAGTTCTACATTGGGATTGGAAGCGAATTCGTACTTGTCACGTGATAACGCTATCAAAAGAAGGGCCCGAGAACATGGATGACCTTCCCTGGTGCTTCGAAAACAGCAACGACGAGGTAATCTCAGAATTTCCACCAGCGCCAAAAGAGCTGGAAGATGGAATTCATACCACCGCAGATAACCTTAAGAAAATTGAGTTGGGAACAGCGAATGACCCGCGAACGACATTCATCAGCGAGCTACTATCTGAAGCAAGGGTGGCCGCATTAAAGGACGTGCTTCTACAGCATAGAGATTGCTTCGCATGGAACTATTCCGAGATGCCGGGACTAGATCCAGAAATTGCTGTGCATAGATTGGCAATATCTCCGGACGTCAAGCCAGTCAAACAGGCGCCGAGAAGAATGCGGCTCGAGCTTGAGATGAGTATCAAAGCCGAGGTCAAGAAGCTGATCGATTCTGGCTTCATCCAGGAAGTTCAATACCCTGAATGGATCGCCAACATCGTCCCGGTGATGAAGAAAAATGGGACAATGCACATATGCGTAGATTTCCGGGATCTCAATAAAACCAGCCCGAAAGACGATTTCCCAGTGCCAGTCACCGAACTGATGATAGACAATACGTCCACTCATGAGGTTTTCTCCTTTATGGACGGCTCGTCAGGGTATAATCATATAAAGATGGATCTCGAAGACCAGAAGTGCACCGCTTTCAGGACTCCTCTGGGAATATTCTGTTACAAGGTGATGCCCTTTGGTCTAAAGAACGCCGGTGCCACCTACCAAAGGGCCATGACGAAAATCTTTGATGACCTTTTACACGAAATCGTCGAATGCTATATCAACGATCTCGTGGTTAAAAGCAAATCATACGAGGAACATCTCGAGCATCTAAAGACTGTATTTCAACGCCTTCGACAGTACAACTTGAAGATAAACCCTCTCAAGTGTACATTCGGAGTTTCCTCGGGCAAATTCCTGGGATTCATCGTCCGACACCGGGGTATTGAAATAGATCCGTCAAAGATCAAGGCGATCATAGAAATGCCTCCGCCAAGGACTCTCAAACAGCTGCGGTCTCTCCAAGGAAAGCTTGCGTATATACGACGATTTATAGCCAACCTTTCAGGCAAGTGCCGTCCTTACAGCCACCTGATGAAGAAGGGAACCCCGTTCGTCTGGGACCAAAAATGCCAAAGCACGCTAGACGAGATCAAGCAATACCTGCAGAACCCGCCGGTGTTGGCTGCTCCGGTCAAGGGAAAACCCCTCATTCCTTATACAACCGCCCTCGAAGGTTCCTTAGGTGCATTATGGGCACAAGAGAACGATCAAGAGAAAGAAAGAGCACTCTATTACTTAAGTCGAGTTCTGCTGGGGGCAGAAAGCAACTACTCTCCCATTGAAAAATATTGCCTGGCGTTGATTTTTGCGATAACAAAGCTTAGACACTATGCGTTGGCGCATGAAGTCCGTCTTATTTCAAAGGTGGACCCCCTTAAATACTTGATGTCGAAGGCCATGTCGACGGTACGACTCGCTAAATGGGCCCTGCTCTTGATGGAGTTCTCGATAACATATCAACCTCTCAAGGCAGTGAAAGGCTAGGCCATCGCCGACTTCCTCGCTGAGCACCCGATACCTGCCGACTCTCCTTTAAACTGCGATCTTCCAGACGAACATGCGTTTGATGCGATCGATGGTGATAATACCCGATGGGAGCTTTATTTCGACGGAGCATCTTCCGTGAAGAAGCGCAAACAAAGTACCCCTATAATCAAATCGGGGGTAGGACTCATCTTTGTAACTCCACAAGGAGGGATAATGCGCTTTGCTTTCTCCCTGACGGAGCCGAGGACAAACAATGAAGCCGAATATGAAGCTTTGATAGTAGGCCTCGAGATCGCCATCGACATGGGAATTGAAAACCTCCTCATATACGAAGACTCCCAGCTGGTCGTTAGTCAAGTAAACGGCGACTACCAAACGTGCAAACCGGAGTTGGTGAAGTACGGGGAAAAGGTGCAACAACTGTTGACCCAAATTCCCTCCTATACTTTGGAGAACATACCGCGCGCGGAAAACAGCAAAGCAGACACGTTGGCCAAACTTGCTAAAGAACTGGCCGACGAGAACCTCGATGACGTCAGAATCATGGTACAAAGCCGTCGGGTGCTTGCCCCAGCAGAAATATCTCCGGAATCGTCCGAAGAGAAGGGAGTGACTGAACAGACGACCTTGCAAATAGAAGACCGGGAAAAGGCTGAGGATTGGAGGGAAGTCTTCGTAGACTACTTTAAGTCCCACCGATTGCCTGAAGAAGCGTCCACAAGACATCAGCTCATGAAACGAGCTCTGTCTTTCGCCTTCGTCAATGATACTCTGTACAAGAGGTCGTTTGATTCTCTGTGGCTGAGATGCTTAGGACCTGACGAAGCGAAAAGAGTCATCCAGGAAGTTTATGACGGACTCTGCGGTTCTCACCAAGCGGGCCCAAAGATGAAGTTGAAGATCAAACGGATGGGCTACTACTGGCCCACGATGATCCAGGACTGCCTCGAACATGCGAAGCAATGCCACTCATGCCAAATTCATTGGGACTTCATCCATCAACATCCGAATCCACTACATCCAACGGTGGCTAGCTGACCATTCGAAATGTGGGGGACTGATATAGTCGGCCCCATCGAACCAGCATCGTCTAGAGGACATCGTTTCATCCTGGCGACAACTGACTACTTCTCCAAATGGGCGGAAGCAATACCACTGAGGAAAGTGAAGACGGAGAATATCCTCCATTTCTTCAAGACGCATGTCATATATCGATTTGGAACTCCGCGACGGATCATCTCCGATAACGGGCCAGCCTTCAGAAGTCACAAGATCGGCCGCTTCGCGCAACAGCATAACATAGACTGGAGATATTCCTCGGTTTATATTCGCGAGCCAACGGTCTCGCCGAGGCCTTCAACAAGACCTTGACGAAAATCATAAAGAAAACGGTGTCCCGAAATAAGAAAGACTGGCACGAGAGACTGCAAGAGGCTCTTTGGGCGTATCGAACTACGTTCAAGACGGCCACAAACACAACGCCGTACGCGTTGGTATTTGGGACGGAAGCAGTACTCCCCTTCGAGATAGAGTTACCCTCTCTACGAGTGGCAGTCCACTACGGGCTGACGGACGAAGAAAATGCTCACCTTCGGTTTGAGGAGCTTGACGCCTTTGAAGAAACACGGCTCATAGCGCAACAAAATCTGGAAGCTTATAAAGCAAAGATGACGCGCTCATATGAAAGATTAACCCGACCAAGGACGTTCCACCAAGGCGAACTCGTGCTAATGGTCAAAAGGCCTATGATTCCCAATCGCGCCAAGCGAGCAAAATTCGACCCAAACTATGAAGCCCATACATCATAGATAAGGTCTACCAGGGTGGGGCCTATATACTCATGGACATGCACGGTGAAAGGCCTTTCAGGCCAATAAACGGTCGCTTCCTAAAGAAGTACTATGCTTAATGAGCCACAGCCTAGGTCAATGGTAGATGACGACGACTATGTCCGCTCGCTATCTTCCTAAGCTCAAACTCTATCAGCAGTAGCCAGCCTTCTCAAAGTCGGACCGAAATGTCCTTAAACTAATAGCAGACCGAAACGTTTTTAAACTACTACCGCAGCATCTTTTAGGCTGACGAGATATAAAAAAATATATAAAAATAAAATAAGAAAAAACGGTATGTCCATAAGCAAAAAGGGCACGGATGAAAACCCGAAAGGGCTCTGTGAGTAAAAACAGCAGGGCTACTGGTGAGTGTTCGTGAAAACCCGGAAGGGCGCGACCTCGTAAAAAAAAAGAAGAAGAATAAAAAAAACGGTATGTCCATGAGCAAAATGGGCACGAATGAAAACCCGAAAGGGCTCCGTGAGTAAAAACAGCAGGGCTACCGGCGAGTGTTTGTGAAAACCCGAAAGGGCGCAACCTCGTTAAAAGACACTTATAGGGTCCTCTCGACCTTGTAAGGAGAAACCACCCACGTGAGATCCTTACGACTCACAAGGGAGCAACACACTTAGGGATCCCCACGATTCCTAAGGAGAAAATACACTTGCGAGATCCTCACGATTCGTAAGGAGAACTCTCTTATGGGACCCTCACGGCCCATAAGATTTGAAAGTCTTAAGTTACAGAGACCTAAACCTGTGCTTAAGCAACTCCCACAACTCCCGATATTGCCCTACAAGTGGTTTAATATTGACCCATGTATACAATCCACGGGCGCGAATAAGCATTTCCCTAACCAAGTCTCATCCCTGACTGGGGATATGTTCGCATGGTGAACAACCCTTGTAAATCCTCTCGATTTATGAGGAGAAAACCCTCCTATAGGATCCTTACGACTTACAGAGGAAACGAACACTTAGGAATCCTCACGATTCCTAAGGAGAAAATACACCTACAAGATCCCCACGACTTGTAGGAAGAAATACCTTTGTGGGACCCTTACGGCTCATGAAGTCAAAAGCCTTAGTCGGCGGGACCTTAACCCTGGTCGCTAAGCCACCTTTGTTCGACATCGACAGAGGCAAATGATGATTCGATCCTGGTAATATCCCAGTTGTAGCGGTGCTGATGCCGAAATCGGTGTCTAATTCCAGTTTTACGGCGGAAAGCCAGTAGGCCGCACATGCATACGGAATAGCCGAAATGATAGGGCAACTTGCAATAAAAAGCGGCAAGTAAAAATGTATGCATGCAAAATAGCCGAAATGATTGGGCAACTCGCAATAAAAAGCAGCGAGTAAAAATAAAATAAATAGCTGAAATGATTGGGCACCGCGAAAAATAGCCGAAATGATTGGGCAATCGCGACCTTCGCGATATAAAAGCTGAAATGATAGAGCATCGCGGAGATAAAACAAAAAAAATGATGATAAAACTTTGGCCCTACAGTTAAGATCACATCGATCCCTGTATACAATCCAAGGGCGTAAACAAAGAGGGAACCATACTTTCCCAACAGGCTCCGCCAGAAGACGAAGCCAAATCTCGACGGTTCAGTCCAACTCCGAAAAAACCAGTGTCTTCAGCAGATACCTCAACTCACGGATACAAACACTCCTTGACAAGAGCCTCCTGATCCGTGTCGACTCGCAGAGCCACCAGTGCCTCCGTGGGAAATTCTCGACTCGTTTCAAACCCCAAGGAAACAAATAATCCTTGGCGCTAGGGAAACAAATAATCCTTAGCAAATTCCTCGACTCACGGATACAAACACTCCTTGACAAGAGCCTCCTGATCCGCGTCGACTCGCAGAGCCACCAGTGCCTCCGTGGGAAATTCTCGACTCGTTTCAAACCCCAAGGAACAAATAATCCTTGGCGCTAGGGAAACAAATAATCTTTAGCAAATTCCTCGACTCACGGATACAAACACTCCTTGACGAGAGCCTCCTGATCCACGTCGACTCGCAGAGCCACCAGTGCCTCCGTGGGAAATTCTTGACTCGTTTCAAACCCCAAGGAAACAAATAATCCTTGGCGCTAGGGAAACAAATAATCCTTAGCAAATTCCTCGACTCACGGATACAAACACTCCTTGACGAGAGCCTCCTGATCCGCGTCGACTCGCAGAGCCACCGGTGCCTCCGTGGGAAATTCTCGACTCGTTTCAAACCCCAAGGAAACAAATAATCCTTGGCGTTAGGGAAACAAATAATCCATAAAAAATTCCTCGACTCACGGATACAAACACTCCTTGACGAGAGCCTCCTGATCCGCGTCGACTCGCAGAGCAACCAGTGCCTCCGTGGGAAATTCTCGACTCGTTTCAAACCCCAAGGAACAAATAATCCTTGGCGCCAGGGAAACAAATAATCCCTAGCAAACACCTCAACTCAAGGAAACAAACAATCCTTGACGAGAGCCTCCCGATTCGTCTCAACTTACAAGATGAAGCCTCAGGCAGCATGGACTAAAAAACTTGCTTCCTGAACAATGGGACCATGCAAGTCGATCTAAACGGTCTCTTGCATACTATTCACGGGTCTCGCCCTCCAAAGTCGAATCTCGACAAGGAGGGAAACAACCGCTTATGAGTCCTCTCGACTCGTAAGAGGGAAAAATTTTCTTACAGGATCCTTACGACCTATAAGAGAAAACACACTTAGGAATCCTCACGACTCCTAAGGAGAAAAACCCACCTACGAGATCCTCTCGATCCGTAGGGAGAAAAGTCTCTATGAGACCCTCACGGCTCATAGAGTTGAAAAGTCTTAGGCGGCAGATCTGAACCTACAGCCTAAGCCATCGCTATCCTATGAAGAAATCAAGATGCCTACTCTATTATATGCTAATTATGACAACATGCTGATAATAAGAGAAGGCAGAAAGCAAAAGAACATACAAGACATTGCAAAAGAAAATGTGTATCTTTATTCATGGACTTCAATCAAATACAAGATGAATCGCACAAAAGAATAAAGAATGGATACATATTATGTAAAAGGAAAATCTTACAAATACCTTTATACAAAGGCAGCTACTGGGAAGGAAGCGTCTTAAGTAGCTTTATCAGTTGTTCGCACACTTCCTTCCATGCCTTTTCCCGATCGGCTACCACCGCTAGTTCATCCTCTACTTGAGCCCGCTGCTGCATGAAGGATGCAAGCTGTTCCCCAACGACCTGCTGAGCTGCTTCACGGCCTCGAGCATCACGCTCAGCGGCATCAAGCTTCCGCTTCAGTGCTAGCCCATTAGAGATACGCTCCAGGAGGCCTTCAAAGACAACTTTCACCTAGGCAGCATTCGTCCTAACTTCAGCGCGCAGGCGAACAGTTGCGCTTGAGGACTCCTGACGTTCCTTCAACCGTAAAGCTGCTTCTTGCTCCAAATGGCGGAAATAAGAAGTGCTTTGCTCAAGCCAGGTTGTCCGTTGGGTGCTTATGGCCAAAACTTCAGGGGAAGGATGCGTCGACTCCAACCGATGCAGGCAGGCCTCGATCTCCCTGCAGTGGTTAACCCAAGATTCGACGACGCCTTCGTTGTGAAAGTTTACGAGCGCCGCCAACATTGGGTTAACCTCCACAGCGAAATCTGCGGCAGAAGGGAGAGCGTCCATATTAAGCTCTTCGATATACCCGCTCAGCATGCCCAAACTCATCACGACACCCTTTGAAGATGGACGTTTCAAGAAGGGGCCTGCCGATGAAAGGACGCGAGACTCAAGAGGGACCAGAGCCGGAACGACAGCTGAAAAGACAAAATGCGATTAAATGAGGATTCAATAGATATGAAAAAGTCATTCATAAGATAGTTTACTATACCGATTGAAGCAAGTGGCAAGGCCGGAAGGACCGGTGGCGCGACCGATCTTTCTTCTCCCCCTTCGATTTGTAACACTGCAGTCAGGACAAGAGAGAGTTAGAAATAATTCTATCACAAAAAAAAGAAGAAGAAAGGTATCATTCGGGGACTATACTCACCAGCACCGTCAGAGGGAGAAGCGAGTTCAGATGGGAAGGAGAAATATGGGAGCAACACTTGATATAGATGATCAAAAAGCACTCATGAAAAGATACAGTGGTACGATGTTAGTAAAAGAATCATGTGGCTAAAAGATAAACTAATGAATCGCAGATCTATACCTTTCAACATCTGCGATGTCTTAAGGGAAGGCTGGGAGGTGACCACCGCCAAAGTAGTAGTTGATGGTGCTCCTTCGAGCAATGGGGCATCGGCGCTGGTCGCACTTGCGTTGAAAACAAAGACAAACTTGTTAGAAAAGATTGCAAGATATAAAAAAGAATGACAGTAACTCAAAATTTACCTGATGAGCTGCCGGCTGAAACGGAGACGACTCCCCCTCCATCGACATAAGACCACCGCCCGTGGCCTCATCGCCCGACTCGATGGGGGCCGTCGTCGTGCTCGCACGACCAGGAGACGGCAGGAGATCGTAGGCGGGGAGGGCAATGACTGGAGCGTTGCCGGATTCTTGGAAGGAAGCGGCTGACTCTTCTCCAAGAGTCATGCCTATCTCATCCGCTACTTCTTCGGGCTCCGCCGTCTCCATCGGCTCATCCACCGTCACCACGAGGTCGCCAACCTCAAGCACCTCGCCCACCACTACCCTCGGCTCGGTTATAATGGCCATTTCATTTACCGCCACTTCAGGCTCGGCATCAATGACCTTCGCGGCTGCAGATCCCTCAACCTCTGTTTCAGGCTCCATAGCCCCAACGACGTTGCCCACCGTCAGCTCGAGTTCGGCAGGTACCGCCTCCTCTGTTTCCCTGGGTTCAACGATCTCCGCCTCCCCCTCGGTCGGACTTGGCCCTGCAGGATAGAATACATAAGAACCGATGGCTTTATAATCCTTACAACAAGATTCTGAAAGAAATGTTACCTGAAAAGGATTTATCATTCGCACTCCGAACCGCGCGCGCCACTTGCCTGCGAGCAGTAGATAAGGCGACAGGGGCCTCTTCGGAGGGAGTATCAGCACGAGGGATGGTGCTAGGGCCCGCTCCCGTGGCCAAAGCAGCCCTGCGCGCCTTTGCTTCACGTCTCAATCGCTTCCTCTCCTCCTGAGCCGTTGAGACGGATTCCAACAGAGCCTCTTTAATTGAGGCGTCTTCGTCCGTGAATAGGGATGCCTCCAAATTTTTCAAGGCATCCCTCGTCGTTTTGTCAAGACGAGGCACTTGCAGCAGCCCCGACGAGACCGGGACTTCAGTAACAGGCTTGGGGAGGATCCCCGCATCAACGGTATAGCCCCTGCAAAGAAACAAAGGAAGAAGGTTAGGTTGACCATCAGAGGAGACAACAAATTTTTCTTATAAAAGAAAAGGGGGTGGTACGTACCAACGCCCGCTAGAACGCGTTTCTCCTCCTCCTCTTGGAAGGTTTTCAAAGAGGCAGCAATAGCTTCTTCGGTAGAGACACCTGTTGAAAATGAGGGAAAGTATTAGTTAAAAATAGTGATAAAAAGTGCGATAAAGTGACAAAGAAAGCAGCTAATGGTTACCTGACTCGGCGAGTTTGCTTAACATCGCTTCGAGCCTTGCTGATCGCTCAGAAGCTGCAATAGCGGCTGCCAAATTGGTGTCTGCGGGGTCTACCAAGAAGCCCTTATTGCTGCCATATTCACTTATTCCTTCGGTGAGAGGGGCCTCAGGCTCTAAATTGAGGATCGCGTCGAGGGAAAGGATCATCTTCTTCTTCTTTTGCCCGCCAGCTCTAGATGCACCTGGAATTGATTTGCGCTTGGCAGTCACCTTGGGGCGGCGGGTCCCGATATCCGCTCCTGCGCCGGACTCTGGCGATATTACATTAACCGTCTTCGTGGGAGCACGGGGCGCCGGTGGTGCATTCACCATAGCAGACAGCGGCAATCCACGCGGGGGGCTCAACACGCGTGGTCGATCGATTCCGGCATCTTTTAGTGGAGGAATGACCGGAATCCTTGGCTTCAGGGGGGCCTTGCGATCACTGCCAGGAGGCGCACCCCTATGGTCAACCAGCATGCGCTTTTCCATTAAGATAACTGGGCCCATCGCATGTGCATACCAAGCCACGTACGTGTTGAGCATCTTAGGGACACAGCTGGGTTCGCTGATAAAGAAATAGGAACCCGTGTTAAGCCGTGTGAAATGGTGCATTGCATTCTTTATCCCCTCTCGACTGACCACGGGCTTTTCCAAGAAAGCTTCCATCGGGACCCCTTGGTTGTAGCTCGATTGCTGAGCAAACCGGTGCGGGTTATACCTCATAAAGAGTGCAGTCTCACTCTGCCTAAACACCAAGTAGCCCGGCCGAATGGAATAGAGATGGAGGATTTCCCGAGCCTTCAATATGGAAGCCTCATCTTTAAAATCATCGCGTAGCGACACTACTGACTTGGTGGTATCTGAGCCTATTGTTATGACCTTATCTACAAAGGAAACCTTCGCTCCCACCAGATGTGGACGAAGGAGCAGCCCCCTAGACTCCCGTGGGGGTGCAGCCACAATTGAAGCGCCAACCAACCGCATGACTCTTGGGAGTCTGCATTTCTCAAAGAACGGAGGAATCTTATGGGCGCCGAACACCCCTTGCACGTGCATCTCCATCCAGGAGGTGAAATAGTGCATCGGGAAGTTAGCGGGCTGCACCCCAGGCTCACTAGCGTCCGCCGCTACGCTAAGTCCATTATAAAGGTAAGCCAGCCCAGCGATTCGTACCGATAACTGCAAACCAGCCTCCATCCGATGCGCTGGGTAAAAGACGGAGGGCCGCATGTGGCGCGGGTGCATAGGGAGCGCAAAGCTGCACAGCCACAAGCCCAAGAATCCTATAAAAAAAGTCTCCTCATCCAAGCCCGGGATGGCAATTTCTGAAAAAGGGACGACAGCGGCACTGGGGAGGTAAAAGTCTTGGTGGTCATCCTCCGATGTGGGTCGGCGATCCAAACCGAATCCAAAAGGGTCATCGAGCCGGGCGAACTTCTCGCCCTGCTCCGATAAGAACTCCGGGCGAACGAAGCGGGCAATAAAATCTGCAAAACTGACGCCCCGGTCGCCCGATTCCAGATGGAGTCCTTCATAGATCTCCAACACCTTCACCAAGCCTGGATACTGATGCTGAACGGCATTCTCCGGAGTTAGGTCGAACACCAGCGGCTTGGTAGCAAAGACGTATTCGTCAGGAGGGAGCAACTCCTCGTAATGCTCCCCCCTCATCAGCAAACCCGAGAGTTCGGCAAACTCCTCCAAAGAAATAGAGACCTCCCTATCCGTCGTCAAAAAAGTGTGGGTGGGGATATTCCATTGCACGATAAAAGTTTTAATCCACCACGTTGGAGGGGAAGGATATTCGAAGAGCGAAACGTAGATGGCCGAATACAAACCGATCTTCATCAAATGAGTCCTTTTAGCCGATAAGATGTATCGGGCCCACTGCAAGTATCCGGCAGGCGGTCGCGGCACCAATCCAATATTGTAGGCCTGTCCCCAAGGGCGTGCTTCACCCTGACAGATGCGCCTCCCTAAAATATCTATTGCCTGCGGCGGCTGCACGGGAATAGCACCAATTGCGGGTTGGAGGAGGTCATCCGAATTCCAATTTTTAACCTCCACGGCATACTTCACCGGGGGTTTGTCCGCATAGGAGATTGAAGCTATGGGCTCAGACGGCGTGGCGAAACTGA